>CM052362.1:1508179-2708179 GCA_028551475.1 Casuarina equisetifolia | reverse complement strand
TTAAACCATGAACTACAGACCAATCTGGTTGAAACCTTAATAATTATCAACTAAGCATTAATCCTTCATGTATCATATATTTCATTCCTAACCTTTATGTTTTCAATTATTTTAAGTCTGTTTACACAAGCATTAACTTTCAACAGCTTTTAATTTCTCCAGTATCAAGTTTTAACAGGGGGAAAGAATGACAAGTGATCAATCCTTTTCCTCATTAAAATTTCAGACTCTAATTGCAGTTATAGATCCTATTTCTTTATATACACTAAAGCAACCCAATTAAGTTCATGAGTTATACCATTTTCCACAGCTCCAAGCAAGACTCTCTCCATAAGTGGTTGTCCATCACTCAACTCTGTCCATCTCTCTCGTACTTTCACTTGCCTCGTACTCCTTCTTCCAATCTTCTTTTCCTATCCCAAGAATGATTGTGCCGGTTGTTCTTGAAACCAGCTTTTCGATCTCCTGCACTGCCAAGGCTGACATTTATGATGACTTAGTACACTTTCATCAACATATGGAAGTTGAGCAGTTCAATTTTTAAAAGAATGAAGAATACCTGGATCGAAATAACTCTTTTCTCAATTGTGCCGAGACTTACAATGGAGATGCAAGCAATCTTGGATCAATTCTTAAACTCTTTCCTCTCTCAACTTTGCGAAAACATTGGGAACGTCCAAATCTCTAAGATGCAGCAAAGACCCTTTGTCAAGGTGCGTATTCAAGTGCTATTGACTTCAATTTGATATCCACCCAGAGAAACCTAACAATGGAATAAAAAGAAACAATTTTGAAAAACTTATAATGGTATTTGATTAAATAAACTAATAAAAAGGGTATAAGGTATGGAACATTAAGTCCTTTTTAAACCAATTCCAATTCCAAATCTGGACAATCCTCAAGGGAGCCTGACCCATTTCCATTTATTATATATTTCAATTCTGTGCCTTAATATTTATTTATTTATTTATTTACGGTACATTAACATTACTGACCTCAAATTGCAATTCCTTTCAAAATTCTTTCCAAAAAATGGGGTACAAAGTGAATAAGAAGGCGTATTTAGCCCTTTTATTCCTTGAGTGTAGCAATTTTCTTTAAAATAAATAATGTAGATATTTTTTCAAACAACGATAATTCCAATGCCGTGGATGCGGTGAAATTTATAAAAATAAGCAAAAGAAAATAAGAGAAGATATAATTAGCGTTAACTTACAGTAAAAATGATAAATCTCAAATCTAAGAGAAGATATAATCGTAGCTATCGCTGTCACTGTCACTAGAACTGCAATGAAGACAATGAAAGTCAAAAAAGTAAATACATAAATTTCATTAAAGTTTTCAAAAGAAAGTGATGGAAGACGTTTACCGAAATTTGCGGAACATGCGTTTGAGACCAGATTTGCGTTTTTCTGGCGGATCCACTTCTAAATGTGGGATGTGGGCAATATTGGCCCAATATTCACCCTTTTCTCTCTCACATTTTTGCGATAAGATGGGGCACCGCCGAATTTTTAAGCTTTGCAAAGACCATGGCTCACGCGTTCCAACAGGCAGTGATGCTAAATTCCAACAATTTTCAATTCTAAGCTCTTCAAGTGATTTGCATAGGCGAATCTCCTCTGGTATGGTCGTCAAGCTTTCACACTGGAGAATTTGGAGTTCCTGAAGAGCAGTAATGTGCTGAAGGCCTCGAGGGAGAGACAATAGCGGAAGAAAATTGAAGGAAAGAGAGAGAAGACTCTTGAGACCTTGCCATTGTGTCTCATCATCTACACAAATTGGGCACTCATTAATAATTAGTTTTTCAATTGTTGTAAGATGTTGTATGACCAGAGAGGGAGTTGTCAAGCTTTTACACCATGAAATCTTGAGCCCTTTTAGAGTGGTAACATGTGTAAGACCCAAAGGGAGAGAGGTCAATTTTGGAAGATTTTCAAAGGAAAGAGAAATAAGACTCTTGAGACCTTGCCACTGCATCCCATTATCATCGTCTTCCCACAATGGACAGTTCCTAATACAAAGATGTTGAACTGTTTTGAGATGTTGTAAGACTGGAGAGAGAGACTTTAATTTATAGCAATAATTGAATTGCAAAATCTCAAGAGCCGTAAAGCTTTGTGGTCCTTCCTCTAGGAAGACTTCTAGGTCCGTAACTGAATTAAATTCTATTTCCTTCAATTTTGAGTGGGCAGTGCATGAGGAGCTAACAAGCACGGAGGAAGATGCTGTTGCTGACGTATTCATCATCATTCTTTCTTGTAGTGGCTTCCAAAAGCCATTTTTCAACAACAACCTTTCGAGATGCGGAAACCTTGGCATTGAAGGCAATTCTGGGCAGTTTTCAATCTCTAGTTTTGAAAGAAGAGGAAATGAGAAGAGTAAACTTTCAACATCCATAGAAGAATCCCCCCACCACCCGATGAGATTTGGGCAATCTTTTAGCACCATTTCTTTCAAAGATGGGAAAAATGTCATCGATGCTGATGAAAGGTGCAAACGTTCCACCTTACCAATAAAATCCCACCACCAACTCTTGAGATTTCGGCATCCTATTAGCTTAATTACCTTGAGGGATGGGAAAAGTGTTGTTGGCGCCAATGATCGAGAGTAATCGCTCCACTCACCACAATGTGATATATACTTTAAATCATTCATATTCAAGTTCAAGGCTCTCGAGAGAAGGTAGTTTACTTAATGGCGCAAGGGATCGCCATTTACTGCAACTTTCTAATGACAAGCTAACAAGACTTGTAAGCAAAGGTAGCCAACTCGGATGCTTTGGACACCAACAACTGAGTAATTTTAGGTGCTTCAAATTATGGTGCGGTTGTAAGACTTCCATTGACATATCATAATCATTGAAGTTACCCCAACTCCATGCCAAAGATAAAGAATTCAGATTTTTTTTGCCTATTAAATTTGCAGCCTGGCGTTCTGTCAAAACATCTTTTCCAGAACCCAAACGCCTAATACTTAGATGTCCTCTCAACTTATTTAAACCATTTAATTCAGCTAGCCCACTATTCCCTGGGTAAGAACTTAGACTCACCCTAAAATCTGTCAACACTTGAAGATTAGTCAATTGCCCAAGTTTGCTTGGCATATGACTCAAATGGTTACAATCAAAAATGTTAAGATGCTTGAGATTGACTAATCTATTAATATCTCTCGGCAACTCTTTAAGTGACTGATTATTTGAGAGATTTAACTTGTCAAGATTTGTCAGTAGCCTAAATCCTAGCGGCAAACACGTCAACCTTGTCCAAGAAGCATCAAAACGCCTAAGATTGACAAGTTCCCCAAATCCTAGAGGCAAACATGTCAACCTCGTCCAAGAAGCATCAAAATGCCTAAGATTGACAAGTTGCCCAAATCCTAGCGGCAAACTTGTCAAACTTGTATGAGAAGCATCAAAATGTCTAAGATTGACAAGTTGACCAAATCCTAGCGGCAAACATGTCAACATTGTCCAAGAAGCATCAAAATGCCTAAGATTGAGGAGTTGCCCAAATCCAAATGGCAAATTCTTCACTGGACAGTAAGAAAAGTTAAGAAGCCTTAAGTTAACCAAGGTAGTAATGGAACTAGGCAATTTCTTAAGTCGATGATTATGAGACAAATCAAGATGTCGTAAATGTCTTAATTTACCAATAGAGCTTAGCACACACTTAAGTTTTCTTGTCCTCAGACATAACACCCGCAAAAACTTGAAATGTTTTAAAACCACTTCCCAATCACTTTCAATTTTATCAACCATAAATGTTCGTGTCATCCTTGCTCTACACAATGAACTTAAGATGAAAGAATCAAACTTTTTTTCATCCTCAACCACTATATGACGAATTCTATTAAGATCAATGTCATTCTCAAATGGAAATGTGGATGTTAATGGTTTTGCCACTGATATAGCAAGATCATGCATAAGATCATGCATTTTGCATTCCATTATATCACCAAAATCATCAATATAAGGTTCTTGAAAAAATGATCTCTCTAATAAATTCATAAAATACTCATGACCAATTTTCTCTAAGCATTGATTTTCTTTTGATTCTACATACCCTTGCGCTATCCAAAGACTAATAAGTTTTGCTTTATTAAAGACATAATCCTTTGGAAATATGCTACAATAAGCAAAACAATGCTTTAGGTGTGAAGGAAGATCATCGTAACTTAACTTTAAAGTTGGTAGAATGTCAGTTGCTTCTTGAGGTATTTTTGGCAATTCCTTGTTTATAAATTCCTTCCAATTATCTAGGCTTTTAGAATATAACAATTTTCCAATAGTCTTGATAGCTAAAGGAACACCTTTGCACTTCTTAAGAATCACCTTTCCTATCTCTTCTAAACCCTCCGACAATATCCCATTCTCAAAAGCCACTTTTTGAAACAACTCCCATGAGGCCTCTTCCCCTAAATAATTTAAATGACATATTTTTGATTGCATAATGTTTGCAACATTTTCCTTTCGTGTTGTAACTAATATTTTACTACCTTTTCCACCACTCATCAATGGATTTTTCAACTCATCCCATTTTCCACGATTCTCATTCCATAAGTCATCCAATACAAGTAGGTATTTTTTTTTTCCATCAATTTCTTTATGAAGGTCACGTACTAGTATGTCCATTTGATTAGTGTGAGGTTCATCTCCTTTTATAGACTCTAAAATCCTCTTGATAATAACTTTAGCTTCAAAGTTATCAGAAACACACACCCATATTTTTAACTTAAAATTATTTTGAATTTCCTCATCATCAAATATGAGCTTAGCTAACGTGGTTTTTCCTAACCCACCAAGGCCAACAATTGAAATAATTGAAACATCTGCTTCCATGTTGGACTTCATCAGATGACCCATAACTTTCTTTTTATCATCGTCCCGACCAATAACCATCTCCCCACCTAAATAAGAATGAGTATCAACCCTCTTTTTATAACTGGTCGTTTCTTCTTCAAGGCGCACCAGGAAATTGAATTTGGTTATATCGGCAGCTATGGCATCAAATTTCTCTTTCATCTTCTTAATCTTATGACCCATTTTAAGACCATAAACAAGCTGGTTCGACGTAGAAAAAAATATGCGTACCTCCTTCGCCATTTTATTCTGCGTCATTAATTCTTGTTGTTGAGCTTCGGTGGAAATCTCATCCAGCAGATCATCCGCTTGATAGAGGAGATCGCTTAGCCTTACGAGCCAACCGCTAACTGCATGGCTTCCAGTCTGTTTCTCCTCAGCATCCAGAAGGACATCTTTGATTGTTGAAACCGTACCCTGCAGCTTTTTAAGCTCATCCTGGACACCCCACAGCAGTCCGATCTCTCCGGCAACCAACGGGGCCAAAATCTTGATGATTCCCGCAGCAATGTTGAAGACAACTCCTTCCGCCATTTCTTGATGATGAGTGAAAGAAATATAGGAAAGCGTCGAAGTAACTGAAGAGTAGTAGAACGAAGATGAGTTTTCGTAGCGTGGAAGGCTAATGGCGTATCCCAGAGTTTTATATGACCAAACTTGCATGTGACAAACCAAGAACCGTTCTGTCAAACTTGCATGTGAAAGCGTTGAGTGCGATGCTGACCGTGATTCTTCGTCTTTTTTATTTTATTATTATTATTATTATTATTTTTTATTTCCGTTTTTCGGACTTTAACGTTATGTCACGTATTTTGACAGTGGACACCTATCAAGTTTTTTTAATTACTATTCTTAACAGACCATTTAGACCACAAACAGTTACATTTAATGGAACGACGGAATACTTATCAATTAATTATTATAAGCAAAAAAAATTAATTTACTTTTAAAAATCATGTTGTCGAGCAATTAATCCTTATATAGGACTAAAACTAAGTTAACGCTGTTTTTTCTTATCATTTATCATATTCTTAAGGATGAATTCATGCAAAGGAATTTTTTTTTTCTGTTTATTTTGTTAACCATGACACTTAGAAAAGAACTCATCAAAAGTGAAGTTATTTGCAAGTTAAACTTAAGACAACGTTAGAGTTCAAAGCCTTAATTGATTTTCTTTAAAATCTCAATGATTGATAATGCAGAGCTATAAGGATTAATTGCTATAAGCAATGCATACTCTTAATTCTATAGTTCAGAAGGCATGAAAAAGAAATTTTACATTTTTCTCATGTTTTCTACTAGTTCTTGTTTCTTAGATTTGTAGGTAAACTTATCCTAATATAAAGTATAAAGCCTTTAAATAACGTATAAGTCCGAAGCACGCTAGAGTCTTCACCTTATTTTTTTTAATTATTTTTTTAAGGTTTTCGTACTTTTAACTTTTCTCGGTTTTGAGGTTTTCGTAATTTTTGTGGATCCCCATTTACCTCTATATTAAATTTTTCAGTCTTTCTGTTCTAAGTTAATTACTTCTGAGTTTATAAATGAGGCTTTAATTGTCGCTCATGCTGTACAGTTGACTTTGTATAGGTTTACGTTAAAGTTTTGGACCCCCATGTGTGTGGATGCAAGTCTAATCCAACGGCTGACCGAATCTTCCGATCCATCTCTTTTAAAAGCTTTGGGAGCCTAAAAGCGAACATGGCTTCGGGCGGTGTATCTGGCGGTTCTTTTATAATTGATTATCAATTCAAACGACGACTTTTTGCTATTGTAATAAGGCTTTAAATGTTGCACATGCAAGACAGTTCATTTCTTGCATGATTACATTCATCTATCATACCTAAATTTGTATGGACGCACCTCCATGGTATTTTAATCCAACAAGTAGCCAAATCCTTTGACCCATCTCGAAATTGTTTGCCAACGACTTTAGATATGCACATTATTGTCCTCGCCATTGGAATCTTCCGATTCAGACGTTGAAAAAGAAATTTAAGAACAGATCAGAGCTCCTTTTAAGAGAACATGACTTTGGGCGGTATTTTCCGGCGGTTCATTTAAAAATATGTAATTATGGAAGCATTTTAAATACGAGGGTGGCAGGTGAGATTCTCCGAGTTCTAAGAACCTCGGGAAATAGATTTAACGTTTCTTTTTCCATAGCTTGGGAAACGTTAAAAAAAAAAAAATAAAGCGTTGCCTTCGACAGTGTTTACGGGCAGATTTTTTTTTAACGAAAATGAAATTTTTCTTTTTATTTTTTCTGAAGCGGAACTGCAAAAGTTGGGACATGATAATGAACCTTTGAGGGTCGCATTCATATCTAATACCTAAACGTTTATAGATGTTCTATCCATCTGGAATTTATGAGACTATGCACGAAGAATAATAACAAATATGAGGCACCATCCCTATTCTTAAACTTGATAATATTTAAAGATATGAATATCAATCATCATGTATCATTAAATCTTTGTTTTTATTTTTTTAGGACCAAACAAAAGACCAAACAAGTCAAGTTATTGGCCTCGGAATTAGAGGACCAAACAGCCGTATGACCATTTACTTTTATAAAACTATTTCTTGTTTTAGCTACTTTATGTTGACTACTGACATTTAATAGCGACTTTTATGATCATAATGGATCTTCAAACGCGGCACATGTAGTGCAGTTCACTTCCTACATTTTACATTAATCTATGATAACCCCCCTGTATGGATGCATCTTAATGCTAAGTTTAATCCATAGCTGGCGGAATCTTCTGATCTGTCTCTAATTTTTTGAACTTTGTGAAGAATAAGAAAAATCCGAGAAACAAGGCTATTTGTAACCTTGAGAGAGAGCATGTGACCTTGATATGGCAAATGAGAGAAGAGGCATATGGCAGTGCTAGTCTTCAGGCTGAATACACTGCAGGAATGGAGGCAGGAGCAGCTTAGGTAGCCTTGTCGGAAATCTGTACATTGTTAGACCATTGTCACAGCTCTTGCCATTTACATATCAATACTTTCCCACCAGAGGATTCGTGGGTAAGCTCCTGTATTTCCGTCTCAACCATCATTGCATGTGTTAAGTAAAGAAAAGAGATGTATTTATGTTCATGCAAGACACTGGTTGATAAAAATTTTAACCATAAAGTCTGAAGTCCAATATTTTGAAATTTAAAAATATGTGATATAATATTAAAAAAGAAAAAAATGGTGTGTACTACTTCGTAATGCCGCTTTGCTTTGCATTGCATTGCACAACTCTTTGATCTTCTGTTCAAGTCATGAACATTACATGCAAAAGGTTGCCAGCTAAGTTGGACTTAAGTCTTCGTCTTCTCTGTTTAGCCACAAAAAAGTCGAGGAGCTCTTCAAGCACGGATGGTAACAAAAAATGGAGCAGCAGAATCATAGTCTTAAAATCAGTAATTTAGTCATGTGATGTGATGATCTCCTCTTCTTTCAACACTTTTTTGTTTCTTTTACATATTTTTTTACCGTGCGTCCTTTTTTTAATGTTCTTAATTAAATTTAAAATTATAAAATATAACATTTTCGTACTATCAAAGAGATAGTAAGATCAATGGCTCAAAATCAATTGAAAATTTTTAATAAAATTAGTTTAAGTTTGATGAATAATTCATCAACTTATCATTTTAATTTTTAAAAATTTCTTGAATTGCCTTGCTTCACGAGCTTTCTTGCCACGCGTGACACAAAGCCACTAATGGAATTCACGGTAACTAAAAACCACGGACTCGAGCAGAGAGCCCGGAAGGCTATGCCCGTTGCCCCACGTTTATCTTTAGTCCTGCTTTCTTCCTTTTGGCTTTTCGCATTTCTAAATTCGCTTTTGTTTATTTTTCATTTAAGGCTAGAACGGATACCGGCATTTGTTTGTTCATGTTGTTTTGCGGTTCATGTAAAGATTTGCAACTTTAGGCATTGTGAAACTGCCAAACTTGAAAGAAATAGGTCATACCACCACAAAATATATGTACACAAACGCAAGAATTTAGAGTGGTTTAGACAAAAAATTGTACTCTATGTTTACTTTTAAGGGTAATTTCTCCTTTTTCTTATTTTAGTTTGGATGTTTTTGGATATATCACATAATGCAAGTCGTGGTCTCCTCTTTAAAACCCTACATCTCTTCTACTCTTATTCAAATTTAGGCTTTCTCATTTATAACACATAAGATTATATATATGCCCTTGATTTTATCTTCACCTGTACTATATATTATAGTTCAAACACTACTGATGTTATATGCTAATGTTCTTTATATGCAAGGTAATTTCTTTCTCTATTATCAATCATATGGAAGGAAGTAGATTATTTCAAATACATAATTTGAAGTGATATAAGATTTGACATGTGGGTTTTGTTAAATGTCACATTCAAATATCATACTATTTAGATCAATGCATTTGCTTTTGTTGCAACTATTAAGCTAAGTTTAGACTTAGTTGTTAAGGAATGTAATCACGATAGAAGATATAAGACCCTTAAAAAATGTTTAACAATAAGATTATCCTTTCAACTTATCAGGGGAGTTAACCTAATAACTCAATTCATTACATGATGACTTAAATTATGACCCAAACAAATTGATAAAGACCTAGTTGCATATTTGAACTAGTTAAGAAATCCGAATATTGTTTAATTCAATCCTGTCTTAAGTCTAAAGCAAATTCATTTTTATGTCAAAGTAACTTAAATCTAATTCTTATTTAACTTTGTACTTAAAGAGTCTTAGGCAAATCTTCATATATTTTATAGGGCCACTAATTTCTTAAGTCAATTCATAAAATAACTTTTAGATTTCATTCTAAGTTTTTTTCACATAGTATCAAAATGAAGTATAAAATCTATTCCAAACTCCATTCAGTTTAAATTCTCTCATGTACAAGGAGATACCTAGGGACATAATCTTATTTAAAAAAAAATTGATCTTTAAGTAATTTTGAAGGTTGATTTAGCCCTTTAGCTTATACACTAGTTTTAAGTTTTTATTTTTTTATTTTTACATTAACAACTAGTGGTGCCAATAACTTTTGTTTATAAAACAAATGGCCGCTTTAAAGATCCCAAGGTGGGAACTTATTCTTATAGCTATAGTAAATTCTTACTTTGCTAGGCTTTATCTAAGTTACCTATTTTCGTAAATTGTTGCAATATATGTATTTTACCTGTATTTTGTATGTATTTTATTATATTATCTTATTATAGTTGGGTCGGTCTCTAGCCAATTGGGTTATTAGTTTAGGTCTTCTTGTTGGGCTCGAACCTTATGTACGGCCCGTGTAGAGTTTTCCTAATTGGGTCTTACCTTAGCCGCACCGTATCTGTATATGTTTTTTCTTCTCTATAATTATACGATTAAGCAAGCATTTTGAGGGTTGATTGATCCCACCAGATTGATGTGTTCTCAGCTATATTTCCGATTCTAATATGGTATCAGAGCCAATCTGAGTTCCGATTAATCTGGTACGTTTTTTCTCTATCGATTCCTTTTTTTTTTTTTTTTTTTCTTTCGTATCCCTTGATTCCTTCTCTTTCGAATCATGGTGATATTGTCGTTTGCTTCGTGTTTGTTGAGAATCGAATATGTGATCCTACCTTTAATCGATTTTGTTTCTCTATTCGGATTTCCGATTTATCTCTCGACTTTCCGTTCGTTTCTCTGGTATTTTCGTGTTCTTGGTCTGTTCTTCATTTGTCTTTTCGCTTCCACTGCTCGATCCTTTCTTTTGGATCTGCTTTGTCAAAACGTGTTTGATACGGTGCGTTTTGTTTATTATTTGGGCAATTTTTGAGGTTCGAAATTACCTCTTTGTCCTTGGTTACATACGCATCGTTTCACTTCTTTGTTGAGGTCAGATTACGTTTCTGCCTTTGAACGGTGCGTTTTGATCACTTCTACGCACCGTTTTACTTACGTTTAATCTAATTACACCTTTACCCTCCAGGCGGTGCGTTTCATTCCTCTAAACACCCCGTTTTCTTTAAAATTTTTCAATTCCTTTCTTGTCCTTAGACGGTGCGTTTTGCCAACACGCACCGTTTCACTTAAATCGCATAATTACATCACTGTCCCCTGGATGGTGCGTTTTGATCACTACACGCACCGTTTTACTTATTCTTTTTCTAATTCCCTCTCTGTCCTCAGATGGTGCGTTTCATTCATACGCACCGTTTCACTTAAATTAGGGGTAAAATTACACCTTTGCCCTTGATTACCCATCGACGCGATTTGGGTCCCGACATTCGGATCCCTACCCACGCGTCTCACTTCCGGGTTGCGCCGTCACGGCGAAGACGCGTTTCTGCACCTCACCGCCGTCGTCTCGGCCTTCTTTTGCCGGTGCAATGTCCTCCGGCACTTCCTCTCCTCCGTCTGCCACTATGGACGGGAAAAACCACTCTTCCAAACTCTCTGGCCTCTTAGAACCCTCTGACCCCCTCCTGTTGTCTGCCGACGACGTTTCTACCGCCGTTCTCATCCCCCAGCTACTCACTGGCTCCGCTGACTACCCTAGATGGAAGTGGAAAATGCAAATAGCTTTGGGTTCTCGAGATAAACTGGATCTGGTGTATGGAACTCTCCCTCGGCCGGATGACTCTATCCGGGGTAGTCATTGGGATAAGTGTAATTTGATGGTTTTGTCTTGGTTGATGAACTCTGTTTCGACCGACATTGGAAATGCCATCTCTTTATGTGATTCTGCGTCAGAGGCTTGGAAAATGTTGGCAACTAGATACTCTAAGATCACTTGGACACGTCGTTATGACTTGGAGTAACAACTTGCAGAAGTCAAACAACAACCTAATGAGTCAGTGGCTCAATATTTTGGCCGTCTCTCCGACTTATGGGCTGAACTCGACAAATGCCAGTCAATGCGGAAATGCATGTGTAACAAATGCACCTGTGATTATCCGAGTTTTGTAGCTGGTGAAAAGGAGACTGGCCGTGTTATGCGTTTTCTGCTTGGACTTCAGCCTATCTATGCCACAGTTCAGAGTAACATTAATTTGCGAAGTGCCATTCCCCCACTTGATGAGGTGTTCTCGATGGTTTCTGATGAGGAACACCAATGCAGTTTGCAAGTCGACAAAAGTAAAATTGAGATGGCTGCCTTTACTGTTCATTCCCCTATGTCCTTTGGAAAGGGGTTTGGGAATGTTTCACGAGATCATTCCTCCATTGCTAAAGGCTCTTCCACTCTTGCTTCTAGTATTGGTTCCGGGCAAGGCAACTTTCGCTTCTTCTGTGAGCATTGCCGTCGAGAAGGTCACACTAAGGATCGATGTTTTTTGCTGGTTGGTTTTCCTCCTAAGCCCAAGACTTTGAAGAAGAAAAGTGGTAGCACCCGCTCCGCACATGCAATTAGTACTGAGCCTATAGCCTAGCCATCTCCTCCTGTCAGCAGTGCCCCACCTGTGCCACCAGCTAGCACGCCTGGGCAATCTCTCACACCTGAGCAGTATCAGCAGGTGGTCCAGCTCCTCAGCCGCTTTGGGCCTACTGAGCCCATGGCCAACTTTACAGGTACGGTTTCTTCCTTGCAAACTTCACCTATATCTGATTGGCTTATTGATTCAGGGGCGAGTGATCACATTACATGTGATCTCTCATGCATGGACAATATTAGGTCATACGCCTCAAATCCTATTTGGGTCAAACTACCTGATAATAGTAGCGTGGCTGTTACTCATATTGACACTGTTCGTATTTCCCCATCTGTCATTCTGTATGACGTCTTACATGTTCCGTCCTTTAAATGCCAACTTTTATCAGTCGCCAAATTTACCTTTGATAGTGCTTGTCAGGCCATCTTTTACCCTCATTTTTGTTTCTTCCAGGACCGTTTGACTGGGACAGTACTGGGGCTGGGCAGGGCTGAGCATCGTCTTTATCATCTAGTGTCTCCGACGGATGCCACAACGGATACTTTTTTGACCATTATTAAAACTTTTGCATGTAATGCCCCTAAGCGGGCTAATGTTTGTACGAACACTATGTTTAAGCACTATGTTTTAAATAATAAATAGATGCTATGGCATCGTCGTTTTAGACACTCCTCTTGTTATACATCTCCTGAAGTTTTTTGTCCGGTTTGCCCTTTAGCTAAACAAACTCGTCTCCCATTTCCATCTCGCACTTCTAGTATGACTTCCAATTTTGAGTTAGTGCATGTTGACATATGGGGTCCACATCGAATCCCTAATCATGATGGGTCACGTTATTTTTTGACCATCGTGGATGATTTCTCCCGTGGCACGTGGGTCTACCTCATGCGTTCCAAAAATCAAGCCTTCCCTTTTATCCGTTGTTTTTTTCTCTATGGTTGAAACTTAGTTCCACACTCACATTCGTCGGTTGCGTTCCGACAATGGCTCTGAGTTCTTTAGTCATGAGTGTACCTCATTCCTTCAACTTTGGGGTGTTCACCACGAGAGTTCATATGTTCATACTCCTCAACAAAATGGTGTGGTTGAACGTAAACACCGTCATATCCTTGATGTGGCCCGAGCCTTGCGGTTTCAAGCTGATATTCCTGATTGTTATTGGGGTGAATGTGTCTTGACTGCCACCCATCTAATTAACCGTCTTCCCACTCCTACTTTAGATGGGAAAACTCCCTTTGATATCATTTTTGAGAAATCTCCCTGTACCTCACATCTTCAGATTTTTGGATGTCTCTGTTATGCCACGGTCATTCCACGTGGAGACAAATTCGCTCCTCGGGCTTGAGCCTGTGTTTTTATGGGTTATCCTTGCTCCCAAAAGGGCTATCGCGTCCTTGATCTTACCACCCGCACCTTTTCCACCGTTAGAGATGTTGTGTTTCACGAGTCAGTTTTTCCTTTCACTTTGTCCCAGTCTCTTCCTGTTACTCCAGTCACTGCGGACCAGTCCTTTGTACCTTTGGATACTGATCCCTATTCCATCGCACCCACCTCTTCACCCTCTGATGTTCCAGTTGCATCATCATCCTCTTCCCCTTCTGAGGGTTCATCTCCTTCTTCCTTGCCTCCTACTGTACCCATGGATCCACTCACTGTGGATCCGTCCTCTGCAGTCGTACCCGTGATGCCCCCTCCTGCTGCTCGACGTTCCCAACGGGTCTCCAAACCCCCTATATGGACCCAAGATTATCATTGTAACCATACAGCTTCCAATGCCCTTGGGCACCCTTCCATCAGTCCTTAAGACATTCCTTACTCTATTTCCTAATTTGTCACCCTCGACAATCTCTCTCCTCGGCATTGAGCCTTTATTGCCTCTATCTCCTCTATCCGAGAGCCACATTACTATCATGAGGCGATTCGAGATCTTCGATGGGTTGATGCTATGACTAATGAACTCCATGCATTAGCGACAAACCAGACATGGACCTTAGTTGATCTTCCCCCTGGTCGTAAGCCAATTGGGTGCAAGTGGGTTTATAAGATAAAATACCGTGCTGATGGTTTCATTGAGAGATATAAAGCCCGCCTTGTTGCTAAGGGCTTCACTCAGCGCTATGGGATTGACTACGAGGAGACTTTTTCTCCGGTGGCCAAGATGGTGACTGTTCGCTGTATTATGGCCTTGGCATCCATGTTTCGTTGGCCCCTCCATCAGATGGACGTTCATAATGCCTTCCTCCATGGTGACTTACATGAGGAGGTATACATGTCTTTACTTCCAGGGATTGCTTCTTCTTCTCTTGGCCCACCGAAGGTTTGCCGTCTTCTTAAGTCTATTTATGGACTCAAGCAGGCCTCTCGCCAATGGTATGCCAAATTTACTACTGCTCTACTTGAGGTTGGTTTTAAGTAGTCTTGGTATGACTATGCTTTATTTACTTTTCGGCGTGGCTCCACTGTGGTTGCTATTTTGCTCTATGTTGATGATATGCTCCTCACGGGCAATAGTGAGGAGGCCATTACTCAGGTTAAGTCTCATCTTTGTTCTTGATTCCACATGAAGGATTTGGGGCAAGCAAAATTTTTCCTTGGCATCGAGATTGCACGCTCTGAGAGTGGTATATGCCTCAGTCAACGCAAATATGCCCTAGAGTTAATCTCTGAAGCCGGGTTGTCTGGTGCTCGACCCTGCAAGATTCCCATGGATCAGAATTTGAAGCTCACCTCCTTGGAATATGATGTCAGTGCACCCGTTCCCGTTAATGACCCCCCTTTGGCTGATCCCGCCTCTTATCAGCGTCTTCTTGGGCGTTTGATATACCTCACTCATACTCGTCCTGACATTAACTACTCTGTCCAGATCCTCAGTCAATTCATGCACTCTCCGAAAACCTCCCATATGGACATGGCCTTGAAAGTTGTTAAATACTTAAAAGGCACCCCCGGATTAGGTCTTTTCATGCCTTCTCATAAGGATTTTCAGTTGATTGGTTTTTGTGACTCTGATTGGGCGGTTTGCCCTATGTCTCGCCGCTCTCTTACTGGTTTTTGCATTAAGTTGAGGGGCTCTTTGATCTCATGGAAGACCAAGAAACAAGCCACAGTTTCCCGTTCCTTTTCAGAAGCGGAATATAGAGCTATGGCCACTGCTGTTTGTGATATTGTTTGGTTGCATGGGCTCCTTGGCGACTTATGGGTCTTCGTTCCCCGACCTATCCCTTTGTACTGTGACAATGAAGCAGTCATACATATCGCCCGTAATCCCATCTTCCATGAGCGTACCAAGCACATCGAGATCGACTGTCATTTCATTCGTGAGAAACACTAGCAGGGTTTGATTCAGCCTCGTAGCATTCGCACCCATGAGCAACCTGCGGATTTGTTAACTAAAGCTTTAGGTAGTCGCCAACATGATTATCTTCTTCGCAAGCTTGGTGTATTTGATTTATACAAATCACCAGCTTGAGGGGGGGTGTTGCAATATATGTATTTTACTTGTATTTTGTATGTATTTTATTGTATTATCTTATTATAGTTGGGTCGGTCTCTAGCCAATTGGGTTATTAGTTTAGGTCTTCTTGTTGGGCTCGAACCTTTTGTACGACCCGTGTAGAGTTTTCCTAATCAGGTCTTACCCTAGCCGCACCGTATTTGTATATGTTTTTTCTTCTTTGTAATTATACGATTAAGCAAGCATTTTGAGGGTTGATTGATCCTACCAAATTGATGTGTTCTCAACTATATTTCCGATTCTAATATAAATATCTTTGTAATCACTAGAAAGATTTATCTCTTCTTTTACGATTGATTATAATAATAATAATATTTTTACATAATAAAAATATCAAGTCAATGGATGTTTATATTATTTTATAAAATATATAGATCTCTCATTGCACCACTACATAATCGCACTGTAGATCTTCTTGGGAATTGAAGCCAATAGATCTTTTAAGGTTTGGATATTATCTTGCCGAGTTCCCCGGAGGTCTGCACGTTCTTCCATGCCATAAATATCTCCACTCCGAAAAATATCTTCACCGGCGAGGAGGCATCGAAGCATGGGCTTCTTGCCTCAGTTCGTGCAGGTCATGGGCCACCCACTCCTCCATTGTATGCCTTCGTAGGTTTTCACGGGAGGACTGGCTCTTCATTTGTCCACGCTGGTAAAAACAAGCTTCAAAGCCACATCCATATCTCTTCATATGACTCCCATGGGAAAGTATTTATTGAACTTACAAAAATTATTAAAAAGTTCAACTTAATTTAAAAATACATCAGAAAAGATGAAAGATTCCTAAGAAAACAACTTATTTTTGTCATTATAAGATATTTTATATTTAATGATCAAGGCCAGCTGAAAGCAACAAAACTTGTAAACATAGAAAAAAGAAAAAAAGAAAAATTAAAAGACTTTAACAGACAAAGCAATCAAAAGTTTATTAAAACGAATGTATGATATATAATGAAAAAGCAATAACCAATAGCCTAATAAACAAACAGGACATAAGAAAAATGCTTGAAAACTTATAAATAATAAAATTAAACAAAAAAAACATGCATTAATATCTATAGTTTACAAATCTAAGTCATATTAAAAAAAATACAGCCTAAGAAACTATACAAAGAATAAAGACAGAAATATGACTCACAGTTGGATGACATATTAACAGATATATAATAAAAAGAAAGAAATGTGAAAACATCATCTAGGGAAAGAAAAAGATCAAGAAAGGTCTAAGAATTATAATCTAACAATTTGAATTGTGTATTTTTTTTGTTAATTTTTATTTTACGTAAATAATGAATTTGTCTAATAGGCTAATAGCCTAGTAACATTACTTTTTTACTTAACTAAAATTTGGTGCTATAATTTAAAACAATCAACAAAATTCCTAACCAATTTAGATTTCTTTTTGGTCAAATCAAAACTCCTAAGATTCCTACACCATCAAAACTTAATTAGATTTTGTATAAGAACTGGACTTAATCCGGCACTATGGCATGGATAAAATATGTCGCTCAATAATTCATAAAATCCAATAAACCTAAGTGGATCTCGTGACCAATTCAAATCAGCTCGACGTGATGCGGCGGTTCGGCCGTGGGAGCCGAGCCGGGGAAAGCCGGCACCGGGGACGAGGGGGATGGGGGATGGACGACGTCGTGGGCCACGTAGCTCTTGGACATGTCGGTTTCTGGTGGCCACACACGGGTCTGCCACCAAACGTTGTTATTACCTTTGGTCGTCTTTTGTCCACGTCATCTCCGTACTGAATGAACAAGGCTCTAGTAGCTCCACTTGCTTGAACGTCATTGGTAAAGAAGATAATATATATATATATATATATATATATATAAAATTTAAGATTATGTGGTCATAACTCACTTTTGTCTGCTATCTACTTAAGAAAAAGAAACCCTAGTTTCTTATTATTTCAAGTAACCGTCTAAATTGTTCTATTTTATTAAGATAGATGTTTCATAGTTTGTTTAAATTAAAAAATTCTTCTTACTCTTGTGTTAATCTTTTAATTAAATTTTAATATTTTTAAAGTCAAATTTCTTCTCAATGATATTTATCTTAGGTTTTCCTATTGAGACTTTTATTATGGTAATGGAGCATGTTAACTATATAGATTATTTTACATTTCCCATGACATGCACATGATGGTTTTTTTAAATTAAAAAAAAATTCCCCTATGCCCGGCTACTGGTGGCCAGGCACGTTTCTGCAAACCAAACATTGTTATTACCTATGGTCGTCTTTTGTCCACGTCATCTCCGTACTGAATGAACAGCTCGCGTAGCTCCACTTGCTTGGACATCATTGGTAAAGAAGAAAAAATTATATGGTCATATCTCGATTTTGTCTTCTATCTACTTAAGAAAAAGAAAAAAAAAACCCTAGTTTCTTATTATTTCTAATAATGGTCTGAACTTTTTTTATCTTATTAAGATACATGTTTCACAGTTTGTTTAAATTAAAAAATTCTTCTACTCTTGCACTAATTTTTTAATTAGATTTTAAGTCAAATTTCTTTTAATATAATATCTATCCTAGATTTTTCTGTTGAAACTGTTATTATGGTAATAGACCATGTCAATGGTATAAATTATTTCACATTATCAAGATATGCGCATGATGGTTTCTTTAAATTAAAAAAAAAAAATTCCCCTACTATTGAATTAGCTTTTAAATTGAATTTTAAGTTTCCTAATAGTTTTACATGTACTTGCTTTTATAAATTCTTTATTATTTGGAATATTAGATATTTATTTGGTAGACTTGGTACATTTGTCATCTATATATTTACCCTTTTACTTCAAAATTATAATTCTTCCATTCTTTTTTCATTAATATTTTTTTTAACAATAACTTTAATGTCAAAGTTATTAGATGTAAAAACCTACATTTTTAGCTTAAAATTCTTTTAAAATTCTTTATCATTGAATATAAGTTGAGGTAATGTAGTCTTTCCAACTATTTTCATACATAAATGAGAATAAGTGTCATTCCTCTTCCAATCGCTGGGTGTTTCAATAGGGCGCACAGGGAATTGGAAATTTTTGATATCTGTTGCAATGTTATCTATTTCCTCTCTTCTCGTCTTAATGTTGTGGCCCATTTTAAGACCATAGACAAGCTGGTATGATTTGAAGAGGCACATGTCCGACTTAGTTTACGTGGTGGTCCAAATTAGTGGACCTATGGACAAAATTGAACTGGAGAAAAAAGAGACTGTAAATAAGTTGGCTGGAATCAATCCTCAATTTTTGAATGAACATATAGCAAACTTGCAGAGGAAATCCTGACGTTTTGTTAAGCTAATTTAGGAAAAAGGTAACTTGGACCGGGGACAAGAATCACCATATAGGACTCAGTTTTAGTAGTCAATGACCATTTTTGCTGCCTGTTGGAAGACAAGACAGTAGATTTGTTGCAGATTAGGCGTCTGGCTGCAGTGATTTCCTACTTTCCAAGAAACAACCGAAGGATTGGTTCCCTCCTTTTGTTTGAAACACTCTCTTTGTTCAAATGACATGGTTAGGGCTTGAAAACGATGTGCTTTCACATGAACTGTTCGGCTCTGCAGGTTCTAAAACACTTCTGTTTCAATTGCCCTGAAAAAAAAATCATAATTGAATCATTTATTTTTCTGTTTCACTCATCCCAAATGAAATTGTCATATTTATTGAATGATTTAATTTCCAATCATTCATAGGAGATGATTTTGTTTTGAAAACAGAAAGGCTTCATCCAAAGCTTGTCTCAAATTAGATCATTTGATTTTGGTGTAAAAATTATATGTATATAAAATCAAATAAATTTCAAATATTAAATGTCTTGTCATCGTCAAAATTCACACTTAATAACAAGACATTTCCATTCATGTTTTTTGTTATAAAAACAAGAAGAGAATAGTAACTTAGGTAACCTAATTTTATGTCTTATTTTAATTTGATTTGTTACTAGCACTTATTACAAATAGGAGTTCAAATAAGATTTCATTTTTCTAATACAAGTTTTTAACAAAATTAAAATTTTGAATTCCTATTCTCCTTAAATTTCTCTTTTATCAAGTGAAGTATAGAGTAAACAATATAAAATAGTTTAAAGCAAAGTGATGAATGTGTTAACTCAATTTCGAAGCTACGTTCTCTATATAGTTTTCCCCTTCAAACAACATCTTCTTCATTATATATGGGTGTAAAAAGCTTTTGTTAATATGAAAAGACAAAAAAAAAAAAAATTAGTACTAAGTTGTGAACTCCTAAAGCTTTTGAATAGGCTCCTAAACCTTATGCATAGTTTCTCCTATATTTAAGCTAATACTACTATTTTTAAATATGAAATTTCAAAATCAAGATATATATAAGAAAATAATACCAAGAAAAAAAATTAAACGTAAAGAGAAGGTAGGTATTTCATTTTTTTAGAATTGCTCAAAATAAATAGAATTACCTCATTTAGTAGAACAAACATGAGGCTTCTCTTTATTGTGTGTCCAAGATTGCAATAGGGAAGTGAACATTCTAGGGTCAACCAAGGCTTTCTAAGCTTGCATTTAATTGTGCTTCCACTAGCTTCAATCTTAAGAAGAGAGCACAAGGTGACAAAAAAATTAGAAGAAGCTGTAGTAATGGTTTCATTTGCCAGCAATTAAAGGCAAAATTAATAGATATAAGAAGCTTTTATTAAAGGAAAAGTTACAGTTAAGTAGAAAATACATATAATATTTTACTACAATGTTTTAACATCTAAACATACTAGGAAAAAAATTGACATTTTACATGAAAGAACTTGATCATGTTAGTTTGATGTGTTTCAATCTATTCCAATTCAGCATATTCCAGTTTAATATCTACATAAAGAATCTTAACAAAATTTGAAATAAAAAAAAAATTAGAAAGCTAAATTTGTTTTTGATTCTAAATATCTAATAAAATAGTATGAATAAGATTGTATAAACCATAGAGTATATACTCCCTTTTAAACCAATTCAAGTCACAATCTTAATAAGAGTACTTATCTTATTTTTTTGGTCCATTAACAAACCTTACGAAAAAGCTCCATTATTCTTCCAACAATCTTAGGTTTTTCCACACCATTTTTTTTTATATCTTCTACTTTTCTTACAATCCTTCATACAAGTAAGATTACAGATTCTATTGGGTGTTAATACAATGTCCAAATCTTTATATTTGCTAAGAAATCAACATCATAAATTTTACCATTTTTGCTAGCTCCAAGCCATTCTCCTCGGACAACTCAGCATGGTTGTTCAAGAATCAACTCCGCCTATCTCTCTTCCATCCTTCAGGCTGCATCGCTTCTGTATACTCCTCCATCTAATCTTCGGCTTTCTTCCCAAGAATTACTGTGCAGCTTTTGATCTCCTTCCCTGCCCAGGGCTAACATTTATATAGACTTTGTAGACTTTCCTTTATACATGGGCATCAAACGACAACTTTAATTCCCTGAATTTTTCTTTTCTTAGGAAACTACATGACACTATATGTTTAATTGTTTTAGCTTGTTAAGCTCAATTTAATATTTAATGTATATCCATAAGTAGAGCTTTTATCGCAAAAGCTTGCAGCTCTAAAAAAAAGTGACTTTCTGTGGTTGCCAGCAAGCACCTTATATAAAGCCCTTTAATGGTAATTAGGTGACAAGAAAGATGATTACCTCATTATATACTTGAGCCATTAATACATAATAAAAAAAAATAAAAGCTGAAGAAAAAGAAAGAAACTTTTCAAGAAATGAAGAGCATATGCAAAATTCATTCAAGTGTTTCCAAAAAAATCAATTAAATTAATAAAGAATATGTATATCAAATTGCTTTTTTTTTTTTTAAGAAAATGAAGTTATCTTTTGTAACCAAATAATACATGTAGAATTCTATCTTAACTAAATAGTTGACAAGTTGCAGCATAATTATAGCACCAACCACCATTATCAAAAGCTAAATAATTGAGAAATATGAGGAAAAAAATGTAGAGAAGTAAAAAAAATAAAAGACATTCAAAGATAAAAAAAGGTTAGTGGTTCAATTTCTATAAAATGTTTAGGATGAAATGTTGAACAATTATCTAAATCAAGGTACATGAATGGGATACTGAAGCTTATAACACGGGGGTGAGAAATCTTGGAGCAATACTCACCCTTCTTTCTCTTGCATCTTTTCAATAATTGAGGCATCCATCAATGTTTGTTGCAGGGGCTTGTAGTTGCCAAAATTCACCCATTCTAGCTTATACAAAAAACTTCTGTGAAGAACATAAAAATTAAATTAAATAAAGGATATGTTCAGCAATTTACTACAACATTATTGCATCCAGAAGTTATCTTTTTGAACTTGGGTATACATTAGCATCCGGAAGTTACCTTTTTGAACTTGGATATACATTAGAAGTTACATCTCTACTAATTGTTGACTAGTTGCTACATAATTTTGCTACAAATTTGCTTTGTAAAAAAAAAATATAGCTATGTTTAAGTAGTTGATATCAACTTAATAACAACAGAAAATTAGTTTAAAGAGCCAAATTAGTATTTTACTACAAAAAAACTAACCAAATAAAAGTATGGATAAAATTGTCTAAATCATAGAGTGTTAAACCTCTTTCAAACCAATCATGTTGTTATAATCTAACAAGTGAATTATTTCTCTCTCCCCAAATTTAGTATCTTTTATGTCATCTTTTCATGGTGAGACTAACCAATGAGAGAGGACAATATGTGCACACCCTTTAAGCATTAAGCATACAGATTCTACTGGCTACTGAATCATTATTCAACTCTTTATTTTGTAATAAATAATTATAATGATCACATGATATAAATAAAGATCATAAATTCTACCATTTCACTAACTTTGGCCGGGCTGCTTGGATAACTCAGCACTATCAAGATTCAACTTTACCCGCTTCTCTTCCATCCTTTCAAGTGCTGTATCGCATCCATTTATTCCTCCGTCAAATCTTTGGTTTTGCCATTTGCCCATTCAAGAACTATTGTGCCATTTGTCCTTGAAACAAGCCTACCCAAGGCTCATATTTGAGAATGACTCTGTAGACTTTCCTTTATTGTGGGCTTCGAATGACTCCTTCAATGCTCTGAACTTTCCTTTTCTTGAGAACCTAAATGACAATACATGTAAAGTACCAAGCTTATAAGCAGAGCTTTTATTGCAAAGGTTGATAGTTGTTTAAAAAAAAGAAAAAGAACTTAAAGATAACTTGGCAACAATAGCCAACAAGTGCCACATAAGGCCTCCACTAATTTTTTTTTACAAGCCAACCACAAATAACCGTTGTTTATATTTTTTTACAGTGAATGTTTTATGCTCGTGCATGTATTTGGTGTTTGTCTTTTTTCTATAGCTTTTTGAAAAACAACAAATTATTCAAGGATGACTTTTATGGGAGATGATAACCTGATCATGCTATTAAGCCATTAAATCATGAACTGTAAATCGATTCCATTGAAACTTCAATAAGTATCAACTAAGCATTAATCCTCCACATATCATATATTTCATTTCTAACCTTTATATTTTCAATTATTTTTAGTCCATTTACACAAGTACTAATTTCCAACAGTTTTTAATTTTTCCAATATCAAGTTTTTACTGGAAGAGAAGATGACAAGTAATCAATCATTTTGCTGATTAAAATTACAGATTCTAATTGCAGTTATACACAAAAGCAACCCAATTAAGTTCATGAGTTATACCATTTTCCTCAGCTCCAAGCAAGACTCTCTCCATAACTGGTTGTCCATCACTCAACTCTGCCCAACTCTCTCGTACTTTCACTTAGCCTCAAACTTACTCCTCCTTCCAATCTTCTTTTCCTATCCCATGAATGATTGTGCCGGTTGTTCTTGAAACCAGCTTTCGATCTCCTGCTCTGCCAAGGCTCACATTTATGATGAATTGGTACCCTTTCATCAACATATGGAAGTTGAGCAGTTCAATTTTTAAAAGAATGAAGAATACCTGGATCGAAATAACTCTTTTCTCAATTATACCGAGACATACAATGGAGATGCAAGCAATCTTGGATCAATTCTTAGAACTCTTTCCTCTCTCAACTTTAAAAAAACATTGGGAACCTCCGAATCTCTAAGATGCAGCAAATACCATGGCCCGCTTGTTTCCCATGGACAGGATTGTCAAGGTGCGTATTCAAGTGATATTGACTTCAATTTGATATCCACCTAACAAGAGAATAAAAAGAAACAATTTTGAAAAACTTATAGTGGTATTTGATTAAAAAAACTAATAAATAGTACAAGGTATGGAACATTAAGTCTTTTTCAAACCAATTTTAGTCCCAAATCTGGACAATCCTCAAGGAAGCCGTGACCCATAATATTTATTTATTTATTTACGGTACATTAACATTACTGATCTCAAATTTCAATTCCTTTCAAATTTCTTTCCAAAAAATGGGGTACAAAGTGAATAAAAAGACTTATTTAGCCTTTTTATTCCCTGAATATAGCAATTTTCTTGAAAATAAATAATGCAAACATTTTTTCAAACAACAATAACTCCAATGCCGTGGGTGCAGTGAAATTTATATAAATATGCAAAAGAAAATAAGAGAAGATATAATTAGTGTTAACTTACAGAAAAAATGGTAAATCCCAAATCTTTGAACAAATTCTATATTTCATCTTAAATCCTTGATGCTTAGACTGTCAATCATCACTGTTGCCAGGGGCTGCAATGAAGACAATGAAGGTCAAAAAAGTAAATACATAAATTTCTTTAAAGCTTTCAAAAGAAAGTGATGGATGATATTTACCAAAATTTGCGGAACATGCGTCTGAGACCAGATTTGCTTTTTGGTGGCGGTTGCAAGCGTAAATGTGGGATGTGGGCAATCTTGGGCCAATATTCACCCTTTTCTCTCTCACGTTTTTGCGATAAGATGGGGCAATACCAAATTATTAATCTCTGCAAAGACCATGGCTCACGCGTTCCAACGGGCAGTGATGCTAAATTCCAACAAGATAGAATCTCAAACTCTTCAATTTAGGGGAATATTAATTTCTTTAATCATGGAAAGTTTGCTTTATATACACATTTTTACATTAGACTTTAATGGAACAATTTTATTGTCTGTGAGGCATAGCAAATTTCATAAAGTGAAAGTAAAGCTGATATGAAGGCTTCATAATAAAAGCAGCTCATGCAATCAAGAAAGGCCAAGCTCATATTCCTTAAGAGAGAGCCCGCGCTAAATATTAGAGTCCAACATGCAAAGAAGCCCAGCAAGCTGATCTGATTTGCACAGGCGGATCTCCTCTGGTATGGTTGTCAAGCTGTCCCAATAGCGGATTTGGAGTTTTTTCAGAGTAGTAATATGCTGAAGACCTCGAGGGAGAGACAATTGCCGAAGACAATTGAAGCTAAGAGAGAGAAGACTCTTGAGGCCTTGCCATTGTGTCTCATCATCTACACATATTGGACAGTCCTCAATAAATAGTTCTTCAACGGTTGTAAGATGTTGTATGACTAGAGAGGGAGTTGTCAAGCTTTCACATTTTGAAATTGTGAGCTTTTTTAGAGTGGTAACGTGTTGAAGACCCAAAGGGAAAGAGGACAATTTCGGAAGATTATAAGAGGAAAGAGAAATAAGACTCTTGCGACCTTGCCATTGCATCCCATTACCATCGTCTTCACACAATGGACATTTTTGAATAAAAAGATATTGAACTGTTTTGAGATGTTGTATGACGGGAGAGAGAGACTTTAATTTATTACAGTTTTCGAACCTCAAAATCTCAAGAGCTGTAAGGCTTTGTAATCCCTCCTCTAGGAAGACTTCTAGGTCCGTAATTGAATTCCATTCTATTTCCTTCAATTTTGAGAGGGCAGTGCATGAAGAGCTAGCAAGTGCAGAGGAAGATATTGTTGCTGACATATCCATCTTCATTCTTTGTTGCAGTGGCCTCCAACTGCCATTTTTCAACAGCAACCTTTCGAGATGCAAAAACATTGGCATTGAAGTCAACTTTGGGCAGTCTTTAATCTCTAATTTTGAAAGAAGAGGAGATGAAAGGAGTAAACTTTCAACATCCACAGAAGAATCCCCCCACCACCCCATGAGATTTGGGCAATCTTTTAGCACCATTACTTTTAGAGATGGGAAAAACTTCACCGATGCCGATGAAAGGTGTAAACTTTCTACCTTATCAATAGAATCCCTCCACCAACCTTTGAGATTTGGCATTTCATTAGCTTAATTACCTTCAGGGATGGGAAAAGTGTCATCAGCGCCGATGATTGAGAGTAATCACTCCACTCACGACAATGTGATAGATATTCCATATCATTCATATCTTCAAGTTCAAGGCTCTCAAGAGAAGGTATTTTACTTAATGCTGCAAGGGATCGCCATTTATTGCAGCTTTCTAAAGACAAGCTAACAAGACTTGTAAGCAATAATAGCCAGCTCGGATGCTTTGGACACCAACAACCAAGTAATTTCAAGTGCTTCAAATTATGGTGCAGTTGTAAGCCTTCCAATGACACATCATCATCACAATCATTAACGACACCCTCACTGCTCCACGCCAAAGATAAAGAATTAAGATTTTCTTTGCCCATTAAATTTGCACCCTCGTATTCTGTCAAAACACCTTTTCCACAACTCAAACCACGAATTCTTAGATGTCCTTTCAACTTATTTAAACCATATAATTCAACTAGTCCACTATTGTCCCCTAAGAAAGAATTTGGACTCACCATAAAATCTGTCAACACTTGAAGATCAATAATTGCCCGAGTCTGCTTGGCATATAACTCAACTTGCTACAATCAATAATGTTAAGCTGCTTGAGATTGACTAATTTATTAATATCTTGTGGCAACTCTTTAAGTGACCAACAATTTGAGAGGTCTAATGTTTCAAGATTAGTCAACTGACACATTTTATGTGGCAAACACGTCAACTTCGTCCAAGAAGCATTAAAATGCCTAAGATTGACAAGTTGCCCAAATTCAAGCGGCAAACATGTCAAACTTGTTGAAGAAGCATCAAAATGCCTAAGATTGACAAGTTGCCCAAATCCGAGAGGCAAATTCCTCACTGGACATCTAAAAATGTTAAGAAACCTTAAGTTAACTAACGTAGTAATAGAATTAGGCAACTTCTTAAGTCCTTGATTATCAAACAAATCAAGAAATCGTAAATGTCTTAATTTACCGATAGAACTCAGCACACACTTAAGTTTTTTTGTCCAAAAAGATAACACCCGCAAAAACTTGAGATGTTTTGAAATCACTTCCCAATCACTTTCAAAATATACATCAACCATAAAAGTTCGTGTCATCCTTGCTCTACACAATGAAGTTAAGATAGAAGAATCAAATTTTTCTTCATCCATAACCATTATATGGCGAATTTTCTTAAGATCAATGCCATTCTCAAATGGATATGTGGAGATTAATGGTTTTGCCACTAATATAGCAAGATCATGCATGAGATCATGCATTTTGCATTTGATTATATCACCAAATCATCAATTTTAGGTTCTTGAAAAATGATCTCGAAAATAAATTCATAAAATGCTCATGACCAATTTTTTCTAAGCATTGATTTTCTTTTGATTCTATATATCCTTGTGCTATCCAAAGATTAATAAGTTTTACTTTATTAAATACATAATCCTTTGGGAATATGCTACAGTAAGCAAAACAATTCTTCAAGTGCGAAGGAAGATCATCATAACTTAACTTTAAAGTTGGTAAAATATCAGTTGCTTCTTGAGGTATTTTTGGCAATTCCTTGTTTATAAATTCCCTCCAATTTTCTAGACTTTTAGAATATAACAATTTTCCAATAGTCTTCATAGCTAAAGGAACACCTCTGCACTTCTTAAGAATCACCTTTCCTATCTCTTCTAAACCTTCCGACACTATCCCATTCTTAAAAGCCACTTTCTTAAACAACTCCCAAGAGGCCTCTTCCCCTAAACAATTTAAATGACATATTTCTGATTGCATAATGTTTGCAACATTTTTCTTCCGTGTTGTAACTAAAATTTTACTGCCCTTTCCACCACCCATCAACGGAATTTTCAACTCATCGCATTTTCCACAATTCTCATTCCACAAGTCATCCAATACAAGTAGGTATTTTTTTCCATCAATTTCTTCTCGAAGGCCACGTACTAGTATATCCATTAGATTAGTGGGAGGTTCCTCTCCTTTTATAGACTCTAAAATCCTCTTGATAATAACTTTAGCTTCGAAGTTATCAGAGACACACACCCAAAGTTTTACCTCAAAATTATTTTGAATTTCCTCATCATCGAATATAAGCTTAGCTAACGTGGTCTTTCCCAACCCACCAAGGCCAACAATTGAAACAATTGAAACATCTGCTTCCATGTTGGACTTCGTCAGATGAACCATAACTTTCTTTTTATCATCGTCCCGACCAATAACCATCTCCCCACCCAAATAAGAATGAGTATCAACCCTCTTTTTATAACTGGTCGTTGCTTCTTCAAGGCGCACCAGGAAATTGAATTTGGTTATATCGGCCGCAAATGCATCAAATTTCTCTCTTATCTCCTTAATCTTATGACCCATTTTAAGACCATAAACATGCTGGTTCGACGTAGAAAAGAATATGCGTACCTTCTTCGCCTTTTTATACCGCGTCATTAATTCTTGACGTTGAGCTTCGGTGGAAAGCTCATCCAGCAGGTCATCCGCTTGATAGAAGAGATCGCTTAGCCTTCCAAGCCAACCGCTCACAGCGTTGCTCCCAGTCTGTTTCTCCTCTGCATCCAGCAACACATCTTTGATTGTTGAAACCGTATTCTGTAGCTTTTCAAGCTCATCCTGGAAACCCCACAGCAGTCCGATCTCATCGGCAACCAGCGAGGTCAAAACATTGATGATTCCCCCAGCAATGTTGAAGAGAACTCTTTCCGCCATTTCTTGATGATGAGTGAAAGAGTGACAGAGAAAGCGTTGTTGAAGCAATTGAAGAGAAGAATGAAGATAGTTTTCGTTGCGTGGAACGCTAAGCGGCGTTTTCCATAATTTAAAAGGACCGAAAACCAGACAAACCAAGCCCTCTTCTGTCAACTTGCATGTGAAAGCGTTATAAGACTTAAAATCGTGTAAATGAGTTTCTCCTCTTTTATTATTTATTGCTACCTTGTCAAAATAGGATGCGTTATATATAAACAAATAAATTAAAATGTTTTATTTTTTTTAGTCCTTCAGATATAACGAATCTCTGATGGCCTCAATGCTATAATTAATAAATTATAATAAAATCAAGAAAGAAATGAAATTAGATTTTTCTGCAAATTATAATCTTGTTAAGTGTCCAAGCAATATTTATATGATTTAACGATTAAAAAAATCACATAAGAATCAAATAGAACATTTTGATAATCCAATTATTAAGCAAATTAATAAACTTATAAGTAATTCACTAACTTGTAATGTTACTTGGTAAGAATTATTTGTAAACTGATTAGTTTAGCACATATACCAAGACCATATAAAGAGAATGGATTTATATGCTATAGTAGCTTATTGGGGGTAAATAACCAAAATATGGCATAAATAATTTTTTTTACAGTTATCTTTAAATTATGATTAATAATAACATTTAAAAGATAAATCTTTAAAAGTGAAGCCATCATTGAATTTATTTATATAATTTTTAGTTGTTAAAGGTCCTGTCGATGGACAAAGACATAAAGTAGAATTATTTTTGCCGTCATGATGGTGGTTGCACCTTAAATTCAATAAGTCGATCCTGTTTCCTTTTCTTCCTTTTTTCCGTCAATCACTTCTTCCCGGAGACAGTGTTCCGCCTAGAAAGCAGAAACCACTTTAGAACAAGTATTTTGGTGAAGTTGTGATGGGCAATAAGAGGAAAATATCAGAATCCCCACCCCCACCTCCCCCTTAAAAAATTCAAATCTCCGATCTTATCTCTTGTTAACTAAAACAACTTGCAAAGATCCATGATAAGTTGGAAGCAAACTAAAAGCTTCCTAATGTTGACCAAGTGTGTGGTGCTTTTCGTGGTTTCGATAATGCAGACAACACAACAAATTGATAATTCTCAAGAATAACTTTGAGTGATAAAATTGATCAGAATGATCCAATACACGTTTTAATAAAATATCATATTGAGACTTAAATTTAATAAAAAAATATTAAATAAAAAAATTAGATAATATTAAACTAAAACTTATCAATAAAATATGAGTAATTTGACTAAAGCCATATTACTAACAATTTGTCATTATACTCGTGAGAGCACTCATGAAAGAGGGAAAGAATCTCCAAGTTAGGCATGAACCACATATCTTGAAGGACGGCTTGAACCACATCTTGACTGTGGTTAGAAAAGAAGCGTCTCTCTAACGTCACTGACGTCTCTTTGGTAAGAAGCTTCACGGAAATTTCCATTGTGACGACGTGGGCGCTATGTTTTGAAGGCGGCTCTACGTTGTGGTGAAAGTCTGGGTTTCGCCTAGTGCTTTCCAATCTCAAATGGCATCCGAGAGCAGTCAAACACCCTCTTCATCACGGACACTACGCTGGAAATATGACGTTTTTCTTAGTTTTCGTGGTGAAGATACCCGCCTCACGTTTACTGATCATTTACATGCTGCTTTGAAACAGAAAGGAATTATGGTCTTTAGAGATGATGAAAAGCTGAAGCGAGGAGAATTTATTTCTAAAGAGCTTTCCAGGGCAATATGTGAATCTGAATACGCAGTTGTCGTGATTTCAAAGCGTTACGCTTTTTCCAAATGGTGCTTAATTGAGCTAACCAAGATCGTGGAGTGTATGAGAAAGAAATGGCTTACACTGCTGCCTATTTTCTACGGTGTGAAACCCTCCGATGTACGAAAGCTGAATGGCCTTTTCGCAGAAGCGTTTGATAAGTTTATAGAGGCCAAGGTTGACGAGGAACAGTTGAATTCGTGGAGAGATGCCTTGGAAGAAGTTGGTAAAATCGCTGGATGGGATGTATGGAATAGGTATCATCATCATAATAAATTTGCGCAACCTTTTCTTAGATTTCCATGAAAAATCTTAATTTATTTTCTGATTTCAACTCAACTTGAATCTTTTTTTCTAGGTATGAATCAGAAGTTGTCGAAGGTATATGTAAAACAATACGAAATGGATTGACACGTCATTTACCAAATATTTCCCGAAATATTTTTGGAATAGAATCCCGTGTAGAGAAGATGATGACTTTGCTTCGAATAGAATGTGAAGGAGTTCGTTTCTTAGGGATTTGTGGGATGGGTGGAGCTGGTAAGACAACATTAGCAGAAGTCATTTATGATAGTGTTTCTTCTAGATTTGAAAATAGTTGTTTTATTGCTAATGTTAGAGAAAAATCTAGAAACCTAGTTGATTTACAACAACAAATTCTTTTGAAGATTCTAAAGGAAAGAAGGGAAATTTTCCACACTCATGAGGGAGTCAAGGAGATAGCTTTTGGATTAAGAACTAAAAGGATTTTTATTGTTCTTGATGATGTAGATAATGATGCACAAATTGAGGCCTTAGCTAGGGAACATAATTGGTTTGGTCTAGGAAGTAGGATTCTTGTAACTAGTAGGGACATGCGATTACTAAAGAAATTTGTGGATGAGATTTATGATGTGGAAGGGTTAGATTACATTGATGCTTTAAAACTTTTTAGCTGGAATGCTTTTAGGAATCCCTATCCCAAAGAATGTTATGGTTTGATGTCAAAAAATATTGTAAATTATGCTAAAGGGCTTCCATTGGCCCTTAAAGTTTATGGTTCCTTTTTATTTAATGCTTCAATGGATGCATGGGAAAGTGTCTTGGTTCGAATAAAAAAATATCCAAATGCTGAAATTTTGGATAAAATTCAAATAAGTTTTGATGGATTGGAAGATAGGCAAAAAGAATTGTTTTTAGATATTGCATGTTTTTTTAAAGGAGAGATCAAAGACTATGCTTTATCTAGATTAAGAGCTCTTGATCACTATGCTATCGATATTGATATTCTCATGGACAAATCTCTTATAACAATCTCTATGGATGAAAAGTTTGAGATGCATGATCTGTTACAAGAAATGGGTCATCGAATAGTTGATCGTGAATCTCCAAATAAGCGTGGCAAACGAAGCAGATTATGGCGTCTTGAAGATATCATTTATGTGTTGGAAAATAATGTTGTACGTATTTTTGTATTATCATATGCATAATTGATATTAATTTGATAAGAATTTTAACCATATAATTATTATTACTTGCAGGGAACTAGTGCAATTAAAGGTATTGTTTTAAAATTACCTTTACCAAAGTCATTGGAACTAAGTTTCCCCCAAAAAAAATAAACTGTACGTGAGAGTTTCCCTTCATACGGCTCGAATCATTCTCAGATGCCCCGAGAGGCATCCTTTCCTTGTTTGTTGGGTTGGTTCACGCGCGCACGAGCACCGGCCGCAACAGCAGGGAACTATGACCAATAGAGTCAGACACTTAGCTACATCCGCACGCAAAAGGAATGTGGTTCTGGTTGAGGCTTTATTTCCTTTGTAAAGGGGGCGCGGGACGTTCGCGGAGTCCGTGCCTTCCGTACCACCACAGGACTGGTCGTTCTTGGGCTCCTCCCGCTCCTAAACATAAGGGATAGGGGAAACAAATTCTATTTTATCTCCTATCCTATTTACTACGGCGACGAAGAATCAAATTATCACTATATTTATTCCTTTTTCTACTTCTCCTTCCAAGTGCAGGATAACCCCAAGGGGTTGCGGGTTTTTTTCTATCAATTGGGGCCCTCCCTTCACCACCAAGCATTTTCAAACATGAAAAACTTGAAAATGCTTCTAATTAGTCCAAAAGAGAGTTGGGATATACATTATTTTGATCAACATAGATATCATGAAATCTCTGAAGATTTAAAGACAGTGAAGTGGTATGGAGATCCATCCAAACTCATGCTAAGTAATGAGTTATGTTTTATTGAATGGTGGGGATATCCTCTAGAGTCTTTGCCAACAAGTTTTCAACCAAATAATCTTGTTGAGTTGATAATACCTTGGAGTGGGATCAAAGTACTGTGGAAAGGAAAGAAGGCAAGATTTTGATTTATGCACATCTATTTTCTTCTTTTTATGTCCTTTAATCTTCTTTTACTAATAACAATTTGTTTTGTTTGTACCAGTGTTTTGACAAATTAAAGCATATTAACTTGAGGCATTCGCAAAAGCTGACCCAAACACCAAATTTGAGTGGGTTCCAAAGCCTTAAGGTATTTGATGCAACAGGAACTGCTATAACACAATTTCCATCCTTTGATGTATCTTCCCAAAAACTTGAAGTCCTACGCATGGGAAGTAGTTCTTCAAGTCCAATTGATTTGTTGCTCCCTAATTCGTTCTCAAGTTTAAGATCTTTAGTTGAATTGGATTTGACTTACTGCAATTTGTTGGATGGAGCATTTCCTAACGATATGAATTTCTTATTATCACTAAAGAAATTAAATCTATCTGGCAATAAATTTACAAGAATTCCATATGGCATAATGCAACTTTCCAATCTTTATGAACTTAAGGTGCGTGATTGTTGTGAGCTTTGCGTATTGTCAAAGTTGCCGTTGGGCTTATTGAGTATTCACGTAAAAGGTTCTCTATCGTTGGATGCCTCCTGTAACTTAGTGGGTTTATTGACTTCAAGTGAAAAGTTGGTGACCGGTAATCTCAGTTTTGCCTTATACAATTTTGGCTATGGTGGGCAACCTCACAAGACCATACATGTTTATGAACCTAATTTTGAAGATCGTGGCCGGGTAAGTCTCTTACTATCCCTTTTAACAGACATGTTCCTTATTGTTAAAACAAATACGAGTGACTATTTTTTGAAAGCTTGAAAGACTTGTAATTGACAGTTTTCTCTTGTTGCTTTTTATTTTCTTTTTTAGTTTTTAAAATCTCAGGTCATTTTTACAGCGATAGCATGGGGCCCAACCTCCATATCTGAAATCCCAATGTGGTTCATCCTTAGAAGCAACAGTTTCCTTGGATCGAATCAAAGGGTTACTTTTGCGGTTTCTTGGGATTCGAGGATTTCAGGATGTGCAATATTTATTGCTTATGAAGTTCATAAGCCTGACAGTTGTCAAAGCGAAGGAAAAAAAGTAGAGCTTGATGACCATGAAAATTCAAGGGCAACAATATTTGATGGGAATGGTCCTAACCTTCCCGTGTTTGTTTGCAAATTACTGGCCCAAGAGTCTGATACAGTTACCCTCGCTTTTCGTGTCCCTGAAGTTCTTGTCTTAGGGCCGAACGGAGTTTGGATGTTTATAAATTATCAGACTCTTAGAACAAGTTGGGTTCGCTCCGGGGGTCGCATCAACTGCCTTGGGGTTTCAATTGAAACAAGCATCCCAAATGTGAAATTGAAGGAGTGTGGGGCACGTTTCGTACTTGAGGATGAGCTTTCTGAGTGCTTTGAAATTCTTAATAGCATCTCCTCACATGATTTAAAAAGGAAAAGGTACGAGATCTTAGAAGGATGTCATTTGGTGTGCTGACCTTCTTCGTGCTAGTTGGCTTCCTCTAGAACTGCACTAGGGTTTCAATCGAAACAAGCATCCTAAATGTGAAATTGAAGGATTTTTCAAAGAAATCAGCACTCAAGTAGTAGAGGCTGGAGTGGGAACTAAAAGCCTTTTGTAGCTGCTCGGGAATGGCATCCAAGGACCAGTAAACTTCACTCAAATGCAAGCAAACGCTGCCTACCTCTCTCCCATGCAGGGGTACCTTACTACCAGTGCAGTTGCGCCACCCTTCTACCCAGGAACCAGCACAGCAGTTCAAGGTGTCCACCCATACCATACAATGGCCCACGTTCTCCATGTACATCCATGTCTCCTTAAACCCACTAGGGGAACGCTTACCATGCCCCAAATTCCACCTTAGATGCCACATCAAAACTTAGCCTTTAGAAATTACACACGAAGGAATGGAAAGGCCCCAGATGTTGAAGAAAGAACATGGTCGGATCAACCAAGGCAATCGAGAAACAGAACGTGTGTAGCAGGACATTGAGGGCTGGCAGGCCCACAGTTGGCCACATGCACCACCTCACTATGGGTAGGGTGTCCATAGCTTTTTCATTATCTTACCCACATCTAGAAGACTACAATCCACTTGCAAAAATGATGAAAGGAGTAGTCGACCCTACTGACCTAGGTGGTACCATTTAGCCAAATGAAGACAAATTTCCATGATAGCTTATTTTGTATGTAATGTGTGTTTCCTATAAGTGTTGTTTAAATAAGCAGAATTCACCATGAAGTGTGAGTTGCATCGTGTTTAAGCTAAGTTTGTAACCATTTGTGAAACACTAAAGCTTTCCCGTGAGTGTCTAAACACCGAACCTACTGAGTTCAAACTTTCTCTTGGTATTGGAGTGAATTTCAATTTTCACCATTATACTTTCAAACTAGCTTTCCACTAACGTCTCTGAGCATAGCCTTGAGAACCTTTTTCCCGTTTCCAACTCGGTAAATATGGGTAACTTTGTTACTATTAAGCTAATCAAAGAAAATTATTTACCTTAGACGACACAAATGAAGTCACTTATCCAAACTCAATGCTAATAGGTTTTATTACTGAAGAAACCAAATGCTCACCAGCTACCCTGAATACCGGTAATCAAGAAGAACACAATCTAGACTACAACACCTAGGTGCAAAGTGATGTACTAGTCAAGTCCTAAATTATAAGCATTCTATTTAACAAAGCACTTAGACATATTTGGGCTAAACTTCTACTAGAGTATGGGTAGCTCTCACAAATCATTTTGTTCAAAAAACTGAAGCTAGGAAATTTAACCTCCTATCTCAAATACATAACCTCCATAAGGAAGGAAGACAACTTCCTATTTTCCTATTTGAGTTCAAGAGTCTCTTGAACCAATTTAGCTTAACTAGAAAACCTCTATTTGATTAAGCTAAAACCTTAAGACTTCTTGAAAGTTTGGACGTGAATACAAGGCCTTTAAAACCATGATGTTTTGTCCTCTAATCCCACAATTTAGTAAAGTAGTCTCCCAATTATAGGCATATGAAGCTCATCGCAATAAGTATACCTTCATAGTTGCCATCACTAAAACACCAAATGAGAACGCTGCCTTTATTGCACAAAGGAATGTTTGGAGAGGACAGTAATTTTCGAGGCTCCTTCAAAGGCCGTGGAGTAACAACCACCTCTTCCTCGCAAGGCAAAGGATTTAATCTAGCTACCTCAAGAAACCAAAAGACTACAACATCCAATATCAACACTACCAAACGCTCAGGTAATCCTACAAACTTTGAAAATAAACCAATCATAACCTATCCAATTTGTGGTAAGTAAGGACACACTACCTGAAAATGCTAGTAATGTTTCGATCATACTTACTAAACATATGAGATACTAAAGGCCTTAGTGGTAGTCATGGTAATAGAAGAAGGAAATGAAGAATGTAATGCAAACTGAGGTGCCTCCAAACATATAATAGATTCAATAGGGTCAACTTCCTTAAGAGGAGGACAAGTCAAACTTAACTATATATTAGTTTTTCTAAATATAAAGAAAAAACCTTTTTTTTTTGTTAGGTTGCTAAGTATATAGATGATTATCCTGTATTAGACCTGACAATGGAGGTAATCCTCTTCAAAGGGCATAGGAGGCAAAACATGCATGTACTATCAAACCAAGATCAGCATGTTACTTCTCAACATATCAATAGATAGTAAATGGTAGTACATGGCAGTACATGGCATAGGTGATTGGGATACATGAATTTCCAACTCATGAAATATCTATAAGGACAAAAACTCATCAATGTATGAGGCAAAATTCCAACTACTTATTCTCATTGTATGCTAAATAAAAGCCATCAACTTCTTTTTGCCAAATCAACACAAAAGACAATGAAACCTTAGAAAGAGTTGACAATGACCTTTGGGGACCATCCCTTACAATCTTTTGTCTAGGTTACTTATATTATGTTATATTTGTTAATGATTGCATTTGCTATATGGGATATATCCAATAAAAAGAAAGTTGAAATTTTTTTGGATATTTCAAGACTTTCAAACTATGGTAGAGCATCAATACAATACTAAACTAAAGATACTACATTCAAATAACAAAGGAAAATACACTAGCAATAAACTTACAAGCTACCTTCAAAGAATGGAATTGTTCATCAATTCTCATACTCTTATACTTTTAAACAAAATGAGATGACAAAAAGGAAACATAAACATATTACAAAACTTGGACATTCAATGACAAAGCAAGCAAGTGTGCCTTACAAATTTTAGGTTGAAAGTTTATGATAGAAGTTTAAGCGATAAATAGGTTGCCAACATCAATATTACAAAATGTTTCCCTACAAACATTGTATCATAAGGCACCAAACTACAACTCCACGATGATTTTTAGATCTTATTGTTTTCCATTTCTTAAATATATTGTTACTAAAAATTATTTGCCAAGTCACTAGCTTGTGTGTTCCTTAGTTATAGCACTAAACACAAAGGATACAAGTGCCTTCATTCAAAATCTGAAAGAGTTTTCATATCAACATATGTAATTTTTCATGAGGATTCATACCTTTTCAAAGAAAAGAGTCTAACAAAGGGAAAAAAAAGAACAAGAGCACAAAGAAGAACAACCCTCACGATATAACACAAGGGCTAACCACAAAAGAATAACCAAATAGAAGGATATTGTTACATTTACAAAAACTAAAACCTCTATAACTTCAAGTTAGGGAATGATAGATACCGAAGCAGTAACAGAAGCCAAAACATGTACAAATTCAAACCAAGAAACATGCACACCTTCTTAAACAAAAACATCACACTACAAAATCAAGATGAGCAACTTGCAATCAAAGAAACCCAGCTAGGAATTATGTCTAACCTTACCCAACATCATCATCATGGCTCAATCTAGCTCCCAGTTCACCTACTTCAATTTCATTACCTCAACAAAGTCCAATTTCGATTCCTAAAACAGAACTTGCGACATCCCATAACAAATGACGAAGATGCATGGCCCTACAAGGAATGAAGGAGAAAAAAAACATTGATCTATAACAAAGCCGACACAAAAATTAACAAAAGCAAAAAAACAGTGGTTAAATCCACGTCACCCAAGGAAAAAACAAGTCAAATCCATATAATTGAAAATTTGGAAACCAATGGTTTCAACACAGAAATTCAAGAGAAGCAAAATATGGAAAATATGCTTAATGAAACGGAAACCTCTAAGCCCATAAATACACCTAAGCCTTCACAAACAAAGCTAGCAGACCTTCAACTTAGAATCATGACTCCAACATCCACTCCTAAAGCTACGCAAACCCACACTGTGACAAATCGTAGCCTGAGTGGCATAACCAAACCTCACCCCCGATATGCATTCTCCACGTCCTTTGTTATCAAATCCATTCCTTCCATTTCTCTCATCGAGGAAACAATCCTTAGTATTTTGGTTGGAGGCTAGCTATGGGGCAAAGAAATGCTAGCAATCCAACAAAATGAAACCTGGTCTCTTTTCCCAAGTTCTTGGGGCATGCATGTAGTAGGAAGCAAGTGCCTTTATAAACTAAAATACTCTGAACATTAACAAATACTCCATAAAATAAGCATTAACAATAGATCTAAAAAGTCTCCTTATGAAATTGTGTATGGCCACGCTCCTTCTATGCTCTTCTATGTTTCAAAAACTATTTGGGTGGCTGTTATTGACCAAGAACTCCAAACTCATGTGCTCAAGGAGATCAAGGCTAACCTTGTTGCAACCTAGGAATGAATGAAGCATTTTTACGATGCTAATCATTAGGAGGTCGACTACTAGGTTGGCAAGTGGGTTTACCTTCGACTATAGCCTTATCACCAAGCATCCATGACTAGGCACTATGCACTCAAGGTTTCAACTTGCTACTTCGACCCTCTTCAAGATTTTGGAAAAGATTGGAATCATAGCTTACCACCTGGAACTTCCATAAGGGTCGTGCATTCATCTCGTCTTCCACGTTTATAGCCTAAAACAAGTCCTTGGTAACCATGCCCATGTACAAGCTTAACTCCCCATTGTGTTGAATGACGAGAACACTCTTTTTGCCCAACCCAAACCTATTCTAGATAGCCGCATTCACAAGAAACATTAAGAAGTTTTGATTCTCTGGCATGGATTGTCTCCATCAAATGCAACCTAGGAATACGTTAAAATTATGGCTCATCAATTCTCAAAATTCAACCTTGGGTGCAAGGTTTGAATCACCCGAGAGTTTTGGTTATAGTTTTGACATTTAGGCACTGACATGTATCCTATGCATCATGAAATTGATTTTTCTGAAGGAGAATAATGTACTTTGGCACATGTGAAGGTCCAAGACACCAATTTGTTTTTTATTTCAATCTACATCATATGTGTTCTATTCAATCCTTATGTTTGGCTTATTTGTTGGCCAATCTCTCTATTTTGTGTGTGTAATGCTCCTGTCATTTTGTAGTTGGTGGGTTAGCATATCCACTTTTTGTTCTTGTAAGAGGTCCCATATGTTTTACATTTATGCAACATCCTACATGTTAAGCAAAACAAGTACACATTGTCAAAAAGCCTTGGTCTTTATAAATGGAGGAAGGTGTAAAGAGATGGCAATATTGGCATGTTAGTCTAAGGAGGTTGGAACTCCCTTGAAAAGTCCAAAATCACTTGTTTTTCCTCTTGTTCTCCCCTTCATTCAAGATTGAGAAGAAAAAAAAAAAAAAGAGTTTCGTTGATCTCTTTCTCGATGAAGCACCTCCGCCATCTTGCCCATCTTGCCCTATCACTTGTTTTGTGGCCTTAGAATGTAACATTAGGGTCAAACATGAAGGAATAATTCTTATGTAGTCCTATGGTGACTAATCATTGGTAAGATAAGAACAAGTGAACAAGAACAATTGGAACTCTATAGAGGGAAAAACAAACCTACCTACTTTCACTAAATCACAAAGGCTTGCCATGTTTACAAAATTTGACCTTATAATAAACTTTGTTCTACTACCTATGAAACAAAGGACTACCTAGTAGCCTTACATAAATAAAAAAAATAAAAAAATAAAAAAATAAAAAAATAAAAAAAATAAAAAATAAAAAAAATAAAAAAAAATAAAAAAAATAAAAAAATCTCAAAAGGAAAACAGCTACCCATAGTGACCATCGAATGAGCCCAAGCTTTGACCTTTCACCTCCCTTGGAAGCATCCCTAAAATCATCAATACATATCAAGCTACTCTATTTTACGGCTACGAGTTAGAGGCACCAACATGCGTTATTATTTGATCCAAGCGTGCTTCATGTCTGACAACCTTCCTATGGTCTTTTTAAGGCCACGCTAACACCCGGTTTCCATCAATATAATTAGCCCATAACATGAGTTCAGCAGTTGGAAAGACAAATCCAAAATGGTCTACTTCATGGGAGTATTTACTTCATAACATGTATAGACAACTCTTTACATTGCCTATTTTATCTCCCACGATTTGTTTAAGAATCAATTAAACAAGGTCATTAAAGCTTTAAGCAGTAATTATGAGCTTGAATTAAGGAATTATAAGACTCCCATCTTATAGCCTAGCTACGAATCTAAAAAAGCAAATTCGTCAAGGTCCTAAAGATAGTAGAAAAGACTAGTGGAAGCACACCACTAAAGAAAGTCATAAACAAATGAATTGCATAATAACGCAACGATTGAGTATATGACAAGATCAATGAATCTACATGCATAAGTGATTAATGTCCCTTCATGGATACAAGAAGAATAGAACAATAACTAAAAGATAATATAGAGTTTCCTATGCTTCTAATAACTATTGGACAATAAGAGTATCATAAGGTGGCAGTATCACTTACAACCAAAAGGTTCACAACAACATTAGATGCAGAATAACAAACATGGAAAGTTCTCCTATCATCCTTTTGAATTTGAAAAAAAAGCACCTTCTTTTCTATCACACCAGAAGCTGATATGGACATTTCAAAAGGCTTTATGCCATGATCTTGTTAATTCTCAATAGGGCAAAAAGGAATTAAACTGAATAACTACTCTTATTAAGAATTTTGCTCACAATTTGTGCCAAAGTGACTAAACATTCCAACAAACTACTAGAACACTACTAAAGCCTTCTTAGGAATGGCTCTCTACTTAACACTAATTACTACCTCTCTTTGATTTCTTAATATTTGGGTTCCTCTTGATTTCTAGATTTCTCTATATCATTGGATTTCTAGATTCCTTTCTCCTTACCCCTAAGCTTCCTTATATAATGCCTTAATACCAGTCATTCTCCAATTAGAACTCCTATTTCATCTCTAACAACTTAAAATATCTATCTAATTCCTATCTTAAACCTTCTAAAACCCTATCTTGTCTTTTTGGGAAATCATATCCTGTATTGATATCTTTGGTTGTTTTCAAATCATGACACTTTCTTTTCACCTTCAAATTTGAGTAGATAAAAGCAATTAGTGATGAATAGATTGATGAAACTTACCATTGTAGTAAACTTATTACTAAGGCAAAAGCCATTGAGGTATAAGGTCAAACATAAGATGAATAGTATAGACCATAAAATGACCTTTTTAGTAGTGGTTAAATATGTATCAGTTCATCAAATCCTAGGTGTTGTGTATTTGGATTTTGGAATTGTCTTAAATGTATGTTAAGACAACTTTTTTCAATGAAGAATTAGAAAAAGAGATATGTAAAGATAAAGCAACTAGTTTAAGGACCAAAGGGGAAAAACATATAGCCTAAGGTTATAGCCCAATTGATCCATCATTGCGTAAAGCATGCATTTGAACAATGGCACACTAGATTCCATTGAGTTCTCCTTTGAATGGCTTTACCATTATCTAAGAGGATTGTTGAAAGCATTTCCACACCAAACAAATAAGAAAAAAAAATAGCAACATATAAGTGGAGGCCTTACATTATCTTAAAGAACTGGTTTTTAAGGGTTTTGGGCCTCTTAAACTTAAAACTAACAAGTGACATCAGAGACTAATTGATATTGAGCCAAACTAATAAAAAAACCCTACCAAAACAAAGGCTAAAAACTAAAGGGTCAAGACATTAAAATTAAGATAAGCCTAGCTCAAGCCCAATGAATGACGGGGGAATTGTTAGAAGAAGCAATCCCACATCGGGCAACAAGAAGAAAAATAGCACCATATAAGTGAACCCGTTTTTCAAAAGCGTTGGCGGCAAAACTTAAAAATTAAGAAGTGGTATTAGAGACCCATCGATATTGGGCCAAAACTAATGACAAAAAGTCCACGAAAAAGGGCTAAAACTAAAAAGGTTAGGAATGCCAAACTAAGATAAGCCTAGCTTAAGGGTGTTTCTCGAACAAACATTAAGATACTTTAGTGGAAACTACAAATTATGTATATATATATCAAGGTTCGAATTTTTAGTTAATTGGCTATAACGGATGCCAATTGGGCCAATGCTTTTGTGAGCTCAAGTTGACTTCTAAACGTGTTTTCTTGACTCCATAACGGCATCACGATATGGAATAGAAAAAATTATAGCTTCGTCGACCTTGAAAACGGAGTGGGCAGTGTTCAGCCGTGGTTCAGTATGGGGAAGTCATCAAGAATGCTCCAAATCGTGTGACGATTCACTTCAAGTATCAAGGTCCTTGTCTTTGGTAAGGATCCTTAGCATTATTAAAGAACTACATATATAGACCTGAAATCACTTCATCAAAGGCTGGATTGCACCCTTCAAAAAGAGGGTGGTCCCAGTATCAAAAGGCAAGAGATGCCTTTCATGCTCGTCTTTTAGGGTTTCGGTGTATAAAACTGGAATTTTGCCATTCTGTTAGCCACGCTTTTTGTCAGTTCATGTGAGGTTATTTAACTTTTTTTTTATTGCATGTTATTAATATACAGACCTCTCGTGATTGATTCAAGAGCATCAAAGGTATGTCAGTAGGCTACGATTAACTTAATCACACGAGCAATCGCCTCTAGTGCTTAGCCAGGGAGCAATAATAAGACTGTTTGTTGACACTGGTGTTAAGTAGAGTTGGTTGACATAAACATATGTCCCCTTCATAGGAGTTGACGTGGAAATGGACTCAGGTTCGGCTCCGGTTTGGCCTCTTAGATGTACATCCAGAACATGATAAATACAATGCTTTCAGCACATGTAAGGTATGCATTTCAAACCCGATATGCTTGAAGTAGCCTTGAGGGACAGCAGAAAAGCAATCCGACCATAGTGGACTAACAAGACAACCTTGTGTGTCTTCTCCATGGACATGTGATAGTGCAATACTGTTATAAAATGAATGTCATACTGATAACGGGTGCGTACTCCGGAGGTGCAATCTATTTGCCAGCATGAACAACTCTATGAACATGTCGAGAGATGCGAAATGGGAAAACAACACCATGTGCGCGTCAACACATGCTTGAGAAAGCTGGGCTTTGAGTATTTTTGTAGGCTGCTATTTCAACATCCAAAACCATCAACTTTCAGATAAGAAGCGGAAAGCAACTATAATAGGCTCCACAAAACAAAAGAAATCAAAAGTTGGAGAGACAATCCTAAAGAAACAGTCTATCCAGGAACTTCAAATCAATGTGATTGCTTAAGCTAATTTAAAATTATTGTCAAGTTTAGCTTCATTCCAGTTTAGAGATGTTGTCGACTCATAGAAAACAAGAGCATTGTACAATTTGATTGGGCATGTCTAACGCCAGGATTCTTTTTTATTACTCATAACTCAGTCTCTATAGTTCAAAAAATGCGTTGTCCTGCAAAGAAAACCATACAGGCATTCATAGTTCACAGAGCAAGATTAAATGTTTTATCACGATTTGGACGCAGAAATGCGAATTGAAGTGCGACGATACCAACTTTCTCATCACTTCCGTTTTGTGAGGAGCTTCGGAGCCACCTGCGTTGCAGAAGGCAAACTTTAGTGTAAGATGAGAATTAATGAAATGAAATCAGCACTAATTTAGGAATTATACTTACGCATTTGTCAACACATGACCAGTAATCAAAGTATTGTCCAGTACAGTGCTTGTGCCCTGTTTCATCTCCTTGGATTCTTTTAACACATGCCTGTATCACTTTGCTGCTCAGAATATATTTACTTTAGCAAATAACTTTTTTGCAAGTATATTACTTTATTGATTCCAGGCATGTCAATGAAAGGGGGAGGAGGACTAGTAAATGCAGAATACAAAGGAAGCAGGAACTCCCCAACTTCTCTTGCAGGTTACACAGATTTTTTATTTGAAAATAGAAGCCACTAACACCAACTTGCAAATCTCTATGAAAATATCAGAATCCCCCCCCCCCCCCCCCCCCCAAAAAAAAAAAAAAAAAGAATAAAGCATAGCGAAAAAAAATTGATGACTATAAATTATGTGCGATTCTAATTCTATACAGGAAATAAAAATGGATTTTAATATCACAAGAAATTATTTCATATTTCACGTGGGCCACCCATAAAGACTAATTGTTAAAGGACTCGTGGACAAAAACATAAAGTGGAATTATTGTCTCTGGACGATGGTGAATGCACCTTTCAATTCAATCGCTTCTTCTCGAAGGTAGGACTTCATATTTCTCGAAGATAATATGGAATTTAAGTTTATCTAATTTCGAAGGCAATTTCTCTCTTTTCTTTGTTTTAGTTTGACTATTTTTGGATATACTTGTTACTTACCCAAATCTCTCTTTGCACTTCTTATCTCACAAAATGTAAGTTGTCTTATTCTCTATAAAACCCTTCGTCTCCCTCACTCCTATTCAAATTTAAGCTTTCTCAGTTATAATTGTGAGATTGCATATATACCTTTAATTCAATTTTCATTATTAGAATAAAATTTATACTATGGTACTTTTTGGGTTAAATAACCAGAAATTGGCATAATAATAGAAATACGAGAGCCAATTTTTTTTTTCAATTTAACAATTCTGTAAATAAATCTATAATTATTTTACTCTTTGATTTATAATACCATTTAGAAGACAAGCCTTCGTAAATGAAGGTATAGTTTAATTAACATAAATCGATTTCAGATTTTAAAACATTTATTCATTCCTTCTAAAACTTGGGTAAACGATAATGATTATAATTACGTATAAATCCATTTTTGGAAATCATGAAACTCTTTAACATTCAGTTTAACTTATATACCTGCCCCTATAAAGATCACCCTACAAATCAAACTCCCATGTCAAGTAGTCGGTTGTACTTGGCCTCTCCAATATTAATATGGACAATAATTAATAGACAATAATATTAACAAATTCTTATTCTAAACCACCAGCGCACTTTTCCATCCCTCATTTCATGGTCTTTAATTCAACCACTAATGAATACAGGGTGCGAATATTTAGTTGGAAGTTAAAAAGGAGGATATAATTGTTTATGCTTAAGAAGAAATATATATATATATTTAAAAGCATATATTTTACAAAACCTGTTGTAAACCTCTTAATAAGTTATTTTTCACTTTTCTTTCATATAACAACTTAAAAAATTTATTGCAGGATAAAAAATTATTTTGTCTTGCTTTTAATTAACAACTATGACAGTTCTGTCATTATTTTCTATTGTACTCTATAATTCATAATAATTGACATTAAAAGTATAAAATTAGATGTTTCATAAGTCGCAGTCTTTTTGAATGTCCAAAGTATATTGATAGCAAATGAAAAAATTTGACAACTCTATTATCAAAAATATTAAAGAAGGTTGATAAGCAATTTACTAACTCATTTATTTGTATAAATAATTTGAAAATTAATTAGTTTATCACATGTTATACAGATACTAGTACCATAAGCATATAATCAATTTTTATGCACTAAATAGCAAAAACAAAGCACAAGTAACAAAAATTTCAGCGCAAAAACTTTTTTTGTCAATTTAATGATTTTTTTTTCTGTATATGCATCACATGTTATACATATACTAGTACCATAAGCATAAGATTTAAAATCGTGTAAATATTTTTTCCTCTTTTATTATTTGATATATCCTTGTCAAAATAGGATGCATCGTAGATGAATAAAGAAACTAATATCTTTTCATTTTTTTTCAGTTCCATCATATACACCGAATTTGTGATGTCCTTGCTGCGGTACATACTAGTACCATAATTTGAAACTAACTAGTTTATCACATGTTATAGATATACTAGTACCATAAGCATATAATCAATTTTTATGCACTAAATAGCTAAAAGAAAGCACAAGTAACAAAAATTTCAATGTAATTTTTTTTGTCAATTTAATGATTTTGGTAAGTGAAATTTTGATTTTGATTTTTTTACAGTTTTTATTTCATTCAATTATTATTAATAATGCCACTTAGTAGACTCTTCAAAAGTGAAGATATATTTTAGGGTATATATGTTTTAGGATATATTTTAGCAAATTCATTTTTATGTCAAACTAACTTAAATCTGATTCTTATTTAACTCAATTGTACTTAGAGTCTTAGGCAAATCTTCATATATTTTTTAGGGCCACTAATTTCTTAAGTCAATGCATGAAATAAATTTTAGATTTCATTCTAAGTTTTTTCACATAGTAGCAAAATGTAGTATAAAATCTATTTCAAACTCCATTCAATTTAAATTCTCTCATGTACAAGGAGATACCTAGGGACATAATCTTATTTAAAAAAAATTGTTCTTTAAATAATTTTTGAAGGTTGATTTAGCCCCTTAGCTTATACACTAGTTTTAAGTTTTTATTTTTTATTTTATTTTATTTTATTTTATTTTATTTTATTTTATTTACATTAACGACTAGTGGTACCAATAAGTTTTGTTTATAAAACAAATGACTGCTTTAAAGATCCCTGGGTTGGAACTTATTCTTATAGCTATAGTAAATTCTTACTTTGCTAGGCTTGATCTAAGTTATCTGTCTTCATAAATATCTTTGTGATCACTGGAAAGAATTATCTCCTCTTTTAAGAATGATTATTAAAATAATAATACTTTCACATAATAAAAATATCAAGTTAATGGGATACTTGTATTATTTATATAATATATAGATCTCTCATTGCACCCCCACAACTTGCTGTAAAAAATAAATAATCAATAGATCTTTGAGGTTTGGATATTATCTTGCCGAGTTCCCTGGAGGTCTGCACGTTCTTCCATGCCATAAAAATCTCCACTCCTCCGAAAAATATCTTCACCGGCGAGGAGGCATCGAAGCATGGGCTTCTTGCCTCAGTTCGTGCAGGTCATGGGCCACCCACTCCCCCACTGTCTGCCTTCGTAGGTTTTCACGGGAGGACTGCCTCTTCATTTGTCCACGCTGATGAAAACAAGCTTCAAAAGCCACGTCCATATCTCTTCATATGACTCCCATGGGAAAGTATTATTGAACTAACGAAAATTATTATAAAGTTCAACTTGATTTAAGACTACATTTTTTTCTTTTAATATATGAATCTTTAGGGGTGTAGAGCTTGTTTTATGTTATTAAGACATGAGTTTGTGAGATAGTTTTAATTAAAAATTTAAAATATGTGGTACGTGATATAAGAAAAGATGAAAGATTCTTAAGAAAACAAGTTATTTTTGTCATTCTAAGATATTTTATATTTAATGATCAATGGCAGCTGAAAGCAACAAAACTTGTAAACATAGGAAAAAAAAAAACTAAAACACTTTGACAAACAAAGCAATCAAAAGTTTATAAAACGAATATATGATATATAATGAAAAAGTAGCAACCAATAGCCTAATAAACAAACAGAACATAAGAAAAATGCTTGAAAGCTTATAAATAATAAAATTAAACAAAAAAACATGTATTAATATCTATAGTTTACAAATCTAAGTCATAGTTAAAAAAAATGCAACCTAAGAAACTATACAAAGAATAAAGAAAAAAATATGACTCGTAGTTGGATGAAGTTGGATGACATATTAAAAATATATTATAAAAAGAAAGAAAAGATGAAAACATTGTCTAGTAAAAGAAAAGGATTAAAGTAAATACGGAAAGAAGGTCTAAGAATTATAATCTAACAATTTTAATTGTGCATTTTTTGTTTGGTAATTTTTTATTTAAGTAAATAATAAATTTGTCTAGCATGCTAATAGTCTAGTAACATTACCTTTTTACTTAACTAAAATTTGGTACTATAATTTAAAGCATTCAAAAAAAATCTAACCAATTTAGATTTCTTTTTGGTCAAATCAAACCTCCTAAAATTTCTACATCATAAAAATTTATATAAAATCTAATTGAATTTTGTATAAGAACTGGACTTAATCCGGCACTATAGCATGGATAAAATATCTCCCTAAATAATTCATAAAATCCAATAAACTTGAGTGGATCTCGCGACCAATTCAAATCAGCTCCATGTGATGCGGGGGTTCGGCCGTGGGAGCCGAGCCGGGGAAGCCGGGGAAGCCGGTACCGGGGATGAGGGAGATAGGGGATGGACGACGTCGTGGGCCACGTAGCTCCTGGACATGTCGGCTACTGGAGGCCACGCACGTGTCTGCCAAACAAACATTGTTATTACGTTTGGTCGTCTTTTGTCCACGTCATCTCCGTACTGAATGAACAGCTCGCGTAGCTCCACTTGCTTGAACATCATTGTTAAAGAAGAAAAAAATGTATATATAATTTAAGACTACGCGGTCATATCTCGATTTTGTCTTCTATCTACTTAAGAAAAAGGAAAAAAAACCCTAGTTTCTTATTATTTCTAATAACGGTATGAACTTTTTTATCTGATAACTCTATTTTTATAGAGTTCATTTACTTATTTTAGATAATAAATAATTTTAATAATTATGATAAAATATTTAAATTCTTCTTTATTTACTTAAATTTATTTTGTTTAAGTAGCACAAGGAGGTAAAGAGAAAATAAATAAATATAGATAACCTGATGCTTATTATATGACAAAATCGTAATATCAATATTAAGAAAGTCAAGATGAGCTTGGACTTTGCATAATTGTTATTAGATTTTTTATTGTTGTTGAGTTTTCTATTTATTTAGAAAATCCAATCATGTTAGGAATTCAAATCCCAATTAATTTAGAAGTTTAAAATCCAATTGTTTTAAGTTTCTAAAATTTAGTTCTACTAGGATATGAGATAAGTTTAAACCTAAACCCTATTTAAAAGAAGAAAAGAGGCAAAAGGAGGAGGACGAGAAGGAAATTGAGTATAACTTAAGAAAAACGTCAAGAATTCAAGGTTTTCTTAAAGAAAAAATAAAAAGGATGACAGACTTTTTGTTTTTGAATTTAAGATGCATTCTTTATTTCTTATTATTGTTTTTCTTCATTATTTATTTATGTTTTAGTCTTTCCAACTATTTTCATACTTAAATGAGAATAAATGTCATTCCTGTTCTAATCGCTGGGTGTTTCAATAGGGCTTACAAGGAATTGGAAATTTTTGATATCTGTTGCAATGTTATCTATTCCCTCTCTTCTTGTCTTAATGCTGTGGCCCATTTTAAGACCATAGACAAGCTGGTATGATTTGAAGAGGCACATGTCCGACTTAGTTTACATGGTGGTCCAAATTAGTGGACCTACGGACAAAATTGAAATGGAGAAGATAGAGATTGTAAATAAGTTGGCTGGAATCAATCCTCAATTTTTGAATGAACATATAGCAAACTTGCACAGCAAATCCTGACGTTTTGTTAAGCTAATTTAGGAAAAAGGCAACTTGAACCGGAGACAAGAAGCATCATATAGGACTCAGTTTTGGTAGTCAATGACCCTTTTTGCCGCCTGTTGGAAGACAAGACAGTAGATTTGTTGCATATTAGGCGTCTGGCTGCAGTGGTTTCCTCCTTTCCAAGAAACAACCGAAGGATTGGTTCCCTCCTTTTGTTTGGATCACTCTCTTTGTTCAAATGACGTGGTTAGGGCTTGAAAACGATGCGCTTTCACATGAAGTGTTCTGCTCTGCAGGTTCTAAAACAGTTCTGTTTCAATTGTCCTGAAAAAAAAAATGAATCATTTATTTTTTTGTTCCATTCATCCCAAATGAAATTATGTCATATTTATTGAATGATTTAATTTTCCAATCATTCATAGGAGATGATTTTGTTTTGAAAGCAGAAAGGTTTCATCCAAAGCTTGTCTCAAATAAGATCATTTGATTTTAGTGTAAAGACTATATGTATATAAAATCAAATAAATTTCAAATATTAGATGTTTTATCATCATCAAAATTCACACTTAATAACAAGACATTTCCATTATCATGTTTTTTGTTCTAAAAAGAAGAAGAGAATAATAACTCAAGTAACCTAATTTTATGTCTTATTTTAATTTGATTTGATTTGTCACTAGCACTTATTACAAATAGGAGTTCATACAAGATTTCATTTTTCTAATACAAGTTTTTAGCAAAATTAAAATTTTAAATATCTATTCTCCTAAAATTTCTCTTATATCAAATGAAATATAGAGTAAATAGTATAAAATAATTTAAAGCAAAGTTACAAATGTGCTAACTCAATTTCTAAGCTATGTTCTCTATATAGATTTCCCCTTCAAACAACATCTTTTTCATTATACATAGTTGTAAAAAGTTTTTGAATATATGAAAAGAGGAAACAAAAACATAATTAGTACTAAGTTGTAAACTCCTAAGGCTTTTGATAGGCTCCTAAACCTTAAGCGTAGTTTCTCCTATATTTTAGCTAATACTATTATTTTTAAATATGAAATTTCAAAATCAAGATTTATGTAAGAAAATAATACAAAGAAAAATATTAAACGTAAAGAGGAGGTAGGTATTTCATTTTTTAAACGTGTTCAACAGAAATAGACTTACCTCATTTAGTAGAACAAGCATGAGGCTTCTCTTTATTGTGTGTCCAAGATTACAATAAGAAAGTGAACATTCTTGGGTCAACCAAGGCTTTCTGAGCTTGCATTTAATTGTGCCTTTAGTAGCTTCAATCTTAAGAAAAGAGCACAAGGAGACAAAAAAGTTAGAAGAAGCTCTTGTAATGGTTTCATTTGCCAGTAATTCACATATTCTAGTTGATATAAGAAACTTTTGTTAAAGGCAAAATTATAGTTAAGTAGAAAATAGATATAATATTTTACTACAATGTTTTAACATCTAAACATACTAGGAAAAAAATTGACATTTTACATGAAAAAACTTGATCATGTTAGTTTGATGTGTTTCAATCTATTCCAATTCAGTATATTCTAGTTTAATACCTACATAAAGAATCTTAACAAAATTTGAAACAAAAAAAAAATTAGAGAGCAAAATTTGCTTTTGATGGTAAATATCTACCAAAATAGTATGAAAAGATTGTATAAACCATGGAGTATTTACTCCCTTTTAAACCAATTCAAATCACAATCTTAATAAGAGTACTTATCTTATTTTTTTGGTCCATTAACAAACCTTACGAAAAAGCTCCATTATTCTTCCAACAATCTTAGCTTTTTCCACACCATTGTTTTTATATCTTCTACTTTTCTTACAACCCTTTATACAAGTAAGATTACAGATTCTACTGGGTGTCAAGACAATATCCAAATCTTTATATTTGCTAAGAAATCAACATCACAAATTTTACCATTTTTGCTAGCTCCAAGCCATTCTCCTCGGACAACTCAGCATGGTTGTTCAAGAATCAACTCCACCTATCTCTCTTCCATCCTTCCGGCTGCATCGCTTCTGTATACTCCTCCATCTAATCTTCGGCTTTCTTCCCAAGAATTACTGTGCAGCTTTGATCTCCTTCCCTGCCCAGGGCTAACATTTATATAGACTTTGTAGACTTTCCTTTATACATGGGCATCAAACGACAACTTTAATTCCCTGAAATTTTCTTTTCTCAGGAAACTACATGACATTATATGTTTAATTATTTTAGCTTGTTAAGCTCAATTTAATATCTAATGTATATCCATAAGTAGAGCTTTTATCGCAAAAGCTAGCAGCTCTAAACAAGAAAGATGATTACCTCATAATATTACTTGAGCCATAAATACATAATAAAAAACAATAAAAGCTGAAGAAAAAGAAAGAAACTTTTCAAGAAATGAAGAGCATATGCAAAATTCATTCAAGTGTTTCCAAAAAAATCAATTGAATTAATAAAGAATATGTATATCATATTGCTTATTTTTTTTTTTAAGAAAATGAAGTTATCTTTCATAACCAAATAATACATGTAGAATTCTATCTTAACTAAATAGTTGACAAGTTGCAGCATAATTATAGCACCAACCACCATTATCAGAAGCTAAATAATTGAGAAATATGAGGAAAAAAATGTAGAGAAGTAAAAAAATAAAAGACATTGAAAGATAAAAAAGGTTAGTGGTTCAATTTCTATAAAATATTTAAGATGAAATGATGAACAATTATCTAAATCAAGGTACATGAATGGGATACTGAAGTTTATAATATAGGTGTGAGAAATCTTGGAGCAATACTCACCCTTCTTTCTCTTGCATCTTTTCAATAATTGAGGCATCCATCAATGTTTGTTGCAGGGGCTTGTAGTTGCCAAAATTCACCCATTCTAGCTTATACAAAAAACTTTTGTGAAGAACATAAAAATTAAATTAAATAAAGGATATGTTCAGCAATTTACTACAACATTATTGCATCCAGAAGTTATCTTTTTGAACTTGGATATACATTAGAAGTTACATCTTTACTAATTGTTGACTAGTTGCTACATAATTTTGCTACAAATTTGCTTTGTAAAAAAGAATATAGCTATGTTTAAGCAGTTGATATCAACTTAATAACAAAATAAAATTAGTTTAAAAAGCCAAATTAGTATTTTACTGCAGAAAAACTAACCAAATAAAAGTATGGATAAGATTGTTTAAATCATAGAGTGTTAAGCCTCTTTCAAACCAATCATGTTGTTATAATCTAACAAGTGAATTATTTCTCTCCTCCCAAATTTAGTATCTTTTATGTCATCTTTTCATGGTGAGACTAACCAATGAGAGAGGACAATATGTGCTCACCCTTTAAGCATTAAGAATATAGATTCTATTAGCTACTGAATCATTATTCAACTCTTTATTTTGTAATAAATAATTATAATGATCACATGATATAAATAAAAATCATAAAATTCTACCATTTCACTAACTTTTGCCCGGGCTGCTGGGATAACTCAGCACTGTCAAGATTCAACTTTACCTGCTTCTCTTCCATCCTTTCAAGTGCTGTATCGCATCCATTTATTCCTCTGTCAAATCTTTGGTTTTGCCATTTGCCTATTCAAGAACTATTGCATTTGTCCTTGAAACAAGCCTACGCAAGGCTCATATTTAAGAATGACTCTGTAGACTTTCCTTTATTGTGGGCTTCGAATGACTCCTTCGATGCTCTGAACTTTCCTTTTCTTGAGAACCTAAATGACAATACGTGTAAAGTATCAAGTTTATAAGCAGAGCTTTTATTGCAAAAGCTTATAGTTGTTAAAAAAAAAAAAGGAATTTAAAGATAACTTGGCAACAACAGCCAACAAGTGCCACATAAGGCCTCCACTAATGTTATTCTAGTAGCCAACCACATATAACCGCTATTAATTTTTTACAGCGATTTAGCCGTAAAACCTGTCATGAAAAAAAATTTTTCTTGCAGTGAATATTTCATGCTCGTGCATGTATTTATTGTTTATCTTTATTTTTGTAACTTTTTGAAAACAAAAAATTATTTAAGGATGTGGAGATGATAATCTCATCATGTTTCTAAGCCATTAAACCATGAATTACAAACTAATCTCATTGAAACCTCTATAACCATCAACTAAGCATTGATCCCTCACATGCCATATATTTCATTCCTAACCTTTATGTTTTCAATTATTTATAGTCCATTAATGCAAGTACTAATTTCCAACAGCTTTTAATTTTTCTAATATCAAGTTTTAACAAGGAGAGAGGATGATAAGTACATATTCTAATTGTAATGGTATATCCTACCTCTATATATACACAAAAGCAACCCAATCAAGCTCATGAGTTATACCATTTTTGTCAACTCCAAGCAAGACTCCCTTGATAATTGATTGCCTATTAGTCTACTCCACCCATCACAATCTCTTGTACTTCCACTAATGACGTAGCCCATCCTATACCAGCCCAAATGCCTAATAGTAATACACCTGAGGAGATAAGTCTTACCATAATAATTAGAATTAATTTCCAAGGAGTCTCTGTCATGAACAACTAAAAGTATTGATTATTTTGACTATCTTGGGAACCTATGAAACTTTTATAATGTATTGATTACTTTGACTATCTTGAAAACCTATGGAGCTTTTATGATGTAATAATTTGTCTTTGATGAGCTTTTTGGAAATGGGAAAATAGGAAAATCTCTCCTATAAATAGTCACTCTTTTATGTAATGAAGTAGTTCATAAGTTAAAACTTTGGCTTTCTTGTAAAGTTCTATATCTCTTTGACTTGTTATGGGAGTAGTAAATGTACTTACTTTGTATTTCTTTGGGACTACTTTCTAATAGAATGGTAAGTATTTATCCTTGAATTCTAAGGTACTAAGTAATCTGTATCCTTAGTTTTCAAAGATAATTTTATATTTTACTTTCCTCATCTTTGTTTGGTATCAACTAAGCCTCCCTTTGACTCCTCCGTCCAGTCTTCTCTACCTATCCCAAGAATTACTCCATCGGTTGTTCTTGAAACCAGCTTTCGATCTCCTTCACTGCCAAGGTTAACATTTATGATGACTTAGTACACTTTCATCAACATATGGAAGTTGAGCAGTTCAATTTTTAAAAGAATGAAGAATAGCTGGAACGAAATAACTCTTTTCTCAATTATGCCTAGACTTACAATGGAGATGCAAGCAATCTTGGATCAATTCTCAAACTTTTTCCTCTCTCAACTTTGCAAAAACATCGGGAACCTCCAAATCTCAGAGACGCAGCAAAGACCATGACCTCCTTGTTTCCCACGGACAGTATTGTCAGGGTGTGTATTCAAGTGATATTGACTTCAATTTGACATCCACCCAGAGAAACCTAACAATGGAATAAAAATAAACAATTTTGAAAAACTTATAATGGTATTTGATTAAAAAAGACTAATAAAAATAGTATAAACTATGGAACATTAAGTCCCTTTTAAATCATATTCTGGACAATCCTCATCTAAGCTGTTATCCATTTCAATTTATTATATATTTCACTTCCGTGCCTCAATATTTTTTTTCTTATTTATGGTACATTAACATAACTAACCTCAAATTTCAATTCCTTCAAATTTCTTTCCAAAAAATGGGGTAGAAAGTGAATAAGAAGGCCTATTCCCTGAATGTAACAATTTTCTTTAAAATAAATTATGCCAATATTTTTTCATACAATGATAACTCCAATGCCGTGGGTGCAGTAAAATTTATACAAATATGCAAAAGAAAATAAGAGAAGATATAATTAATGTTAACTTACAGTAAAAATGGTAAATCCCACATACTTGAACAAATTTTGTATTTGGTATTAGGACTGTCAATCGTCGCTGTCATTGTCACTAGACCTGCAATTACGACAATGAAGGTCAAAAAAGTAAATACATAAATTTCTTTAAAGCTTTCAACAGAAAGTGATGGATGACATTTACCGAAATTTGCGGAGCATGCGTCTGAGACCAGATTTGCTCTTTGGTGGCGGTTGCAAGTGTAAATGTGGGATGTGGGCAATCTTGGGCCTATATTCACCCTTTTCTCTCTCACATTTTTGCGATAACATGGGGCAGTACCGAATTGATAAGCTCTGCAAAGACCATGGCTCACGCTTTCCAACAGGCAGTGATGCTAAATTGTCACAATAATGAATATTAAGCTCTTCAAGTGATTTGCGCAGGCGGATCTCCTTTGGTATAGTTGTCAAGCTTCTACAATTGAAAATTTGGAGTTTTTTCAAAGTGGTAATATGCTGAAGACCTCGAGGAAGAGACAATTGCGGAAGATTCCAGAGAAAAAGAGAGAGAGACTCTCGAGGCCTTGCCATTGTGTCTCATCATTTACACAAATTGGGCAGTGGTAAATATACAGTTCTTCAACTGTTGTAAGATGTTGTATGACCAGAGAGGGAGTTGTCAAACTTTCACAGTTTGTAATGTAAAGCTTTTTTAGAGTGGTAACATGTTGAAGACCCAAAGGGAAAGAGGACAATTTTGAAAGATTATCGAAGGAAAGAGGAATAAGACTCTTGAGACCTTGCCATTGCATCCCATTATCATCATCTTCACACAATGGACAGCTCCAAATATAAAGTTTTTGAGCTGTTTTGAGATGTTGTATGACTGGAGAGAGAGACTTCAATTTATCACAATCTTGGAACCTTAAAATCTTTAGAGACGTGAGGCTTTGTAGTCCCTCCTCTAGGAAGACTTCTAGGTCCGTAACTGAATTAAATTCTATTTCCTTCAATTTTGAGAGGGTGGTGCATGAAGAGCTAGCAAGCGCAGAGGAAGATATTGTTGTTGACGTATTCATCATCATTCTTTGTTGCAGTGGCTTCCAGTTGCCATTTTTCAACAATAACCTTTCAAGATGCGGGAACATTGGCATTGAAGTCAACTTTGGGCAATCTTCAATCTCTAGTTTTGAAAGAAAAGGAAATGAAAGCAATGAACTTTCAACATCCATAGAAGAATCCCCCCACCACCCCATGAGATTTGTGCAATTTTTTAGCTCCATTTCTTTTAGGGATGGGAAAAACTTCATTGATGCTGATGAAAGGTGTAAACTTTCCACCTCACCAATAGAACCCCCCAACCAGCCCTTGAGATCTGGGCATTTCATTAGCTTAATTACCTTTAGGGATGGGAAAAATGTCTTTGGCACCAATGATTGAGAGTAATCAATCCACTCACCACAATGTGATATATATTCCATATCATTCATATCTTCAAGTTCAAGGCTCTCGAGAGAAGATAGTTTACTTAATGGCGCAAGGCATCGCCACTTACTACATCTTTTCAATGACAAACTAATAAGACTTGTAAGCAATGATAGCCAACTCGGATACTTTGGACACCAACAACCAAGTAATTTCAAGTGCTTCAAATTATGGTGTGGTTGTAAGCCTTCCAATGACACAACATCATCACAATCATTAATGGCACCCCCATTAGTCCATGCCAAAGATAAAGAATTAAGGTTTTCTTTGCCCATTAAATTGGCAGCCCGGTGTTCTTTTAAAACACTTTTTCCACAACTCAAACCACAAATTCTTAGATGTCCTCTCAACATATTTAAACCATATAATTCAGCTAGCCCACTACTGTCCCCTAAGAAAGAACTTGGACTCACTATAAAATCTGTCAACACTTGAAGATTAGTCAATTGCCCAAGTGTGCTTGGCGTATAACTCAATGTGCTACAACCAAAAATGTTAAGATGCTTGAGATTGACTAATCTATTAATATCTCTCGGCAACTCTGTAAGAGACCAACAACCTAAGAGATTTAATGTTTCAAGATTAGTCAATTGACACGTTTTATGTGGTAGACACGTCAACCTTGTCAAAGAAGCATCAAAATGCCTAAGATTGACAAGTTACCCAAATCCGAGAGGCAAATTCCTCACTGGACATCCAGAAATGTTAAGAACCCTCAAATTAACTAATGTAGTAATGGCACTAGGCAACTTCCCAAGTTGATAATTATTAGACAAATCAAGATGTCGTAAATGTCTTAATTTACTAATAGAGCTTGACACACACTTAAGTTTTCTTGTCCTCAAACATAATATCCGTAGAAACTTGAAATGTTTTAAAATCACTTCCCAATCACCTTCAATTTTATCAACCATAAACGTTCGTGTCATCCTTGCTCTACATAATGAACTTAAGATGGAAGAATCAAATTTTTTTTCATCCCCAACCACTATATGATGAATTCTCTTAAGATCAATGCCATTCTCAAATGGAAATGTGGATATTAATGGTTTTGCCTCTGATATAGCAAGATCATGCATAAGATCATGCATTTTGCATTTGATTATATCACCAAAATCATCCATCTTGGGTTCTTGAAAAAATGATCTCAAAAATAAATTCATAAAATACTCATGACCAATTTCTTCTAAACATTGATTTTCTTTTGATTCTACGTACCCCTTGTGCTATCCAAAGATCAATAAGCTCTTTTTTATTAAATTTATAATCCTTTGGATATAAGCTACAATAAACAAAACAATGCATCAAGTGTGAAGAAAGATCATCGTAACTTAACTTTAAAGTTGATAATATATCAGTTGCTTCTTGAGATACTTTTGAAAGCTCCTTATCTATAAATCCCTTCCAATTTTTTAAACCTTTAGAATATAACAATTGTCCTATAGTCTTCACAACTAAAGGAACACCTTTGCACTTCTTAAGAATCACATTTCCCATCTCCTCTAAACTCTTTGACTCTACCCCATCCTCACAAGCTACCCTCTTAAATAGCTCCCATAAGGCCTGTTCACCTAAACCATTTAAATGATAAATTTCTGATTGCATAATCTTTGCAACATTTTCCTTACGTGTTGTAGCTAACATTTTACTACCCTTTCCACCATCCATCAACAGATTTTTCAACTTAGACCATTCTCCACTATTCTCATTCCACACATCGTCCAATATAAGTAAGTATTTCTTTTCATCAATTTCTTTTCGAAGGTCATGTACTAATATCTCCATTAGATTAGTTTCAGGTTTCTTTCTTTTTGCAGATTCTAAAATCTTTGTGATAATAACTTTGTCTTCAAAGTTATTAGAGACACACATCCATATTTTTACCTCAAATATTTTTTGAATTTCCTTATCATTAAATATTAGTTTAGCTAATGTGGTCTTTCCCAACCCACCAAGACCAACAATTGAAATAACTGAAACATTCGCTTCAATGTTGGACTTCATCAAAAGACCTATAACCTTTTTCTTATCATCCTCCCGACCAATAACCATCTCCGCACCTAAATAAGAATGAGTATCAACCCTCTTCCCACTATTGGCTATTGTTTCTTCAGAGCGCACTAGGAAGTTGAATTTGTTTATATCGGCAGCAATAGCATCAAATTTCTCTTTCATCTCCTTAATCTTATGACCCATTTTAAGACCATAAACAAGTTGGTTCGATGTAAAAAAAAATATGCGTACCTCCTTCGCCATTTTATTCTGCTTCATTAATTCTTGTTGTTGAGCTTCGGTGTAAATATCATCCAGCAGGTCATCCGCTTGATAGAGGAGATCGCTAAGCCTTCCGAGCCAACCGCTAACCGTACGGCTCCCAGTCTGTTTCTCCTCTGCGTCCAGCAACACATCTTTTATTGTTGAAACCGTATTCTGCAGCTTTTGAAGCTCATCCTGGACACCCCACAGCAGTCCAATCTCTTCGGCAACCAACGGGGCCAAACTCTTGATGATTCCCGCAGCAATGTTGAAGAGAACTCCTTCCGCCATTTCTCGGCAATGAGTGAGAGAGTGATAGAAAAGCGTTGATGAAGTAACTGAAGAGTGGAACGAAGATGAGTTTTCGTTGCGTGGAAGGCCAAAAGGCGTTTCCCATAGTTTTATAAGACCCAAAACCAGACAAACCAAGATCCGTTCTGTCAAAACTTGCATGTGAAAGCGTTGAGTGCCATGCCGGTTGAGATTCTTCCTTCTTTTTTATTTCCGTTTTTCGGACTTTGAACTTTGACAGTGGACACCAATCAAGTTTTTTTTAAAATTATTATTGTTAACAGACCATTTAGACCACAAACAGTTACATTTAATGGAACAACGAAATACTTACAATTAATTATCATAAACAAGAAAAAAATTAATATACTTTAACAAATCATGTTGTTTAGTTCCTTATATAAGACTAAAACTAAGTAAATGCTGTTCCCTCTAATTATTTATCATTTTCTTAAAAAGAACAATTAATCTGTTTATTTTGTTAATCATGCCACTTAGAAAAGAACCTTTTTAAAGTGAAGTTATTAGCAAGTTAAACTTGAAACATATTTAGAGTCCAAAGCCCTAGTTGATTTTCTTTAAAATTTCCATACATGATAAGGCTGAGCTAAGATAGAATTGAAAATCGACTGAAAAACAAAAGAGATTAAATAATCTCTTTAATCCTTCAGCAAATCTAAGAATATCTTGGATCGACACAAGTAGATGCAAAGAAGAAAATATTCACTTCGATGATTTGTCTGTATAGTTTTGGCACCTTATATAGATAGGTTGCTCATATAAACATGGAAAGGAAATAAACCCAGAAGATATGCGTGAGTCGGAAAGTTTTCAGAGTCGCCGGAAATCCGTGAAACCGTTTAGGAAAGTTTTCGATTTCCGGTTGAGAATATTCAAATGGGTTTTGAATCTTTCCTTCTGTAGTCGGTAATGAATGTGGCAGATCTTTCTGTGTTGGGATGTTGCCGCTTCTGTTCAGATTTGGAATTATGGTGGCAGCGTTCCTCATGGGTCTTTGATTGTTGATGTTCGGAGAGAATGGTCTTGCCTTGGAGAGACGATGCAGAATTACAGCAGTGAGATGTGATGCTTTTGCACGTGTCCTTCATATGTGAAGTAGGAGTTATGGTGATATGACTTTCCCTTTTGCTACAATTTTTATTGTTTAACACCCCCCGCAAGTGAATGTACCGGGACGGATAGTGAGCTTGTTTTGGAGAGTCTTGAACCGTTGTGTGGAAAGTCCCTTCGTAAAAATATCTGCAGGTTGGTCAACAGATGAAATAAAATGAATAGAGATTTGTTTATTTTTAACCCGTTCACGGATAAAATGAAAATCAATTTCGATGTGCTTAGTCCTGGCATGAAATACAGGATTAGCGGTTAAATATAGAGCGGAGAGATTATCACACCAAAGTGTGGGTGGGCGTGATAATTTTAGATTAAGATCCGCAAGTAAGGTTTCAATCCAAATTAATTCCGCAACAGTGTCAGCAAGGCTCTTGAATTCAGCTTCAGTGCTTGAGCGTGCAACTGTTTTTTGTTTTCTAGAACTCCAAGAAATAAGATTTTGTCCGAGGAAAATGCAAAATCCACCAGTGGATCGACGATCATCACGATCACCTGCCCATCCAGCATCCGAGTAGGCATGAAGGGCAGTTATGTCACTTTTTGTGAAGTTGAGACCATAGGAAAGTGTATCAGTAAGAAATCGGAGTATACGCTTAACACCTTGCCAATGAGTGGTTGTGGGCGCATGCATGTATTGGCATGCTATATTAACTGCATAGGCAATATCTGGACGAGTAAAAGTGAGATATTGAAGTGCGCCAACTATACTTCTGTAATGTGTAGGATCAGGAAATGGATCACCGTCATGGATTGATGGTGGGTGTGTAGAAGAGCATGGAGTGGCAATGCCACGTGCATCACACATTTTGGCACGGGTAATTATTTCATGAGCAAATTTTGCTTGGTGTAATAGAAGGCCATTTGAGGTATGTTGGACTTCAATGCCGAGAAAATAATGGAGATCCCCTAGATCTTTTATATCAAATTCATTTCGCAATTTTTGAAGAAGTTGCGAAATTGGAGCATTAGGGGATCCAGTTAAAATTATGTCATCAACATAAACTAAGAAAAAAATATTGTAGTCAGGTGTATGTTGAAGAAAAAGAAAAGTGTCGGCTTGAGAAGTACAAAATCCAATACTTAATAAAAATTGACTGAGACGATGGTGCCATGCACGAGGGGCTTGTTTAAGACCATACAAAGAGCGCTTTAGTTGACACACATGATTAGGTTTTGTAGGATCAATAAAGCCTTGTGGTTGAATCATGTAAACTTCTTCATCAAGATTTCCATGAAGGAATGCGTTTTTAACGTCGAGTTGTTTTATAACCCAATTGTTGGAAAAAGCAATTGCCAAAATGGTCCGAATTGTTACTGGTTTGGCGACTGGACTAAATGTCTCAGTGTAATCAATACCTAGACGTTGATGAAAGCCTTTTGCGATGAGGCGGGCCTTGTATCGTTCCAAGGAGCCATCGGATCGGTATTTTATTTTAAATACCCATTTGCATCCGATAGGAATTATCTTAGATGGTGTGGGGAAAAGGTCCCAAGTTTTGTTTTTCATTAAGGTCGTATATTCCTCGGCCATTGCCGCTCTCCATTTTGGGTCTTTGAACGCCGTAGTGAAATTTGGAGGTTCAGCTAGAGGATGTTTAGAGGTAAGGAGAGCATAGTCATGATTCCGGTTTATTGTGCGGCGGGGAATTGTCCCACTTTGTAGCCGTGTGACCATCTTATTAGAAGTGGGGACCACAGATGATGTGGTCAGATGAGAGAGAGTAGAGGAATCATGATTCTCTACGGTAGAATGAGATGTTATAGTAGAAGTGGGGACCACAGATGATGTATTGTCCCTGGAAAGGTCATTATGTGAGTTAGTTGAATTTGGAATGGGGTCCACATGTTCTGGGACTCTATAGGAAGGGAGTAATGGATAGGGAATTTCCATCAACGGCACAATTGATGAATTGTGCATCGGAATTGCCAGAATTTGCGATATGATGGGCGGTACATGAGTTGTCGACAGCTGCGACTTTGAGGAGATGGAGGAGAGAGTCACATAATTAGGTACAGTACCTTTAAAAGGAAATGTATTTTCGTCAAACACCGCATCGGCTACGATGAAAATTCGATTGGTTTGAAGGCAAAGGCATCGGTAGGCCTTGTAGCCATGTGGGTACCCTAAAAACACACACGGCGATGAACGCCGTTCTAGTTTGTGTTTAGTGTACAGTCATAAGTAAGGATAAACAAGAGAGCCAAATATTTTTAGATGGGAAATCGATGGTGAGATATGAAAAAGGATTTCCCAAGGGCTTTTGTGCCCAAGGATTTTGGTTGGTAACATATTAATTATATGTGTTGCAGTTTCAAACGCAAAATCCCAGTATTGAAGGGGAACATGGGCATGGTCAAGCATACAAAGACCCATTTCAATAATGTGCCGATGTTTTCGTTCGGCATATCCATTTTGATATGGAGCATAGGGACCCGAGATACGTTGATAAATCCCTAATTGTTGAAGTAATTGGCGGAATGCACCGGATGTAAATTTTGCGGCGCCATCGCATTGGATTTGTTTAATTTTAGTATGAAATTGATTTTCAACAAATATATGAAATGATTTAAATATTGATAGAAATTGGTCACGTGATTGCAAGCAATATATCTAAGTAAATTTGGAGAAGTCATCGATAAAACAAATATAATCCTTATTATTACTGGATGAGACTACAGGGACAGGGCCCCAAATATCAAAATGGATTAGATCTAATGGAGCCCGTGATACATTGTTTGTGCTAGGGTGGTGTAGCTGTGTACTTTTTGAAATACGACACCCATCACAAGATGTAGGCTTAGATCCAATAACTTTATTTCCAATAGAAAGTAGCAGTAGTCTTATTACATTATCATAGGCTGCATGGCCTAATCGATGGTGCCAGTAGACTAAATTATTGGTGGAGGCCATCAACACAGTGGGTGACTGCCGGGGGCCCAACTGGCTGAGGCGATAAAGTCCACGATCATTCCTGCCTTGAAAAAGGGTCTTGCCCGTGCGGAGGCTCTGTATAAGACAGAAATCAGGATAAAATATAACCACACAATTATTTTGTTTCGTTAATTGAGAAACAGAGATTAAATTTTTGGTTATATTTGGAACCACTAAAACATCATTGATTTGTGGAAAAGAAGGATTGTTTAGTTTACCGAGATGAGTAATGGGGAGTTCAACTCCATCTCCAACAGTGACGTGATGGTGGCCTGGGTATGTGTTGACGTTGTCAAGGTTGGCCACGTTGTTGGTAACATGATTGGTGGCCCCGATGTCTAGATACCAGGCCGAATCCGGAACCACTGTAGGTGGTGGATAGTTGGTGATATGAGCTTCCCTGAATGAGCTTTGTTGAGGCGGAGTGGATGGTGCCTGAATATATCGCTCACGACAGCTGGTTGCACGGTGTCCAGTGCAATTGTAGATTTGGCAGATGATTCTGCGAGTGCGAGAGCGAGTGGCTTGAGCCAGTCCGCTTGTTGGGGGAGTAAAAGTCCCGGGACGGCTAGTGGATGCTTGCCGATTGGAATAATGGCGAGGTGGAGACCCCATGCGTTGCGGGGATCTTTTAGAGACAAAGGCGTCTGGTGGGTTAGGAGCAGCCGACTGTTCTGCAAGCTCTAGTGTAGCCTCATGTGTTAAGAGAAGGCCTCTTAAATCCTCCCGACTCATTGTTGCATGTCGGGAATGCACAGAGATTGCTGTAGCAAGGCTGGAATACTGAAGACCAAGGCCTCTAAATAAATGAGTTAAAAACTCATTGTTGGATACAGGTTCTCCGACTGAGGCAAGCTGGTCAGATAGAGAGTTCACCTCTTGCAAATATTCAGTGACCGAACGATGGCCCTTGGTCACTGCTTGAAGGCGAAGTCAAAGAGCAGTAGCATTTGCAGTACTTTGGGCTGCAAATTCAGCAGCCAGAGCATTCCAGGCATCACTGGAATGCTTAAATCGAGACAGCCCAATGACAATAGCATCCGATGAGGTATTCAATACACATCCTAAGGCTGTTTGATCACGAATTTGCCATTTCGTAAAAGCAGGATTTGTAACCTGGACAGTGGCACCCTGCTCATTAGTGACATTGAGAAATTCATCTGGACAGGGATAACTTCCATCCAGAATGTTAAGGAGACCGCTAGCTCGCAGATATGGAGTGAGGCGAGTCTTCCAAACTAAAAAGTTTGGACCTTCCAACCGAATGCCCACAACTGGAACGGTGATGTTGGTTGGAGCAGGGGCGGCAGCAGCAACAGCTTCCATTTGGAATTTTGCAGCGGAAGTTATGAAAAAACTAAGGATCGAAGAAGACGGCTTTCGCCTAGCTGACAAATGATACCAAGATAGAATTGAAAATCGACTGAAAAACAAAAGAGATTAAATAATCTCTTTAATCCTTCAGCAAATCTAAGAATATCTTGGATCGACACAAATAGATGCAAAGAAGAAAATATTCACTTCGATGATTTGTCTGTACAGTTTTGGCACCTTATATAGATAGGTTGCTCGTATAAACATGGAAAGGAAATAAACCTAGAAGATATGCGTGAGTCAGAAAGTTTTCAGAGTCGCCGGAAATCCGTGAAACCGTTTAGGAAAGTTTCCGATTTCCGGTTGAGAATATTCAAATGGGTTTTGAATCTTTCCTTCTGTAGTCGGTAATGAATGCAGCAGATCTTTCTGTGTTGGGATGTTGCCGCTTCTATTCAGATTTAAAATTATGGTGGCAGCGTTCCTCATGGGTCTTTGATTGTTGATGTTCGGAGAGAACGGTCTTGCCTTGGAGAGACGATGCAGAATTACAACAGTGAGATGTGATGCTTTTGCACGTGTCCTTCATATGTGGAGTAGGAGTTACAGTGATATGACTTTTCCTTTTGCTACAATTTTTATTGTTTAACAAGCTGCAAGGATTCATTGCTATAAGTAATTTATACTCAGTAATTTTATAAATCACAAGGCATGAAAAAGAAATCTTTACAACTTTTTTTATTTTTATTTTTTATGCTTTCAAATGGTACTTGTTTTCTTAAATTTGTAAGTAAACTTATGGTAACATAAAGTATAAAACGTTTAAATAACATATAAGTCTGAAGCACACTCGATTCTTCGTCTTCTTTTTTTAAGATCTTCGTATTTCCAACTTTTCTCGGGTTCGAGGATGCACACTCATCAACCTTTTTTAAAATGCATTGGTTGAAGAGTTTAGATCTGAACGCGATCGGCCGAGCATTTCAGAAATTAATTCAGTCTTGAGCAGAAGACAGAAGGGCTTTCGCAGTATGTCACGTCGGGGTTCAGTCTTGTCATGTTATTTAAGCTTTTTTATTGCCTTCTTATTTAACCTTTTTTAAAGTTCAGTAATTGATTTCTAATGGTCCGAACAGCCAGTCCTGTTATGTGTTTAAATAACATGTGTTCATTTTCTCTTCTTTCAACACTTTTTTGTTTCTCTTTTAACAGAGCGTCCCCCTTTTTTTTTTTTTTTTAATTTTGAAATTTGACCGGTAAATACGATAGAATCGTCAAATTTCAAAATTATAGAATATGCCATTTTCATATTATCAAAGAGATAATAAGATCAATGCCTCAAACTTAAACTAATTTTATTAAAAAATAGATTACTAAATATTTTTCAACTGATTTTGAGGCATTGATCTTATTATCTCTTTGATAATATGAAAATGGCATATTCTATAATTTTGAAATTTGACGATTCTATCGTATTTACCGGTCTTAATTAAATTTAAAATTATAGAATATGCCATTTTCATATTATCAAAGAGATAATAAGATCAATGCCTCAAAATCAGTTGAAAAATATTTAGTAATCTATTTTTTAATAAAATTAGTTTAAGTTTGATAAATAATTCATCAACTTATTATTTTACTTTTCAAAAATCACTTCAAAACTAATTAGTTTATTACGGACTATGCATATATGATGGTACCCATATAAATAAAATTGATTTAATGTAGAATGATGAAAATAGTTCGTAGTAGAACATCTTTATTTAAGAATATTAAACATTATCAAATAAATATTTTATTGTTTCATAGTTGGTAAATTTCAAATTCAATCTTTTCTTAGATAAATTATAATGATGAGATATGTCCCTAAACTTTTATACTTTCTCATTTATTGATGAATAAACTCAGATATTCATAAATAAAAAATTGATTTTAATTTTACAGGAACTTACAAGGTTAATTAACTAAATAATGGCACAAAGAACAAAAAGTTGAAAGTAAAAACATAATCTTCGTAGAATTATTGTTGCTGTCATGATGGTGGTTGCACCTTGCAATTGAATAATTTGTTCTTGTTCTCTTTTGCTTCTTTTTTGCCGTCAATCACTACTTCCCGGAGAAAGTGCTTCATATTTCACGTGGGTGGAACCACAAAGAATTTTGGAGAAAAGCCAGGAAGGTGAGACACCAAGTCCGAACAAGTATTGCTTTTCAAAAGCCGCCTAAAGAGCATATACCAATTTAGAACAAATGTTTCGATGAAGTTGTGATAACTAGTAAGAAAGAAAAAGAAAAGTAATTTATTAACTTGTTTTTAAATTTCATTTTATTATTTTCTTTTTTATATAATATGAATTAGAAATATATTTTGTTTTTCGTTTTATTTTGTCATTTTTTTTAGGTTTTCTTTTCCACCCTAAAATGATATTTATTTCTTCTCACTTCTCTAACAATATAAATCTAACTATTGTTCCCTAAGTAGTCCTTGGTGATCAAATTTGTTATTATTAAATAATGCAGGAATATGTGGGAGAGGTAAGAATTGAGTACTTTAAGAAATAAATAAAAGGTGCGCTGGTGCTTTGAAAAATAAAACAAAGGCAAATTAGTAATGTGTATAACCAAAAGAAAGAGGGGAAGAACAACTTTCCTGCTCTTTACTTTAGTCTATGGTCATTGATTAAAGAAAAATTAGGTGTTGTACAATTGTTTTGTGTCTAATAACATGTAAGATAAGATAAGATTGATAATATTAACTAATTATAATAATAGAAAACATTATTGTTCTATTGACACTTACTAGTTGATAGAAGATGAACTGTACCAATATGAATAGAACATGGTAATGCATGCTAAATTGATTTTCATAATAGAGAAGTTGGAATTTCTTTTATTGGGGTTAACGGGGCAACAAGGATGTAGAATTTTGTTAACGTTTCCACTACATTCCCACTTCAAAACAACCATCTTTATGAGTCCTTAATTATTTTCAATTTGCATTAAAAATTTTGTATTTTTTAAAATTCTTAGAAGAAAGTAAAAAATTTTCTTTATAGTTAGATACCAAAAATATGGGGTTAAACTTTAATTTAAAAATACATAGATCTTAAACAATCTACTATAGTGATTCTTATATCTAATATTTCAATACCAAGTGCAACATAAATGTACACTTTCCTAAAGTTTATACTAACTTAACTCCTGTATTTTGACATAATTCAATTGTAATGATTAAGGAAAAGTTCTGACTCATCAGTTGCAAATGGGTGTACAAGATCAAGTATAAAGCTGATAGATTAGTAGAAAGATACAAGGCAAGTTTGGTAGCAAAAGGATATAGTTGAAAAGAAGGAGTGGATTATCATGAGATTTTCGCTCCAGTTGTGAAACATATCATGATCAGGTGTGCTCTTTCCTTGGCAACCCAATATCATGGGACATCCATCAAATGGATGTTAACAGCGCTTTTCTGCAAGGAGATCTTGATAAAAAGGTCTACATGAGGCCTCCACTAGGTGATCCAACAGAAATCAATGAGAAAGTTTGTAAGTTGAAGAAATTCATCTACGAACTCAAGCAAGTAGCTAAACAATGGTTTGAGAAGTTCACAAAAGTAGTACTCATAATTGATTATTAGAACTCCATGTATAACACCTCACTATTTGTCCAACAAAGAGGTAATCTTATTATCATCTTATGATTTATGTTAATGATATTGTCATTACTAGCAGTGATATCGAGGGCATACAAGAGTTGAAAGCACACCTATATTTAGTCTTCCATATCAAGGACTTGGGAGATCTCGAGTATTATCTTGGGATTGAGGTCCTTAGAGATGACAGAGGCATTCATTTAAGTCAATGCAAGTACATTATCGAGATGATAAATGATATGGGACTTAGGAGTGTTAAGCTTGTTGATAACTATTGTTGACCACTTTCAAACATGATCAGGGAGCATAAGTGCCTTGAGATGATGATATGCTTCTGAGTGAACTACTTAAGTATAAATAGCTTATAGGAAAGTTAAATTATCTGATTGTCATTTGATCTAACGTTTCCTACACAGTGCACAATTTGGCACAGTTTATGCATTTACCGAAGAAATCACACTAGGAAGCAGCCACTAGATTGGTAAGATACCTAAAGTGTTGCCTAAAAATTGGTTTATTCATCCTTGCTTCTTGAGGTTATAGAATGAGAGCATACAATGATTCAAACTACGCCACTTGGAAAGACATTCATCTCTTGGAAAAGCAAGAAACAGGTGATAGTATCACTTTCTTCCACTGAAGCAGAGTATAGAACAATGGCTTTCACTACATGTGAAGTCATTTGGTTATTAGGTTTTCTAGGAGTCATGAGAGTTGAAGTCCCATGACCAGTGACTTAGCATTGCGATAATAAGGCAACAATGGAGCTCGTAGCAAGTCCTATGGTACATCAGTAGATTAAGCACGTAAACGTTGACTATCACTTCCTCATGGAAAAGATCAAATGTGACCTTATTAGAACTCAACATGTTGGGACAAAGGATCAATCGATAAATATTCTTACTAAAGCTCTAAGAGCTAACCAGCATGCTCATCTCCTTGGCAAGCTAAATGTCATTAATTCCACTAACCTTCAGCTTGAGGGGGGATGTTTGGATATGCGAATATGAGATAGCTAGGTCACTCGTGGCTACCATGCTGAATAATGGGAACACATTGCAAAAGCCAATAGTTACTTGTGTAGCTGTTGTGTGGTCTCCAAATTAGTAACAAACAGAACTACTTATGTAGCTCACCACCAAAAGATGTGGGCAGCTGCTTAAAGTGACTAACCTGCAGTTCACTGTCATTGTAGGTTGCTCATCCTCATATACTTTTGCATTATATATAATTGTATAGTTCAGTTTGTTTTTTTTTCTTTTTTATTATAGGACCAATAACCCGTTGTTATAGCTTGTATTCTATGGTTTTCTTGCTTATCAATGAAAGAGGCAACTTTTCACCTAAATGTGAGTGTGTTTTGACACATACCATTATGTTTTGACAACATACGTTGTATATTATTGACCTTTCTTGACTATTTCAATGTTATTTTTAACTAAATGTATAGGAAAAGTTAAGTGGGGTTGCCACTAACCAAGAGCTAGACGAGCAAGTCCCCATTTCGATCTATGTTTACATGAAGTATAGTGGAATGCTATCTAGTTATAATAATTAGTGAATTATTTTAATTTTAATTTTCATTCTAATCACACGTAGCCATATGCGGAAAGCAGTACTAATCTCGCTAATCAATGACCAATCACAAAAGTAGAGGAGCCAGCAATGTTGGACTTAAGTTTTTGTCTTCCTTGTTTAGCTTTTTTGGACACAACGTTTTGGTCGAAGAGCTCTTTGGGCATGCATGGGAACAAACAATGGAGTAGTAAAATCCAAGGCTTAAAATTTAGTAATTAATTTCTACCATCATGTGTAGAGAATTAAAGCAACTATGCCATCATCTAGTCATGTGATTGTAATGAACCCAACCACTGAGCCAAAAGGCATAACCTTGTTGGCATGGTGGGCTCAATTACCTTTAGGACTGTAACATTCCACCGTGCTTCCTGAATTCGACGTCCTTGAGGGTTACACTTTGTGGCTCCACTAGGAGGGAAACTCCACGACTCCATTAGCCTAGTTGTTTGAAGTTGTTGAGGCCTTTTTTTTCCTTCATACTCCCTCAAACCCGTCAACGAGCTTCCCATAGTCAAGCTCCCATGTCCCCAACGAGCTACATATAGCCAAATGCACCTACTAGGATTTGAACTCAGAATGTGGGATTTGGCTCTGATACCACATGTAACGAATCTAACCATTAAGTTAAAAGGCCTAAGCTTGTTGGCATGGTGGGCTCAATTACCTTTAGGACTGTAACATTCCACCTTTGCAGCGATCAAAACTCTAATTATGTTCTTTATAAGTAGAATGAGTATGCAACTGAATGGGAACTAAACTCTAATCCAACTCAAACGCCTTAGTGGAAGCCTTCCTGCGACTAATTGTGACGATTTGGAAAAAATGCTAGAAATTTCTGAGTTCTTAGAGGGAATTCAAAACTCACTTTAACTAAGGGATTCTTTGAGGGAATTAACCTCTAGTACAACTCTTACTTCAAAAGATATCCCTCGTAATTCAAAACTAACAACCTTTTATATTGCTTGGTTAGTTACAATAGCTTAACAACTTATTTAACCACCTCAACAACCCTTTTAACTGACTTAAGACTTTGAATAGAAAAGCTTAAAATGCATACATTGCTAAAGCAAATGACATTAGCTAAACAATTATGAAAAACGCCTATAGTGCAAGATAAAACAATACATACAATCTTTTTCTTATTAATCTTTGGGTTGTTGCACTCCTTTTCCTTTAATAGAAACCTTGTCCTTAAGGTTAAAGAAGGGATATCACTGGTTGAAGACATTACTAGCGATCCAAGTAGCCTTCTGCAAGGGCAATCCTTGCCATGCACCAAGAGTTGAGATTGTTTCTTATGGATACCATGATCCAAAATAACTTGTGGTAGTGCACTAATAATGTCTTTAACTTGCAAGAAAACTATTAAGTCATGTTGAACCACTATATAGTCGTTAATAGCTTTCTTAAGCATAAAGACATGGAAAACATTATGTAACTGAGAACCTAGGGGCAATTTCAATATGTAAGCCACTTGATAACTCTATTTTTATAGAGTTATTTTACCTATTTTTTAAGCAATAAATAATACAATGCTTATGAGAAAATATTTGAACTCCTCTTATTTATTTGAATTTATCTTGTTTTTGTAGCATAAGAAGGCAAGGAGAAAAGGGATGAACATGGAGAACCTGATGCTTATTGTATGGCAAAATTATAATATCAAGATCAAGAGAGTCAAGATGGGCTTGGGCTTTGGATAATTGTTATTAGATTTTCTATTGTTATTGGATTTTCTATTTAAATAGAAAACCCAGTCATGTTAGGAATTCAAATCTCAATTAATTTAGGAGTTCAAAACCTAATTGCTTTAGGTCTCTAAAACCCAATTGTTTTAGGTCTCTAAAACCCAATTCTACTAGGATAGGAGATAGGTCTAAACCTAAACCCTATTTAAGAGAAGAGAAGAGGCAAAAAAAGAGGAGGAGGAGGAAATTGAGCACAACTCAAGAAAAAAGCCAAGAATTCAAGGTTTTCTTGAAAAGAAGACAAAAAGGGTGACAGACTTCTTGTTCTTGGATTCAAGATGCCTTCTTTATTTCTTATTACTATTCTTCCTCATTATTTCTTTATGTTTTAGTTTATTTTTGTTAGAGCTATGATGTAACCTAATTATGATGGTATGAATCTTATGATTATTATGTTTTGCAAGATATTTTATTTATGTGAAGTTACATATTACGGAGTTTAATGCTTTTAGGTGATTAGCTACCACTTAGATGACTTGATTTGCATGTTAAAGACCGACAGGAAATAGCATGCAGTTGCTTCTTGTAATATGTAACCATAAATTAAATATGGATAGACATATACCATATTGTTTGTGTGGCTTTTGGTGTAAACTGGGAATATTCATAGATCCTAATGCATTTGGTTTGTTTCAATTCACATATAGAGATATAGTGAATTAATGAACTAAATAGGTTTGCTATACCTAGACATAGGATAGTAAATAAATTAGGAAATTCCGCCATCACATAGATATTATCTCTCTTGCAAGCATAAATAATCAATATTAGTACCTAGTAATTATGGTGAAGTCATATGCTCTAACATATTTCTTTTATTAAGTTTTCTTAGACTTAGTTAGTTAATCTATCATCCATCAATTTGGTTTACTAGATAAATTCTAGGAGTTATTCACCGTTAGTAATTAGTTGGTCTAGTAATCACCAATCTCTGTGGGACGATATCTTTCTTATCATTATATTACTTGTTCGACATGTTCACTTGCATTTAGATTTCACCGAACACCACTTCACTAATTCGTTGTAGAACCTCACAAGGACCAAAATATCATGGAGAAAGCTTGTAATTCTTTTAGATTACCAAGGAAGTACCTCTGTAAGGTTGTAACTTAAGATAAACAATGTCACGAACTTGAAACTGCACCTTTGTTCTACCAGCATCATAATATCTTTTCATACGAGCTTGAGCACCTTTCAATTGTTTCGTTATATCCTTGAAAATTTCATCATGAGCATTTAATTCCTAATCAACTATTTCCAAAGGAGAGGAACCCTGAACATAAGAAATAAGAGAGGGGGGAGCATGGCCATATCCCAACTCATAAAGGGACTTACTATGAGCAACATGGATGCTAGTATTATAGCAATACTCAGCCCATGATAACCATCTCAACCATTCCTTAGGGTGATCCTAAGTAAAAAAACGAAGGTAAACTTCCAAGGTCTTATTTATTACTTTAGATTGACCATCGGTTTGAGAGTAATATGCATTGGAGAAGTTGAACCGGTACCTTGTAATTCAAATAACTGCCTTTAAAAACTACTTGTAAAGACTACATCTCTATCACACACAATGCTTTTAGGCTTATCATAAAGCTTAAAAATGAAATCAAAAAAGACTGTAGCCACACTTACAGTTGAATAGGGGTGAGATAAAGCCATAAAATGGGCCATTTTGGATGGTCTATCTATAACCACAATGATGACTTGTTTTCCCTTAGAAACTGGCAACCCATCTATGAAATCCATAGAGATATCCTCCCATATATGTGCTGGAATTGGTAATGGTTGCATTAAACCATTGGCTTTTGTATTTTGCCACTTAACTTGTTGATAGACCATGCATTCTTGGACAAATTTTCGCACAACATCCTTCATTTGCACCTAATGAAAAACAGCTTTTATTCTTTGCCAAGTCTTGAAATACCCTTCATGTGTGGAACCATAAAACTCTTGGAGAATAACCGGAATGAGGGTAGAATTCTTTCCTAAATGGATCTGATTTTGAAAGAACACTACTCCATTTTTATACTGCCAATCTTTTCTTGTAGTATCAAGACTGATTTTGTGCAGAATCTCTTGAAGAGCTGAATCATATTTAACTTCCTCTTGAATGGTATCTAACCAAGCAAGAGTTGGGACAGAAACATTTCTTTTTGTTTTTAATAGTGTGTCCTTTTTTTTACTGGTCTTAAATAAATTTAAGATTGCAAAATATAACATTTTCGTGCTATCCAAGAGATAGTAAGCACGCGCTACACATATATGTGTAAAACTTTTTCGTTCAGCGAACATCTTTTTCATTATTCTGATCAACACGCTAAGCTTCTTGGGTTGCCTTGCTTCACGAGATTTCAGGCCACGCATGACCGAGGACGTGCTGTAATTAAATACCACGGCCTGCAGCAGAGAGCCCGGAAGGTTATGCCCGATACATTACGTTGGTCTTTGGTCGCGTCTTCTTCCTTTTGGCTTTTCACATTTCTCTTGTTTGTGTTGTTTGCAGCTCGGACATGATGACATTGTCAAACCTGAAAGGAAATAGATTATATCAACACATAACGCCGCACACAAATACGAGAATTTAGAATGGTTTGGACCAAAAAAGATACCATAAGTCTACTTTTGAGGACATTTTCTCTTCCCTTTGTTTCAGTTTGAATAATTTTTCATACATTTGCCACTTACCCAGACCTCTTTTTGTGCTTTCTATATCACAGTATACAAGTTGTCATATTCTTTATAAAACCTTATGTCTCTTTCACTCTTATTCAAATTTAGATTCTTTCATTTTTAATTTTGAGATTACATATATATATGTGTGTGTGTGTGTGTGTGTATGTATATATGTATTTATTTTCATTTGTAACATTATATATTATAATTTCAACAAAACTAATTAAGGACAGACTTAATTATGAAGAAAATTAGTTGAACAATTCATTAACTTGTCATCTTACTTCGGAAAATTAGTTGAACAATTCATTAACTTGTCATCTTACTTCGGAAAATTACTCATAAGGTAGCTAGTTTAGGTTATGTTATTCACATACTAATACCATTCAAATGGAATGAAATTTATACTATAGTGCATTTTGGGTTAAATAACCAAAACAGGCATAACAATAGAAATATAAGAATCAATTTTTTTTTCAATTTAAAAATTCTGTAAAAAATAATAATTTATTTACTCTTTCATTTATACTTTCTTTTAACAATACCATTTAGAAGACAAGCCTTAGAAAATGAAGGTCTAGTTTAACTAACTTAAATCAATTTCATATTTGAAAACATTTATTGATTTCTTTTTAAATAAGCAACACCGATTTTAAGAACAATGGCTTTTAAATAAACAAATAGTCTCACTTAAATGCTTAAAAAAATAATAATAAAAATTTATCTAATCAATATAGTAGCTCTACCTGTCAATTAGATTTATTAGTTTGGATATATCACAATATATCATTTAAGCTTATGTATAACACGTGATAAAGAAAAATAAATATATTTATATTCGTGCAAAACAAATAGTAACTATATTTATTATTTCTTAATGTCTTTGCTTTGCCTTATGAAACTCTTTAACATCCAGTTAACTTACAAACTTGCCTTGATAAAAATCACTCTACAAATCAAACTCCAATGTCAAGTAATTGTTCGTACTTACAATATAGGAAATGTATAGTTAGCCTCTCCAATATTAATATGGTAACAAATAATAGATAATAATGTTAACACTTCGTTTTCTAAACCACCAGCACATTTTTTCGTTCCTCTTTTGATGGTCTTTAATTCGACCACTAATGACTACAAGGTACAAATATTTAGTTGAAAGTTTTGCATTATCAGACATTTGCGGGAGCTAACCAGAAGGAAATTATTATTTACAATTGAGAAGAAATATATAAAAATAAATAAACAAAAAAGAAGCATATATTTTACAAACCCATTCTAAACCTCTTAATAGTTAGTTTTCACTTTTGTTTCATATCGCAACTTGAAAAAATTACTACAGAATAACAAATTAATATTTTTTTGCTTTTAGTTGTCAAATATGACAATTCTATCATTTTTTTACTGTTGTACTCTGTACTTCATAAAAATCAAAATTAAAAGTATAAAATTAGATGTTTTACTTGTCATAGTCTTTTTGAATATCTAAACAATATTGATAGTTGATTGAAAAAATTTGACAACTCAATTATAGAAAAATACAAAAAATAAAATGAATAATTCCAGCAGAGCTCCACGTGCTTGAACATAATTGATTAAGAAGAAAATAGATAAACTTTAAGATTGTGAAGGCATAATCATCCATCAAATATTTTGAAGCTTATAAAGATATGACATCTTACTCCGTTAAGCTAGCAAGGTGAAATTTCACACATTTCTTAATTGCATCAAGACTTGCAATGTTATCTAATCTCTCTCGAATCATCACGATATTATGATCCATTCTAAGACCATAGAGGAGTTGCTATGATTTGAAAAAGAACATGTGTACTTTTTTGCCCTCTCATCCTGTGTCAAGACATCTTATCTTAGAGCTAATGGAAACTGCGTCCGACAAGTTATCCGTAGTTACTGGCCCATTCATAAATGACATCGTTTAGCCTCTCAAGCCCATCCCTAACTCCAGGATTTGCATCTTGTAGTTGCTCGGCGTGCAGAAGCAGCTTTTCAATTCTTGAGGATGAGCGAAAAAGTGCAAGAAAAGCGTTATTGAAGTACTGAAGAGCGGAACGAAGATCTATTTGTGTGTAGCAGGATGAGGAAACATCGTCCATTTACATGACCCAAAACTTGATGTTTGTCAACATGCCTGTGAAAGCGCCGTCAGTTATGCTGCTCTTATTCTTCGTCTTTTGTCATCAGGCTTTTGGGACCTCAAAGGTGTATTCACGGTGAACACTCATTAAGCTCTTTCTAATTTCTAACTTACTTTTGATTATTTTTCTTTCCTAGCCTAAAGGGACGCCAACACTTTGTCAGATGTTTAATGACTGTAAATCTGTATACTATCAGAACTTTATTACACTATCGGTAGAAGGAATTTAAGCTTCTTTTTCAGCATTAAAAAAGTCCCATAAAAATTTAAATAAGGAAAGAATATATATGTGTGTAATGTTATCTAACAAGTGAATCCGTATCAGATTTAAAACTATATTAATAAGTTGTTTTTCTTTTTTACTATTTACCAGTATGAAGGATTTTTTTTTAATTTTATGTTAATAGTGTCATTTAACATTATTTTAGTTTTACAATTTCAATAATTAACTGGTTTAATTTAGTTTTTATACATTTTTTATTAAAAACAAAATAATCATGTCCGACTTAGTTTACATGGTGGTCCAAATTAGTGGACCTATGAACAAAATTGAACTGAAGAAAAAAGAGACGGTGAATGTGTTGAATCAATCCTTAATTTTTGAATGAACGTATAGCAAACTTGCACAACAAATCCTGACGTTTTGTTAAGCTAAGTTAGGAAAAAGGTAACTTGGATCGGGGCCAACAAGCATCATATGGTACCCTGATTTGGCAGTCTGACCATTTTGTTGCCTATTAGAAGACAATACGCACTAGATTTGTTGCAGATTAGGCTTTCTGGCTACAGTGGTTTCCTCCTTTCCAAAACAGAGGGTAGTTTATGGAACAACCAGAGGATTTGTTCCCTCCTTTTGTTTGAAACACTCTCTTGTTGAAATGACGTGGTTAGGGCTTTAGATGTTTAGCGGCTTGAAAACGATGTGCTTTCACATGAACTATTCTACTCTGCAGGTTCTAAAACACTTCTATTTCAGTTGCCTTGGAAAAGAAATTATAATTGAATCATTTTGTATTTGTTTCTGTTGGATCCTATAGCAACCTAAGAGGGGGGTGAATTAGGTTTCTATTTAAAAATTTACTTTTAATTTATGTTCAATCACTTTTATTCAAATATAATTAAACACAAGAGAGACAAGACACAAGTTTACACGGTGGTTCGGCCCTTTTTCACCTACTTCCACCCTCTTCTCTTCAACACAACCAGTTGAAGTCCACTTTACTACAAAGCTAGGAGAAACTTTCTCCTACATTTTCCAACTCCTCCTCAATGACTCAAACAATCCTTACACCAAGGATCACAATTACAATGTATGTCTCAACACACATCAACAAGTCAAAGTTTATCAAGCTTATTACAAATTTCGAACTAAGCTTCTGTAAGATATGTAATACAAGTTTAGAAGCTTTAAACAACTGCTAGAAGCTCAGTACAGAGTAAATGGACAAAAGCCCCAAATTCGTTCAAACCCTAGTAAAGTCTACTTGTAGAAAATCAACTTCAATAATGGAGTATAATGAAGCACAAATTAATTCTCTAGTAAGCAAGTAATGAGTTTAGAAATTAGTCACCCAATGAAGATCAAAATCATAGGTTTGGATGAGCTAGGATGAGTAGTATGAGATGCTTCACAATTTACTTTCTTTGTTTATGATTTTCGGACCACTAATAATGGTGAAGATAAACTTGCTTAAATACCTTCAAAGCAACTAACCTCTCACTTCAAAGAGCCGTTCTGACACTTCTGAGCACCATCAAATCTTCTTCCTGTTGGAGCTCTTTATTTCCCTCTTCTCTGTCCATTTTTTAGCTTAAGAGAAACAAAATGTCGTGAAGAGGTTCTGCCTTCATTTATTTCAAAACCCCATCCAAAACGGTGCAGTTTTGGTTTCAACTTAAAACTCTGTAATTTAGGTTCTATGGAGCAAGTTTCGGGTTTCACTTAAATCTTCTTTAATTCTCTCCAATCTTGAATCAATTCTTCATGGGTCCTTCATAGATTGATAAAGCATCATTTTTCTTACAAAAGCCCTTTAAAATTGTCTTTAGAAACCCTCTAATCTGCTTCCAATTTCACTTTTGATCAGTTAAGGCAAAAACTCGATGAGCTTCACCATTTCTTCAAATTGATCCTCTCTGAGTAGTGGGTCTTTGTTTTCTCTTCACAGAAAACTTCTCCTCTTCATTAGCTTTCCAACAAGCTATCATGCACCTTGATTGGAGGTGAAATGGGCGGTCAAATCTACCGACGAAGTCACGTCTACGAGCGGATTACGGGTCGGGCTGATGATCCAGAGAGCTGAGTCGCGGGTCACGGGTTGCAGGCAAGCGGGCGAATGGGTTGTGCTTCTGGATTGGATCACGCCTCTGGATTGGGTCGCATTTGCACGGGCCTGACTCGCGGGCTGGAACGCGTCTCTGGACTGGCGAGTGTTTGCACGGGCTAGGCTGGCAAGCGACTACTGGACTGGATCCACGAATTGGCTGGGCTTCATCTGTACGAGCTCTACACAATTTTTGGCCTCTCATTTTTCAACCCAATTCCTGCAATTTAATCCATATTATTTTGCTTATAAAATCCTACAAATAATCAACTAATAATTATAATATTTCATATTATAATGCACATTTTTCTCATCATCAAAATGTTTATATATTCTAATAATATTAAAATATATTCCAACATTCTCCCTCTTTTTGATGATGATAATAAAATAAAACATTTTAATGCAATATGAGTTTCTAAAGTGGAGCAACAATTCTTCACTTTTCAAGTTTCCAAAATAAATATGATCATTTGTTGGATAACTTTAAGCATATATATTGATGTATAAATTAATCCAAATCCAACACACATCAAGATAATCCATGAGAAATATATTCCTTAAGACAAGTTATATATTTCTTCCTTATAACAAGTTCAAAGTGCATATGACAAATATAATCAATATATATTTCTCCTAAGGTGCATATGACTAATATTTCACATGTTATAACAAATTCTCCCCTTATAACAAGCTCAAAGTATATCAAATATATATGATCAACGTAGCATCATAACATATATCTCTCCCCCTTTTTGTTTTATCAACACCAAAAGCATCAAACCATGGACTATAACCAAAATAAGCAAACATTTATCTCCACCAAAATCATAAGAATTATGGTATGTGATTATCTCCAAGAGCTCATAGCTCTCCCTCAAGGATAACTTCCTTGCAAAGTAAGCCAACCAGCCACATAACAAAAGGTTATAGTGAGATAAATTTTCTGCATGATAATCTCCCCCATAGACATATAATGAGAGCATACATGCTCAATACATACCATGTTCCTTTCACATTCTCAACATTGTGCAGAAATTTACGACAAGATATATGATGAATATGAGAAAGACATAGCAGCAACCATTATCATAAGATCAACACCATATGATCATAATTAAGAGTTCACAGCACGATCATAGTGATAGGAGTCAAAGTTCATAGCAGCATACATAGTTGCATATTCATATTCACAGCAACACCATGTCCATAATGTAAATTCCAGCAACATAATAAAGTAGAGATAGATCTTACAGAGCATGTGTTGTATGCTTAGGTAACCAAAAATTGGAAAGATCATACCAAATTTAATGAATCAAGAGCTCCCCCTGAGTAGTAGTGCCTACCATTGTTGTAGACTGGAGTTTGTAGTAGAGTTTGGAGTTTTGCAATGGAGTTTGGAGTTATGCAGCGGAATACCAAGTAAACTCCCCCTCAAACTAGGAAGGGCCCTTTCTTGTTACAAGAAAGGGAATGTTGATTGACAATGAAGGCTACTTCAATCATGAGATTGATGAAGAGCACATGTATGCCAATACATTAATGTAGTGATGCAGATTTTGTGAAAACTGGACTTATAAATCATCTACATTACACATTCCTAACTCTCTTCTTAGATAACAAAACCTTTCTTTATCTAGAGGTTTAGTAAAAATGTCAGCAAGTTGGTGAAGAGTGCTAACATATTCTATGGTGACATTTCCCTTAAGGGCATGATCTCTTATAAAGTGATGTCTAATCTCGATGTGTTTAGTGCGAGAGTGCTGAACAGGATTTTTTGTGAGGTTAATAGCATTTATGTTATCACACTTCAAAGGTATAGAACTTTGAAATGAATTAAAATCAGCAAGTTGATTTTTCATCCAAAGAACTTGTGCACAACAACTACCCAAAGCAATATATTCAACTTCGGTAGTAGAGATACCAACACTTTGTTACTTCTTAGAGAACCATAAAACTAACATATTTCCTAGAAATTGACATGTCCCACTAGTACTCTTACGATTAGTTTTGCAACCAGCATAATCTGCATCACTATATGCATGCAAATAAAATGATGACTCTCTAGGATACCATATACCAAGCTTAGTTGTGTGCTTGAGATATTGAAAGATTCTCTTTACAGTAGCAAGATGACTCTCTTTAGGATCAGCTTGATATCGTGCACAAATACACACACTAAAAAGAATATCAGGTCGGGAAGTAGTGAGGTATAACAATGATCCTATCATACTTCTATAAGTCTTTTGATCAATGGAAGTACCTTTCGGGTCAGCATGTATATAGGTAGAAGTACCCATAGGAGTGTCTATCTCTTTGACTTGATCAAAGTTGAACTTCTTAAGAAGTTCATATGTAAATTTACTTTGAGAGATAAAAATACCATGTGCTATTTACTTGATTTGCAATCCTAGAAAATAACTAAGTTCTCCCATCATGCTCATTTCAAATTCTTTCTTCATAAGTTCAGCAAATTCAATGCATAAAGATGAATTAGATGAACCAAAAATGATGTCATCCACATATATTTGAACTAAGAGAATATCATAATCATGTGACTTGATGAATAGAGTAGTGTCTACAGCACCCTTTTTGAAGTTGTTTTCCACCAAGTATGTACTCAAACGATCATACCAAGCTCTTAGGGCTTGTTTCAAACCATACAATGCCTTAGTGAGTTTAAAAACATGATTTGGAAACAAAGGATCTTCAAAACCAGGAGGTTGTTCAACATATACTTCCTCATTTATGTAGCCATTCAAAAATGCACTTTTGACATCCATTTGAAACAATTTGAAATTCTTATGAGATGCATAAGCTAAAAGCATGCGAATGGATTCCAATCTAGCTACTGATGCATAAGTCTTATCATAGTCTATGCCTTCTTCTTGGTTATATCCTTGTGCAACAAGTCTAGCCTTATTTCTAATTATTGTTCCATGTTCATCCATTTTATTCCTATATACTTATTTTGTTCCAATGATGGTTTTATTTTCTGGTCTAAGAGTTAATTTCCAAACTTTACTTCTTTGAAATTGATTTAACTCTTCTTACATGGCAATGATCCAATTACTATCAAGTAGTGCTTCTTTAATGTTCCTAGGTTCTTCTTGTGATAGGAATGCAGCAAATGCACAAATATTATAGGTTGAGGAATGAGTACTGACCTTATCCAAGGAATTTCCAATAATATTAGTAGGAGTTACCTCATTTTGTACCCTTGGATAAGTGGGGTCTCTTTGCATATGTTCTTGCCACTCTTCCTTTTCATCTTATATAATGCTAGCATCGGGAGAGTTGCTGTCTGGAGCTTCCAGCAATGGTATAGATTTTGAATCTTTACTTGTACTAGAAGCATTGCTTTGTGAAGTGTCCAGAAGTGGTGCAAGCATTGGATTTTCATCTGCACATGTAATTAACCTTTCCCTTGCTTGGGAGTTAATAGTTTCATCAAATATTACATGGCCTGATTCCTCTACCACTAATGTTTTTCTATTTAGAACTCTAAATGCTTTGCTATTACTAGAGTATCCTAGAAAGATTCCTTCATCACTTTTAGAATCGAATTTATCCAAATTTTCTTTTCCATTATTATGCACAAAACATTTACATCCAAATATGTGAAAATATGCTACATTTGACCTTTTTCCATAAAACAATTCATATGGGGTTTTCTTTAATATAGGTCTGATCATAACCCTATTTGAGACATAACATGCAATATTTACAGCTTCACCCCACAAATACATAGGCAGCCTATTTTCACACAACATAGTTCTACCTAGTTCTTGTAGTGTTCTATTCTTTCTTTCCACTACACCATTTTGTTGTGGTGTTCTTGGTGCAGAAAAATTATGTTCAATTCCATTTTTAGTGCAAAAATTTTCAAACTCATGATTCTTAAATTCTGTCCCATTATCCGTACGAATGCATTTGATTTTAGAATCTTTCTCATTTTGCACCTTTTTACAAAACTTTTCAAACATATGAAAGGTTTCACTTTTATATGCAATGCCAAATGTCCAAGTAAATCTAGAGTAATCATCAACAATTACAAACACATAATACTTACCTCAAGGCTTGCTGTCCGCATGGGTCCAAAGAGATCCATATGTATTAATTCAATTGGTTTTGTGGTTGTCACTATATTTTTTGAATTAAAACTAGTCTTTGCATGTTTTCCTTTAATGCATGCATCACACACCACATTTTTGTCACATTTCAATTCTGGCAGCCCTCTGATTAAGTCTTTTCTATACAATTTTACAAGTTGTTTCACATTAATATGAGCCAGTCTCTTATGCCATAACCAACTACTATTGTCCAGATCTACCGCTAAGCATATTTCTTTGTTTTTGAAATGTGTTAGATCTAGAACATATATATTTCCTAGTCTTTTTCCAAAAACAACAGTCTTTTTATTTTTGCTAGATATTTTGCAGAAATTTGATCTAAACTTTACTTTATGGTCCTTATCACATAATTGACTAACACTTATGAGATTATGTTCCAATCCTTCTACATACAAAACATCATCAATCACAAAAGATGAGGATGAATTACCTATTAATCCTATACCTTTTATGATGCAAGAGGAATCATCTCTAAATGATACCGTTCTTTCATGTCTTAAGGCAATGGTTGAAAACAACTCGGGATTTCTAGTCATGTGTTTGGAGCATCCACTGTCCACAATCCATGTTTCCTTGCTATAATCTATCTCCTCCACTGATTTTAAGCCCTGCAGAACAGAAAATAATCTTTGATTTTGTTGGTACCCACTTTTCTTTGGGTCTATGAGTGTTAGGGATCATTGTGCCTTTTGGCACCCATATTCTTTTAATCTTAAAGCTTCTACCAGATTTCAATGGGCATTTATCAATGGAATGACCAACATATTTACAATATGTGCATTTATCATACAAAGAAGTCATGTTGTTTTTCTTTTCAAAGAATTTAGTAAAAGGTTTTGCATTTACATTTGATCTATAGCCTATACCAGCCTTGTCATACATGCCTTGTTGTGATTGTAATATCTTTTCAAGCATGGCACTACCACTAGCAAATTGTTCAACAAACATGTTGAGCTATTTAGTTTGTTTTCAAGCTCTTTCTTTAAGCATTCAATATTTGACAGCTTTATAGTTAAAGAATCAATTTCATTCTTCATATGCTCATGCTTTTCATTCAAATTAGAACACATACACATATTATCATTCATTTTAGATTTGTTTCCATGAGAAAAAATTGTTTCTTTTAGCTTTTTAATATCAAGTTTCATGCTTGAGTTTTCATTTATAGCTAGCTCATATTGGTTCTTCATTTTCTCATGTTCTTCTACATTCAAACTTGATTTCTTTAATTGGCATTCAAGCACATTCTTTTCAGATTGCATGTTGGACAGTTTTTCTTTTAGTAATTTATTTTTAGATTCTAACTCATGCAATCTATCAACTACTTCATTGAATATATCATTCAACTCATTAAATAAAGCATAATCTTCACACTTGTTAGATGTACTTACCTCACAATTATCATAACTCTCCATTGCCATGAAACATTGGAAGTTCCTTTCATCTTCTTCTTCATCAGAAGATGAGCTGTCTTCATCCTAAATAGGCATTGATTTACTCTTTTCAGCATGTCTTTCTATCCCCATGAAGCATACATTTGTTGTCTCCACTACTTCTTCATCCGAAGATGAGTCATCATCCCAAGTAGCCACTATTGCTTTCTTCTTAGACTTTCTATCCTTCTTTGCCTTCAAGGTTGGGCAGTTTGCTTTCATATGACCTGGTTTCTTGCACTCAAAGCAAAGATCATCAGTAGCCCTAGTTGCATTCTTACCTTTTGCTTCGTAGAACTTTCTTATTTTTCGAGCAAGTAATGCAACATCCTCATCAGAAACAGAATTATCATTATCATTCACAGCAGTCTTAAAAGCAATAGTTTTCTCTACTTTCTTTGACTCTTCTATATCATGGATTCTTCTATTGATTTGAAGCTCATATGTTAATAGAGATCCTATCAATTCATCTAGCTTCATTGTATTCAAATCATTTCCTTCTTCAATGGCAGTTCTTTTAGCTTCCCAAGTTCTATCTAAACATGCTAAAATCTTTTTGACTAATTTCTTGTTTGGATAAGTCTCACCTAGCAATGTAAGTTTAGTAACAATATCATTAAATCTATTATACATTTCAGAGATGCTTTCACCTGGTTTCATCACAAACAATTCATAGTTATGAATCAACATGTCAATTTTCGAGTCTTTAACTTTTTCAGTTCCTTCATGCAAGACCTCTAATTTATCCCAAAGTTCTTTTGCTGTTTGACAAGTAGAGATTTTATTATATTCAGATGTAGTCAAAGAATAATACAGCAAAGTCATAGCTTTACCATTTTTCTCCATTTCTTTAGAAACATCATTTGACCAAAGTAAAGGTGATTATTTGGGTATTTCTATTGTTTTGTTTATGATTTTCCAGGATTCTACATCCTGTCCCATTATAAACATTTTCATTATATTTTTCCAATGGTTATAGTTTGTGCCATCAAATATGGGTGGTCTATTGAAGGTTAATATGGCAGCCATTCTAGTTGCTATGTAAAGTTCACTAATATCTAACTAACGGTGGTCAGATTAGATATAACCAGGCTTTTGATACCACTTGTTGGATCCTATAGCAACCTAAGAGGGGTGGTGAATTAGGTTTCTCTTTAAAAATTTACTTTTAATTTATGTTCAATCACTTTTTGCAATCAAATAAAGTATTCAAATATAATTAAACACAAGAGAGACAAGACATAAGTTTACACGGTGGTTCGGCCCTTTTTCACCTACTTCCACCCTCTTCTCCTTCAACACAACCGGTTGAAGTCCACTTTACTACAAAGCTAGGAGAAACTTTCTCCTACACTTTCCAACTCCTCCTCAAGGAGTCAAATAATCCTTACACCAAGGATCACAATTACAATGTGTGTCTCAACACACATCAACAAGTCAAAGTTTATCAAGCTTATTACAAATTTTGAACTAAGCTTCTGTAAGATATGCAATACAAGTTTAAAAGCCTCAAACAACTGCTAGAAGCTCAATACAGAGTAAATGGACAAAAGCCCCAAATTCGTTCAAACCCTAGTAGAGTCTACTTGTAGAAAATCAACTTCAATAATGGAGTATAATGAAGCACAAATTGATTCTCTAGTAAGCAAGTAATAAGCTTAGAAATTAGTCACCCAATGAAGATCAAAATCGTAGGTTTGGATGAGCTAGGATGAGTAGTATGAGATGCTTCACAACTTGCTTTCTTTGCTTATGATTTTCAGACCACTAGCAATGGTGAAGACAAACTTGCTTAAATACCTTCAAAGCAACTAACCTCTCACTTCAAAGAGCCGTTCTGACACTTCTGAGCACCATCAAATCTTTTTCCCGTTGGAGCTCCTTATTTCCCTCTTCTTTGTCCATTTTTGAGCTTAAGAGAGACAGAATGTCGTGGAAGAGGTTCTGCCTTTGTTTATTTCAAAACCCCATCCAAAACGGTGCAGTTTTGGTCTCAACTTAAAACTCTGTAATTCAGGTTTTGTGGAGCAAGTTTTGGGTTTCACTCAAATCTTCTTCAATTCTTTGTAATCTTGAATCAATTCTTCGTGGGTCCTTCATAGATTGATAGAGCATCCTTTTCCTTACAAAAGCCCTTTGAAATCGTCTTTAGAAACCCTCTAATCTGCTTCCAATTTCACTTTTGATCAGTTAGGCCAAAAACTTGATGAGCTGCACCATTTCTTCAAATTGATCCTCTCTGAGCAGTGAGTCTTTGATTTCTCTTCACAAAAATCTTCTCCTCTTCATTAGCTTTCCAATGAGCTATCATGCGCCTTGATCGAAGGTGAAATGGGCGGTCAAATCTACCGGCGAAGTCACGTCTACGATCGGATTACGGGTCGGGCTGATGATCCGGCGAGCTGAGTCGCGGGTCACTTAAGCTCTTGCGGGTCGCGGGTTACAAGCAAGCGGGCGAATGGGTCGTGCGTCTGGATTGGATCGCGCCTCTGGACTGGGTCGCGTTTGCACGGGCCTGACTCGCGAGCTGGAACGCGTCTCTAGACTGGCGAGTGTTTGCACGGGCTGGGCTGGCGAGCGACTACTAGACTGGATCCACGAACTGGCTGGGCTTCATCTGTACGGGCTCTACACAGTTTTTGGCTTCTTATTTTTCAACCCAATTCTTGCAATTTAATCCATATTATTTTGCTTATAAAATCCTACAAATAATCAACTAATAATTATAATATTTCCATATTATAATTCACATTTTTCTCATCATCAAAATGTTTATATATTCTAATAATATTAAAATATATTCCAACAGTTTCATTCATCCCAAATAAAATTATGTCACATTTATAAAATGATTTAATTTTCCAATCATTCATTTCATCCAAAGCTTGACTCAAATAAATTCATTTTATTTAGGCATAAACACTATATGTATATAAAATCAATTAAATTTCAAATATTAGATCAACAAAGAATACATGATGGTTTGTCATCATCAAAATTTACACCTAAAAATAAGGCATTTCCATTATCATGTTTTTCTTTAAAAAAAAAAGAAAAGAAAAGTAGTACGAATAACCTAATTTTATACCTTATTTTAATTTGGTTTATTAGCAGCACTTACTACAAATAGGAGTTCAAACAACTTGTTATTCTTCTAATACAAATTTTTAACGGAATTGAATTTTTGAATTTTTGTTCACCTTAATTTCTCTTCTATCAAATGGAATGTAAAATAAATGGTATAAAATATGTTAAAGTGACGCATGCACTCACCCAATCTTCAAGCTATGTTTTCTTTGTTTCACATGGTTGTAAAAAAATTCTATGAATATGAAAAGACAAGACAAAGACATAATTATTACTAAGTTGTGAACTCCCAAAGCTTTTGAATAAGCTCCAAAACCTTATTGTTGGTTTCTCATATATTTCAACTATTCCTCGTGTTTAAATTTGATATTTCACAAACAAGAAAGATATAAAAATAATAATACAAAGAAAAAAATAAAAAAACATTAAATGTAAAGAGAAGGTGGGTATTTCAATTTCTTTTAAACTGTTCGAAATAAATTATGTTACCTCATTTAGTAGAGCATGCATTAGAATTCTCCCTATTGTGTATCCAAGATTACAACAAGGAAGTAAATAGTCTTTGGCCAATTGAGGCTTTGGGAGACTTTCTAGGTTCACACCTAATTGTGTTTCTAGGTGCTTCAATCTTAAGAAGAGAGCATAAGAAGATAGCAAGTTCCAAGAGCTTGTTGCAATGGTTTCATTTGCTTGTAATTCACACATTCTAGGTTATATAAGAAATTTTTATGAAAAGTGAAAGTGTAGTTAAATAGAGAATATATAACATTTTGCTACAATGTTTTAACATCTAAATGTATTTGGAAGAATGCTGGTATTTCACATAAAGAATCCAGACAATATTTGAAATAAAAGAAAAACTTAAAGAGCCAAACTTTGCATCTAATTATAAATATTTAACAAAAGTAGTATGAATAAGATTGTTTAAATCATGGAGTATTAAGTTCCTTTTAAACCAATTCAAGTCACTAAATTGTAAAAGTACTTATTGTATTTTTTAAGTCCATTAACAAAAGTACTTATCTCAAACAAGAGTTCTAAGAACTTTTTTTTTTCCTACATGCGTCAATCCAATCTCCAACTTATGGGTTATATCATAACTTTCCCTCATATAGCACTCTTCATTTTTGTTTATCCTTTTGTACTAAAAAGCATAATGCAAATAACCTTTTAGAAGACAATAAATCCAAAGACATAGGCCTATAAGGCAAAACCATGGAAATATAGGTGTCCTAAAGTTTATATGAATAGAAACAAAAAAAAAAAAGAAAAAGAAAAAAGAAGCCAAGATATAATCTCTCGACTCCGTATATAAATTGTAAAGTCCAACTTTGAGAACTCTGAATCCCAATTCTCTGTTTCTTCAATACTTCAACCAAGAAAATACAAAAGAGAAAAAAAAAAAAAAAACTTCAGAGCAAAAACCTTTTGTCAATTTAACAATTAAAAAAAATAAATATGTGATTTTTACTACTTGTATATATAATTTTTCCACTCAAGCTGAATTTTAGTAATTGTAGAAATTACAAACCTTACAAAAAAATTTCCATTATTCTTCCACCAAATTTAGCTTTTTCCATACCATTATTTTATATCTTCTATCCTTCTTACAACCCTTCTAACAATTAAGATTACAGATTCTATTGGTGTTAGGTCATTATCCAAATCTTTACATATTTTAGGAAGTAAGATGAAAAGGCAACCAAATCAATATCTAAGTTCTACCATTTTTGCTAGCTCCAAGCCATACTCCTTGGATAACTCAGCACGGTTGTTCAAGACTCCACTCCATCCCACCTATCTCTCTTCCAACTATCATATTTGATGTGTATCCATAAGTAGAACTTTGACAACAAACGCTGGTGACTTACTGTGACTACTAGTAAGCACCGTTAAAGTCCTGTAATGGCACAGAACATAAAAACAATAAAACCGAGAGAGGGGGGGGTGGAGGGGGAGTGGGGAGGGGCACATGCAAAATTATTTAAGCTTGTCCGAAAAATTAAATTGAATTAATAAAGGGCCTGTATACTTTCTTGCCATTTTTAATAAAACAAAATTATCCTTCAAAACCCAACAATACATGCAGAATTCTTTCTTAACTAATAGTAACAAGTTGTAACATGGTCACAGCACCCACTTGCTTTAACAAAAGCTAAATTATTTATTAGTTGGTACATAATTGAACTATCGACTTGCCTTAACAAATCACTCACTTTGCATCTTTCGTTATTTCATCACTCTAATAAACCATGAAAACATAGACATAAAATGAATTCCAAGGATAGGAAAAGAGACAAGAAAACATATACTAACCACTAAGTTGTTGATTTATTGCAAAACCTCAAATCTTTCAATAGGCTTTGAACCTGAATCCATAGTTTCTTCAATACTTCAACTAGTGTTGCTGCCATCAAATGTAAAATTTATCAATTGAAAAATATTAGAGAGAAATATGCAAAGAAGAAAAAATAAAATAAAATAAAAGACATTGAAAGATAAAGAAGGTTGGTGGTTCCATTTCTATAAAATATTGAATAACATCACTTGAATCAAAGGTACATGAATGGGATATTGAAATTTATAATAGTGATGTGATAAATCTTGAACCAATACTCACCCTTCTTTCTCTTGAATCTTTGCAAAACTAAGGCATCCATCAATTTTTATTGCAGTGGCTTCGAGTTGCTAGAAATTCACCCATTCTAACTTATACAAAAAACTTCCATGGAAAACATAAAAGTTAAATCAAATAAAGGATGTGTACATTAATTTACTACATATTTTGGCATTCACAAATTATCTTTTTTAACTCAATTATATACATTAGAAGTTACATATCTATTAATTTTTTACTAGTAGCTACATAATTTTACTACCAATTTGCCTTGTAAAAAAATGTACTTATGTTTAAGCATTTGATTTTAGTTTTATATCCAACTTTACAATACTTGAAATAAAAAACAAGATCAGTTTAGAGAACCAAATTAGTATATGACTACAAAAAACTAACCAGAAAAAAAAGTATGAATAAGATTCTATAAACCATAGTGTTAAAACTCTTTTAAACTAATCATATGATTATAATTTAGCAAGTCTATTATTTCTCTCCCCCAAATTTGGTATCTTTTATATCATTTTTTCATGGTGAGATTAACCCATAAGAGAGGATAATATGTGCACACCTCTTGAAGCATTGAGAATACAAATTTTATTGGCTATACAACTTTTATTTGAGAATAAATAATTATAAATTCTACCATTTTCACTAGCTTTTGGCTAGGCTACTTTGGATAACTCAGCACGTTCAAGATTTAACTTTACCTATCTCTCTCCCATCCTTTCAAGTGCTGCATGGCATCCATTTGTTCCTCAGTCAAATTTTGGTTGTCATTTGCTTGTCCAAGAAGGATTGTGCCATTTGTCCTTGAAATCAACTCATCCAATGTTAACATTTTGTAATGACTTTGTTGACTTTTCTTCATGTGTGGGCTTCGAATGAACCTTCAATGCTCTGAACTTTCCTTTTCTTGAGAACCTAAATGACAACAAATTTTATACACCAAGCTTATAAGTAGAGCTTTTACAGAAAAAGATGACAGTTGCAAAAAAAAATTAAAAAAAAAAGTGAAAAAATAAAGATAACTTGGCAATAACAGCCAACAAGTGCCACCTATGGTCTAGACCATATGCCATTTTGTCATTGACAGAGGATGAAAAGTAATCAATCCTTTTCCTCAGTAAAATTACGATTCTAATTGCTGTGATAGATCCTATCTCTTTATATGCAAGAAAGCAACTTAATCAAATTCAATTTTTAAAAGAATGAACAATACCTGGATCAAAAGAACACTTTTCTCAATTATACCGACACTTAACATGGAGATGCAAGGAATCTTGTATCAAGTCTTAAACTCATTCCTCTCTGAACTTTGCAAAAACACTGGGAACCTCCAAATCTCTAAGATGCAGCAAAGACCAAGGCCCGCTTGTTTCCCACGGACAGTATTGTTAAGATGCGTATTCAAGTCCTATTGACTTCAGTTTGATATCCACCCAGAGAAACCTAACAATAGAATAAAAAAAACAATTTTGACAATCTTATATTGGTATTTGATGAAAAAATTAATAAAAATAGTATAAACTATGGAACGTTAAGTCCCTTTAAGCCAATTCTGGTTTCAAATCTGGACAATACTCAGCTAAGCTGCGACCCATTTCCAATTATTATATATTTCACTTCCCTGCCTTAATATTTTTTCTTATTTATGGTACATTAACATTTCTTACCTCAAATTTCAATTCCTCTTAAATTTCTTTCCAAAAAGTGGGGTACAAAGTGAAGAAGAAGGATATTTATCCCTTTTATTCCCTGAAATAGTACTTTTGTTTAAAATAAATAATGCAAATATTTTTTCAATCAACAATAACTCCAGTGCCATAGGCATACAACTAAATAGTTGGACAAAACTATGGAAAGGTAGGTGCGATGAAATTTATATGAAAATGCAAAAGAAAATAAGATAAGATATCGTTAGTGTTAGCTTACAGTCAAAATGTTTAAATCCAAATCATTGAGCAAATTCTGAATTCCATCTTAGATCCTCAGTACTTCGACTATCAATCATCACTATCACTGTTGCGAGAGCTGCAATGAAGACAAGGAAAGTCAAAAAAGTAAATACTTAAATTTCTTTAAAGCTTTGAAAAGAAAGTAATGAATGACATTTACCGAAATTTGCGGAACATGCGCCTAAGACCAGATTTGCTTTTTCGTCGTGGATATAAGTCTAAATGTGGGATGTGGGCAATCTTGGCCCAATATTCACCCTTTTCTCTCTCACATTTTTGTAATAAGATGGGGCACCCCCAAATTCTTAAGCTTTGCAAAGACCATGGCTCACACGTTCCAACTGGTAGTGATGCTAAATTGAAACACCATTGAATATTAAGCTCTTCAAGTGATTTGCAAAGGCGGATCTCCTTTGGTATGGTTGTCAAGCTTGTACAATTGAAAATTTCGAGTTTTTTCAGAGTAGTAATATGCTGAAGACCTTGAGGGAGAGATAATTGCGGAAGATCATTGAAGGAAAGAGAGACAAGACTCTTGAGGGCTTGCCATTGCATCTCATCATCTACACAAATTGGACAATTCCTAATAAATAGTTCTTCAACTGTTGTAAGATGTTGTATGACTAGAGAGGGAGTCATCAAGCTTTCACATTGTGAAATAGTGAGCTTTTTTAAAGTGGAAACGTGTTGAAGACCCAAAGGGAAAGATGACAATTTTGAAAGATTCTCAAAGGAAAGAGAAATAAGACTCTGGAGACTTTGCCATTGCATCCCATTATTATCGTCTTCACACAATGGACAATTCGAAATAGAAAGTTCTTGAACTGTTTTGAGATGTTGTACGACTGAAGAGAGAGACTTTAATTTATCACAATATTTGAATCTCAAAATCTTGAGAGATGTGAGGCTTTGTAGTCCTTCCTCTAGGAAGACTTCTAGGTCCATAATTGATTCAAATTTTATTTCTTTCAATTTTGAGAGGGCAATGCATGAAGAGCTAGCAAGTGCAAAGTAAGGTATTGCTAGTGACATATTCATCATCATTGTTTGCTGCAGTGGCCGCCAGCTAGCATTTTTCAATAGCAACCTTTCTTCGAGATGTGGAAACAATGGCATTGAACTTAAATTTGGGCAGTTTTCAATCTCTAGCTTTGAAAGAATAGGAAATGAAAAGAGCAAACTTTCAACCTCCACAGAAGAATCCCCCCACCACCCCATGAGATTTGGGCAATTACTTAGCTCCATCTCTTTCAAAGATGGGAAAAATAAGGTAGATGAAAGGAGTAAGCTTTCCACCTCAGTAAAAGAATCCCTCCACCAACCCTTGACATTTGGGCATCTTATTAGCTTAATTACCTTCATGGATGGGAAAAATATGGTCGATGCTGATGATTGAGAGTGATCACTCCATTCACCATAATGTGATATGTATTCCATACTATTCAAATCTTCAAGTTGAAGGCTCTCAAGAAAAGGTAGTTTACTTAATGGTGCCAAGAATTGCCATTTACTACATCTTTTCAACGACAAACTAACAAGACTTGTAAGTAGTGATAGCCAGCTTGGATGCTTTGGACAACAACGTCCAAGTAATTTTAGGTGTTTCAACTTTTGGTGTGGTTGTAAGCCTTCCAATGACACATCATCATCACAATCATCAACAATATCCTCACAATTCCACTTCAAATATAAAGAATTAAGATTTTCTTTGCCCTTTAAATTCACAGCCCTATATTCTGTCAAATCATGTTTTCCACAACTCATACCCCAAATGGTTAGATGTCCTCTCAACTTATTTAAACCATTTAATTCAACAAGCCCACTACTATCACCTAAGAAAGAATCTGAACTCACCACAAAATTTGTCAACACTTGAAGATTAGTCAATTGCCTAAGTCTGCTTGGCATATACTTCAATGTGCAACAATAATCAATTCTAAGATGCTTGAGATTGACTAATCTAGTAATATCTCTTGGCAACTCTTTAAGAAACCAACAATTTGAGAGATTTAATGTTTCAAGATTAGTCAATGGACCCATTTTATATGGTAGACACCTCAAATTTGAATAACAAGCATCAAAATGCCTAAGATTGACGAGTTTCTCGAATTTGTGTGGCAAATTCCTCATCGTGCAACCACTAATGTTAAGATGTCTCAAGTTAATTAACGTAGTTATGGAACTAGGCAACTTCTTAAGTTGTCTATTACCAGAAAAATCAAGATATCTTAAATGCTTTAATTTACCAATAGAGCTTGGCACATACTTAAATATTCCTTTTGTTAGGCATAACACCCTCAAGAACTTGAAACATTTTAAAATCACTTCCCAATCACCTTTAGGTTTATCAACCATAAATGTTCGTGTCATCCTTGCTCTACACAATGAACTTAAGATAGAAGAATCAAAAGTTTTTGCTCTTGTAACTATTATATGATGAATTTTCTTAAAATCAATGCCATTCTCAAATGGAAATGTGGAGATTAATGGTTTTGCCACTAATATAGCAAGATCATGCATGAGATCATGCATTTTGCATTTGATTATATCACCATAATCATTCATCTTAGCTTCTTGAAAAAATGACCTGGAAAATAAATTCATAAAATACTCATGACCAATTTCTTCTAAACATTGATTTTCCTTTGATTCTACATACCCTTGTGCTATTCAAAGACTAATTAGTTTTTCTTTATTAAATTCATAGTCTTTTGAAAATAAGCTGCAATAAGCAAAACAATGTTTTAAGTGCGAAGGAAGATCATCATAACTTAACTTTAAAGTTGGTAAAATATCAGTTGCGTCTTGAGGCATTTTTGAGAGTTCCTCATCTATAAATCCCTGCCAATTTTCTAGACTTCTAGAATATAACAACTTTCCTATAGTCTTTACGGCTAAAGGAACACCTCTACACTTCTTAAGAATCACCTTTCCCATCTCTTCTAAGCTCTTCGACCCTACTCCATCCTCAAAAGCCACCTTCTTAAACAACTCCCATGAATCCTCTTGCCTTAAACCATTTAAATGACATATTTTTGATTGCATTATCTTTGCCACATTTTCCTTACGTGTTGTAACTAATATTTTACTATCCTTTCCACCATCCATCAACAGATTTTTCAACTCAAACCATTCTCCACCATTCTCATTCCACACGTCATCCAATACAAGTAGGTATTTCTTTCCATCAATTTCTTTTCGAAGGTCACGTACTAATGTCTCCATTACATCAGTTTGAGGTGTCTCTCCTTTTGCAGACTCTAAAATCTTTTTGATAATAATTTTATTTTCAAAGTTATCAGAGACACATATCCATATTTTTACTTCAAAATTATTTTGAATCTCTTTATCATCAAATATGAGCTTAGCTAATGTGGTCTTTCCCAACCCACCAAAACCAACAATTGAAATAATTGAAATATTCCCTTCAATGTTGGACTTCATCAGATGATCTATAACTTCCTTCTTATCATCCTCCCGACCAATAACTATCTCCGCGCCTAGATAAGAATAAGTATCAGCCCTCTTCCTATTGCTTACTCTTGATTCTTCAGGGCGCACCAGAAAATTGAATTTGTTTGTATCGGCCACAATGGCATCAAATTTCTCTTTCATCTCCTTAATCTTATGACCCATTTTAACACCATAAACAATCTGGTTCGATGTAGAAAAGAATATGCGTACCCTTTTTGCCTTTTTATCCCGCGTCATTAATTCTTGTCGTTGAGCTTCGGTGGAAATAGCATCCAGCAGGTCATCCGCTTGATAGAGGAGATCGCTTAGCCTTCCGAGCCAACCGCTAGCTGTATGGCTTCCCGCCTCTTTCTCCTCTGCATCCAGAAGCACATCTTTGATTGTTGAAACCGTATCCTGCAGCTTTTCAAGCTCATTCTGGACACCCCACAGCAATCCGATCTCTTCGGCAACCAGCGGGGCCAAACTCTTGATTATTTCCGCAGCAATGTTGAAGAGAACTCCTCCCGCCGCCATTTCTTGATGATGAGTGGAAGAATGATAGAAAAAGCGTTGTTGAAGGAATTGAAGGGTGGAATGAAGATGAGTTTTCATTGCGCAGAAGGCAAAGAGGCGTTTCCCATAATTTTATAGGACCCAAAACCAGACTAACCAAGCTTCCTTCTGTCAACTGGCCGGTGAAAACGTCGTGTGTGATGCTGGTCGTAATTCTTCCTTTTTTTTTTTTCCGTTTTTCTGACTTTCGCCTTATTTTTATGTATTTGACAATGGAAACCGATCAAGCTCTTTTAATTATTTTTGTTAATGGGAGCTTTAGACACATGCAGTCATATTCAATGGAACAACGGAACACTTATCAATTAATGATCATAAACAATAACAAATTAATAAATTTTTACAAATCATGTTGTCTAGCAATTAATCCTTATATAGGACTGAAATGCAATTTAAGTAACAAACCATTCAATTCTTACTTTATATTTTATAGAAAACTGTACATTACGTGATGACCTCATAGGTACCTGTAGTCAGTGACCCGGTCTCCATTTCCCTTCAATTTCTTGCTTCCTTCCCCCTCTTTCACGCCAAGCTTTCCGTAATGCATCTTGTAGACAGGGGCAGGGGTTCCGTACCGCAAGTAGGGTTGTGTACTACAGGTGGGATCATGAATGCTGACTTAACAGTACCAATGATATAGCAACAGGTGGCAGATGCCTTTCCATGAAATTATGAATGAAGCCTCAGCCTGCTTGCTGTCTCTCGGTTGACATCTGTCGTCCTCGATTATATGGGGGAGAGAGAGAGAGAGAGAGAGAGAGAGAATTACTCACATGGTTACAGAGAACCTGGGCTTCTACATGGACCAATTATTTAAAATAAAAATTCAATTTTTTTAATATATTTCATAATGATAGTCAATTTATCATGAGTTTTCATGCAAGCTCATGAACAGCTTTTCAAGGGCAACTTTTTCCTGTTCAAGGATCATTAGCTCTAAAAGAAAGGTGGAAAAGGAATGCCGAGGATGACATTACTTGACCAACCATGCCCTTTGTCCACAATAGATTGATCTCGACGGTGATTTGGACGTCGGAAGTTACGCTGGAAATCATGGTGAAAGACTTGAAGCCCAAATACATGTTACCAGAGAATTTCTGTGAATGGGCAGGTCTTCCATGTCATGAATGCGGCAATCAAGGCTTCATTAATGGGAGAGCCCTTGGTGCAGTACAACTTTGCGATCAGGACGTGACATTGGAGGGGGGTACCTTACCGACGACGATGAATTCAATGGTGGGTGTTGGTTTTGTCTGAAGTTTCTGGCGTGATTAGCGGCTGCAGTCTTGGACTACGGAGTTGCTAAATAGTTTCATGGTATTATTGCCACCCCATTCATGCTTACCCAGTGACGGTCCCCTCTTTCCAAATTTTGAGGAAAAAAAATCCCCTTAAAAGAGTTTCCAACAAGCTTACGTTTCCAAATTTTGAGATTAGCCTCCAGTTATAAAGATGATAGTTAAGAGTGATGAGAAAATGTCTTATATTGGTTGAACATGATTTTAAAATGTCTTTAAAATGAAATATATGCGTTACCTCTTTACAAATTATTTTTAATGAAGAAATCAATTTTTCTTAAAATATTATCAAAGCCTAAGGTTAGGAGACGACAGCTACTTACGTGCAAAAGCGGATGTCTTACTTTCATAACAAAATTCTCGGCTCACATTGACTATTAATAGAATATTTAAGGATAGTACAAAGAATGTTTTACATTATTTAAATTTGGTCTAGAAAATAATTTTAAAAATAAACTCAATTTCTTCAACTATAACACAAAACAACTTTTTTCATTCAAGAAATTATGCATAAAAGTTTTTGCATACATTCTCCTCCATAGAATAGTATTTTTTAGTAGAAATACCATTACATTCTAAATGTTACATGGGCATTAAAACTTCTAAGTAGCATGTCCACTAAATTCTGGGAGGAGTGTGTCCTCACAACCACTTATCTTATCAAACTATCTTCATAAGGTTAAGAATATGGAGAAGGCAATACGTATATTGTCTTAAGAAAATGAACATTGAGTGTAGAACTTATTATTATTGAGTATGTGATTGTATTATTCACATGAAGTATGCAAAACGGGATCGGGATCGGGATCAATCAACCATTAATTCAAAAACCATTGAGTTCAAAGACTATAGAAGACATTTGATTTATTTGGTTGAAGGATAAAGCAATTGATGTTCCTTTAAAGATCAAACACAACAATCATCCTCAGCATAAGTTAATTCAGTAACTCAATTATGAAGAAACTAGGTTAAGCAATTCATTAGCTTGTCATTTTACTTAGTGCCTTTTGTGTTAGATAACCAAAAGCTAGCATAACAATAGAAATATGAGAGTCAATTTTTTTTTAACTTTTAAACCAAATCAAGTCACAATCTTAATAAGAGTACTTATCTTTTTTTTTGGGTCCGTTAACAAAGCTTACAAAAAAGTACCATTATTCTTCCACCAATTTTAGCTTTTTCCATACGATTGTTTTTATATCTTCTACTTTTCTTACAATCCTTCACAGATTCTATTGGGTGTAGGTCATTGTCCAAATTTGTATATTTGCTAGGAAATTAGCATCATAAATTTTACCATTTTTGCCAGCTCCAAGCCACGCTCCTCAAACAAACCAACATAGTTGTTTAAGAATCAACTTCACCTCTCTCTCTTCCATTGTTGCAGCTGCATCGCATCCATTCACTCCGTCCAATTTTTTACTTTCTTCACAAGAATTACTATGCAGCTTCTAATCTCCTTCCCTACCTAGGGCTAACATTTATATAGACTTTGTAGACTTTATATATGCACCTCACATGACACCTTCAACTTTCTGAATTTTCCTTTTCTCAAGAAACTATATGACATTACATGTTCAATTGTTTTTGCTTGTTAAGTTCAACTTAATATTTAACGTATATCTATAAGTAGAGTTTTTACAGCAAAAAGCTAGCAGCTTAAAAAAATGTTACTTGCTGTGATTGCCAGCTAGCACCTTATAAAGTCCTATAATGGTAATTAGGTGATGAGAAAGATATATAAATAAGAAAGATGATTACCTTATCCATTTTAAGGTAAACAAGAAAGATAAACACAGAATATACAAATAATAAAAGCTGAAGAAAAAGAAAGAAACTTTTCAACAAATGAAGAGCACATCCAAAATTCATTCAAGCTCTTCCAAAAAATTCAATTGAATTAATAAAGAATATATACATCATATTGCAATTTTTTTTTAAGAAAATGAAGTTATCTTTCATAACCCAATAATACATGTAGAATTCCACCTTAACTAAATAGTTGACAAGTTGTAGCATAATTATAGCACTAACCATCATTATCGACAATTGAATAATCAATAAATATGAGAGAAAAAAGTAGATAAGTAAAAAAAGTAAAAGCCATTAAAAGATAAAGAAGGTTAGTGGTTCAATTTCTATAAAATGTATAAGATGAAATAGTGAACAATTGTCTAAATCAAAAGTACATGAATGGGATATTGAAGTTTATAATAGAGGTGTGAGAAATCTTGGAGCAATATTCACCCTTCTTTCTCCTGCATCTTTGCAATAACTAAGGCATCCATCAATGTTTGTTGTAGGGACATCTAGTTGTCAATTTGTTTCAACATTATAGCATCTACAAGTTATCTTTATGAACTCAAGTATACATTAGGAGTTGCTTCTCTACTAATTGTTGATTAGTTGCTATATAATTTACTATGAATTACTTTGTCAAAAAAATATACATATGTTTAAGAATTTGATATCAACTTAATCTAACTTTATGATACCTGAATTAACAAAACAAAATTAGCTTAGAGAGCCAAATTAGTATTTTACAACAAAAAGAAAAAAAGACTAACCAAATAGAGTATGGATGGGATTGTCTAAACCAAATAGTGTCAAACCTCCTTCAAACTAATTATGTCGTTATAATTCAATAAGTCTATTACTTCTCTCTCCCAAATTTAGCATCTTTTATATCATTTTTTCATGGCGACGCTAATCCATGAGAGAGGACAATATGTGCACACCCCTTTAAGCATTAAGAATACATATTCTATTGGCTACCAAATCATTATTTGGCTCTTTACTTGGTAATAAATAATTATAATAATCGATCCTGGCACATGATACAAATAAAGATCATAAATTCTACCATTTTCGCTAACTTTTGAACGGGCTGCTTGGATAACTCAGCACCGTTAAGATTCAATTTTACCTGCCTTTTTTCCATCCTTTAAAGTGCTGTATCGCATCCATTTGTTCATCTGTCAAATCTTTGGTTTTGTAATTTGCCTATTAACGACTGTGCCATTTGTCCTTGAAATAGGCCTATCCGAGGCTGATATTTTGAAATGACTCTGTAGACTTTCCTTTTTACGTGGGTTTCGAATGGTTCCTTCAATGCTCTCAACTTTCCTTTTCTTGAGAACCTAAATGACAATACATGTCACGTATCAAGCTTATAGTTGTAAGAAAAAGAAGAAAAAAAAAACAAAACAAAAGAAGGTAAAGATAACTTGGCAACGAAAGCCAACAAGTGCCGCATAAGGCATCCACTAATGTTATTCTACAAGCCAACCACATATAACTGCTGTTAATACTTTTAATAGCGATTTAGTTGTAAAACCTGTCATGAAAAATAAATTTTCTTGCTGTAAATATTTTATGCTTGTGCATGTATTTGGTGTTTGTCTTTTTTTCCTGTAGCTTTTTCAAAAAAAACATTTTAGTTCAGGATGTGTTTTATGCGAAATTATAACCTCATCATGTTACCAAGTCATTAAACCATGAACTACAAACCAATCTCATTGAAACCTTGATAATGATCAACTAAGCATTATGTACTATATATTTCATTTCTACCTTTACGTTTTCAATTATTTATAATCCATTTACACAAGTACTAATTTTCAACAGTTTTTTATTTTTCCAATATCAAGTTTTAACAAGGAGAGAGGATAAGAAGTAATCAATCTTTCTGCTCATTAAAACTACAGATTCTAATTGCATTGGTAGATCTTATCTCTTTATATGCACAAAGGCAACCCAATCAAGTCATAAGTTATACTATTCTCGTCAGCTCCAAGCAAGACTCCCTCCATAACTGGTTGTTCATCACTCAACTCCAACCATCTCTCTCTCTTACTTTCACTTAGCCCCCTCTTACTTCACCGCCCAATCTTCTTTGCCTATCCCAAGAATGACTCTTCCGGTTGTTCTTGAAAGCAGCTTTCGATCTCCTCCACTGCCAAGGCTGACATTTATGATGACTTTGTACGCTTTCATCAACATATGGAAGTTGAGCAGTTCAATTTTTAAAAGAATGAAGAAACCTGGATCGAAAGAACACTTTTCTCAGTTATACCGAGACTTACAATGGAGAAGCAAGATCAATTCTTAAACTCTTTCCTCTCTCAACTTTGCAAAAACATTGGGAACCTCCAAATCTCTAAGATGCAGGAAAGACCAGGGCCCGCTTTTTTCCGATGGACAGTATTGTCAAGGTGCGTATTCAAGTGCTATTGAATTCAATTTGATATCCACCCAAAGAAGCCTAACAATAGAATAAAAAGAAATTTTTTTGAAAAACTTACATTGGTATTTGATTAAAAACTAATAAAAACAGTATAAACTGTGGAACATTAAGTCCCTTTAAAACCAATTCTGGTTTTAAACCAATTATTCCCCCCTCCCGCTCCCGCATGCATGAGGGTGTTAAAAAAAAAGAAAACCAATTCCTTAACTAAGCAGCTATCCATTTCCATTTATTATATATTTCACTTCCTTGGCTCAAAATATTTATTATATATTCCACTTCCTTGGCTTAAAATATTTTTATATGATTATTATATAAGTAGCTTCTCTCTCTAATTACAAGTTGTTTTTTCATTGGTTATTTTATGTATAATCTTATCGATACAGCATATGAACAAGTTTTTTTTTTTTTTTAATCCATTCCTTCACCAGTTCAATAAGAAAGTGATTACAAATCTTTACCTTCCAATTTATATATCTATTCACCCGCCTCTATGCTCTTTAAACATACTACCGCTAAACACTTATCTTGTTAACTCTGCTGAACTCAATAGAAAGACTCAACCATGTTCTTGCTCGGTTTCTCTCTTTGCCAATCCCAAAAGCTGCTATACCCAAGGAAACCAGCTACTTAAGTAAACTAGATTTTGGTATAACAAACTTCATTCTCCTTATTGAAAATGCAAACAAAATAATTTAATTATATAAAGAGATTTGGCTATTTTTCCTATTAAGTTGGTCTTTTAAAATTGAACTCATACTCGTAGCAAATAGTATTGGAGCCAAACCACAACCTAATTTAGTTAGCTTACAACTAATATAAGGTGGACTATGGGCCCACTTAGTAGCACTATTATCTCCTAGTGTATAGGTAATAGGCCCCACCTATATTGAAGGCATATAAATTTGAATGAAAAAATGTAATGGAATTCATTCTCCCATGCCATAGAGACAATTAAGATGACTTGACCATATAAAAAGGTATGACTACTCTTTTTATTGAGTTGACTTTTCAAAATAGAACTCAAGTCCATAACATTGGTCTCCTTACACTATTCAAGGCTTACATATTACAATGTCTTTTGAGCGTATGTGTAACAAATTCTTTTTCTAAACTACTAGCTAACTTTTGGTGAAAATGTAAGGATGCATTAATAAAAAATAGTGTATAAAAGTATAGGAGCATATTCCAGAATTACAGGAATTACAAAAATATAGAAGTTAGAAGCTTCCAAATTTAACTAAAATGACATTTTTCTATGAGGATTTTATATTTTAAAACAAATAAGTTTTTCGTTATACAATTTTCCTTACTTTAGCCAGCATAATTGGAATGTCAACTGTTTTGCTCTAAAATTGTCTTCTATTACATTTTGCTCATATACAATAAATGCAATATAGAAAAGATAACTTAAAAAGTTTGGTAGCTAAATCTTTCCTTTTAGTTGCTCTAATTATCCATTAAAGTTTTTTATTTTATCCTCTAATATTATGTTGAATTCCATTCTAAGTAAGGATAGTTTTCTAAACCATATACATTTTAAAAAAAAAGATGATTTCTATTTTCAACATGAGACTAACAAAAATCACAATATAAGTTAACTAAAGAGAGCTATTGTTTCATTCATTTTACTATAGAAAGTCGAACTTAACACATTAATCATCTAATAAAATTATGTTTGCTGATGCCACCAGTTCAAATAAAATTATACCAATCCATTTTTTCATTTACTGGTCAAAGATGCTTATAAATTTCTTTGCCATCTATCATTTGTTCTAAACCACCCAGTCACTTTTTAGTCCGTCATCTGATGGTCTTTAATTCGACCACTAATGACTGCAAGGCACAAACGTTCAGTTGGAAGTTTCACATTGTCAGACACTCGGGGGAGCTAACAAGGAGGAAATAATTGTTTGTGATTGAGAAGAAATATATATAAACAATTAAAAAAGAAAAAGAAAAAAGGAGCACATATTTTACAAAACCCGTTCTAAACCTCTTAATTAGTTATTTTTCACCTTTTTTCATATCCCAACTTAAGAAGAAATTGTTACAGAAAAACAAATTAGTATGTCTTGCTTTTAATTATCAAATATGACAATCGTGTCATTATTTACTATTACGCTTTATACTTCACAATAATCAAGATTAAAAGTATAAAACTAGACGTTTTACAAGTAATATACTTTTTGGATGTCCAAACAATACTGATAGTAGAATGAAAAATTATAACAACTCAATTATCAAAAATATTGAGATGGTTGATAAGCAATTTATTAACTTGCCATATTTCTTTTTATAGATAACTTGTTTATCACGTGTTTTACATATACTAGTACCATAATTGACATAAATCTGCTCGAGTAAATAGGTGAAACGGCTGAGATCTTCTTGGGAATCGGAGTAAATAAATCTCACTTTTATACATAATAATCTTCCCGAGTTTGCTGGAGGTCTGCATGTTCTTCGATGCCACAAATATAATATCTCATCTCCGCAGAAAAATATCTTCTGCAGGGGGTGGCCATCGAAGCATGGGCTTCTTGCCTCAGCTTGTGCAGGTACTGGCCCATCCTCAACTCATATGTCGGCTTTTCTTAGGTTTCATGGAAGGTCTGGGCTTTTCATTTGTCCACACTGATAAAAACAAGCTTTGAAACCCAAATTCAAAGGTCTTCATATGATTCCCCAGGGAAATTATTATTGGACTAACGAAAATTATTAAGAATACTTGATTTTCTTTTTTATATATGGATGTTACGGTGCATGGAGTTTGTTTTACATTGGTAAAATATGGGTCCATAAAATAGTTTAATTAAAGAGAATTTCTTCAACTCTTGAATTGAATTTTGGATTAAATTATAAGCATTTTAATATAGTACCCGACTTAATGTTTTCTCTTAATGCTCCTATAAATATGGATAAATCTTGAGTTCATCATAAGGCACCATTGATGAGTATGTTATGATGTACAAAGTTTGTCTCACATTACTAAGACATATGTTTATAAAATAGTTTAAATTCAAGAGAATTTTACCAATTTTTGAATTAATTGTGAGTTGAACAATAAGCTCCTTATTAATGAATGATTCCTAAATAAGATTATTTGATTTCTAATACATTATTAACTAGCTAGTATAAGCCACAAGCTTGGTGCTGGACTTGTCATGTAAATGATGTTTGCCATTTGAATTAAGGTTGTAATGTTAGAAAGCTTAACTTGAGAATTTGATGTTTTTAAGGAAGACTTAAACCATGTAAAACTTTTGTTACATTGTTCTTAATAAAATATTTAAAAAATACTTAAATCCAATTAAACTTAATGACTATAAAGATGTGATTTTAATGTCTTTCGAGACAATAAAAACTAAAACTTTATTTTAAATAAGGCTTGATAGTTCTACATTAAAGAAATTTCAATATTATTTATTGATTTATCTTCAGTTGCACTTTTAAAAAATCTAAAATATTTGGTGAGTGATATAAGAACATATGAAAGAATCTCAAGTAAATAGGTCATTTCTATCATTATAAGGTATTTGCAAGGATTGCTCAAGAAAATGGATGTTGTGCTTATATTTAACGAACAAGGCAAGTTGAAAGCGACAAAACTTATTGATAGAGAAAAAAAAAAGAAAAAAAAATTCAAAGACATTAACAAACATAACAAACAAAACAATCAAGAATTTAAAGACCTATTAGAATTAGTATCTTATATGTAATGAAAAAGCAACAGCCAATAGCCTAATAAACAAACTGAACATGAGAAAAATGATTGAAAACTTATAAAGAATAAAATTAACCATAAAACATGTACTAATATCAATAGTTTTACAAATCTAAGTCGTAGTAAAAAAAATGCAACTAAAGAAAATACATGAAGAATTAAAAAAAAAAAGGAAAAGAAAAAGGACTCGCAATTGGATAACATACTAACAAAATATTGTATGGAGAAAGAAAGTTTAAAACATTTTGTAGAAAAAAAAATGAATGCGGGAAAAAGATATAAGAGTTATAATTTAATAATTTATATTATATGTTTTTTATTTAGTAAATAATAAATTTGTGAACATATTAATAATCTAGTAAGTAGTTATTAATCGTTTAGGATCTAAGTTTTTGTTTAATCTCACATTTTTACTTAACTAAAATTTACTACTATAATTTTTAACATTCAACAAAAGTCCTGACCAATTTAGATTGCTCTTTATTCAAATCAAACCTCCAAAAATTCCAACACCGTCGAATTTTATATAAAATCTAATTGTATTTTGTATAAGGACACTCAATCCGACGCTGTAGCATGGATAAAATATCTTGCTTCATAATTCATAAAATCCAATAAACGTTAGAACTTGGACTTGTCCGTAATCTTTGGCCTCTCACGTGTCTGCCAACCAAACATTATTGGCTCTGGTCGTCTTTTGTCCACGTCATCCCCGTAATGTACGAACAATGCCAGCGTAGTAGATCCACATGCTTGAACATCATTGGTCGAGAAGGAAGAAATAAAACATTATTAAAAATAATGCGGACGAAATTTCATATGAAATAACTAAAAAAATATTATAGGATTCATAAGGATGGGGTAATTCTCTTTTATTGAGCTAGCTTTTCAAAGTGACTTCTTATACATTCCTATGTAGCATCAAGAATCACTTTTGTCTTCTATCCACTTTAAAAAATAAATTCTTTTTTAATTATTTCATATCCGCTTGCTCTCGTAGATTTGTCTGTTATTCAGAATATCGGAAATTTATTTGGCAGATTTGGAATCTGACATCAATGTATTTGACCTTTTACTTCAATATTATAATTCTTTCCTTCTTTTTCTTTAATCTCTCATCAATGTTCTTGTTGGTTTCTTATTATTTAGAAAGTTGGAAAGAATTATTTGGTAGATTTGGTACTTATACTTATATGTATGCTTTTATTATATTAGTTTAAAGCTTTATACTTAAATATTATGATTCATTTAGTTAGAAGCCTTAAAGGCTCAACTCAAAAACTAGTTTAAAAGTTGAAAAATCTTCTTTTAATTTATATTTCACCTAAGAGATCATATTTTCTAATTTGACACTCTTGTTCTTTTATTCTATCTAAGATTCAACATGAGTTTGGATGTATGTTATAATATTCAAAAATAATAATATAAACAATTTTAAAAAAAATTTAGTTGGGGAGAGAATTTCTTTGACATTGTAGAGCTTGGCTAAAGCATTAATCTTAGGACATTGTATCTTCAATGGCAACTTTAAGGCTTTTGAGTTATAGAGTATTGCCAAAATTAGGAGTTTTGCCTTTTGGCCCTATTAAATATGACATTAAATTTGTTAGTTGCTTTAAAGGGTGGTAATTTTTTATTTTTTATTTAAGAAAATGGGTGGTAATTAGGAGTTAGTAATTTATAATTATAGTCAACAAGGTGAAATGGAGGATGTCAAAGATTAATTTCAACGTTGAGAGGTGGTTTTCCGATCATTATGCACGTGATAAAATCAACCAATTGCTATTATTTTTAACCATCTTAATTAATTCAAAGAATAGTGGTTTTTGAACTTGCCAATATGGAATAGAATTTATATGAGATGATAATTTAAAAGGCTAAAGATACCACAAAAAAAATTAATGCACAAAGAATAGTTATAGCATCTATTGGTGTTTTTTTTTCTTTGTCAATGAAACTTTAAGTAATAGATGATCTTTTACTTATAAAAAGTATTCTCAAATAAAATTTAGGTGAATGTTTAATTTATTCAATATTATTTTCAACTTGTTGCATCATTGTAAGTGTTAAGAAATACTTTTCACATAGATTGTGTAAATAAATAAATAAATGTCAAACTTGATTGTGATTCTTAATATTATGTTGAGCCATAAATTACACTAGAAATGTTGAATCAAAGTAAAAGTTTTTCTTCTTATAAATAATATTTAAATAAGAGTTTAAAGTTTAGGTAATACAAAACATATACCATATTAGTTCCAATATCAACCTTATTAAAAAGTCTAGGTCGGAGAAAATAATTTGACATTCTAAAATTATCTCTTCTAGAATAGTTTCATGCAATTTTTTAGCTCATGAAATGATGAAGTTTTACCACGGCATGACTCTCTCTATCTCCCTCTATAAAGATCAAAAAATTACTTTTCTCCAACATGAACACAATCATCCTAATTGACAAATTTTGTTTGCTAAAAGGAAGCATAATCATTATGCTAAGACGCTCCATCTCTCTTTGTTGTTGGGCTTGTCTCTAATTAAACGGTCCATGACAAAAGTTTGAACTTAATGCGGATGCACTTAAGGTCCAATATTACGAGTTTTAATATCAAAAAATTAAGAGTCCACAATATAACTTTGGGGTTTTTATTCTCTGGAAAAATAAGTCTGCTTACAATTGAAACAATGTTCCCTTTAGATAGGCAGCTAAACCTAACCTTCTAGGATCCTGATAAATCAATAATCCTTAAAATCTAATTCTAAAAGGATTATGATAAATCAAAAATCCCTAAAATTAAGGAAGTCTTAACAAATCTGAATTTTGACAAATAAGGGAATCCTAAACAAATCAGAAATCTAACAAGTATGGAAACCCAAATAAATTAGGAATCTAGACAATTAAGGAAAACCAAACAAAATGAAATATTCTCAAACAATAAAGTAAACCTAAGAAATTAAGGACTCAATAACTACTTAGGAAGCTGTTAGAAATACAAACCAAAACAGAATTGCCGAATATCTTGCCAGAATTAAAAACAAAAACGGAACCGACGAGAACCATTTCTAAATCAAAAACTGAAAATCAAATTTTGAAAATAAATACATTGGCGATATCTAAATCTGAAGAAGAAGAAGAAGCGACAGTTATTAAAGCAAGCGCGTGTACCACACGCGCCATTCAGCCAAGGCAACTCACGGACAAAATAAAGACGCGGGTGTATAACTCACGCGCGTCATCTTCTTCCTCACGCCTGCGAGAGAACAACGATTCGTCTCCTTTGTTTAACAGTTATACAAAACGGTTCAAGGTGAAATAAGAGGCGTTTTAATCAGAGGAAAACGATCTCTTTATTTCAATAAAAAAAATAAAAAGAATCATCAACTCTATTGTTAAAATTTTCCGCTCAAAATCTAAAAGGTCTTAGGGTTCTTCATATTTTTTAGTTTTTCATAATCAATTGTATTGATCATCATCATTAAGAGATGATTTACGTTTGTTTTTCCAACCACTATAAAAAGGTAGTTGATGTGTACTCAATGATTCACTCAAGTAATACAAATTACTACTTTCATATTGTTCTTCATATTGTTTTTCATATTGTTCTTCATATTGTTTTTCATATTATTTTTCATATTTTTATAATAATTTCTACAATATATTGTAGAAATTGTTATTTTAACTTGGTATCAGTTTAGCCTTTTTGGCAAAAGTTTTTTTTTCAAAACAAAAAAAAAACAAAAAAAACAAAAAAAAAATTTCTATTCTCGATCCTTTTGCAGATGGCTTCCACTGTCACCCACATTCATGCTGCTACTCATGCTCTTCCGCTACCCAATCCCGGTCCTCTTCCTGCCATTGGTGTGCAACTCAAAGGTCCTAATTTTCTTATTTGGAAAGCTCGAATTGAGCCTTTCCTTCAAGCAAATGGGTTACTTGGTGTTGTTGATGGCTCATTTCCTTGTCCTGACGAGTTTCTTACCAAAACTGATGAACAAGGCAACATCACTCGTGACTCCAATCCCGCTTACCAAGATTGGATAATCCGGGATCATACTGCTCGTGGCTGGATTTTTTGCACTTGTAGTGACACTATTGTGACCACTGCTAGGCAATGCAAAACCTCTGCTGAGATATGGCAGGCCTTATCCTCTGAATTTATGGCTCATAGTTCCGCGCGAGTTTCTGCTCTTCGCCTACGCCTTCAAACAGCAACCAAAGGGCATCGAACGGTAACTGAATTTCTTCAAGAAGTTGATGGTATTGTTGATCAACTTTCCCTTGTAGGTGAAGTTATTTCTGAAAATGAGTACTTAACTCATGTTTTCCGAGGTCTTGGCACACCTTATGCCCCACTTGCCACTGCTGTTGCTGTTCATACTTGCACTTCATCTCTTCCTCACGAAGATCTTCGTGGGTTACTTCTTACCCAGGAAGCTCACATTGAAATGGCTACCCAAGGCTCACTAACTGCAGCTGCTTTTGCCACTAGTCCTGCTCCCCTTCCAGCTACTCAAAATTTTTCCCCATCTTCCATCACTCCAGCAAGCCGATCCACTCCTATCTCCACTCCAGGACATAACTCCGTTCCTTGTTACAGTAGCAAACCTCGGCGCAATGTTCTTTGCCAAATCTGTTGCAAACCAGGACATCTTGCACGTCAATGTCGTTATAGGTATGTTCCCTCCAATTCTGGGCCTACCAATAACTTTCAAGGCCACTAGAATATTCAGGCAAATACTATTAAGAAGGCTCCACAACAACCACATCAAGCCTCTCATGAAATTGATTGGTTCCCTGATTCTGGTGCTACACATCATATCTTGCTAGATGCTTATGATATTACGCAACTACTCAATTATGATGGGAATCAAGCTGTTACTGTAGGGGATGGAATGGCACTTCCAATAACCCACAAAGGTACTTTATTAACCCCTACTCATATCAATGTTTCTGATGTCCTTATTATGCCTAATATAACAAAACGATTGTTATCTGTTTCAAAGTTTACCAAAGATAACAATTGCGTTTTCTCATTTTTTTTCCCGATTTCTGTCGTGTACAGAGTCTGACAACGGGACGCATCCTACTCCAAGGACCAGCTGAACATGGCCTTTATCGCATCAACTTGCGTACTCTTCAGTAATCACCAAAGTCTTTTCATATTTCTACAATAAATGTAATGGCCTGGCATTATAGATTAGGCCATCTTAATTATGCAAATGTAATAAGATTGCTGAAACTTTTGAATATTCAATTTATTGGACATCTTTCATCGTCTTGTACTGCTTGTAGTATCAGTAAAAGTCGACGACAATCACATTTATCTACCCATAATATTTCCAACGCTCCTTTGGACTTAGTCCATTTTGATATATGGGGCCCTGCACCAATTACATCATCACAAGGGAATAGATATTATATTTGTTTTATTGATGACTATTCTAAATTTACATGGCTCTATTCCATGAAAACACGAGATGAATTTCTTCAGATCTCTACAAATTTTCAAACATTCGTTGAAAATCAACTTTAAACTACCATCAAAACCATTCAATGCGATGGAGCTGTTGAATTTACTTCCAAAGACTTTAAAACTCTGTTATCCAATAAAGGTATTTATCAACGTATATCAAGTCCATATGCGCCATTTCAAAATGGGACTGCTGAAAGAAAACATCGACATATCACTGAATCCGGGTTATCAATGATGAATCATGCCTATATACCACTTCAATATTGGGATTTTATCTTTGAAAGCGCCACACATATTATTAATCGCCTACCAAGCTCAGCGCTAGCCAACACAACTCCATGGGCAAAATTGTTTCATCAACAACCTAGTATCTCTCATTTACGAATTTTAGGGTGTTTAGTATTTCCTTATTTAAGACCCTATGCTTCACATAAACTTACTATATGTTCCAAACCTTGTGTTTTCTTAGGCTATCCTATAGGATATAAAGGCTATCGTTGTCTTTGTTTACAAACAAAAACAATTTATATTGTTGCAGATGCCATATTTGATGAAAATGTATTTCCCTTTCAACATGTAAATACATCAAAAGTTGTTATCAATACACTCATACCACCTCTTTCTACTGACATTACGTCAGAAAATACTACAAAGCACAACACAACAAGAGAAGCTCATGACATGCTTCCACAATCCTCCACTAAGAACCATTCCATGGTTACACGACTCAAAGGAGGTACAATATCCAAACGCACTTTATTGCATGATCATACATATGCTTTAACAACCTCTGTACATCCTTTTATTGAACCTAAAAACTATACAGAAGCCTCAAAAGATCCTAATTGGCGTGTTGCTATGGTTGAAGAATATAATGCTTTGTTAAAAAATCACACTTGGGAACTTGTCCCTTTACCCCAAAATATTATTCCTATAGGATGTAAATGGGTATATAAAGTTAAGCAAAAATCTGATGGCACCCTAGAACGATTTAAAGCACGATTGGTTGCTAAAGGATTTCATCAACGACCTGGTATTGATTATCATGATACATTTAGTCCTGTTGCTAAGCTTGTTACAATAAGAATTATCATTGCTTTGGCATATACTAGCGGATGGACTATTAAACAACTTGATGTCAAAAATGCCTTTTTACATGGCATACTCGATGAAGAATTATATATGACTCAACCACAAGGATTCATTGACTCTACTAAACCAGACTTTGTTTGTCGCCTAAAACGATCCTTGTATGGATTAAAACAAGCTCCAAGAGCTTGGAATCATCGTCTTACTAAATTTCTTCAACATATTGGGTTCAAAATTTCCCAAGCAAACTCTTCATTATTCGTATTACATACAAAAACATACAGTGCATTTCTCCTTGTGTATGTTGATGATATTATTTTTACAGGAAGTTCTACTGCACCATTGTCCAAAATCCTTGAACAACTCAGGACTGAATTTGATATTAAGGACTTAGGTAATTTACATTATTTTTTGGGAATTGAAGCTAAATATTCTACAAATAGTCTTTTGCTTCATCAACCAAAATTTGCTCATGAACTACTTTTTCGAGCCAAAATGAATGAAGCCTGTGGGATGTCTACCCCATGCACAACAAATCATCCACCATCTATATCCGATGGAGAACCCTACTCAGACCCAACACACTACCGTAGTATTGTCGGATCTCTTCAATATTTAACACTTACACGCCCTGATATTTCCTATGCTGTAAACACTGCATGCCAATACATGCATGCTCCTACTCTTACTCATTGGGCATTTGTCAAACGTATCCTACGATTTTTGGTTGATACCTCTAGATATGGTATTCAAATAACAAAATCATCAAATTGTAATCTCCATGCATATTCTGATGCTGGATGGGCTGGTGATCATGATGATCGTAAATCCACTGGAGGCTTTTGTATTTTTCTCGAAACAAATTTAATTTCTTGGAGTTCTAGAAAACAAAAGACTGTTGCACGCTCTAGTACAGAAGCTGAACTCAAATGTCTTGCTGATACTGCTGCATAACTTATTTGGATAGAAGCTCTATTACAAGATCTTCAAGTCAACCAATCTAGTCTTCCCACTCTATGGTGTGATAATTTATCCGCACTTTATCTAACTACAAATCTTGTTTTTCATGCAAGAACCAAACATGTTGAGGTTGATTTTCATTTTATTCATGAAAGAATCAAAACAAAGAAACTTTCTGTGCATTTTATTTCTTCTGTGGATCAAACAGCTAATATATTTACAAAAGGTCTATCATCGACCCGTTTTCAACTACTTCAAAACAAGCTCACAGTGCGGACCGACACGTCAGCTTGCGGGGGGATGTTAGAAATACAAACCAAAATAGAACTGCCGAATATCTTGCCAGAATTAAAAACAAAAACGGAACCGACGAGAACCATTTCTAAATCAAAAACCGAAAATCAAATTTTGAAAATAAATACATCGGCGATATTTGAATCCGAAGAAGAAAAAGAAGCGACAGTTATTAAAGCAGGCGCGTGTACCACACGCGCCATTCAGCCAAGGCAACTCACGGACAAAATAAAGACGCGCGCGTATAACTCACGCGCATCATCTTCTTCCTCATGCCCGCGAGAGAACAACGATTCACCTCCTTCGTTTAACAGTTATACAAAATGGTTCAAGGTGAAATAAGAGGCGTTTTAATCAGAGGAAAACGATCTCTTTATTTCAATAAAAAAAATAAAAAGAATCACCAACTCTATTGATGAAATTTTCCGCTCAAAATCTAAAAGGTCTTAGGGTTCTTCATATTTTTTGGTTTTTCATAATCAATTGTATTGATCATCATCATTAAGAGATGATTTATGTTTGTTTTTCCAACCACTATAAAAAGGTAGTTGGTGTGTACTCAATGATTCACTCAAGTAATACAAATTACTACTTTCATATTGTTCTTCATATTGTTTTTCATATTATTTTTCATATTGTTCTTCATATTGTTTTTCATATTATTTTTCATATTGTTCTTCATATTTTTATAATAATTTCTATAATATATTGTAGAAATTGTTATTTTAACTGAAGCCCCCTATATTAAATACTGTAGAAATGCTATGAAATATTCTTGGATTGTTCTTCAATCTTGGCCTTTTTAGACCTACTGGATTATGTTGTGGACTCTTAATTTTTTGATATTAGAACTCGTAATATTGGGCCTAAGTGCATCCGCATCAGAACCCGTGTTAAATGTTCACCTGTCTAAGGTTCTGATATTTCTTATATTTTATGTTTACAAGTGAAAACCACAAAAGCTAGTAATTGACCTTCAAGGATGGACAATTATACTTTTCCATTTTGCTAAAACAAAATAAATACATATTTGGTTAAGATATTATTGCACCCTTTAAACCAATAAGAAAATAATTAATCAAAGCTAAATTGGTCAAAATATATTATATTGTCACTTACTTTTTTTCTTCCCAAACGTCCAAAGATGGATTATTTTCAAAAGAGACAACTATGGTATTTTCTTGGTTGTTGGGAAATTAATGAGAATCAAATAATATGTTATGTTTGTGTTTGAGGAAGCATGTAGTTAGATGATTAACTAGGAAATCCTCTTTGGGCAGTAAGCTATGCTGCTTCTTACGATCTGCGATGAAGTCGAATAAGCAAGAAAAGCAAGAAAAGCAAGAAAAGCAAGAAAAATTGGTAATTTTTGCTGAGAAGGAAAACACGCCTCCTTTCATTAACTGAACTTTAAAATAAGCTGTCCCTATTTAAGGTAATGCACAGTCCACTACATGTATGGGTAGATTCCTCATCATAAGGAATAACCCCCTTCTTCAATCCGATTTACATATTTAACTAAATTATTACAACATTCCAAGACTGCTGACATGAAATAATAAATATATACAGCAAATATAAGTAAATTCTGGTAATTTTTTTGGTTAAAATTAAATCGATTTATTAGTACCATGTTCAAAATAAATTCTGAACTTTTTCTTTGTTAATGAAATTTGGATGTTAATTTAAATAAAGATTTAGTTGTGGTAACTAGTTATGATTAATTGTTTAGATTTAGATTCTTTATCAATTAAAAATTTATTATTTCAAAAATCCTTAACCATCATAAATATCAAGCCAGTTATAGGTGAAAGATATAATTTTGAATTAAATAAAATTATTAAGTTTAGAATCACTATTAAGTGTTCTTACACAGGTGTTTATCTTTAAAAGGCATCGCTAATCTATGTTCAATTGTCAAGATTAGGCATGCTCATTGAAAAATTTAATTTAAAATCGAGTTCATGGTTACATCCAATCTAGAAGGCCCATCACCAAATTAGTCACTCTTGCATTTGGCAAAATTGTTAAAACAAATTCATTTTTAACAATGATCTCTCACTTTAATTATTATGATGTCTCATTAAAGGATACCTAACAGGATCTTAATTAAGAAGGTTGTTATCTGATAATTAGATATTCTCACTGCTAGTTGATCGTCCCACCGACACTGACGACAAACCGTTTCCTTAAAAATCCACCCGACACAACAGCGATTATCGGTGGCTCCGTCGTCAACGCGCGTTCGACGGCGTCGTTCGTCAAAAGAATTAAAAAATAAAATACTGACAAAGGCGAGGAAATATTAAAAAATAAAATAAAATTTAATAGCCTCTCCCTCGCAGATCTGCTCGCCTTTTTCGCCTCCTCACATCCACTTCCTGTATTCGCTCGCAACGCTGAAAACAGTCATCCAAGGTCAGCTCTCCACCTTTCTCAACTAATTTTCTTCCATGATTTTCTCCTCATTTGCTTTCTGGTGTCGATCTCTGCGCCGTTTATGCCTGGTGACCGTCGATTTTATCGTGGTGTATTTTCTGCTCTCGCATGTAATCTTTGACTGTGAAAATCTAGGGTTTGTTTTTTTTGTAGTAGATCTTGAAGAACATTGTCCGTTTATGTATGTGCGGATCTTAATTTTGACGGAACTCTGGCCTTAACACTAATTCTTTGTTTGGTTTCCGAGAAATAGAAATAATGGATCTTACCACTTTTGCTGTAATCCATTTTTGTTTTGAGGGATAACGATAGCCGATCGTTGCATATGGATAACTTTGGTTGAGCTTACCTGCTATTGTTACAGTTGAATGTTGATTCAAAAGTAAGTTCTGTTTATTGAGTCCCGTAGCTGCGGGAGGACGAGTTTTTGCTTCCGTTGATGCATGTGTTTGTTTATTAGACGGACGAGTTATTGCTTAAGTTTTGTTTATGCATGGATATATCTGATTTATCTGTGGTGTGTGCTTGGTTTGATTGGAGCTTACTGCTATGTTGTTTAGTTTGAACTGAATGGAAGGCATTGGAGGAGATGGGGCGGCGGCGGCCGCGGCACCAGTGAATCAATTTTGGCATGATGCATGGAGGCGTTACCAGTATTTTCTGGACAAGACCACTCCTCACGCAGTCTATAGATGGATTGCTAGTGTTTTCATAGTGCTCATCTATGTTTTGCGGGTTTATTTTCGTCAAGGATTTTACGTTGTCTCATATGGTGTTGGGATTTATCTGCTGAATTTGTTAATTGGATTCTTGTCGCCTTTGGTTGACCCTGAGATGGAAACTTCAGATGGGCCTGTACTACCTACAAAAGGTTCAGACGAATTTAAGCCATTCATTCGCCGTCTTCCGGAGTTCAAGTTTTGGTGAGTGAAGATTTTTCTGTGTCTGATTTTTGGTTGCTTTTTGGGCATTTTTTTGCTACCTTCTTTGTTGTTTATTTTGTTAAAATAATATAGTTTGAGCATTCTAAAAACTATTGCATGGTACCTATCATCCTGTTATACATTCATATGCTAGCTTGACTTAGTTGGGGTTTTTGAACTGTTTTTGGTTACTGTTATATCTCCTAGTTGATTGGCTACTGCGGAAATGATGCTTTTGTCCCGTTGTTAAAATGGTATATCAGAAGTAATGAACGCAATAAACATCTGTATCAGTTTTGAGAACATATAAATATGGTCTAGCTATTTTGATTGCCAAAAGACCTAATGGTATTCAAGCATATAAATGATTTTCATAATTTCTTAAATAATGCCAATGACTTCTTATATCAAATGGCACCCTTTCTTTGTATAAATATGGGTTGGAGGGTAATGCATTATTTCAAAGCCTGCCAGTCCGAGATGTAAAACTTACCAATGAAAACTGAAAATAGTATCTGTAAGTTACATACGACTAACTTTTATGCATCTCACTGATGCGTCCTCTTCATCAATAAGCATGGATGTAGATTTTTTCCTGGACATGGTTATTGTGTTTCGTTCATGATTTTCCTCTTGAAATTTTATATATCTCCTTCCCCTTTGCTGGCGTAGATATATCCTCTTCATTTCACTATTGCAAAATTGCTTGATGTTCTGGTGCTCTCTGTTTTTCCTTGCAAGAAGTGCAGGAATGCACAAATTTCTATAGGATAACGAGTACCTTGTGTTACTAGATGGTTGTTTTTTCCTTTCAAAATTTTTTTTGCAGTTATGCAGCTAAAACTTTTTACAGTCATTTCTGCAGCTGCATGTAAATTTGCTACTATTGTAGGAAATAATTGAGATGATATTTGGTACCTTTTTGCCCTTTCCTACATCTCTAAAGTGAGGAGAATTAGAGAATAACTGGACTATCTGGTGCCTTGTTGATTCTGTTCCACATAGATTTCTTTGAAATGTTATGCCCAGCGGTAGCAAGTTTGCGTTAGTGCTATGCTTGGGGATATGTCCTTGTATGCTCAAAATTTTCCATTCTACTTGGTTGGTTGGAAGGCTTATATTTGAAATTTAGGCTTTACAGCACAGACTGTTGTCAGATTTTAAAAAGTGTGACAAGCTGAACATGGGGCATTTGAGAATAGTTTGATGAAAAATTACCAAACATCAGCTATGGTTAGAGTTAATCCCGTATTTAGTCAAAGCAGCTCCATTCTAACTTCATTTACCCGACTGTCTTCTCTACTAGGGCATGAGATATTTCTATTTGCACCTGGATGTACATTCTTTTTCTATTTTTGCTTTGGAAAGCCTTAATTTACCAAACTGCCATGTTTGTTGACAAGCATATGATACGTTGTTTAATCTACCTATTTTCAGAAGCTTAAACTGTTATGTTCTATCTCCTGGCACTCTGGAACTGCTTTTATTCATTGTGGCATGCGATTTATCCTTCACTTTTGTGGCTAATATATTATCTTTAAAGATCCTTTTGAAGCTCAATCATTCACAAATGTACTCAAATTTGTTTGTTATGGGTTCCTTGTCTCATTGACAAGCTCTTTGTAAATTAGAGTCTGTCTTCTGAATGATCAGAGTAGAATGATTAAATTTATTACCTGAACTGCATGCTTGCCAGGTTGGTATTCTTGGTATTTTAATGGCGGTTCATGTCTCATGAAGTTTCAGTTCTTTCTCCTTTTATTTGTTATACTAGCTTCAATAGTAATGGTTTTACATGACGTGTGTTCTAGATCTCTCCCCGCAGAGTGGCACACCCTTGAAAACGGAAAAAATTACAGTTGTGGTACCTAACTTGATAAGGGAATTAGAATTAGAGTATCTTATTGTATGATTAAGCCGCTAAATAGATGGAGTTTACTGGTTCTCTTTTGACATTCCTACGTTCTACAAAGTTGGGAAAGCTTGCAATTTGCATTGGTCATCCCTTTACTTTTATCGCACAGGAATCATATTAATTTTCTAGGACAGGCTTATTATTTTTCTTAATATGTACTAATGGACGATATTTTTCTGCTTATTTGCATTGTTCCAGGTACTCATTCACAAAAGCTTTCTGCATCGCTTTTGTCATGACATTCTTTCCCATGTTTGATGTTCCGGTCTTCTGGCCAATCCTACTTTGCTACTGGATTGTTCTGTTCGTCTTGACAATGAGGCGCCAAATTGCACACATGATCAAGTACAAATATATTCCTTTCAACATTGGGAAGCAGGTGAGTTTCATACATGCCGTATCATCCTCATGACTTTGTCTATGCCACTAGTTATTGTTCTTGTAATTGACAAATGGTGTCTGCCACTGCAGAAGTATGGAGGGAAGAAACCTGCTGCAAGTAGCAGCGGCTCCCGTGGGGACTGAAGCACATCTAATTTCATGGTTAGAGCAAACATTAGTTTACCAGAAAGAAATTAGGCTTTGTGAAGATCTAGGGTAGTGGAATTTTTTGCTTTGGACATGTATCAAGTTATGCATTTAAAAATGCAGTCATAAGTATAAAGCTCAATTGTCCTCTCTTTTGACGATGCCAGAAGAAGCTTTGATTTTCCAGGGTACCTTTATTGTTTATACACATTAAGATTCCATTATGCCTTTGAGATTACTGTCAATGTATCTGCATTATGCAGAATATTTCTCTTGCCTCCTGTCCCACACTATTCTTTGGAGTAGACTAGCGTTTTCATCCATGTTCTGCAAGTGAGGAGTTCCTCTTTCTGGAGTTCTTTAAAGGAGACGCAAAAGTATGACATTAAATATTGCCCTTAGAAAAGATGGGCCCCAGAATCCCTGAAAGCTTCTCCATAGAAGTGCTTTACATCTGCCATACCTTTTGACGGCAGTTTTACCTGCTGGGGATCACAACTTAATTAAATCATTTTCGTACTATAAATCTTTTAATAGATATTATTATTACTTTTATTGTTTTTGCGCAAGTATCCAAATTTATATTTAAGTGTTGAACTTAAGATAAAAAGATTTTAAACCTTCGTTAATTTATCATTGACTTAGGAGGTAATTGACAAATAATAATTGTATTATTCCTTGGACCACCCAAAGGAAGCAATATTCTAGAAAAAAGAAAATAAATGTTAATGATGTAATCATCTAAGCAAAATATACATTTTTTAGAAGATGGCTTACATATATATTTTTTTTAATTTTTTCTTTTATAAAAACTGAATATCCTATGGAAAAATAGGTATAGCACTTTGGACACTCTAAATAGAGAAAATCGAAAAATAAGGAAATAATATATTTCGTTAATTTAGACATTTAACCTAAATACTTTTTAATTAGAAGAAGGTGTAAATATTCTTTTTTTCTCAGGCTGAATATTTCTCGGAGTAATATTCCAATAATTTGAAAAAAAGAAAAAAGAAAAATGAAAATAGCGAAACCCTAAGACGGTCATGTCTCTTACTTCTCCTCCTCTGTGTCTCTAAACCCCATCAAACCCCTAATCACAGAGCGGTCGAACAAGACGACGGCGTAAGGAGATGGGAAAGGTGAAGGGAAAGCATCGCTTGGACAAGTACTACCGCCTCGCCAAGGAGCATGGCTACCGTTCCCGTGCCTCCTGGAAGCTGGTCCAGCTCGACTCCAAGTTCGGCCTTCTTCGTTCCGCCCACGCCGTCCTCGATCTCTGCGCCGCCCCTGGAGGATGGATGCAGGTAGCGGTTCAGCGCGTCCCCGTTGGCAGCCTCGTCCTTGGCATCGACCTCGTCCCCATCGCTCCCATCCGCGGCGCTCTCGCCATCGAGCAGGACATCACGAAGCCCGAGTGCCGCTCTCGCATCAAGCACATCATGGCCGAGCGCGGCTGCCCTGCGTTTGAACTGGTGCTTCACGATGGTTCGCCTAATGTCGGTGGTGCGTGGGCGCAGGAGGCTATGAGCCAGAACGCGCTTGTTATCGATGCGGTTAAGTTGGCCACGCAGTTCTTGGCTCCCAAGGGAAATTTTGTCACCAAAGTAATGATCTCTTTGCCCTACTCCGTTTTTTTTTGGGGGGGGGGGGGGGGTTTGATATGGCAATGGGTTTGATTGGGTTCCGCTTACATATTGGATTTGTTGAAATGTTGTAACTTTTGCTTCTCTTTAGTCTAGACCTAGTAAACATTGATAATGGTGTCATTGGTTTGGTTGTTTCGTGGGTCGTTTTTGAGATAGTAAACTACCGAGCTTTTGGTCAGTGACGGGGAAAAAACTGATGTCTGTTTCATGTGGAATGCTCTTCTTCTGTCTTGTGTTAGGTTTTCAGGTCACAAGACTACAGTTCCGTCCTATACTGCCTCAAGCAGGTGATCTTCTACTTCTTTATTGAGATATCTTGCACATATTCGTATGGAAGGCTGAACTCTTTTTTAACTTGATGTTGAATTTGCTTTGCAGTTATTTGAAAAGGTTGAGGTGGATAAGCCAGCAGCTAGTCGTTCCGCATCTGCTGAGATATACGTTGTGGGTCTTAAGTACAAGGCCCCTGCAAAGATTGATCCACGTCTTCTTGATGTGAAGCATTTATTTCAGGGATCCATAGAGCCACAACGGAAGGTAAATCAATGAGGCACTAACAGCAAATTGCCTTCTCTCCAGTTAATCTTCTTTTTGCTTCATTTGATTAGTTCTATTGCATATTGTCATTGTTTCCATTGGATAAACTGTGATTTAGGTGGTGGATGTTCTCAGAGGAACAAAGCAGAAGAGGCACCGTGATGGGTAAACTTTCTTTTCATTGTAGTTGTTTGAATTTGCCATCTTGATGAAGCCACATTAGCAATATGCTGATGTTGTTACTAGTACTTTCTCATGTGTGGACATTATTGCTTGTTTATATGTGGAAGTACTTTTAAAGCATCTCACAGAAAGGTTGGAAGTATAATTGTTGATTTGTGTTGAGGTTGTTGCTAATTATGTCCTAATTACAGGTATGAGGAGGGAGAAACAATTTTGAGGAAGGTGTCCTCAGCTGCAGATTTCATTTGGTCTGATGCCCCTCTTGAGGTTCTTGGTTCTGTTACTTCTATAACCTTTGATGATCCAGCTTGTTTGCCTATTAAGGATCATGCATTAACAACGGAAGAGGTAATTTTTTTCTGTTTTCTGTAATAACATCAATGTCAAGATATGCTCTTAGAAGTTTCGGCAACCATGTAGAGTGTGCTATCAAATTTCAACTGTTTTAGTATTATTTTCTGGCAGGTTAAAGCTCTATGTGATGATCTGCGTGTTCTGGGGAAACAAGACTTCAAGCATCTATTGAAGTAAGCTGTGACTTTTGTCATTGTCCCTCTTATAAATTTACACTTTCTCATTAACTGCATACTCTTAAGAATCTTGTTTTCAGTATTTGGAGTTCGACCCAAACAAGTAAATTTACACTTATGCTTCTGATGTCATTATTTTTTACAGTTTTTATCTCAGTTTTGTCACTTCAAACAGCATTGTTACACCACACTAACTAACATGTTCTCATATTTGTTTTTCAATATAGATGGCGGCTTCACATTAGAAAGGCCCTATCTCCGACACAGAAGGCCCCTTCTGCGACTACCACAGCTGTTGAGAATGAGAATAATGAGGATGAAGATGATAAAATACTTAACGAAATGGAGGAGCTTACATATGCCATGGAGCGTAAGAAGAAAAGAGCAAAGAAAATACTTGCAAAAAGACGAGCCAAGGTATGGTGTGAATTTAGCATTGCTAATTCTAGGGATTGTTCTTAAAGCATCATGATAGTGATAATATGATGTCTCTAAAACTCGGAGCACTTGTTGTTGCTAAACTTGTTGAGGACAGAAGATAGTAGTTTTGGAGGTCAAGCTACAGCCTCTATCCACTTTGGAGTATACGTATGATGTCCTTTTTCCCCTCATTTTCTGAAGTCCTTGAACTAAAATTCCCCTAAATGTGGCGTTCTAAATTCATTTATTGCGATATTAGCATTCATTCTCCCCTAGTGTTATTTGGTTTGGAAATAAGTAATAAGGTTACACTGTATATTCTGAGTCATAGATTCTTAAATCTTTTACTTATAGGCAATTCTCTCGCTGCTTTTTTGCTTAACTGTTTTTAAATGTTGTAGGATAAGGCACGGAAGGCAACTGGGATGCAAATAGATGCAACAGCAGACGGTTATACTGATCATGAGTTGTTTTCTCTTTCTTCCATCAAGGTCTGTGACCACCTCCACCAATCCCCCTTCCTCTTCCTCTTCCTCTTCCTTCCTTTTCTTCTTTCCTTCTATTGATTTTCAAAGCAAGGAATTATTTTTTGCTTTAACAATTGTGAAAAAAATTTAAAGTGGGCTGGTACCAGATAATTTTTTCCTATGACCTTTAGAAAGTTGCTCTTTCATTCTTGTTTGTTTACTTTGGTTTGTTGATCTTTCTTAGGGTAAGAAAGATCTGGCAGCAATGGACTCCACTGATTATGAAGGTGATGAAAATGGTGACTTTAAGCATCATGAAAATGAAGACACCTGTGATGTAACTCAAGGATCTTCGTCCAGTGATATAGACTCTGATGAAGAACGCAGAAGGTATTTCTCCTATATATTTGGTTCAGAAATACAATCAAGGATATTATTATTATCTTCTCACCAAATGATTTATTTTGATATTAGGTATGATGAAAAAATGGAAGAGTTTCTTGATGAGGCTTATGAACGATTTGTGGCAAGAAAAGGGGGTAGTACAAGGCAGCGTAAGCGCACAAAACAAGCATATGCTGAAGATTCCCAACTTTTGGAGGTATGGAGTTGCCATAGAGTGTTTAGATACAGTTGAGAATGCATTTTGATCTCCGCTAGATCAGTTCCTATCAAGAATTTACAATGAGATTGGTGCACAGAACCAGCTTTTGTTGTCGATTGTTTCTGCTCATAGATTTAGATCTCCTTTTTGCTGTGCAGGATGGCGATGGCGATGGTGATGGTGATGGTGCTGTTCAGTCTGATTGTGACTCAGATAGAGATCAGGGTGACCAGGAGAAGAATCCTCTCCTGGTACCATTTGCCGAAGAGGTGCCAACCCAAGAGGAAATTACAAACAAGTGGTTCAGTCAGGATATCTTTGCCGAGGCTGTAGAAGAAGGAGATTTGGGGGATGATAGCGATAAAGAAATGCAGGTAGATAGGCAGGAGGTAAAACTTTCTATTCCGGAGAAGTCCAAGGAAAAGGCAGCAAAAGCCAATGCAGCGTCTGATCGCCTTAAATCCCAAGCTTCTAAGGCAGATGACGATTTTGAGGTAGTTCCTGCCCCAGCTACAGATTCAAGTGATGACTCATCCTCAGATGAATCATCGGATGAAGATATTAATAGGAAAGCTGAGATATTGGCTTGTGCGAAGAAGATGCTGCGGAAAAAGCAACGGGAGCAGATACTAGATGATGCGTACAATAAATACATGTTCCATGACGATGGTTTGCCTAAATGGTTTTTAGAAGAGGAAAGGCGGCACCGCCAACCAATAAAACCAGTGACCAAGGAAGAAATTGCGGCAATGAGAGCACAGTTCAAAGAAATCGATGCTCGGCCTGCAAAGAAAGTTGCTCAGGCCAAAGCTCGGAAGAAGCGTGTTGCTCAGAGGCAGCTGGAGAAGGTCCGAAAGAAGGCAAACGTGATTTCAGACCAAGCAGATATATCTGATCGCTCAAAGACGAAGCAAATTGAACAGCTATATAAAAAAGCTACGCCCAAGAAACCCAAAAAAGAGTTAGTGGTTGCAAAGAAAGGTGTTCAAGTAAAGGTTGGCAAAGGCAAAGTCCTGGTTGATCGACGGATGAAAAAAGATGCAAGAACCCGTAGCAGTGGTAAGGCAGGAAAAGGCGGCAAGAAGGCAAAGAACGTCAAAGCGCAGAAAGGTAAAGGATCTCAGAAAGCATCAGGAGGGAAAAAGGGGAACAGAGGAAAAAAGATGGGCATGAATGAGTGACCTATCTAAATTCACAGAGAAGTTGGTGGCTACTTCTGACTTGGGAAAGAAAGGGAACAAAGAAAAGGCCTCCCTGTTCTGTTGTTTTTTCCTTTGCTTGTTTATTTGTTGTTTTGTTTTGTGATTCAGATGGAAATTGAATCACGGAAAAATATTTTGAGTTATGTAGTCAGAACATTATCCTAAATCTAATTCAAACCTTTGTAATACTTTACCTCATTAACTGGTTCATAAATATTGAGAAACCTCATTAGGAAACATTGTAATACTGAACGCCACTGTCAAAGAACAGGCAGCCAATGTTAATCACCTATTTTCAAGCAAAAACTCTTCTACCCGTAATCCTTTGCGAGAAAATCTCCCATGAATTGTTGATGGTAGTACTAATAGATTGTCTGGAATACGTTAATGCATGTATTGTTTATATGTACCGTCTTTGATGTAAATGTTTATCTTGATTAACCGAACGACTAAAGGATTTCCATCTATTTCTTTGTCATTTTGACGGAAGAATTGGCCGACAAGAGTTGACATTTTGGAGACGCCAAGCTCTTTTGGAGGCTTGAAATACCTTTTCTTTTCTTTCCTTTTTACTCCATTTATTCACTTTCTTTCTAATGTGATGATTCTTGGGTTGCTCTGTCAATGAATTGGTGTAAACAAGTGTATTATTATTATTATTAATTTTTCTTTACAGTTGGCTTATAAGGGCCGGACAAGGAACTTTCCTTTTATTTTAAACAGAAAGAAGTTTGCTTCAATTACAAATCACCAAACCAATGTTGAAATTGCTAGTAGGTATCAGGGTCCAACTCTTCGTTTTTAAGCTTACGAGTTAGCCGCTGACTATATTAATTTGGGTATCTAATACATAATTTATTCAATAAATTCTCAAGGAGTACATCATGATAAGTTGTTTGCTAATTTGTTCTGGTGATCAAACACCTCCACTACCAATTCTTTAGTGTATCTTTCTTCATCTTTACCATACAATTGATGGTAGCCTTGATTCTTCCAAGAGGTAGAGTAAATTCTTTTCAAGCTATCAAAGCATAAAATTTAAAAGAAATGAATAATTGATATTATTCGCTTGAGGCCCAAGTTCGTAACTATAACTCAGAAGACTTCTTGGAGTCTTGACACTAAAGACAACTGCATTCCCAGCTTTCTTTCATGCTTACATCCCCCTTTCAGAGTTCTTCGTGGCTCGTAACTTGAGAGTATGTTGTTGAGATTTTCTGTTCACATTTCTTGCATTTTCAGGTTTCTCCTTTCCTCTGTTGCTGGTTTTTGGACCTTGGTAAAGAGGTGTGTTGGGTATTTTTTTGCATCCTTGCTTTGGGAGGTCTACATTTCTTTTTTCTCCTGTTTCACCTAGGAGATTACGTCAAATTAACAGTTTTTCAATTTCGTTGAGAATGAAAATGAAAAACTGCCAATTTCTCATTATCTCTAAGATGAAGGGGGAGAAAAGAAATGTCAAACCATCAAAGTTAAGGATGCAAAGAATACCTGACCCACCTCTTTACCAATGTCTAGAAATCTGCAAGAGAGGAAAGGAGAAATCTGAAAATGCAAGAAATTGGACAGAAAATCTCCACAACATACTCTTATGTTATGAGCCACAAAAAATGCTGCCAGGGGAATGTAAGCATGAAAATTGATAGCGTAAAAAACCTTTCAAGTGTAAATACTGCCATCTAACAAATGATATGTTTGTATGTAGGAGTAAGATATTGGAGCTGCTCCATGGCAACGCATCTCGTTGTTTCTCATCATGGTGATTCTAGCAAAATTAATAGTGCAAAAAACCTTTGCAGCGTAAATACTACCAGCTAGAAATGATATATGTTTTATACGCAGGAGCCAGATACTGAAGGTGTCCCCTAGCAACTCATCTTATTATTTGGCAACATGGTGGTTGTAACAAAATTGTCAACACAAAAAACCCTTCAAAGTGTAAATACTACAAGCTAAAAAATGATATATGTTTTGTATACTGGAGCCAGAAATTGGAGCTGTCCCATAGCATCTCACCTTGTTTGTTCTCATTATGGTGGTTCCATGGTAACTCATCATGGTTGTTTGCTGCTGGGGTCCATTGTAATAGTCACAGAGTCCGCAATGCTTTGCTATTATGACTATTATGGATGACTACTGAAAACATATTTCATTGTTTGATAACGATGAGAAGAGGCATAGGAATGAATTAAAAGGTACCAGTTCCCAATGCTTCTGCTGAATAGTAATGCCTTATGGGTATTACTGCGTAACATAGACCTTGATATAGAAAAACTGTGAAAATGAGCTTCTAAAAGTCACTATGATGAAATATATTGAGTTATTCTTCAAGGAAACATTAGGTATATGATCAAACATGGGTTCATGAAGCTGATTCGCATTATTAAGTTGTTTGACATATTTTGAGAAATATGCTTGGAAAATATGTTAAAAATTTATATCTTGTTTTTTTTTTTCAAATAAATTCATGTCTGTTTGCATATAAAATTCATGACGTTTTAGTTAACTTTATAAGCTAATGTAACAGGAGAAAATGTCATTGGTCTGAGTGCTCATGGTATATGCTTTTACCCAAGAAAGACGTTTTGACAAGCTTAGGATAACCTATGCCTGGCGTAGGAAGCCAGGTCACATAAAAGCTGATTACCCTTTTCCAAAAAGGAAAGAAAAAAAAATTGAGGTAAAACGTAAGAAGATACCCATGGTTGCAACATGGCAATGATGAGAACTCATCATCTGAAGATAAAAAGGAGACTAAAGAAGTAGCCATGATAGCTGTTGAAGAAAATTACAAGGTGCCTTTGTAGGAGTACTTGATAGTTTTAGAAATTTGTGTATAAAATATAACAAAGTCAAAGGAAAATTTAAAACATATGAAATGAAACCTAATGAAAATAATGATCTTGCCCGTGGGATTGATAGAGTTAACGCTGAAATGATAGTTTAATTCTCAAGCTTAATAAATCAACTTTATTGTTTAAAAAATTCTCATTCTAGTAAAGACATTTTACAAAGATAGAATGTTCAATGCTTGTGTGAAAGGACAACAACTTAGAGTTAGATTTAAATCTAAAATTGAAATATCCACATTTAGGCTCCTTACGGTTATTGCATATAGACTTGTTTGGACCCATGAGAATAAGAAGCCTATTATAAAAATAATTTGTGCTTGTTATAAGAGACGGTTACTCTAAATTTTCGTTGATATTTCTTCTTACACATAAACATGATTTTTTAGATAGATTTAACATTCTTTGCAAGAGAATCCATAACAAAAAAATACCTCATCACAAATAATACTACAATTGATTATGGAGGGAAATTTGAAATGTTTTGTTTACAAAATGGTATTGGTCATAGTGTTTCTGTTCCTAGAGCACCACAACCAAATAGGATGGCGGAAAGAAAAATAGAACCGTAAACGAGATAGCCAAAATTATGCTTTGTAAATATAATACCTTTGATGGAAGTTGTGAATACAACTTGTTACTTATTAAGTGGAGCCTTCATAAATTCTGGGTATGTAATTATGATCTTTTGTTTGCAGATTTGGCACTTCCGAGCTCTCATTCTTATCTGGGATCCTTTTTCTCACGCCTACGCATTCTGGTTAAATAACCAAGGTTTTCAAAAACATGAATCCAAACTGTTTGAATCCCATTCTGATCTCATGTTTATTGTCCAGAATGAATAGGCATGAGAAAGAGAATCTGAGAGTAGCAGCAAGGGGCCTGGAAGTGCAGGTTATGCAAACGAAAGATTATAACGACGTACCAAGAACTAGTGACCCACTAGGCAAATTGCAAAATTCAAAACTAAGTATTCCCAACTAAAAATCATTTTAAGATTTTTAGGTTCAAGTGCGAGCAGCAATCATATTATGTATGAATTTTAACTATGGTATATTCATAATCTTGAGTGCTTGAAATCCTTCATGATTTTTTTGAGTGCTATCAGACTAACTTCTATGATTTTTTATTTTATTTTATATATATGCACACACCCAAACTCATACATTCAAGTGTTAGACCTAAGACCAAAAAGTCCGTAACTCTACTAACTTATCATTGGCAAAGTAATCGACAACTTCTCTTATATTTGCTTTGTTTCATGGACATGCATATAAAGACGAAATATGGGAGGGCATCCTCCTCGTTCTCATTAGGATAGTGCATCTTTGTGACATCACAATATCAACACTCTACAATTATTTATAAATTTTAACTGCAACATCACGTAGACTATTAGCAAGTGCCTAGCTAAGAAATGAACATGTGTTGTTTAAAATCTCTCGATCCCAAACTCATTTTGGAGTGTCGAATCTAAGACTAAAAAGTGATCTATTCAAATTCCCAACAAAAATAGCATTTTTGGTAAATTGAGCAAAAATGTTACTTATTTGACATTATGTGCTTGCATGTCCTCCACCATAAAGATCACATGGTCTATTCTGAATGCTCATGACTAGAGCACTTAGGTTATTTATCTTCTTGTTAAGTGTTTCAAATTCTGTATACATTGTAGTGAAAACATTCACTTCATGAACTCCATTTGCTTTACACATTGGTAACCTTTCAATAGGCCACTAATACCTATTGGATGTCATTTCCTTCAAAAGGTTATATGCCTCTTTGGTGTTTTGTTATTTAAGGCCCCTCTTACAATTGCATAAACTATAAATAGAGATTTGTACTACATCCATTATAGAAAGTTTGTATTTGTAACCATAAAGACAATTCATAATATGGACATCTCTTTAAAAGCTCTTTGAATCTTTCATAAGCTTTATACAACAGTTCATTATCCATATGCACAAAAGTGGTGGTACAAATCTCTATTTAGTGATTGATCTTATGGGAGGAAAGAACTTACTAGGAAATTTCTGGGCAAAATCATCTCATGTAGTGATTGATCTTATAGGAAGAGAAGAAAGTCAATTTTTACCGTTGTCTATAAGAGAAAATAGAAATAGCTTTAACCTAACAATATTTGTGACTCCATTGTATTTAATTATGTCATAGATTTCAAAGAAAACCTCAATGTTGACATTTAGATCATCACTTGATAGCCCACTAAATTGCATTAAGTGTTAAAGCATCTGGATGAGTGATGCCTTGATTCAAGGTTGTTTGCTTGAATTGTAGGCTATGTGACACCCTAAATTGTTGGTGCAAAATAACCTTTAAAAAGTTTGTGTGGCTTACCAACATGATCCATTTATTTTTAATTTCATCTCACTATTTTTTTAGAAAATGAAAAAAGAAAAAATTAAATAGAAAACAAAAAATAGAGAAAAAAGAATAAAAAATGATTTTTTTAAAAGTAAAGGGTAGATTAAACCTAGAATGATTTAGTATTAATATTAATTAGCTGTAAACAAACAATCCCCATCAATGGCGCCAAAAATGTTTTGATGGAATTTCTACAAGCAAGTAAATATGTTGAATAAATAATATAATGATGAGAAAATATATTATCCCATAAAGATCGGTGAATACTAGACTAATTAAATACTAACAATGAATTAATCTTAAAGTTTATTTAGCAAATCAAAATATTTAAGAATGGATTAGAAGTGATATTCTTTAAGATAAAATTTCATAACTAAAAACAACTAAATTTGATTGAGTAGACTTAATCTAAGAAATATATTAGAATATCCAATTTCACCATAATTACTATGTATGAATTTCAATAGTTTATACCTACAAGAAAAATAGTATTTATATGATGGTAGAATTTCTTAATTTATTTAGTATCCTACGTTTAGGCATAGTATGCCTACTCAATTTATTAATTTACTATATCTCTATGTAAATTGAAATAAATTAAGTGCATTAGAATATATAAATATTCTCAATTTACAATGAATCTTTTAATCATTTCATTACCAAAAGTTACACAAATAATATGGTATAGACATTCACATTTAATTCATGGTTATATATTATAAGAAGTATTTACATATTGTTACCTCTCAATCTCAAATATACACATCAAATTATTCAAGTGGTAGCCAATGAAAGCATTTCCTTATACTTAACTATTATTATTGATGAATTGCCTTTCATTTGTAACCCAGGCTATGTTGCAATTAGTATCTCTCTTTGTAGTGAGGCCTTGTATTGAAATTCCATATGCATGCCAAACTCTTAGTATTGTACTCCTTATATGTGAATGTGTTTCCATATTTTATAAGTCAATTCTAAGGGAAAAATTTGATTTTCTATCATAATCAAAATTAATGTTGATGATTGTTATGTGCTCATTTTTTAGAGTGAGTAAAATCCAACCTAGATTTGGATGGGTGTCACCTACCTATGGTGATAAGATGAGAAGCTTGACAACAAACCTCATAAAAAAAAAAAGACTTCACCTCAAAAAAACTATAACTATTTAATTACATTCTTAAGATTTTTCCACAATTGCATGAAATTAAATCTTAACAACCTTACTCTTGACTAACATCCTACTAACTAACTAGACAAATAACCGTACTATTTAATTACATTCTCAAGATTTTTCCACAAGTGCATGAAACTAAATCTTAACAACCTTACTCTTGACTAACATCCTACTAACTAACTGGACAAATAACCCATAAAACAAACACAAAGTAATAATTGCAATTAAACACAGTCCACATGCCCTATAGTTTATGATCTTTGTTCTATAACCATATTACTTTACCATTGGGACGTAGGTTGCTCTAACACTATTATATTACATACCCATGATTGAAAGAGAGTACTTGCCGTCAAGACAAGAGTATAGGATTAAAATCCAGTCAAGATTTGGATAGGTGTCTCCTACCTATGGTGATCGAATGGAAAAACTCAATAGTAAGCCTCAAAAAGAAAAAGACTTCACCTCATAAACTAAATAAGTCTTGTTAAAGAGAAAAACTTTATTTCACAAGAACTTTAACAATTTAATCATACTCCTAAGATTGTTATATAAGTACACATAACTCACTCAAATATCTAACTCTTAGCTAATACCTTGCTAACTAGATAGACACGCGACTTGCAAAACAAAATATTAAGCAACAATCGCTCCACTAATTTAAAATACCTTACTAACTAGCTAGACATAACCCACAATACAAATACCAAGATTTGTTTAATGACTTAGATTGGAAAACAAATATGTTTAGGTTAATCAAAAAATAAAATGAAGGGAAATCGAACCCAAAATTCTTACTTTGTAAGATTTCTTATACGAATTCCCTGTTTAAACTTCAAGTTTAAGATTATATTAGAAAGATTTACTTCCTTTTCTTAAGAAGAATAGAGGTAAATACTCCCATATTTAAGAACATATACTTTTAGATATTAAGAATATAAGATAAGCACTAAATTGAACAAAATTATGACAAACACAAATAAATTAATTGCTTTACTTCAATTTATCACAAGCTTCAACTAAATATTTAATCCACTAGTAATTTCCTATACTTTTTCCGGCGGGAAGAAAAGGAGACGAGTCATCGTCCCCACGTGGCTTGGTGGATATAACCAACCGCCCATTGCGAATGTAGACGTGACTTCTAGATTCTTCGTCCACTAAAGTATTATTTAAAAGGTGAAAAAATAATTAACTAAATATAAACGTAAAGGAAAAAGAAAGAGATACCTTTGATTTTCTTACAACCACAAAATATGAGAGCAGAATTAGATTATGCATCTATGAGAACATAACTTCCAAGTTTTGTATTTATTGCAAAATTGTTTGATCAATATGAGAAATTTAAAAGAAAAAGGATAGAAATAAAGCTTCAATTATTTAAAAGTAATAGTTAAATAATAAAAATGAACTAATATAATTAACAAGAAAAAATTACTTGTTAATTTTTTTAGAATTTAGCAAATTACTCTTGATCTTTTTTATCTTTGGTAACATTTAGGTTGAGAGAGAAAAGAAAAATCAAAATATAAGCCTTGGAGAAGAAGGGGTGGGGAAGGATAACAACTTGCTGCAGGAAAGCCTAGAGGCTTTCAATTTTTACGAATATTTTGATGAACATTTGTTTTTTTTTTTTTGACCCCTTCTTGGAGTCGCAAGTCAATCAACGTAGACTCTTTTTCAATCTATTCCAACAAATATAAGGAAATTGCTCATAGACCATCACATCATAGGAGATATGTTAAATTTTTTAAACTAATGAGTTGTAAGCATTGTTATTATTTAGACCTAAATAGTTATAGTATGTCCAAGATTTTGTATTATAATAATTGATTTTAAAGATAAGATAAATATTTTCTAACATTATATACGTTAAACAATAAGCCTCTGATTCTTTAATAATTTGCTCGTGTTTATTTACTTTCTTCTTCTAACATTTAAGTTGAAAGCAAGAAATAAAATGAAATAACTAACAAATCAAGAGGTGTATTGGGTATACTCCCTAGTAATGAGAGAAACCAAAATATGAGCCTTGGAGAAGAATAAATAAGCTACAAGAAAGTCTAGATGCTATAGATTTGATGAACATTTGATCATGTTTTATTGTTCTCCTTTGGAAGATATTGAAAATTCAAAAGCATCACTCCCACTTCGTGTTGCATGTCAAGCCATGCAGAAATTTTTTTTCATAATTAATGTGGAAAACATAAAGAAATTTCTCATTGATTGTGCATCATGGGAAATATATTAAATTTTTTAAACTAATGATTGCTAAAGATTTTTATTATTTCGGCCTAAATGGTTACAGCATGTTTGGATTTTTCTTTTACAATAATTGATTTTAAAGATGAAGATAATTTTTTTTTAATATTATGCATTAAACTCTTGTGTATATCTTACATGGCAAGTATGTTAGTCTAATACATTATTTATTTGTGAAGATGTTCTTATATCTTACAAATTGGTTTTAGAATTAAAAAAATAAGTCACTTAATATGATATCAAAGTTAAAATTTTAAATGAGATATTCATTCACTTGTAAATTTAATATGTTATAATAGAAAGTCTTTCCTTATCATTATCAAGCAATTTTTTTTCATTTGTAACTAAGGGAGTGTAGCAATGAATCTCTTCTTTGGGTTAAGGTAATATATTGAATTTAATGTTTATTTTACAAAATTACTATATCAAATTGCTATATTCACTATATACGAATGCATTTTCTTTTTTTATAATTCACTTTTAAAGAAAAATGTACTCTCAAAAGAACATATCAAAATTTATGTTGAAGATAACATCTAATTACTCAAAAATTAAGTTCTTATAATTTTACTTCATAGCTAGTATCTATCACTTCATGGTTAAGGTAAATAACTATAGTTTTTAATAGTGGTTAGCACACAATATATGTTTAAGTATCTATTTTTTTCCCTAATAATCCATCTTTGTCAAAGAAGTTTTATTCATTTTCTTAGCACAACCCTTCACGTAACATTAAAGTTTTGGATTTTAAGTACATAAAACCAATGGTAGTTAAGTGAAGGTGGGTCCTGCCTTTAGGAACGAGACTTGAAACTTCCTACACTTCCCCATTTGAAAAGGAAAAGGGCTCCAACAATTGTTTAAGAAAGACTAGAAAAGAAAAGAGAAGAGAAAGAATGGGAACTAAGGACAATTAGAGAGAGAGAGAGAGAGAGGAAATAAGACTTGAAACTTTCAAATTCTGAGATGTATGATTATCCTTACAATGAAACTTATTTTAGTAGGTAAAGTTCATAAATGAGATGGGTATAATATCTCTCACTTCGTCCAACTGAAATCATTTTATTGGACCAAGAACAGCAATGTATGTTGAAAGAGGCATAAAAGAAAAAAAAAAAATCCTTCGCACTACTTCTGGTAGTGATTTGGCATATAAATTATTTTCTTTATTTTTGACATCTTATAGGATTACATGGCCTTTCAAGGACTCCCCCCAGGATATTTGCAAGTATTGTAACCTATAATAAACAAAAAGAAAGAGTTAAGAAGAAATTACATGACAATCCACAAGAATAACAAATGACAAAGCAAACTAGAAATGCTTGTTTTAGGTGTAAAGTTGGTTTTGAACTGAAATGAAAAAAAGTCTTAACTTCTTTAGCTCACTATGTATGGTGTATTTGGTGCATGGTTAGGAAGAAGAAGATTAGAATAGGTTTTGCTGAGGATGTCTATCTCACATCATAAATATAAATATCAAAGCCTAGGCTTATAATAGATAAGGGTATACCTCCTATTGCTTATAGATTTTAGAATAGCCCTCCTTACTTTAACATGAAATTGGAGTCATTGCATATTTCCTTATGTTTGTGATAGATTAACACCATCCTTAATATCAATCTACCTGCAATGTTTCTTCCATAGCGTGAAAAGGATGTGTTGAGAATGCTTATCTCACGTTGAAAATATAAATACATGAGTATGATATTATAATAGATAGTAGTATATCTATAAGTTTTAGGACAAACTTCCTTACATTTAAAAACAAGAAAAATATTGATTGACTATGCACACTAACCACTACATAAATTATCTTACCATTTTACATTTGCTTAATTTTATGTGCCATTGGAAAATGGAGGAAATACATGCTAATGAATTGAAGCTTACTAGGATTTGTAGTCGTGACAATTCCAGTTTGTGAGAAGTCACAGCTTGATGGACTTTTTCGGGACTTTTGGAAATAGAGATTCATGGCATAGGCAGCATGTGATGAAATAGTGTTTGGATCAAAGCAAACGCCACCTGGGTGGATTGGGCTACAATCAATGCCTTGCCCACAGGCAAAGTCAATGTTTGACTGCAATTTGGCTTCAGAAACTCCATTCTTGGGAACACACCAACTTGCTGCACTAGAAGTCTAGTAAGGACAAACGAAAGCAAGAGCAATGTTATGATAAGAATGATGCTTGAACACAAGCTTCTATAGGACAAACATTGCCTTAATATGCCTTTGAAAAATGATAAATTTCCTCACCTGGACATCTTCATGAACAAACGATTGTGATTTTGCAACACAAACCAAGAACTATTAGAGTGCGTACATAAACAAGAAACCAAAACCGAAGCTCAAAAACCAAGAAAAAGAATCCCAACCTGCAAGGCCAAAGGCCAAGACGAGGACGCCGAGCAAGAGCATTGGTGAACGCAACGGAAGCATAGCCATGGTAGCACTTACTTTCTCGTAATGTACAAAAATCGTAGTGATATAAAAGAGAAGGAAGGCGATATGAGAAATGGTGGGAGGATGAGTACTTTATATATAGAGTAGGAGAGGACACACGGAGAGGTAGCTAGCTGTCCCAGCATACCAATAAGTTGGAGGGTTGAGCGAATTTCATTGGTCGTGTGATCATGATTTATGACATTTTTGGTAAATCTTGCACAAATTCATAGGCTCAATTATTGGGTTGCCAGAAGAAATACAGGGTTGACATTCCTAATGTTGAATATCTGTAAAATTAGGTTCTTCTAGACTTTTATGTTGAGAACATAAAATGAAGGAAATAGATTAATTTTTTTAAACCAATGAATGCAAAACATTGTTATTATTTGGACCTAAATGGTTATAGTATGTCTAGGGTTATTTTTATTCATTGAATTTAAATATGATGATAAATATTTTCTAACATTATATATGTTAAAATCTTGTATGCATTTTACATTTCCCAACACATTAATCTATTGCACTTTTTATGTATAAAGATGTTCTTATTTCTTATAAATTAGTTTTAAATAAGAAATATGTTTTTCAATATGAGATTAGAACCAAATTTTCAAGTGAAATACTCGTTTACTTGTACATCTAATACATTCCAATGAAAAGTTTTCTTTCATTCTTAACAATCATTACTAACTAATTGTCTCTTTGACATAGCCAAGGTTACAGTGCAATGAAGCTCATTTGAGGATAAGGTAATTTTTTTATTTAATTTTTATTACAATGTAATATTCAATTCACACATTCAAGATGTTGAACTTAGAGTTTCAATTCACACATTCAAGATGTTGAACTTAGAGTTTCAATTCACACATTCAACAATAAAATAACTTATCATTTAAAGAGGAGAACATGTAATCACAATGGGACTTGAACTCACTAAGATTTTTTATTATTATCGAATGTGCATTTTACATTGTTAATAGTATACTCCTTATTTATAAAGATGTTGTGATATTTTGATGTTTTCATTTTTTTATAAGGCGACTTAAAGGATAAATTAGACCTTTTATCATACCAAAATTTATGTTTAGAGTTTATTACATTCACGTGATTGAGAAGATGTAACTAATTGGTCAAGTCTTGGCCCAATGTGGTCATGATGTTGTCACCGACGGTGATGAGCATGATGCTGCTATCAAGGTAGCAGCAGAACATGTTGGAGTTCACCCATCGAGTTACCACGTTTGTGTCGGAGGGGAAACAAATATAAGGAAGTTTCTCATTAAGCCTCACATCACAAGAAATATATATATTTTAAACTAATGATTGTTAAATATTGTCATTCTTTCTTTCTTTCTTTCTTTCTTTCTTTTTTCTTTTTTGTTTCTTTTTTTTTTGTTTCTCTTTTTTTTGTTTCTTTTTTTATTTTTATTCTTTTGCTTTTTGCAATGTTAGAAACAAGATACTATGCCTTACACAATCATTACAATCAATGTATTCCCATGTTTCATCCTTCCTCTTAGCTTTTATTAAGCTTGAATAAACTTGTACCCTAAAAATCAACTTGTTTGCGAGTGGGAGATGATGAGATAATTTGTTTAAGGCTAAGATATATATATATATATGTGTGTGTGTGTGTGTGTGTGTGTGTGTGTGTGGGTGTCATTTAAAAAACATTGGATAAGAATCAAGGCTTCACAAGGTAACTAGTGGTAAATAAATAGGGTTGGCTTGAAAGGCTTAATCGATCCAAAGATGGCCTAAATTATTTTTTCAATTAGATGTTACCTAGGATTTTGTCTTAAGAGAAAATCAAACAAATTCTAAGATTTGGATATGATCTAAAAGAATGGGATACTTTACATGAATGTTTATGAGAGATACACATAATTCAAAAAACTAAGGACTTTTAGTGCTTAAGAGGTGGATCAACATGATTAGAATCACACTTAACTCACATCACAATTGTAAGTTTAAACAAATTCACACCTTCCTAAGAATCACCAAGAGTTCATAACAAGGGAAATGATCATGATAGATGAAAAATTTTTAAATTGAATTTAGAACAAATATTTTTTCCACCCCTAATTAAAATGAAATTTAGCAAAATTTTTTTTCCACCCTTAAATTTAAATGAAGCATTGTCCACAATGTAGGGAAAAAAAATGGAGAGATGGGAGTAAGAAAACTCCCTTTGTTGCAAAATGTGTCCATGGATGGCCTTAATGATGAAACTCCAAGAAAGTAATCCCTCAAGAAAGAATTCTAATCTAGATAAAACAAAGAAAATAGTGAAGATAGATAAAATATTTTAAAACTATTTTTTTTTATTTTATTTTTAATTACAAACAACAAGTTAACTATTGAACTAATTAAGAAATATAATGAAAATGCTTTGGTTGCCTTCCAAGAAGTGTTTACTTTTTAGTTGTCATTCAAACTATCTCAGATACTGTTACTTAAAAAGGATGAAACTCTATCAATTTTGATAATTTAAGCTTTGTTATGTGTGACTTAACTCAATTTTTTTTGCCTTTCACCTTGAATACGGTGGATATGTCTCCATGAGATTTGCATATTCCATGAGAAACACATTCTCAATTTCTTTGTCCCTTGAGCAAATCAACCATGCTTAAAATGGGTCATTGAAAATATTTTCTTGGAAAATTTTGTTCTCCAACTTGTCAAACAAGAATTGTCATCATAAGGATACTTCATTAGTTTAAAAACATTAAAGGTAATATGATCATCTTGAACTTTAAGAATAAACTTTCCTTATTGTACATTAATTAGAACTCTTCTTGTTGTTAGAAAAGGTCAATCTACTATAAATGGTATCTCAAAATCTTCCTCCATGTCAAGAACTATGAAATCTGTAGGAAAGATAAACTTGTCAACCTTTACCAATACATCTTCCACAATACCTCTTGGATATTTGATTGATTGATCAACCAATTGAAATGACATTGTTATTGCTTTTACTTCACTCAACCTAATTTCTTGAAAACTAAAAAGACATCAAATTAATACTTGCACTTAAATCACATAATGTTTTTTCAAAGTAAGAATCTACAATAGTGTAAAGAATTGTAAAGCTTCTTGGATCTTTTAACTTTAGAGGTAATTTGTTTTGGAGGATGACTGAGTACTCCTCAGTTAACTTTACAATTTCATAATCTTCTAGCTTCCTTTTGCTTACTAATATCTCTTTCAAAAATGTTGCATAGATAGGCATTTGGCTAACACATTTGCTAAAGGAATGTTAATGTATAGTTTTTTAAATACATCAAGAAATTTAGAAAATTTCTTATCCACTTTATGTTGTTGGAATCTATGAGGAAATGGAATTGAAGGCACATATGACTTTGGATTATTTGGGAAGAGTTTGCTCTTGAATGCTTCCTTAGGTTGTGTAATGACATCCTTGTCTTTATCTTTGGAAATGTCCTTTTAGTATCATCTTCTCCCATTTGCTTATTCTTTTTTGAAGGTTATACCTTTTGCATATTATATGGGATTTTTCTTTATGTTGCTGGGCAAAGACCTTTTTGTCTTCTTGAGATCATGTTGGCTAATTGACTCATTTGCATTTCCAGATTTTTAATTGAAGCTTCTTGGTATTGGAATCTCATTTTTGTGCTTTTGATGATGCTTTGAGTGGTGTTAGCCAGCTTGGTGACTATGTTCTCTAAACTTGACTTCATCTCCTCTAGTGTTTTGAATCTCGATGGTGGCCTCGGTGCATTTGAGTTACTTCATGAAAAATTTAGATAATTGCAGCATCCTGGATTGTAAGTATTATAGTATTGATTATTCTATAATCTGTTCAAATTCCTAACAAAATTAGCATTTTCTGTAAATTAAGCAAAAGGGTTACCAATTTGACATTCTATGCTTGCATGTTCTCCACTACAAAGATCACATGCTCTATTCTAAATTCTTATGACTAGAGTACTAAGGTTATCTATCTTCTTATTAAGTGCTTCAAATTATGTATACATTGTAGTGAAAATATTTACCTTATGAACTCCACTTGCTTTACACATTAGAAGCCTCTTAGTAGGCTATTAATAACTATTGGATTTCATTTCCTTCAAAAGCTTATATGCCCTTTCTAGTTTTTTATTATTTAAGGCCCCTTCTACAACTGCATCAATCATAAAATAGAGATTTTTACTAAATCCATTACATAAAGTTTGTACCTATAACCATATAGGTAACTATTGATGTTCAATTGCTTGAATTTCTTTTTTGATCCTTATCATTTTACCCTTTTCTACATCCAATTGGTCATTGTATAAGTTTGCTCTTGAGTATCCTCTTCCAACTTAGTTAGAATAATAGAAGAACTCCTAACTTAAAACTAATCAAATTGCAACTAGAATTTCTCCCATCCATTAGGCTCTGCAAAATTTATCTTGTTTAGGAAATACTACATCATATTCTTAGAGCTAAGACTTAAACTTTCCTTTAACTCTGGCATCAAAATCCTTAACAACTGAATTTGTTGAACTTCTTCTTTTAGTGCTTGTACACTAAAACATTTGAGTGCTACATCATTTACCATTTGACTTGAAGAGCCTACAATAACATTCCAATCCTAAACATTCAATTGCTTTTCACCTTTTTCAGTTATTACCGAATTGCCTCTAGTTGTTTCCTCAATCGTTTCTCATTTATTATCATTCCTTGCCCTTGCCTTGTGTGATTCCTCATTCCCATTCATTGCCTCTCCTATCGCTTCATTGTTATCCACTACTTGATCAAGCATATCCTTATCTTTGGTGACCTTATTATTGCATTTGTTGTTCATCTTCAAGGTGCACTAAGAAGACAACAACATTGTCCGTCTCAATTCCATGGAAGAACTGAGCTCTACCTTCTTTACATACCTTTCTTCAATTTCCATCCTTCCAAATCAAACCTCTTGAGAGAATTTATCAAATATTACTTTATTCACAAAGGGCACGTCCATTTTATTTCCAAGCAAGACAATCTTACCATTAGACAAAAGGTTTAGTTGCATATTTAAAGGCTATAAAGATATCTGACACTTTTGTATTTCCTTCACCCTTGCTATCCGAGATAATACTGTCAAGAGGATGTTTGTTCTAAGGGAATGAAATGGATTTTCCAAACGGTTAGTAACACAAATACCCGGATTTGAACAAGAAGGTAAGAGATCTAAATGATGAATTGTTTGCAAACCTAAACTTCTTCTATTCTAACAGAAGACAAATCAAATACGTGCTTCACGGTAAACTACTAAGGGATTCACAGATTAAAATAACATCAAATACTAAACATTAATCTCGCAATCCCTGAGCAAACGAAAATATGCTAAAATACTTGCAACCCAAATCAAAACAATAACAGTTCTCCCCAATGTTCACATAGAGCCAATTACATCAAAACACTTCAAATTTGAAAACAAGTACCATCTTAGTTTGGACAGTACAAGCATTTAGTGGATAGAACATCACGAGATGATTTGTTTTTCTATGCTTCTTCATCGTGACCTGATACACGCAGTTGCAGAACGTCTTCTTCTGCTGACTCATGTAGTTTGTAGCGACCAAACCGGACACACATAGGAGCCTGTACTAACAAAAATATAAGGTAAACCCTAACCATTCCTACGTAATAAACCAGACTGCATTACGGCGATCACATATACACCCTCTGCCCATATTATATCTAACAAGATCAAACAAAAAATTCATCTAGATCATCCTCCTCTTCATTGCCTTACTGTATACCCTATAATAAAATTGAATGTAGAAATTTAACTATTAGAAATTATATTGGTTGGTAGTTGAAAGAAGAAAAATGGAAAAAGATATTAAGAATATCATCATGAAAATATAATTTATGTTTATTCGGTTATGCATAGAAATTGAATTTATGCAATATATATATATATATATAGTCCTTGTAAAAACACTTAACAACTAGGCAATAAAATTGACATACTAATGAAAATGGTAACGCTTATCCAATATTAAACTAAAAACGGTAACATTGGAATTCAAATTGTAATTTGCAAATCACATTTTTAAAGGTCTATAGCTTATCCATATCACCGATTATCTGCTGATTAGCAGTGGCTTGTAAATTTGGACAAGCAAAGGTCTATAAAAACTTCAAGCAAATCAGGGAAGCATGGAGGTTTGAGGAGGAACCAAACGATCAAATTTTCAACACGGAAAAGGCGCATCCAACTTTCGAAGATAAAACATACAGGGAAGGAAGATACAAGAAACAAAAACAAAACAAAACATACAGCGAAGGAAGACACAAGAAACAAAAGACGATTCCTATACACAGCGTTGGGCCACATACAGCCCTCTGACAAAAGGGTTTCTCAAAATGCGTTCACTTCCATTAGGAAGCCACGCTTCTTCGGCAGAGCTTGAACGGGCTGGTCCAGGTAACCCTCCCCCAAAAGCGTTAACGGCCAACTCAGCGTCCTTCTCGTCTTCCTCTTCCACGTCAACAACCAACTGTCGCAGCTGGGCCCGTCGCTGGCTGCTGGGCACAACCGTGGCTCGAGGTTTGATTTGTGGGCTTCACGATCACCAATGTCGCACCACTCAAGTCCTCCTCGTTCCATGTCCAGCTTCATAACGTGCCTCATTCTCAGCATCATGTTTGGCATCATCGTCCTTCCGCCCGTTTTCTTCTCCCACTCTCCCTGGCCTTTGTCCTGGGCAACCTCACAGTCGATCAGGACTCTGTAGGCGTCGCTGTCCTCTGGCTCCACAGGGGCTTCTCGGAACTCCTTGAGAGCGCTGGTCGCGGCTTCGTCGTGGGCTTGGTTTAGGCCAAAGTTTCCTATTTTTATTCAAGTCTCTCTTTCTATTTGTAATTAACTTAGATCACTCCTGCTTAGTTGTGTTAATTGCCATAGTTCAACTATCCATACTGTCACGGGTGTGGGTTCCTTTCCCCTCAAAGAATGGGAACTGAGGAAGGAGAGAGAGAGAGAGAGAGAGAGAGAGAGGAAAAAAGACTTGAAAGTTCCAATTTTATTGAAAATTCTGAGATGTATCTCGGAACTCCTTGAGCGCGGTGGTCGCGGCTTCGTCGTGGGCTTGGTTTAGGGAGTTTCCTACTTTTATTCAAGTCTCTCTTTCTATTTGTAATTAACTTAAATCATTCCTGCTTAGTTGTGTTAATTGCCATAATTCAACTATCCATAGTGTCACGGGTGTGGGTTCCTTTCCCCTCAAAGAATGGGAACAGAGAGACGGGTATCATATCTCTCACTTTGTCAAACCGAAATCATTTTTTTGGACCAAGAACAATGACGTATGTGGGGAGACGTTGAGATAGGTAGAAAAGAAAATATTCTTTACACTACTTTTGGTAGTGATCTAGCATAGATGACATCTTTTGGGATTACATTGCCTTTCAAGGACTCTCCCCAGGATATTTGCAAGCATTGTAACCTACGATCAAAGAGAGGAAAAGAATTAAGAAAATTACATGAGAATCCACAATAATAGCAAATGATAAATCAAACTAGAAATGCTTGTTTTATGTGTCAAGTTAGTTTTGAACCAAAACAACAGGAGTCGTAGCTTCTCTACCTTGCTATAGATGATGTATTTGGTGAATGGCTAAGAAGAAGAAGATTACAATAGGTTTTGTTGAGGATGTTTATCTCACATCAAAATATAGATATGGGAGCCTGGGCTTATAATAGATGAGGCTATACCTCCTCTTGCTTATAGATTTTAGGATAGGCCTCTTAACTTTAACATGATATTAGATTTATTGCACATTTCTTTATGTTTGTGGTGGGCTAACACCCTCCTTAATATTATTAGTCTACTTGCAATTTTTCCTCCATAGTGTGGTGAGCATCTATAAAAAATGCTTATCTTACATTGAAAATATAGATACATGAGTTTGATATTATATTAGATAGGTAGTATATCTATGAATTTTAGGATGGACTTCCTTACTTTTAAAAATGAGAAGCATACTAACTAACTATGCACACTAACCATTGCATAAATTATCTTACTATTTTACATTTCCTTAATTTTATGTGCCATTGGAACACGGAGGAAATAAATGCTTATGAATTGAAGCTTACTAGGATTTGTGGTTGTGACGATTCCTGTTTGTGAGAAGTCACAACTTGATTGACTTTTTCGGGACTTTTGGAAATAGAGATTCATGGCATAGGCAGCATGTGATGAAATAGTGTTTGGATCAAAGCAGACGCCACCTGGGTAGATCGGGCTACAATCAATGCCTTGCCCACAGGCAAAGTCAATGTTTGACTGCAATTTGGCTTCAGAAACTCCATTCTTGGGAACGCACCAACTTGCAGCACTTGATGTCTAGTATGGACAAACAAAAGCAAGAGCAATGTTATGATAGGAATGATGCTTGAGAACAAGCTTCTATAGGACAAAAATTTCCCTAATATGCCTCTAAAAAATGATAAATTTCCTCACCTGGACATCTTCATGAACAAACGATTGCGATTTTGCAACATAAACCGATAACCATCAGAGTGTGTACATAAACAAGAAACCAAAACCGAAGCTCAAAAACCAAGAAAAAGAATTCCAACCTGCAAGGAAAAAGGCCAAGACGAGGGTGCCGAGCAAGAGCACTGGTGAACGTAGCATAAGCATAGCCATGGTAGTACTCACTTTCTCACAGCGTATAAAAATTGTAGTGATACAAAAGAGAAGGAAGGTGATATGGGAAATGGCGGGAGGATGAGTACCTTATATACAGAGCAAGAGAGGACACGTGGAGTAGTAGCCAGCTATCCTAGCATGCCAATAAGCTGGAGGGTTGAGCGAATTTCATTGGACGTGTGATCGTGATTTATGACATTTTTGGTAAATCTTGCACGAATCCGTAGGCTTAGTTATTGGGTAGCCGGAAGAAATACAGGGTTGACATTCCTAACGTTTAAGATCTATAAAATAAGGTTCTTCTAGACTTTTATGTTAAGAATATAAAATAAAGGAAATAGATTACTTCTTTTTAACCAATGATTGCTAGGGTATTGCACTTTTTTAACCAATTTTTTTTTTTTAGCCTAGTGCACTTTTCATGTGTAAAGATGTTTTTATTCTTTATAAGTTAGTTTTATATAAGAAATATATTTTTTGATATGGTATTAGAACCAAAGTTTCAAGTGAAATACTTGTTTACTTGTAAATCTTGTACATCCTAATGAAAAGTTCTCTTTCACACTTAACAATCATTACTAATTGGTTGTCTTTCCTACATAGCCATGGCTACATTCCAATGAATCTCACTTCGGGATAAGGCAATATATATTTTTTATTTTAATTTTTTATTACAACGTACATATTTAATTCACACATTCAAGATGTTGAACTTAGAGTTTCCATTAACTCACCGTTTGAACTAGCTAGCCAACAATAAAATAACTTGAGATTTAAAAAGGAGAACATGCAAACACAATAGGACTTGAACTCACAAAGATTTTTTTTTTATTCAACATACATTTTACATTGTTAATAATATACTCCTTATTTATAAAGATGTTGTGGCATTTTGATGTTTCCATTTTTTTATTAGGTGACTTTAAAGGAGAAATTAGGCCTTCTATCATACCAAAATTTATGTTTAAAGTTTATTACGTTCACGTGATTAAAAGGGCCTAACTGATTGTCTAGGTTGAACGACTCGAAAGAAGGCAGGTAAGACTGACTCAACATCGCCATGGAGTGCAACGTGGATAACCAAACCTTCCCTATGAGTGAGGCCGAGTTGAAGGTGGCTTGGACATTTTGCATGGCCGAAAGGAGCTTAGAGGTCAAGTCCAAACCTAATGTGGTCATGATGTTGTTGCTGATGGTGATGAGCATGATGTTGCTAGCAAGGTAACAAGAGAACATGTTGGAGTTCACCCATCAAGTTGTCACATTTGTGTCGAAGGGGGAACAAACACAAGGAAGTTGCTCATTAAGCATCACATCACAAGAAATATATTTATTTTTTTGAACTAATGATTGCTAAATATTGTCATTCTTTCATTCATTCTTTCTTTCCTTTTTTTTGGCTTTTTTTTAAAATTTCTTTTGCTTTTTTAATTTTTTAATTTTATTTTTTTCCTTTTTATTTATTTATTTTTACTTTTTACAATAGTAGAAACAAGATACTATGCCCCACACAATTATTACAATCAATTTCTTCCCTTGATCTATCCTTTTACCTTTTGTTAGGCTCAAATAAACTTGTATCCTAAAAATCAACATGTTTGTGGGTGGGGGACAATGAGGTGATTGATGATATATATATGGTGTCATTTTTCTAAAAAATGGATAAGAATCAAGGCTTAGTAAGGTGATTGATGGTAAATAAACAAGGTTGGCTTGAAAGGCTCTATCGATCCAAAGATAGTCTAAATTATTTTCTCAATTAGATACAACCTAGGATTTTTCTTTAAGAGAAAATCAAAAAAATTCTGAGATTTGGATGAGATCTAAGATAGTTGCATACTTCACATGAATGTTTACTAAAGATACACATAATTTTAAACAATTAAGGAATTTTAGTGCTCAATAGGTGGATCAACATAATCAAAATCACACTTTTAATCATATCACAATTATAGGTTTTAACAAAATTTACACCTTCCTAAGAATCACCAAGAATTCATAACAAGGGATGCAACCATGACATAAGAAAAATTTTAAAATTGAACTTAGCACAATTTTTTTCCACCCCTAAACTTAAATGAAGTATTGTCCTTAATACGAGAAACAAATGGAAAGAAGGGAACAAGAAAACTCCCCTTGTTGCAAAATGTGTCCATGGATGGCGTTAATGATGAAACTCTAAGAAAGTAATCCCTCAAGAAAGAAATTTAATCTAGATAAAACAAAGAAAATAGTGAAGATGGATAAAATATTCTAAGACTATTTTAATTTATTTATTTTTATCTTTTTAATTACAAACAACAAGTTAACAACTAAACAAATTAATAAAAATAGTGAAAATGAATGGGTTGCCTCCCAAGAAACACTTGCTTTATAGTTGTCAGTCAAACTATTTTAGATGTTGCTACTCAAGGAGGATGAAACTCCATCAATTTTGATAATTTGGACTTTGTTGTGTGTTGCCCAAACTCTTCAAATTTTGTTTTCTTTCACCTTAAATATGGTGGATATGCCTCCATGAGATTCGCATATTCCATGAGAAACACATTCTCACTTTCTTTGCCCCTTAAGCAAATGAACCATGCTTCAAATGGGCCTTTGAAAATATTTTCTTGAAAAACCTTGTCTTTTAACTTGTCTATTGTCTCAATTCTAAAATAAGAATTTTCATCATAGGGATATTTCATTGGTTTAAAAAGATTAAAGGTAATAAGATCATCTTGAACTCTAAGAATCAACTTCCCTTATTGTACATTAATTAGAACTCTTCCAATTGCTTGAAAAGGTCATATTAAGATAAGTGGTATCTCAAAATCTTCTTCCATGTCAAGAACTATGAAATTTTTTGGAAAGATTAACTTATCAACCTTTACAAATACATCTTCCACAATACCTTTTGGAAATTTGAGTTGATAAACTAATTCAAGTGACATTATTATTGCTTTTACTTCACTCAATCCTATTTTCTTAAAAGGGCATCAAATTAATACTTGCACCAAAATCATACATTGCTTTTTCAAAGTAAAAATCTCCAATAGTGTAAGGAATTGTAAAGCTCCTTCAATCTTTTAATTTTGGAAGTAATTTGGTTTGTAGGATGACTGAGCACTCCTTGGTTAACTTCAAAATTTCATAATTTTCTTCCTTCCTTTTGTTTACCAATATCTTCTTCAAAAACTTTGCATAGCTAGGCATTTGGGCTAAGACATTTACCAAAGGAATGTTAATGTATGGTTTTTTTTTTTTGGTGAAAGGTCAGATTATATATCACCCGTAAAAAAATTTACAAGATTGTTCGATTACAAAATATCATCATCTAAGCTCAAATATTGCACTTGGCAAATTCCAAAGCTCTTGTAAAAATTTATTACAATTTGTAAGCTTGACTCCTCTAGTAGATGAAATCTTGCCTCTCACATCCTTCTTGATTTTAGCAATAATGGTTGAGTTTTCTAGACTTGTATTGCTGAATCTTCTTCTATTCTTTTCACTCCAAATGTGATATAATACGGCTTTGAAAGATATACTAAGCAAAGTAGCTGCAAAGCTCTTCCTCTTAACAATCTTGATTATCTAACATATTTCAGCTCTCCAGTGTTCAATTCTTTGAGTTAATTCATTTATGCCTAACAAAGCCTTCCAGATGTAGTTTGTGAACCTGCACTTAAAAAATAAATGTTCATGTGATTCTTCTTCTTGTTGGCAAAGGTTGCATTGTAGATCCACTGAACTATTTCATTTAGCCACCCGATCTGCTGTGGATAGTTTGTCTCTTAAAATGATCCAACATATAAAATTATGCTTCGGTACTCCTTCTTTCCAAACAAGTGTTGCCCATTTGGAATATTCTCTGTTCTCTTTTAGTGCTACATAACTTTTGGCAATATTGTATTCTGAGTCCGTCACTAGTTGTGTGAGTTCACTTCTTACTTGTAAATTATTCCTAAAACTCCAAGCTAGTGATCTTTTCATCTTAACTTCTAATACATTCCTTTCCTTTAAATTTTCTGTTATCATCCATTTAACCTATAAGGAGTTTGAATTGGGGTGCACAAGAGACCATAGGAGTTTTCCAATTGCCGCCTTATTCCAAGTGTGAATGTCTAGCAAACCTAGTCTTCTAGAAATTTTAGGCCAGCAAACTTCTTTCCATGCCACTTTCATTACACATCGTCTATTAGATTTACTCGTCCAAAGGAAAGTTCTAATCCTTTTTTCAATTTCATAAAGGGTCTGTTTTGGCAGTAAAAAAATTTGCATCCAATATGTTTGCAATGAAAATAGAACACTTTTTGCTAGCTGCAGTCTCCCCCCATAACTAATATGCTTAGACTCCTAACCTTCAATTCTTCTCAATATCTTTTCTATTAGGATAGTACAATCTAGGTTGGAGAGTCTTTTAATAATCAATGGCACTCTTAAGTATTTTATGAGAAGTTGGCCTTCTTGGATAGGAATATGATCAAGTATTAGAGCCTTTTCTTGTTCAGACAAGCATGAAAAGAAAATTTGACACTTCTTTGGATGCATCTTCAAACTCTTGCATAACATCTAGTATACACAATATGGACTCAATATCTCCATGAGCAAACAAAAAGAGATCATCAGCAAAGCATAAATGAGTGATCTTTTCTTTGGCGCACTTCCAGTAAAATTTAAACCTTCCAAAAGATACTTTATTTTGTATAATTTTGTTAAAAATCTCCATCACAATAACAAAGAGAAAAGGAAAGAGAGGGTCTCCTTGTCTAAGTCCTTTTGCCCCCTTAAAAAAACCTGTATGAGAGCCATTGATGTTCACAAAATATCCCACAGTAGTGATGCAGCTTTCAATCAACAATCTAAATTTATCTGGGAACTTCAAAACTTTCAGAGTATTTAGGATTGCATTTCAGTTTATTGAATCATATGCTTTCATAATATCAACCTTTATTGCCACCCTTTTTCCATGAATATCTTTGTGATAATTATGCATTAACTTTTAACACAACAAAATATTTTCCTTAATGTTCCTTCCTAGCACAAAAGCTGTTTGACAAGGATGTATGAAATGAGCAAAGCTAAACTTAATCTTCCTGCCATAATTTTTGATATGATCTTGTACAACACATTGCAACAAGATATTGGTCTAAAATCTTTCATATTGGTGACATTAATTTTCTTAGGGACAAAAGAGATTACTGTTGAATTTATACTTTGCAGTAGTTGTCTCCTTTGAAAGAAAGCTATTACTGCATCTTCTATGTCACTCCCTATAATACTCCATGCTTTCTTGAAGAAGAAGCTATTATATCCATCAGGACCTGGAGCTTTGTAATCACCAAAAGTATTAAGGACCTTTTGTATATCTTCTCTTTGAACGTCTGCTATAAGACTTCTCTTTATCTCTTCTGGAATTTCCATAGGAAATAATTCTCTTAATCTTGTTTCTGATGGTTGAAGTTGGTTTGCCCTCCCTAGCAAGTTTTGATAGTAACTTAGAATTTTGTTCTTTATCATTACAGGATCTTCAGTAAGTTGCCCATCATCTAATTCTAGCTTGACAATGTGGTTTTTTGCTCTCCTCTTCATCATGCTTCTGAAAAAGACTTTACTATTACAATCTCCCTCTTTCAGCCAATTATTCTTTGATTTTTGCTTCAAAAGTATTTCTTCATGCTTGCTATGTATTAGTAACTTTTCTAACCATTCATTTTCTTCATTGCGCAATTGGGTATTTAAAGGGTCATCAAAGAGCTTTGCTTGTGCTATTTGTAGCTGCTTCCTTGCTACCTCTGTTTTCCTTAGTAGTTCTTCAAATTCCTCTTTATTTAGCTTTCTCAACTCTTTTTTCATTTCCTTCAACTTTATCATTATTTTGTACATTATAGTGCTATCAACCTTTTGTTGCCAAATATTCTTTATTATTGTCATAAATTGGGAGTTGTTTGGCCAGAAGTTGAAAAATCTAAAAGTCCTTTTCTGACTTGGTTTATTGTTGCCCACTTTAATAGTGCAAGGACTGTAATTTGACAATCTAGGAGTACTAAATTCAATGGAGAAATCCATATTACTTTGCAACCATTTAAGATTTACCAAACATCTATCCAATTTACTGCATTTGAACCCTATTCCTTTACCTTTGTTCGTCCATGATAGGAGCAGTCCTACAAAGTTTGGTTCTATAAGTTCTGCATTACTTATGAACTGGTTGAAATCTTCTATTCCTTCTATCCATCTACTAGTTACATTGACCCTCTCATTTAGATTCCTCACTGTATTAAAATCTCCTACTAGTAGCCATTGAGTGTTCTTTCCATAACTGTTATAACATTGTGTGAGGTTACTCCAAAGATCCTTTCGTTCATTTGCTGCATAGATGGCAGATAAGTACCATACTTCATGTCCCTCTTCCACTTTACAATTCACTACCTGTTTAGAACTACTAAGCATTGTGATGTTGAGCTATGGCTTTTTCCATATAATCCAAATCCTTTCATTTTCATTATCTCTATAATTGTGGACAAACCCCCAATGGGGACAAAGAGAATCTATCACCCATTGTGCTTTATCTTTTTTTATTTTGTGTTCTAATAGAATGATAATGTTAGCTTTAGCATTCTTGATAACTTCTCGTACCTCCTTTTGTTTAGGGCTTTTATTCAAGCCCCTGACATTCCATGAGAATATGATCATTTGTCTAAGGGTATAGTGTTATCTCCTTTAACACCTTCAAGACCTACAATATCATTGCATTTTGCTTCATTTGGTTCTTGATGATTACTTATCAGCACACTAAATCTATTACTGGTATTGTCCTTATCACATGTATTCCTTTTAGGGCTCTTTTTGTTTCCCCTTCCATTCACACTTGCTTTATTGCTTTGTTCTAATTTAGCTTTTGGACTTGTGGTGGATTCAACTTCATGTGTTATTGAATTTACAATCTTATATCTTATATTCTCATGTCCTTGGTCCTCATGAACTTGATCTTCATTACCTTTATCCAAATTTTCTTTATCCTCACATCCTTCATCATATTTCTCTGTCTAACTTAATGGCTTTTGTTCTGGAACCCATATCTCCTTTTTCTTTATAACACACTCCTTATGTCCAAAGCAATCACATTTCTTGCATATTTCAGGTAACCAATAATACTTTACTCCTACCTCAAAAATAGCACCATTTCCCATGTCAATTTCAAATGAAGTTGGTAGATAACACTTTGTATCTATTTCAACACATACTTTTGCATATAATATCCTCTGTCTATGTTTGGTAGCTTTATCCATGTATAGTGGCTTTCCAACAGCACTAGCTACATAGCTCATACCAATCTCATCCTATAGAGCATGTGGGACATTGTGCAACTTTATCCAAATTGGTATTAAAGTGATTTTTTTCTTTTTGCAGTCTAATAGTGTTATGCCATTTTTACAAAAACATTGGTTTTCCTACCACATCACAAACTCCAGCTTCTAATACTTCCTCCATCTTTTGTTTATCAGAAAATCTAAAGAAGAAAAAGCCACTGTCTGTTGCAGAAATATCTATTAAGCTTTGTTTTCCCCATTACTTTTCTACAATTCCTTTTACTACAGAAAATGGTAATTTTGAACCCAAAAAGAAACCCACAACACAATTTTCATAGAATTTACTTCCTTCTTCAATAACTTCCTTACAAGGGGCAACTCTAATTTTCCCATCATTTAATACCGTTGGCTGGTATTTCATATGAGCATTTTGTGCTAATCCTCCTACTACAACCTTACTCCAAGATTCATGTTTTCCTTTATGTTCAACACTCTCCTTAAAGATAATGTTGTTTGTCTCTTCTAGCCTCTCATTTTTCTCCTTATTTCTTGTAGGCCCTTGGAATAAACTTTCTTGGATTTCTTGTTCAATTCTCTCCTTGTCTTGTTGAGATAATGCATTATCCTTGGTCTTACTTCCTTTAGCCATGTTCCTATTTGCAAGGGTTATTCGTTCAGATTTCATTATTTTAACTTCTGTATCATTATTTTCTCCTAAAGATTTCCAACACTCTTCAAGTTTCCTTATTTTCCTTTTTTCTCTTCTCTCAAACTCAGCACTCTCTGGGTTTATCCTCTGGAAATCCTTGACCATCAGCAGTTACCAACTTAGTAATTAACTAATTTGATAGGTAGGATTTTGGTAAAATGTGCCAAAAGTTCATAATCTACTTAATATATAGACCTAATAGATTCTGCATTCTTCTACCGACAATCTACTTAAATCCCTTTAACTTAACTTAATAGAAACATGGCTTTTGGTAGGTATATCCTTCTCTTATCATTCCAAAACAAATATCTTAACTAAGCAATCAATAAATTAAAACAAACCACAAACAATAAAATTCACACCTAACACTCACTACACCAACTTCTACTTCTAAATTGCAAATCCAATATAAAAAATAAAAATAAAATAAAATAGAAAAATAGAAAAATAAAACACACAGAAATAACACTCACTTCAGTAGAGTTTATTCTAATTATAATCTAATATGCAAAAATGTTTTTTTTTTTACACTTACTTCCGAGCCTAGGAGATCTGGCGATCAGCCATCAGGATCTTATCTCCCGCTGACCTGCTCTACCTCCTACTGCCTTCTACCGGCGACCACACGATGGGGATGAGATGTGGGAACGACAGGGAGTCTGGGGACTGGGCCGGCGATTAGGGGGGCCAAGGGACGAGGTGGTAGGGTAGGGAGGCGATGGGGGACGGGGGAACGATAGGGGGGCGGAGGGATCAGGGAGAGGGCTGAGCAGGGGGGTGCGGTGTGATGGGGGTGCGAGGGGGGGAGGGCACGGGATTTGGGGTCTGTGGAGGGGGGGACAAGGGAGTTACGAAAGGAGTTACCATATAAATGTATGGTTTTTTAAATATATCAAGAAATTTAGAAAATTGCTTATCCATTTTATGTTGTTAGAATCTATGAGAAAATGAAATTGGAGGCACATATGACTTTGGATTATTTGGTAAGAGTTTGCTTTTGAGTGCCTCCTTAAGTAGTGTGATGACATCCTTGTTCTTGTATTTAGAAATTTCCTTTTGAGTATCATCTTTTCCCATTTGCTTATCATTGCTCAAGGTTATACCTTTTACATATTCTAAGGGATTTTTCTCTTTGTTGCTAGGCAAAGAACCCTCTTGTCTACTTGAGATTATGTTGGCTAACTAACTCAGCATCCTTCTCGTCTTCCTCTTCCACGTCAACAACCAACTGTCGCAGCTGGGCCCGTTTGTTGACCTTCTCGCGCTCCACATCGGTATCCATCGCTGGCTGCTGGGCACGACCATGGCTCGAGGTTTGATTTGTGGGCTTCACGATCACCAACGTCGCACCACTCAGTCATGCTCCTCGTTCCGTGTCCAGCTTCATAACGTGCCTCATTCTCAGCGTCATGTTTGGCATCATCGTCCTTTTGCCCGTTTTCTTCTCACACTCTCCCTGGCCCTCGTCCTGGGCACCCTCACAGTCGATCACAGTCGATCAGGACTCTGTAGGCGTCCCTGTCCTCTGGCTCCACATGGGCTTGTCGGAACTCCCTGAGCGCGCTTGTCGCGGCTTCGTCGTGGGCTTGGTTTAGGCCGAAGTTTCCTACTGTTACTCAAGTCTTCCTTTCTGTTTGGAATTAACTTAAATCATTCCTGCTTGGTTGAGTTAATTGCTATAATTCAACTATCCATACTGTCACGGAAGTGGGTTCCTTCCCGTTCCCTTAAAGAATGGGAACTAAGGATAGTTAGAGAAAGAGAGAGAGAGAGAGAGGGGAAATAAGATTTGAAATTTTTAATTTTATTGAAAATTTTGAATGTATTATTACCCTTATAATGAGACTTATTTTAATAGGTAAAGTTTCTTAACAAGAGGAGTATCATATCTCTCACTTTGTCCAACTGAAATCATTTTATTGGACCAAGAACAACGACATATGTAGGGAGATATTGAGATAGGCAGAAAAGAAAATATTCTTCATACTACTATTGGTAGTGATCTAGCATATATGACATCTTATGGGATTACATGGCATTTCAAGGACTCCCTCCAAGATATTTGCAAGCACTGTAACCTACAATCAAAGAGAAGAAAAGAGTTAAGAAAATTACATAACAATCCACAAGAATAGCAAATGACAAAGCAAACTAGAAATGCTTGTTTTACGTGTCAAGCTAGTTTTGAACCGCAACAACAAGAGTCATAGCTTCTCTACCTTGCTATAGATGATGTATTTAGTGAATGGCTAGGAAGAAGAAGATTACAATAGGTTTTGTTGAGGATGTTTATCTCACATCAAAATATAGATATGGGAGCCTAAGCTTATAATAGATAAGGGTATACCTCCTCTTGCTTATAGATTTTAGGATAAGCCTCTTTACTTTAGCATGACATCGGAGTTATTGTACATTTCCTTATGTTTGTGGTGGACTAACGAGCATCTATAAAGAATGCTTATCTCACGTCGAAAATATAGATACATGAGTTTGATATTATATTGGATAGGTAGTATATCTATGAATTTTAGGATAGACTTCCTTACTTTTAAAAATGAGAAGCATACTGACTCACTATGCACACTAACCATTGCATAAATTATCTTACTATTTTACATTTCTTTAATTTTATGTGCCATTGAAAAGCGGAGGAAATAGATGCTTATGAATTGAAGCTTACTAGGATTTGTGGTTGTGATGATTCCCGTTTGTGAGAAGTCACAGCTTGATGGACTCTTTCGGGACTTTTGGAAATAGAGATTCATGGCATAGGCAGCATGTGATGCAATAGTGTTTGGTTCAAAGCAAACTCCTCCTGGGTGGATTGGGCTACAATCAATGCCTTGCCCACAAGCAAAGTCAATGTTTGACTGCAATTTGGCTTCAGAAACTCCATTCTTGGGAACGCACCAGCTTGCTGCACTTGAAGTCTAGTAAGGACAAACGAAAGCAAGAGGAATGTTATGACAGGAATGATGCTTGAGAACAAGCTTCTACAGGATAGAAATTGCCGTAATATGGCTCTAAAAAATGATAAATTTCCTCACCTGGACATCTTCATGAACAAACGATTGCGATTTTGCAACACAAACCGAGAACCATCAGAGTGCATACATAAATAAGAAACCAAAACCGTAGCTTAGAAACCAAGAACAAGAATCCCAACCTGCAAGGCCAAAGGCCAAGATGAGGACGCCGAGCAAGAGCATTGGTGAACGTAGTGGAAACATAGCCATGGTAGCACTCACTTTCTCGTAGCGTACAAAAATCGTAGTGATATAAGAGAGAAGGAAGGTAATATAGGAAATGGCGGGAGGATGAGTACCTTATATACAGAGCAAGAGAGGACACGTGGAGCAGTAGCCAGCTGTCCTAGCATGTCAATAAGCTGGAGGGTTAAGCAAATTTCATTGGACGTGTGATCGTGATTTATGACATTTTTGGTAAATCTTGCGCGAATCTGTCGGCTCAATTGTTGGGTAGCCGGAAGAAATACAGGGTTGACATTCCTAACGTTTAAGATCTGTAAAATAAGGTTCTTCTAGACTTTTATGTTGAGAATATAAAATTAAGGAAATAGATTACTTTTTTTTTAACCAATGATTACTAGTCTATTGCACTTTTTAAACTAATTTCTTTTTCAGTCTATTGCACTTTTTATTTGTAAAGATGTTTTTATTTATTATAAGTTAGTTTTAAATAAGAAATATATTTTTTAATATGGTATTAGAACCAAAATTTCAAGTAAAATACTCGTTTACTTGTAAATCTAGTACATCCTAATGAAAAGTTTTCTTTCATACTTAACAATCATTACTAACCAATTGTCTTTCCTACATAGCCAAGGCTACATTCCAATGAATCTCACTTTGGGATAAGGCAATATATTTTTTTATTTTAATTTTTTATTATAATGTACATATTTAATTTTTTATTATAAGGCATTTAAGATGTTGAACTTAGAGTTTCCATTAACTCACCACTTGAACTAGCTAGCCAACAATAAAATAACTTGAGATTTAACGAGGAGAACATACAAACACAATGGGACTCAAACTCACCAAGATTTTTTTTTTATTCAACATGCATTTTACATTGTTAATAGTATACTCTATTTATAAAGATTTTGTTACATTTTGATGTTTTCACTTTTTTATTAGGTGACTTTAAAGGAGAAATTAGACCTTCTATCATACCAAAATTTATGTTTGAAGTTCATTACGTTCACGTGATTGAGAGGGCCTAAATGATTGTCTAGGTTGAACGACTCGAAAGAAGGCAGGTAGGATTGACTCAACATCGCCATGGAGTGCAACGTGGATAGCCAAACCTTGCCTGTGAGTGAGGCCGAGTTGAAGGCAGCTTAGACATTTTGCGTGGCCGAAAGGAGCTGAGAGGTCAAGTCCAGGCCTCATGTGGTCATGATGTTGTTGCCGATGGCGATGAGCATGACGTTGCTAGCAAGGTAACAGGAGAACGTGTTGGAGTTCACCCATCGAGTTGTCACATTTGTGTCGAAGGGGGGAACAAATATAAGGAAGTTGCTCATTAAGCATCACATCACAAGAAATATGTTTATTTTTTTGAACTAATGGTTGCTAAATATTGTCATTCTTTCAATCTTTCTTAAATATTTTTTATTTTTATTTTTTGGTAAAAATATAAGTGTGCATTAATAAGAAGTAGTGTATCAAAGCATAGGAGCATATCCCAGAATTATAAGAATTATGAAAATATAGAGGTTGGAAGCCTCCAAATCTCACTCAAAATGACATTTCCTTGTGAGGATTTAATATTTTTAAACAAAGAAGCTCTCCCTCGTATAATTTTTCTTACTTTAGTTAGCATGATTGGAATGTCTACTATTTTGCTTTGAAATCGTCTTCTATTACGTTCTACCCATATATAATAAATGCAAGCTAAAAAAGATAACTTAAGAAGTTTGGTAGTCAAATCCTTTCCTTTAGTTGCTCTGATCATCCATTGTAATTTTTCATTCTATCCTCCAATATCATGTCTAATTCCATTTTGAGCAAGGATAGTTTTCCAAACCCTTATTGTCCATGGACATTTAAAAAAAATGATTCTTGTTTTCAACATGAGACTGACAAAAATCACAATGTAAGTTAATTAAAGGGAGTCATCGTACCATGCCTTCTACTGTAGAAAGTTGATCTTGACACACTAGTAAATATTTTTTATTTCTTTGGCTTTTTTTTTTAATTTCTTTAGCTTTTTTTTATTTTATTTCTTTTACTTTTTACAATGGAAAAAAATGAGATACTATGCCTTACATAATCATTACAATCAATTTCTTTCTTTGATCCATCCTTTTATCTTTTCTTAGGCTTAAATAAACTTGTATCCTAAAAATCAACATGTTCGTGGGTGGGGGACAATGAGATAATTTGTGTAAGGCTAAGATATATATATATAGGTGTCATTTTAAAAAAATTGGATAAAAATCAAGGCTTAGTGAGGTGATTGATGATAAATAAACATGATTGGCTTGAAAGCTTCAATTGATCCAAAGATGGTCTAAATTATTTTCTTAGTTAGATATAACCTAGGGTTTTGCTTTAAGAGAAAATCAAACAAATTCTAAGATTTGGATGAGTCCAAGAGAATTGCATACTTCACATGAATATTTACTAAAGATACACATAATTTAAATAATTAAGAACTTTTAGTACTTAATAGGTGGATCAACATAATCAAAGTCACACTTAACTCACATCACAATTGTAGGTTTAAACAAAATTTACACATTCTTAAGAATCACCAAGAATTTACAACAAAGGATGCAACCATGACATAAGAAAAATTTTAAAATTGAAATTAGCACATTTTTCCACCCCTAAACTTAAATGAAGCATTATCTTCAATGCAGGAAACAAATGGAGAGAAAGGAATAAGAAAACTCCCTTTGTTGCAAAATGTGTCCATGGATGGCCTTAATGATGAAACTCTAAGAAAATAATCCCTCAAGAAAGAAATTTAATCTAGATAAAACAAAGAAAATAGTGAAGATGGGGAAAATATTCTAAGACTATTTTTAATTTATTTTTTTATCTTTTTAATTACAAACAACAAGTTAGCTACTGAAACAATTAATAAAAATAATGAAAATAATTGGGTTGCCTCCCATGAAGCACTTACTTTATAGTTGTCAGTCAAACTATTTTAGATGTTGCTATTAAAAGAGGATGAAACTTTATCAATTTTGATGATTTAGGCTTTGTTGTGTATTGCTTTAACTCCTCAAATTTTGTTTTCTTTCACCTTGAATATGGTGGATATGCCTGCATGAGATTTGCATATTCTATGAGAAATGCATTCTCACTTTCTTTGCTCCTTAAGCAAACAAACCATGCTTCAAATGGGTCTTTAAAACTATTTTTTTGAAAAACCTTGTCCTCCAACTTGTCAATTGTCTTAATTCTAAAATAAGAATTGTCATCATTGGGATATTTCATTGGTTTAAAAAGATGAAAGGTAAAAAGATCATCTTGAACTCTAAGAATCAGCTTCCCTTATTGTACATTAATTAGACCTATTCTGATTGCTAGAAAAGGTCTTCCTAAGATAAGTGGTATCTTAAAATCTTCCTCCATGTCAAGAACTATGAAATCTATAAGAAAGATTAACTTATCAACCTTTACAAATACATCTTCCACGATACCTTTTGGACATTTGATTGATTGATCAACCAACTGAAGTGACATTGTTATTGCTTTTACTTCACTCAATCCTATTTTCTTAAAAACTAAAAGGGCATTAAATTAATACTTGCACCAAAATCATACAATGCTTTTTCAAAGTAAGAATCTCCAATAGTGCAAGGAATTGTAAAGCTCCTTGAATATTTTAATTTTAGAAGTAATTTGTTTTGTAGGATGACTAAGCACTCCTAAGTTAACTTCAAAATTTCATAATTTTCTTCCTTCCTTTTGTTTACCAATATCTTCTTCAAAAACTTTGCATAGCTAGGCATTTGGGCTAACGCATCTGCCAAAGGAATGTCAATGTATGGTTTTTTAAATATATCAAGAAATTTAGAAAATTACTTATCCACTTTGTGTTGTTGGAATCTATGAGAAAATGGAATTGGAGGCACATATGGCTTTGGATTATTTTGGAAGAGTTTGCTCTTGAGTGCCTCTTTAGGTTGTGTGATGATATCCTTGTTATTGTTTTTGGTAATTTCCTTGTAAATATCATCTTTCCCCATTTGCTTATCATTTCTCAAGGTTATTCCATTTGCATATTCTAAGAGATTTTTCTTTGTGTTGCTAGGTAAAGAACTCTCTTGTTTGCTTGAGATTATGTTGGCTAACTAACTCATTTACATTTCTAGATTTCTTATTAAAGCTTCTTGGTATTGGAATCTCACTTTTGTGCTCTTGATGAAGCTCTAAGTGGTGTTAGCCATCTTGATCACTATATCCTCCAAATTTGACTTTGTCTCTTCTAGTGGTTTGAATCCCAATGGTGGCTTTGGTGCATTCAAGTTACTTAATGAAAAATTTGGATGATTGCATCATCCTGGATTATAAGTATTGGAGTATGGATTATTCTATGACCTGTTCAAATTTCCAAAAAAATTAGCATTTTCTATAAATTGAGCTAAAGTATTACCTATTTGACATTTTGTGTTTGAATGTCCTCCACCATAAAGATTACATGCTTTATTTTGAATTCTCATGACTAAAGCATTTTGGTTATCTATCTTCCTGTCAAGTGCTTCAAATTATGCATACATTGTAGGGAAAGCATTCACCTCATGAACTCCACTTGCTTTACACACTAGTAGGCTCTTAGAAGGCCATTAATAACTATTGGATGTCATTTTCTTCAAAAGGTTATGCCTGTTACAACTACATCAATCATAAAACAGAGATTTTTACTAAATTTATTATATAAAGTTTGTACATGTAACCATGTGAGTAGTCTGTGAGGTGGACATCTCCTTCGAAACTCCTTGAATATTTCACAAGCTTCATATAATGATTCATATTATATTTAACAAGTTCAAACAAAAAAAAAAATCATCTAGATCTTCTTCCTTTTTATTGCCTTACTGTAATACCCTATAATAAATTTGAATGTAGAAATTGAATTATTAGAAATTATATCGGTTGGTAATTGAAAGAAGAAAAATGGAAAAAGATATTAAGAATATCATGAAAATATAATTTATGTTTATTCGGTTATGCATACAAATTGAATTAATGCAATATATATATATAGTCGTTGTAAAAACACTAAACAACTAGGCAATAAAATTGACATAATAACACAAATGGTAACGCTTACCCAAAATTAAACTAATAATGGTAACATTGGAATTCAAATGGTAACAGCTATCTCATATTTAGCTTATAGAAGTAACTTAGTAATTTGCAAATTACATTTTTAATGGTCTATAGCTTATCCACATCACCGATTGTCTGCTGCTTAGCAGAGGCTTGTAAAGTTGGACAAACAAAGGTCTATAAAGACTTCGAGCAAAACAGGGAAGCATGGAGGTTTGAGGAGGAACCAAACGATCAAATGAAAATTCAACACGGAAAAGGCGCATCCAACTTTCGAAGATAAAACATACAGGGAAGGAAGATACAAGAAACAAAAACAAAACAAAACATACAGCGGAGGAAGACGCAAGAAACAAAAGACGATTCCTATACACAGCGTTGGGCCACATAAGCCCTCTGACAAAAGGGTTTCTCAAAATGCGTTCACTTCCATTAGGAAGCCACGCTTCTTCAGCAGAACTTGAACGGGCTGGTCCACGCAACCCTCCCCTAAAAGCCTTTACGGCCAACTCAGCATCCTTCTCGTCTTCCCCTTCCACGTCAACAACCAACTGTCGCAGCTGGGCCCGTTTGTTGATCTTCTCGCGCTCCACATCGGTATCCATCGCTGGCTGCTGGGCACGACCATGGCTCGAGGTTTGACTTGTGGGCTTCACAATCATCAATGTCGCACCACCCAGTCATGCTCCTCGTTCCATGTCCAGCTTCATAACGTGCCTCACTCTCAGCGTCATGTTTGGCATCATCGTCCTTCTGCCCGTTTTCTTCTCCCACTCTCCCTGGCCCTTGTCCTGGGCACCCTCACAGTCGATCACAGTCGATCACAGTCGATCAGGACTCTGTAGGCGTCGCTGTCCTCTGGCTCCACAGGGGCTTGTCGGAACTCCCTGAGCGCGCTTGTCGCGGCTTCGTTGTGGGCTTGGTTTAGGGCGAAGTTTCCTACTGTTACTCAAGTCTTCCTTTCTGTTTGGAATTAACTTAAATCATTCCTGCTTGGTTGAGTTAATTGCTATAATTCAACTATCCATACTGTCACGGATGTGGGTTCCTTCCCGTCCCCTTATAGTGCGAGGTGGGTGGGACCCCCTGCCAACCATACACTAGGTTGCAACATTTGCCACTTGTAAATTTGAAAAACCAAAGGTTAGTAAAATTTGCAACTGAACTGACGCCGCATCCCCCATCAACAATTCAGCCATATTCTCCAGCTACATGCATGTACTGGACTCCTCTCAAACTAAAAGACAAGAAGATCACCATTTCGCTCGACTCATGCAGTCGTTCATCAGACATTTGTCAGGTGAGCAAGGGCTCAGTTCTCTTCCTCATCAAAAAGTCGCGTCCGGAAGCAGTGTACCGACGTTACGGAGGAGCTATTTATTTCAAAGCCAACAAGAAATGGCGAACCAGGACACAAGAAACAAAAGGCGATGCCTGGTGCACAGAGCGTTACCGACTGGACAGACACCCCGAAAACCAGGCCTTGCCCAAGTTCATTCCTCCGATTAAAGGCTCCCTCAAAAGAAGGCCTTCTCCGCAAGATATTTTGTTCTGAAAAGAAGATATTTCCCGTAGGTGGCCCTGCGAGCTCTCACGGTCAGTCCTGGGACCTAACCTCAACGACAATATTTTGTAAACCTTACTATGCTTGGAATTGATTCTTGATTATAACAGGATGATAACCAACAACGTGTCCAAATCACAATTTAAAAAATAATAATAATCGGTCTTAGAAAGGCACGATGAACTGGGTGTTGTGGAACATTTAGAAGATGTGTGGGTCCCAATGCGCTTCGTGTCGTCCGTGGAAGCATTCATTGGTGGTGTGAAGTTCGTGGCCCCATCCCCCGGGCTATAAAGCAAAGCCCAGATGGTTTGCTGAATCTCACAGCAATCCCAGAGTTTGAAAACATGGACCCCTTCGATGTGCTCCCAGACCCCATTCTCCTCATCATCTTTAACTTTGTCTCTGACGTGAAAACCCTTATTCGTTTTCGGGCCATCTCCAAGAGATTCAACTCGCTTGTCCCTCGAACCGAGTCGCTTCTCCTGAAAATCAACTGTCTTGTCTCTGCCGACTCGTCCCTCCTCAGCTGCTTCAACTCGATCCTTAAGTCCTTGCGCAACCTTGTCGCCCCCATGCCCCATCAGCGTCCACGGATGAGTTCGCCAGCCCATATCCTGCGAGATTTTCAGACCATCCGAGACCTGGACGTGGTGCTGCCCTCCGGCAACATGCAGGTGGAGAAGAATGCTGTCGTTATGTGGAGGGCTGAGTTCGGGAGAACCCTGAGAAGCTGCGTGATCTTCGGGTTCCGTGAAACCGGAACCTCGCCGCCAACTCGAATTCCGCCTGATTTTAGCGATGGACTTGCGGGAGGGCTGAAGCTGAGGATTGTGTGGACGATAGGCGCGCTAGTGGCGGCTTCGTCGAGGCACTATCTTCTAAAGGAGGTGATAAAGGAGCAGAAGCAGCTGGCGAGTCTGGTGGTGAGGGACAAACAAGGCGAGGGCATGGTGGTGATGGACAAGGACGGTCTCGAGGAGTTCCAGGAAGCCCTTGAGGAAGCAGATGCGAGCGACGCCTACAAGGTTGTGATAGGTGGCGAGGGTGGACAGGGAGAGTGGGAGAGCAAGACCGGCGGAAGGACTATGGTGCCCAATGTCAAGCTAAGAATGAGGCAGGCGCTGAAGCTGGACGTGGAGGACGGAGCATGGGTAGGTGGTGCAACACTTGTGGTCGTGAAGCCAATATCTCCGTGCTCTACCAATGGTGGGCCCGACGCAATGGAGGTTAACTTGGAGCCGGAGGCACCGAACAATGGGACCCAGCGGCAATGGCTGGAAGATGACGTGGGAGAGGAGGAGAAGGAGGCAGAGTTGGCCATGGAGACATTCGGCAGAGGATTCCATGGACCGGCTGTTCGAGCTCTGCTAAAGACGCGTGGCTTCCTCATGGAACTGAACTCCTTTTGATATTACCTTTCCTTTTTCGTTCTTGGTTTGCAAGTTGAAAACACCTTTGCTTGTTCAGTTCTGCTAAAAAAACCAGGCTTTCCCGGTTTTGCCTGCTTAACGTCGATTCACTGCTGAGCCTTCAACCATCTGACAACTGTGTGACGAACTCCTGAAAGAGTCGAGTGTTTTGTTAATATTCTTGTCATTTAGTGTGATTGGAGTTCGGTTCAGTGCATGTAGCCGGAGAAGACGGCTTTGGGAACAGCCGTGACACTCATACAACGTTAGCTTTATACACGTCGCCGAGTGTCTGACACCTCCGCTGCATGACAAGTGGCAGTGTGGATGGATAGCCTAAGCTAACAAATGATGTCTGTTTTCTATCGAGCAGCCAGAAATTGGAGCTGTTCGATGGCATCTCACCTTGCTTGTAGGAGTACATGATAGTTTTAGAAATTTGAGTATAACATATAAAAAAGTCAAAGGAAAAATGTAAAAAATATGAAATGAAAATAAAGACCTTGCACGTGGGATTGATGGAGTTAGCGTTGAAATGATGCTTGAATTCTCAAGCTTAATAAATCAACATTATTGTTTAAGAGATTCACTATTGGACAAGATAATCTCATTCTAGTAAATACCTTTTACAAAGACAGAATGTTCAATGTTTGTGTAAAAGGACAAGAACTAAGATTTATCTTTAAATCTAAAATAGAAAACTCCACATTTGGGCCCTTACAATTATTACATATGAACTTCTTTGGACCCTTGACAACAGGAAGCCTATAAGAAAAAACATTTGTGCTTGTACTAAGCGATTATTACTCTAAATTTTCGCTGATATATCTTCTTACACGTAAAGATGAAATCTTTGGTAGATTTAACAATTTTTGTAAAAGAATCCACAATGAAAAATACCTCATCACAAATAACACTACAATCAATCATGGAGGGAAATTTGAAATGTTTTGCTTACAAAATGGTTTCTATTCCTTGAACTCCACAACCAAATAGGATGGTGGAAATAAAAGTAGAACCGGAAACAAGATAGCCAAAATTATGCTTTGTAAATGTAATTTGCCAAAATTATGATTTGTAAGTATAATTTGCCAAAATTATGCTTTGTAAGTATAATTTGCCAAACTAGCTTTGAGGGAAGTTGTAAATACAAGCTGTTACTGACTAAGGAGGGCCTTCATAATCTCTGGATATGTGGTCATGATCTTTTGCTTTTCATTTTTGGCACCTCCGAGCTCTCGTTCTTCACTCGGATTCTTTTTCTCACGCTTTCCCATTCTGATTAAATAAGCACGGTTTTCAAAAACATGAATCCGAACAGTTTCAAACCCATTCTGATTTCATGTATATTGTTTAGAATGAGCCATAACAAAGACAATCTGAGAAAAGCAGTGAGGGCCTGGAAGTGCCAAGTATGTATTATAACAACATACCAAGAAATAATGATCCATAAGGATAGTTGTAAAATTCAAAACTAGATATATTCCCAATTAAAATATGTAGAAATAGGCTTTCTATTACAGAAGTGATATCATGATGGCTTATTTCAATTGACCTATGTTATAATTTGTATTATTCTTAAGTAGAAAGTAGGTCTTTAAATCCTTGTAAGCAAAATTTTTTTGTGTCATAGTTAGAAGAATTTAAATCTAATTTTCTCTTAGATGAATTGTAATACTAAAAAATGCCTATAAGATTTTATTCTCTTATTTTTTAATAAATAAATTCATATATTTATAAAATAAAAAATCATTTTAATATTTTCAAGTTCAAGTGAAATCCTTCATGATTGTTTTGAGTGTAAAACTATGGACTGACCTAGTAAGTAATCGACTTCTATGATATTTGCTTTGTTTTAGGTGGATGCAAAGGAGATGAGTTATGGCAGTGCATCTCTGCGACATCACATACTGATGCTTTGCAATTACTTATAAATTTTAACAACAACGTCACATATATTTATAGTCCTAATGTTGTAGGAACTATTCATAAAAAGTCTAATCAATAAGGTTTTGAGCTCTTGAAATCCTACATGATTGTGCTCAATCAATCACATAGCAATAGTATATTGTTTAATGATGAAAATCCCTCAAAACACACTTTCAATTCAAACTCAGGGTTTCGGATTTCCAGAGCCCAATCACAGTTTATTCAATCTTTGAGCACAGCAATAATGGAATGCACAACCAATCATAAAACTTGCGTGTTGTTGATATTTATGTGAGTTTATTCATAAACCAATCACAAATTTATATGCAATCCGTTGTTGATATCTATTCCCTTCTGTTGAAAAGGAGCTTGCGGAAATGCTAAAGTAAATAAGTTAGAATAACATGAAATTTCATGCTTTCCTCCCGTTACCTCTGTGGTGGCAGTCAGCTTGCGAAGTCTGTGGAGCTTGTCGCTGGCCATTTTCTGTTGCTTTACCATTGGTAATTGGGTAAGCAAATTTGCATGTTCTAGCTTTGCTAAGGAATGTGTTGGAATTAGGACAGAGACTAAGTGATTGTTTCTCGTTTTTAATCTTCACATCAATTCACAAGACATACTAGCCTTCTACACCTGGTAAGATGCTTTGCTTATTGGGTTTCCCCTAAATTTATAAAGTGCTACTCTGAATTGATGAGCCGCAAAAAAATTTGCCAAGGAGACTAAGCAATTAAAATTGATAATACTAAAAACTTTCAAAAGTAAATATTTGCTAGCTAGCATATTATTTATGTTATGTATCTAGGAGGCAGATGTTGCATCTGACCCATGGCAGTTCATCCTTTTGCTGGTTCTGATCATGGCATTTAAATGGTACAACTCAAAACAACGGTCTGTGTTTGCTGCTGGTCAATAACGGACTTTCATAATCCTTATCATGTGTCAAGAATAGGAACATAGTTTCATGCATTCAAAATACGCTTTTGTCATACTGGGCACATATTATGGGAGTGATTCGACTATTGTAAACATTTTTATGGGAGTGATTTAATTACAGTAAACATTTTAAGTTTGATATGTACTTTGTGTGACATTTATATTTGCCTTCAATTGGAAATGAATGCGAACAAAGGAAAGGCCGTCTCTTTGTGTTTTGCTGTTTTGTCTTTGCTTGTTTATTTGTTGTTTTGTTTTGTTTTTATTGTGTGATTCTGATGGAAATTTAAATCACAGATTTTTTTTTTGAGTTTTTTTATTGGGTTAGAATGACGATGCTAAATCTAATCGGAGCCTCTATAATATTTTTAGCTCATTAACTAGCATTTGAATACTGAAAACCTTTGTAAGAAACATTATTAACACAGAAAGTTACTGTATGGGAACAAACAACCAATGTTAATAACTTATTTCAAGCCAAAAACTCTTAAAAGCCTTTTTTTTTTTGTTGAAGTAAATTTGCGTTAATAAAAAGTAATATACAAAAGTATAGGAAAATACTCCAATATTATAAAATTACAAAAATTATGAAAAAATAGAAGTTAGAAGGTTTCAAATTTCATTCAAAATAACATTTCTTTATGAAGATTTTATATTTTGAAATAAAGAAATTCTGTCTTATATAATTTTTCTTACTTTAACCAACATAATAGAAATGTTGACTATTTTATTTTAACTATTCTTAAAAGCCTTATTATGTTGTAAAAAAATCAACCTTTTATTCTAGATAATATCACCAATAATTGTTCAAAAATAGAGATCTACAATAATCTGGTGCTGAAGTTTCTCATCCCTCTCCCATTCATGTCAAGTATGATGGAAAATAAATTGTTTATCTTCAAACTCAATAACCAAAAGACTTTTCCTATACATTAGGCGCTACCAAAATCATATTGTATAGGAAATGCTACACCACATTCCCAAAGTTAAGAATTAAACCTTGCTTCAACTCGTACATCAAAATCCTCAACAACTGAATTTGTTGAACTTCTTCCTGTAGTGCTTGTACAATAAAACAGTCAAGTGCTACATAATTTATCATTTGGCTCAAAGAGCTTGCAGCAACATTCCGATCACTAGATTACCGACGGGTTTTTGTTTTTTTTTTTTCAATTGCTTATTGTTTATTATCAGTCATTGCCCTTTCCTCTTGTAATTCCTGAAGCTTCCTCTTAGTTACAGCCGAAGCTATCTCCGATACCACTATCGAGTAAAGATTAAACTTTTGGAAACAAACACTAACAACTTCTTTTACTCTCACATAAGACAAATCAAATACTTGCTTCATGGTTAACCTCTAAGGGATTCACAGACCAAAATAACATCAAATACTAAACATTAATCTCGCAATCCCTGAGCAAATGAAACACAAGAGTTACAGTTGTCTTAAGTGCCAGCAATGTTGGAGATTATCCCACATTAGTCTCGGATGCCAAGTTCCTTGACTTTATTAGTAGTAATATCCATACTCCTTACAAGACTTTTTAGAGAGATATGTTTGCTTCTTATATGGTATTAAAGCATGTTTGGTCCTATGTGGCCCCAATGGTGGCCCTCTCCAGTTAGTCCATATCGAAAATAATATTTTTTATTATAAAAACGTAAATTTACTTTTATTTATTAATAAAAGGTAGTGTAAAAATATTTTTTATTTTCATCCACTTCTTCATCACGCACTGATACCCGCAGTTGCAGCACGTCTTCTCCTACTGATTCATGCAGTTTGTAGCTACTAAAGTTGACACACGTAGGAGCCTATACTAACAATAATATAAGGTAAATCCCAACCATTCAACTACATATAAACCTGACTGCAACACCACCATGCACGTGTACACCCTCAGCCATATTATATTTAACACGGTCAAACAAAAAGCTCACCTAGATCATCTTCATTTTATTGCCTTACTGTAATACCATATAATAAAATTGAATGTAGAGATTGAACTATTAGAAATTCAAAGAAGAAAAATGGAAAAAGATATTGAGAATATCATCCTGAAAATATAGTATATGTTTATTCCGTTATCCAAAGAAATCGAATTAATGCAACATATGTATAGTCCATGTAAAACCACTAAACAACTTGGCAACAAAAATTGACATAATAATGCAAATGTAACCCAATATCTAACAAAGAATGGTAACATTGGAATTCAAGTGGAAACATCTATCTAACATTTAGCATGTAGAAGTGACATAGAACTTTACAAATCATATTTAAAAGGTTTACAGCTTATCCGCATTACCGCTTGTCTGCTGATTAGCTGTGGCTTGTAAATTTGGACAAACAAAGGTCTATAAAGACTTCAAGCAAAACAGGGAAGCATGGGGGTTTGAGGAGGAACCAAACGATCACATTAGAGTTCAACACGGAAAAGGCACATCCAAGTTTCGAAGATAAAACGTACAGGGAAGGAAGATACAAGAAACAAAAACAAAACAAAACATACAGCGAAGGAAGACACAAGAAACAAAAGACGATTCCTATACAGAGCGTTGCGCCACGTTCAGCCCTCTGACAAAAGGGTTTCCCAAAATGCGTTCACTTCCCACGCTTCTTCAGCAGAGCTTGAACGACTGGTCCATGCATCCCACCCCCAAAAGCCTTTACGGCCAACTTAGCGTCCTTCTCGTCTTCCTCTTCCACGTCAACAACCTCCTGTCGCAGCTGGGCCCGTTTGTTACTCCCGCATCGGTACCCACCGCTCGCTGCTGGGCACGACCATGGCTCGAGGTTTGACTTGTGGGCGTCAGGATCACCAGTGTCGCACCACTTAGTCATGCTCCTCCTTCCATGTCCAGCTTCATAACGTGCCTCATTCTCAGCGTCATGTTTGGCACCATGGTCCTTCCGCCCGTTTTGTTCTCCCACCCTACCTGGCCTTCGTCCTGGCCACCCTCACAGTGGATCAGGCTCTGTAGGCGTCGCAGGCCTCTGGCTCTACAGGGGCTTCTCGGAACTCCTTGAGCGGTCTGGTCGCGGCTTCGTCGTAGCCTTGGTTTAGGCTGAAGTTTCCTACTTTTATTCAAGTCTCTCTTTCTGTTAGTAATTAACTTAAATCATACCTGCTTAGGTGTGTTAATTGCCATAATTCAGCTATCCATACTGTCACGGGTGTGGGTTCCTTCCCGTCCCCTTAAAGAATGGGAACTAAGGATAGTTAGAAAGAGAAGGGAGAGAGAGAGAGAGAGAGGAAATAAGACTTGGAACTTCCAATTTTATTGAAAATTTTGAGATGTATTATTACTTTTACAATGAGACTCATTTTAGTAGGTAAAGTTCCTCAACAAGACCAGTATCATATCTCATATATGTTACTTTGTCCAACCGAAATCATTTTATTGGACCAAGAACAATGACGTATGTAGGGAGACGTTGAGATAGGCAGAAAAGAAAATATTCTTCACATTACTTTTGGTAGTGATCTGGCATATAAATTATTCTCTTTATTTTTGACATCTTATGGGATCACATGGCCTTTCAAGGACTCCCCCCAGGATATTTGCAAGCATTGTAACCTAAAATCAAAGAGAAGAAAAGAGTTAAGAAAATTACATGAAAATCCACAAGAATAGCAAATGACAAAACAAACTAGAAATGCATGTTTTACGTGTCAAGCTAGTTTTGAACCAAAACGACAAGAGTCGTAGCTTCTCTATCTTGCTATAGCTAATATATTTGGTGCATGGTTAGGAAGAAAGATTACAATAGGTTTTGTTAGGATGTTTATCTCACATTGGAATATAGATATGGGAACCTAGGCTTATAATGGATAAGGTAATACCTCCTCTTGCTTATAGATTTTAGGATAGGCCTCTTTACTTTAACATGATATCAGAGTCATTACACATTTCCTTATGTTTGTGGTGGACTAACATTATCTTTAATATTGGTCTACTTGTAATGTTTTTTCCATAGCATGAAGAGCATCTATAGAGAATGCTTATCTCATATAAAAAATATAGATACATAAGTCTAATATTATATTAGACAGGTAGTATATCTATGAATTTTAGGATGGACTTGCTTTTAAAAATGAGAAGCATACTAACTAACTATGCACACTAACCACTACATAAATTATTTTACCATTTTACATTTGCTTAATTTTATGTGCCATTAGAAAACTCAGGAAATAGATGCTTATGAATTGAAGCTTACTAGGATTTGTGGTCTTGACTATTCCCGTTTGTGAGAAGTCACAGCTTGATGGACTCTTTCGAGACTTTTGGAAATAGAGATTCATGGCATAGGCAGCATGTGATGCAATAGTGTTTGGTTCAAAGCAGACTCCGCCTGGGTGGATTGGGCTACAATCAATGCCTTGGCCACAGGCAAAGTCAATGTTTGATTGTAATTTGGCCTCAGAAACTTCATTCTTGGGAACACACCAACTTGCTACACTTGAAGTCTAGTAAGGACAAACGAAAGCAAGAGCAATGTTATGAAGGGAATAATGCTTGAGAACAAGCTTCTACAGGATAGAAATTGCCCTAACATGGCTCTGAAAAATGATAAATTTCCTCACCTGGACGTCTTCATGAACAAACGATTGCAATTTTGCAACACAAACCGAGAACCATCAGAGTGCGTACATAAACAAGAAACCAAAACTAAAGCTTAGAAACCAAGGAAAAGAATCCAAACCTGCAAGGCCAAAGGCCAAGACAAGGATGCCAAGCAAGAGCACTGGTGAACGTAGCAAAAGCATAGCCATGGTAGCACTCACTTTTCGTAGCGTACAAAAATCGTAGTGATATAAGAGAGAAGGAAGGCAATATGGGAAATGGTGGGAGGATGAGTACCTTATATACAGAGCAAGAGAGGACACGTGTAGCGGTAGCCACCTATCCCAGCAAGCTAATAAGCTGGAAGGTTAAGCGAATTTCATTTGACATGTGATCGTGATTTATGACATTTTTGGTAAATCTCCACGAATCCGCAGGCTTAGTTATTGGGTAGCCAAAAGAAATACAGGGTTGACATTCCTAACATTTAAGATCTGTAAAATTAGGTTCTTTCTAGACTTTTATGTTGAGAATATAAAATTAAGGAAACAGCTTTTTTTTTTAAACCAATGATTGCTAAACATTTTTATTATTTGGACCTAAATGGTTATAGTATGTTTAGGGTTTTTTTTTATTGATTGAATTTAAACATGACGATAAATATTTTCTAACATTATTTATGTTAAAATCTTGTATGCATTTTACCTTTCCCAACACATTAGTGTATTGCACTTTTTATGTGTAAAGATGTTCTTATCTTTTATAAGTTAGTTTTAAATAAGAAATATGTTTTTCAATATGATATTAGAACCAAAGTTTCAAATGAAATACTCGTTTAGTTGTAAATGCAGTACATCCCAATGAAAAGTTTTCTTTCGCACTTAACAGCCTTACTAACTGATTGTCTTTCCTACATAACCAAGGCTACGTTGCAATGAATCTCACTTCAGGATAAGGCAAACGCATTCAAGATGTTAAACTTAAAGTTTCCATTAACTCACCACTTGAACTAGCTAGCCAACAATAAAATAACTTGAGATTTAAATAGAAAAACATGTAAACACACTAAGACTCGAACTCACCAAGATTTTTTTTATTATCCAACATGCATTTTACATGTTGGAGAACATGGTGATGAGCTTGATGTCGATAACAAGGAAGCAGGAGAACATGTTGGAGTTCACCCATTGAGTTGCCATTTTTGTGTGAGGGGGGAACAAATATAAGGAAGTTTCTCACTAAGCATCACATAAAAAAAAAACTGAATTAATGATTGCTAAATATTGTCATTCATTCATTATTTCCTTCTTTCTTTCTTTATTTTTTATTTTTTTTTTAAAAAAATTCTTTTGCTTTTTACAATGGTAGAAACGAGATACTATGCCCTCACATAATCATTGTAATCAATTTCTTCCTATGGTCCATCCTTCCTCTTAACTTTTCTTAGGCTTAAATAAACTTGTATCCAAAAAATCAACATGTTCATGGGCCCGACAATAAGATAATTTGTGTAAGGCTAAAAGATGTATATATATGGGTGTCATTTAAAAAAAAAATTGGATAAGAATCAAGGCTTAGTAAGGTGACTGATGATAAATAAACAACATTGGCATGAAAGGCACAATCGATCCAAAGATAGTCTAAATCATTTTCTCAATTAGATGCAATTTAGGATTTTTCCTCAAGAGAAAATCAAACAAATTCTAAGATTTGGATGAGATCTAAGATAATTGCATACTTTACATGAATGTTTACGAGAGATACACATAATTTAAAAGATTAAGGACTTTTAGAGCTTAATAATTGAATCAACAAAATCAGAATCACACTTAACTCATATCACAATTATAGGTTTAGAAAAAATTTACACCTCCCTAAAAATCACCAAGAATTCACAACAAGGGATGTGATCATGACACAAGAAAAATTTTAAAATTTTTAGCATAAATTTTTTTTCTACCCCTAAACTTAAATGAAATAATGTCCTCAATGTAGGGAAAAACTAGAGAGCAAGGAGGAAGAAAACTCTCCTTATTGCAAAATGTGTCCATGGATGACCTAATGATGAAACTCCAAGAAAGTAATCCTTCAAGAAATAAATTAATCTAGATAAAACAAAGAAAATAATGAAGATGGAGGAAATATTCTTAGACTTTTTTTAAACAGAATAATTACAAACAAGTTAACTATTGAACCAATTAAGAAACATAGTGAAAATACTTAGGTTGCCTCTTAAGAAGCACTTGCTTTATAGTTATTAGTCAAATTATCTCAGATATTGCTACTCAAGGAGGATGAAACTCCATCAATTTTCATGATTTAGGCTTTATTGTGTGTTGCCCCAACTCCTCAAATTTTGTTACCTTTCACCTTGAATATGGTGGATATGCCTCCATGAGAAATGAATTCTCAATTATTTTGTCAAATAGGCAAACCAACCACACTTCAAATGGGTCATTGAAAATATTTTCCTAAAAAACCTTGTTCTCTAACTTGTCAATTCTCTTAATTCTAAAACAAGAATTGTCATCATAGGGATATTTCATTAGTTTAAAAAGATTAAAGGTAACAAGATCATCTTGAACTCAAAGAATCAACTTTCCTTAATGTACATTAACCATAAATTTTCTTATTGCTAGAAAATGTGAATCTAAGATAAATGGTATCTCAAAATCTTCCTCCATGTCAAGAATTATGAAATCTGTAGGAAAGATAACTTGTCAACCTTTACCAATACATCTTCCACAATACCTTTTGGATATTTGCTTGATTGATCAAGCAATTGAAGTGAGATTATTATTGCTTTTACTTCACTCAATCCTAATTTCTTGAAAACTAAAAAGACATCAAATTAATACTTTCACCTAAATCACACAATACTTTTTCAAAGTAAGAATCTACAATAATGCAAAGAATCATAAAGCTTCTTGGATCTTTTAACTTTGGAGGTAATTTATTTTAGAGGATGACTAAGCACTCCTCGGTTAACTTTACAATTTCATAATCTTTTAGCTTCTTTTTGTTTACCAATATCTCCTTAAAAAACATTGCATAGCTAGGCATTTAGGCTAAGGCATTTGCCAAAGGAATGTTAATGTACAGTTTTTTAAATACATCAAGAAATTTAGAAAATTGCTTATCCACTTTGTGTTGATGGAATTTATAAGGAAATGGACTTAGAAGCACATATGGCTTTGGATTATCTGGGAAGAGTTTGCTCTTGAGTGCCTCCTTAGGTTGTGTGATGGCATCCTTGTCCTTGTCTTTGGAAATGTCTTTTTTTAGTGTCATGTTCTCCCACTTACTTATCCTTTCTTAGGGTTATACCTTTTGAACATTCTATAGGATTTTTCTTTGTGTTGCTAGGCAAAGAACCCTCTTGTCTCCTTAAGATCATGTTGGCTAATTGACTCATTTGCATTTCTAGATTTCTAATTGAAGCTTCTTGGTATTGGAATCCTACTTTTGTGCTATTAGTAAAGCTCTGAATGTGTTAGCCAGCTTGGTGATTATATCTTCCAAATTTGACTTCGTCTCTTCTAATGGTTTGAATCTTGATGGTGGCCTTGATGCATTCAATTTAATTCATGAAAAATTTGGATGATTACACCATCCTAGGTTGTAAGTATTAGAGTATTAATTATTCTAAGACCTTTCCTAACAAAATTAGTATTTTCAATAAATTGAGCAAAAGGGTTACTAATTTGACATTTTGTGCTTGCATGTCCTCCACTATAAAGATCACATGCTTTATTTTGAATTCTCATAACTAGACTACTTAGGTTATCAATCTACTCATTAAGTGCTTTAAATTATGTATACATTTCAATGAAAGCATTCACCTCATGAAATCCACTTGCTTTACGCATCGGTAGCCTCTTAGTAGACTATTAATAACTATTTGATGCCATTTCCTTCAAAAGCTTATATGTCTCTTCTAGTGTTTTATTATTTAAGGCCCTTTCTGTAACTACATCAATTATAAAATGGAGATTTGTACTAAATCCATTATATAAAGTTTGTACCTATAACAATATAGCTAGTCTGTGATGTGGACATCTCCTTAAAAGCTTCTTGAATCTTTCACAAGTTTATTACAATGATTCATTGTCCATTTACACAAAAGTGGTAATATCTTTATGCATTTTGTAGACTTTCTAAGAGAAAAGAACTTACTAGGAAATTTCTTGGCAAAATCATCTTATGTAGAGATTGATCTTGCAAGAAGAGAAGAGAGTCAATTTTTAGCTTTATTTTTAAGAGAAAATGGAAATAGCCTTAACCTGACAGCATTATTTGTGACTCAATTGTATTTAATCATTTCACATATTTCAAAGAAAGCTTCAATTTAAGCAATAAGATCATCATGTGATGGCCCACTAAATTGCACCAAGTATTGGAGCCTTATCACCTTTTTTCTCACTTTCACAACATGCTTTCTACTCTCTAGCTCTAGGCAATCATGAATATCATAAAACTATTTTGTCAATCCATTGTTAGATTACTTATCCTCCTTAGTTGAGTAGTTTTTACCTATCCTTGTTTAGCTTCCTTTTTTCTTTTTTCATGTTCCACATACTTCGTAAGGTTAGATTATCCTCCATCCCCATAAACTACTGCTCATTTTCCTTTTGCACTTTTAACTTAGCTTATCGTTTCATAAGGGCTCTTAGCGAGTCAATAGAAATAAAATGGTAATACAATCTTTATTCGATGCTCAATTACTTGAATTTCTTTTTAATCCTGCATCAGTTTACCCTTTTCCTCATCCAATTTGTCATTCGTATAAGTTTGCTCTTGGATATCCTCTTCCAACTTAGTTAAAATAATATAAGAAATCCTCAATTAAAACTAATCAAATTGCAACTAGAATTTCTCCCACCCATTAGACTCTATCAAAATCATCTTGTCTAGGAAATAATACACCATATTCCAAGCACTAAGACTTAAACCTTCCTCCAACTCTAGCATCAAAATCCTCAACAATTGAATTTGTTGAAGTTATTCTTTTATTGCTTGTACACTAAAACATTAAAGTGCTACATCATGTATCATTTGACTCGAAGAGCCTACAACAACATTCCAATCCTAAACATTCAATTGCTTTTCACCTTTTTCAGTTCTTACCAAATTTCCTTTAGTTGTTTCCTCAATTGTTCTTCATTTATTATCATTCCTCGCCTTTGCCACATGTGATTCCTCATTCCGTATTATGCCTCTCCTATCGCTTCCTTGTTATCCACTTCTTGATTAAGCCTATCCTTATTTTTGGTGACCTCATCATTGCATGTGTTGTTCATCTTCAAGGTGCACTAAGAAGACAACAACATTGTCCGTCTTAATTCCATGGAAGAACTGAGCTACCTTTTTTGCATACCTTTCTTTAATTTCTATCCTTCCAAATCAAACCTCTTAAGAGAACTCATCAAGTATTACTTTATTCACAAAGGGTACATCCATTTTATTTCCAAGCAAGATAATCTTACCATTAGACAAAAGGTTTAGTTGCATATTTAGAGGCTATAAAGATATCTAACACTTTTTTATTTCCTTCACCCTTGCTATCCGAGATAATACAGTGAGGAGGATCTTTGTTCTAAGGGAATGCAACGGATTTTTGAAACGATTAGTAACACGAATACCCATATTTGAACAGAAGGCAAGAGATCTAAAAGATGAATTGTTTACAAACCTAAACATCTTCTATTTTAATAGAAGACAAATCAAATACGTGCTTCATGGATTAAAATAACATTAAATACTAAACATTAATCTTACAATCCCTGAGCAAATGAAACACACCAATATGCTAAAATACCTGCAACCAAAGCACACAATAACGGTTCTTCCCAATCTTCACGAAGAGCCAATTACATCAAAACACTTCAAATTTGAAAACAAGTACCATCTTAGTTTGGATAGCATAAGCATTTAGTGGATAGAACGTTAAGTAAGAGAGAGAGAGAGAGAGAGAGAGAGAGAGTAAGACTTGAAACTTCTAATTTTATTGAAAATTCTAAGATGTATTATTACACTTACAAGACGGGTATCATATCTCTCACTTTGTCCAACCAAAATCATTTTATTGGACCAAGAGCAATGACATATGTGGGGAGATGTTGAGATAGGTAGAAAAGAAAATATTCTTCACACTACTTTTGGTAATGATCTAGCATATAAATTATTCTCTTTATTTTTGACAACTTATGGGATTACATGGCCTTTCAAGGACTCCCCCCCGGATATTTGCAAGTATTGTAACCTACAATCAAAGAGAAGAAAAAAGTTAAAAAAAATTACATGAAAATCCACAATAATCACAAATGACAAAGCAAACTAGAAATGCATGTTTTATATGTCAAGCTAGTTTTGAACTGAAATAACCAAAGTTGTAACTTTTCTACCTCGCTATAGAAGATGTATTTGGTGCATGGTTAGGAAGAAAAAGATTACAATAGGTTTTGTTGAGGATGTTTATCTCATATCATAATGTAGGTATGAGAGCCTAGGCATATAATAGATAAGGGTATACCTTATCTTGCTTATAGATTTTAAGATAGGCTTCTATACTTTAAAATCATATCAATGTTATTACACATATCCTTATGTTTGTGGTGGACTAACACCATCCTTAATATTGGTCTGCTTGTAATTTTTCTTTCATAGCATGAAAAGCATCTATAAAGAATGCTTATCTCATATAAAAAATATAGATATGTAAGTCTGATATTATATTAGACAAGTAGTATATCTATGAATTTTAGGATGGACTTCCTTGCTTTTAAAAATGAGAAGCATACTAACTAATTATGCACATTAACCATTGCATAAATTATCTTACTATTTCATATTTGCTTAATTTTATGTGCCATTGGAAAATGGAGGAAATAAATGCTAATGAATTAAGGCTTACTAGGATTGGTGGTTGTGACGATTCCGGTTTGTGAAAAGTCACAGCTTGATGGACTCTTTCGAGACTTTTGGAAATAGAGATTCATGGCATAGGCAGCATGTGATGCAATAGTGTTTGGTTCAAAGCAAATGCCGCCTGGGTGGATCGGGCTACAATCAATGCCTTGGCCACATGCAAAGTCAATGTTTGACTGCAATTTGGCTTCAGAAACTCCATTCTTAGGAACGCACCAACTTGCTGCACTTGAAGTCTAGTAAGGACAAACGAAAGTAAAAGCAATGTTATGATGGGAATGATGCTTGAGAACAAGCTTCTACAGGATAGAAATTGCCATAAGATGCCTCTAAAAAATGATAAATTCCCTCACCTGGACATCTTCATGAACAAACGATTGTGATTTTGCAACACAAACCAAGAACCATTAGAGCATGTACATAAACAAGAAACCAAAATCGAGGCTCAGAAACCAAGGAAAAGAATCCCAACCTGCAAGGCCAAAGGCCAAGATGATGATGCCGAGAAAAAGCACTGGTGAACGTAATGGAAGCATGGCCATGGTAGCACTCACTTTCTAATAGCGTACAAAAATTGTAGTGATATAAGAGAGAAGGAAGGCGATATGGGAAATGGCGGGAGGATGAGTACCTTATATACAGAGCAAGAGAGGACACGTGTAGCAATAGCCACCTATCTCAGCAAGCCAATAAGCTGGAAGGTTGAGCGAATTTCATTGGACGTGTGATCGTGATTTATGACATTTTTGGTAAATCTCCACGAATCCGTAGGCTTAGTTATTGGGTAGCCAAAAGAAATATAGGGTTGACATTCCTAACGTTTAAAATCTATAAAATTAGGTTCTTCTAGACTTTTATGTTGAGAATATAAAATTAAGGAAATAGATTTTTTGCTTTTAACCAATGATTGCTAGACATTGTTATTATTTAGAACTAAATGGTTATAGTATGTTTAGGGTTTTTTTTATTGATTGAATTTAAACATGAAGATAAATATTTCTAACATTATATATGTTAAAATCTTGTAAAGATGCTCTTATCTTTTATAGGTTGGTTTTAAATAAGAAATATGTTTTTCAATATGGTATTATAACCAAAGTTTCAAGTGAAATACTCGTTTAGTTGTAAATATAGTACATTCCAATGAAAATTTTTCTTTCATACTTAACAATCATTACTAACTAATTGTCTTTCCTACATAGCTAAGGCTACATTGCAATGAATCTTACTTTGGTATAAGGCAATGTATTTTTTTTATTACAATGTATATATTCAACTCATGCATTCAGGATGCTAAACTTTGAGTTTCCATTAACTCACCACTTGAATTAGCTAGCCAACAATAAAATAACATGTGATTTAAATAGGAGAACATGCAAACATAATGCGACCCAAACTCATCATGATTTTTTTTTATTCAACATGCATTTTACATTGTTAATAGTATACTCCTTATTTAGAAAGATGTTGTGATATTTTGATGTTTTCATTTTTTCATTTTTTTATAAGGCGACTTTAAAGGAGAAATTAGACCTTCTATCATACCAAAATTTATGTTTAGAGTTTATTATGTTCCCATGATTGAGTGGGCATAACTAATTGTCTAGGTTAAATGACTCAAAAGAAGGCGGTAGACTAACTCAACATCACCATGGAGTGCAATGTGGGTAACCAAACCTTGCCTATAAGTGAGGCTGAGTTGAGGGTAGCTTGGATAGTTTGCATGACCAAAAGGAGTTGAGAGGTCAAGTCCTAGCCCAGTGTGGTTATGACATTGTCATTGATGACAATGAGCATGACGTTGCTAGCAAGGTAGAAAGAGAACATATTGGAGCTCACCCATTGAGTTACCACATTTGTGTCAAAGGGGAATAAATATAAAGAAGTTGCTCATTAAGCATCACATCACAAGAAATATATTTTTCTTTGAATTAATGATTGCTACATATTGTCTTTCTTTCTTTCTTTCTTTCTTTTCTTTTTTTTTAACTTTTTTTGTTTTTGCTTTTTAAAATGGTAGAAACAAGATATTATGCCTCATACAATCATTACAATCAATTTCTTCCCATGATCCATCCTTCCTCTCAACTTTTTTTAGGCTCAAATAAACTTGTGTTCTAAAAATCAACATGTTCATGGGTAAGGGACAATGAGATAATTTGTGTAAGGTTAAAAGATAAATATGTGGGTGTCATTTAAAAACAATTGGGTAAGAATCAAGGCTTAATGAGGTGACTGATGATAAATAAACAAGGTTGGCATGAAGGGCTTAATCAATCCAAAGATGGCCTAAATCATTTTCTCAGTTAGATGCAACTTAGGATTTTCCCTCAAGAGAAAATTAAACAAATTCTAAGATTTGGATAAGATCTAAAAAAAATTGCTTACTTCACATGAATGTTTACGAGAGATACACATAATTTAAAAAACTAAGGATTTTTAATGCTCAATAGGTGGATCAACATAATCAAAATCACACTTAACTCACATCACAATTGTAGGTTTAAATAAAATTTACACCTCCTTAAGAATCACCAAGAATTCATCATAAGGGATGTGATCATGACATAAGAAAAAGTTTTAAATTGAAGTTAGCACAAATTTTTTTTTCCACCTCTAAACTTAAATGAAGCAGTGTCCTCAACATAGGTAAAAACTAGAGAGAATGGAACAAGAAAACTCCCCATGTTGCAAAATGTGTCCATGGATGGCCTTAATGATGAAACTCCAAGAAAGTAATCCCTCAAGAAAGAAATTTAATCTAGATAAAACAAAGAAAATAGTGAAGATGGAGAAAATATTCTAAGATTTTTTTTAAAAAAATTAATTACAAATAACAAATTAACTATTGAACCAATTAAGAAACATAGTGAAAATGCTTAGGTTGCCTCCCAAGAAGCACTTGCTTTATAATTGTTAGTCAATCTATCTCAGATATTGCTACTCAAGGAGGATGAAACTCTATCAATTTTGATGATTCAAGCTTTGTTGTATGTTGCCCCAACTCCTCAAATTTTGTTACCTTTCACCTTGAATATAATGGATATACCTCTATAAGAAATGCATTCTTAATGTCTTTGTCCCATGACCAAACCAACCATGCTTTAAATGGGTCTTTGAAAATATTTTCTTGAAAAACCTTATTCTCTGACTTATCAATTCTCTCAATTCTAAAAACAAGAATTGTCATCATAGGGATATTTCATTAATTTGAAAAAATTAAAGGTAACAAGATCATCTTGAACTCTAAGAATTAACTTTCCTTATTGTACTTTAATTTGAATTTGTCTTATTGCTAGAAAATGTTAATCTAAGATAAGTGGTATTTCAAAATCTTCCTCCATGTCAAGAACTATGAAATATGTAAGAAAGATAACTTGTCAACCTTTACCAATACATCTTCCACTATACCTCTTGGATATTTGATTGATTGATTGATTGATCAACTAATTAAAGTGACATTGTTATTGCTTTTACTTCATTCAATCCTAATTTCTTGAAAACTAAAAAGACATCAAATTAATACTTGCACCTAAATCTACAATAGTTCAAAGAATTATAAAACTTCCTAGATCTTTTAATTTTAGAGGTAATTTGTTTTGGAGGATAACTAAGCATTCCTCTGTTAACTTTACAATTTCATAATCTTTTAGCTTCTTTTTGTTTACCAATATCTCCTTAAAAAACATTGCATAGCTAGGCATTTGGGCTAAGACATTTGCCAAAGGAATGTTAATGTACAATTTTTTAAATACATTAAGAAATTTATAAAATTACTTATCCACTTTGTGTTGATGGAATCTATAAGGAAATGGAATTGGAGGCACATATAACTTTGGATTATCTGGGAAAAGTTTGCTCTTAAGTGCCTCCTTAGGTTGTGTGATGGCATCCTTGTCCTTGTCTTTAGAAATGTCCTTTTTAGTATTAACATCTCCACTTACTTATCCTTTCTTAAGGTTATACCTTTCGTATATTCTATAGGATTTTTCATTATGTTGCTAGGCAAAGAACCCTCTTGTCTCCTTAAGACCATGTTGGCTAATTGACTCATTTGCATTTCCAAATTTCTAATTGGAGCTTCTTGGTATTGGAATCTCACTTTTGTGCTCTTGATGAAGCTTTGAATGGTATTAGCCAGCTTGGTGATTACATCTTCCAAATTTGACTTCATCTCTTCTAGTGGTTTGAATCTTGATGGTGGCCTCGATGCATTCAAGTTACTTCATGAAAAACTTGGATGATTACACCATCCCAAATTTTAAGTATTGAAGTATTGATTATTCTATGACCTTCCTAACAAAATTAGCAGTTTCAATAAATTGAGCAAAAAGGTTACCAATTTGACATTATGTGCTCGCATGTCCTCCACTACAAAGATCACATGCTTTATTTTGAATTATCATGACTTGAGTACTTAGGTTTTCTATCTTCCTATTAAATGCTTCAAATTATGTATACATTGCAATAAAAGCATTCATCTTATGAACTCCACTTGCTTTACACATTGGTAGCCTCTTAGTAAACCATTAATAACTATTAGATATCATTTCCTTCAAAAGCTTATATGCCTCTTCTAGTGTTTTATTATTTGAGGCCTTTTCTGTAACTACATCAATCATAAAATGGAGATTTGTACTAAATCCGTTATATAAAGTTTGTACCTATAACCATATAAGTAGTTTGTGATGTGGACATCTCCTTAGAAACTTTTTGAATCTTTCACAAGTTTATTACAACAATTTGTTGTCCATTTGCACAAAAATGGTAATATCTTTATGCATTTTTGTAGACTTTCTAAAAGGAAAGAACTTGGTAGGAAATTTCTTGGCAAAATCATCCTATATAGTAAATGATCTTGGAGGAAGAGAAGAGAGTCAATTTTTAGCTTTACTTTTTAGAGAAAATGAAAATAATCTTAACCTAATAGCATTAACTATGACTCCATTGTATTTAATCATTTCACATATTTCAAAGAAAGCCTAATTTAAGCATTAAGATCATCATGTGATGGCCCACTAAATTGCACCAAGTATTGGAGCCTTATCACATTTTTTTCTCATTTTCACAACATGCTTTCTACTCTAAAGCTCTAGGCAATCATGAATATCATAAAACTATTTTGTCAATCCATTGTTAGATTACTTATCCTCCCTAGTTGAATAGTTTTTCCCTATCCCTTTTTTAGCTTCCTTTTTCCTTTTTTTCATGTTCCATATACTTCGTAAGGTTGGATTATCCTCCATCCCTATAAACTACTGCTCACTTTCCTTTTGCACTTTTAACTTAGCTTGTCATTTTGTGAGGACTCTTAGCAAGTCAATGAAAATAAAATGGTAATACAATCTTTATTCAATTTTCAAATAATTGAATTTCTTTTTTATCTTGCATCATTTCACCCTTTTCCTTATCCAATTTGTGATTCATATAAGTTTGCTCTTGAATATCCTCTTATAACTTAGTTAAAATAATATAAGAAATCCTCACTTGAAACTAATTAAATTGCAACTAGAATTTCTCCTACCTATTAGACTCTACCAAAATCATCTTGTCTAGGAAATACTACACCATATTCCTAGCACTAAGACTTAAACCTTTCTTCAACTCTAGCATCAAAATCCTCAACAACTAAATTTGTTAAACTTTTTCTTTTAATGCTTGTACACTGAAACATTTAAGTGCTACATCATTTACCATTTGACTCGAAGAGCCTACAACAACATTCCAATCGTAAACGTTCAATTGCTTTTCACCTTTTTTAGTTATTACTGAATTACCTTTAGTTGTTTCCTTAATCGTTTCTCATTTATTATCATTCCCCGGCCTTGCCTTATGTGATTCCTCATTCTCATACTATGCCTCTCCTTTCGCTTCATTGTTATACACTTCTAGATCAAGCATATCCTTATTTTTGGTGACCTCATTATTGCATATGTTGTTCATCTTCAAAGTGCACTAAGAAGACAACAACATTGTCCGTCTCAATTCCATGGAAGAACTGAGCTCTACCTTCTTTACATAACTTTCTTTAATTTCTATCCTTGCAAATCAAACCTCTTAGAGAGAGTTCATCAAATATTATTTTATTCATAAAGGGCGCATCCATTTTATTTCCAAGCAAAACAATCTTACCATTAGACAAAAGGTTTAGTTGCATATCTGACACTTTTGTATTTCCTTCACCCTTGCTATCTAAGATAATACAGTTAAGAAGATGTTTATTCTAAAGGAATGTAATGAATTTTCCAAATGGTTAGTAACACAAATACCCAAATCTGAACATGAAGGTAAGAGATCTAAAAGATGAATTGTCTGCAAACCTAAACAACTTCTTGTATTCTAACAAAAGACAAATCAAATACGTGCTTCATGGATTAAAATAACATCAAATGCTAAACATCAATCTCTCAATCCCTAACCAAACGAAACACACCAATATGCAAAAATACTTGCAACCCAAAGCAAAACAATAATGGTTCTCCCTAATATTTACAAAGAGCCAATTACATCACAACACCTTAAATTTGTACATCACGAGAGAGAGAGAGAGAGAGAGAGAGAGAGTTGAAACTTCCAATTTTATTGAAAATTCTAAGATGTATTATTACACTTACAAGACGGGTATCATATCTCTCACTTTGTCCAACTGAAATCATTTTATTGGACCAAGAACAATGACATATGTGGGGAAATGAAAATATTCTTCACACTACTTTTGGTAATAATCTAGAATATAAATTATTCTCTTTATTTTTGACATCTTATGGGATTACATGGCCTTTCAAGGACTTCCCCCCGGATATTTGCAAGCATTGTAACCTACAATCAAAGAGAAGAAAAGAGTTAAAAAAAATTACATGAAAATCCACAATAATCACAAATGACAAAGTAAACTAGAAATGCATGTTTTATATGTCAAGCTACTTTTGAACCGAAATAACCAAAGTTGTAGCTTCTATACCTCGCTAAAGATGGTGTATTTGGTGCATGGTTAGGAAGAAGAAGATTACAATAGGTTTTGTTAAGGATGTTTATCTCATATCATAATATAGATATGAGAGCCTAGGCATATAATAGATAAGGGTATACCTTATCTTGCTTATAGATTTTAAGATAGGCTTCTTTACTTTAACATGATATCAATGTTATTACACATATCCTTATGTTTGTGGTGGACTAACACCATCCTTAATATTGGTCTACTTGTAATTTTTCTTTCATAGCATGAAAAGCATCTATAAAGAATACTTATCTCATGTAAAAAATATAGATATGTGAGTCTGATATTATATTAGACAAGTAGTATATCTATGAATTTTAGGATGGACTACCTTGCTTTTAAAAATGAGAAGCATACTAACTAATTATGCACATTAACCATTGCATAAATTATCTTACTATTTCATATTTGCTTAATTTTATATGCCATTGGAAAATAGAGGAAATAGATGCTAATGAATTAAAGCTTACTAGGATTGGTGGTTGTGACAATTCCGGTTAGTGAAAAGTCACAGCTTGATGGACTCTTTCGAGACTTTTGGAAATAGAGATTCATGGCATAGGCAGCATGTGATGCAATAGTGTTTGGTTCAAAGCAAATGCCGCCTGGGTGGATCGGGCTACAATCAATGCCCTGGCCACATGCAAAGTCAATGTTTGACTGCAATTTGGCTTCAGAAACTCCATTCTTAGGAACGCACCAACTTGCTGCACTTGAAGTCTAGTAAGGACAAATGAAAGTAAAAGCAATGTTACGATGGGAATGATGCTTGAGAACAAGCTTCTACAGGATAGAAATTGCCATAAGATGCCTCTAAAAAATGATAAATTCCCTCACCTGGACATCTTCATGAACAAACGATTGTGATTTTGCAACACAAACCAAGAACCATCAGAGCATGTACATAAACAAGAAACCAAAACCGAGGCTCAGAAACTAAGGAAAAGAATCCCAACCTGCAAGGCCAAAGGCCAAGACGATGATGCCGAGCAAAAGCACTAGTGAACGTAATGGAAGCATGGCCATGGTAGCACTCACTTTCTTATAGCGTATAAATATTGTAGTGATATAAGAGAGAAGGAAGGCGATATGGGAAATGGCAGGAGGATGAGTACCTTATATATAGAGCAAGAGAGGACACATGTAGCGGTAGCTAGCTATCCTAGCAGGCCAATAAGCTGGAGGGTTGGGCAAATTTCATTTAACGTGTGATTGTGATTTATGACATTTTTGGTAAATCTACACGAATCCGTAGGCTTGGTTATTGGGTAGCCAAAAGAAATGCAGTGTTGACATTCCTAACATTTAAGATCTGTAAAATTAGGCTCTTCTAGACTTTTATGTTAAGGATATAAAATTAAGGAGATAGATTAATTTTTTTTAACCATGATTACTAAACATTGTTATTATTTGGACCTAAATGGTTATAATATGTTTAGGGTTTTTTTATTGATTGAATTTAAACATGAAGAAAAATATTTTCTAGCATTATATTTGTTAAAATCTTGTATGCATTTTACATTTCCCAAAACATTAGTCTATTGCACTTTTTAAGTGTAAAGATGTTCTTATCTCTTATAAGTTAGTTTTGAATAAGAAATATATTTTTCAATATGATATTAGAAATCATTACTACCCAATTGTCTTTCCTACATAGCCAAGGCTACGTTGCAATGAATCTCACTTTGGGATAAGACAATGTATTTCTTTTTTTTTTTATTGCTATTACAATGTATATATTCAACTCACACATTCAAGATATTAAACTTTATGTTTCCATTAACTCACCACTTGAACTAGCTAGCCAACAATAAAATAACTTGTGATTTAAAGAGGAGAACACAAAAACATAATGGGACTCAAACTCACCAAGATTTTTTTTATTATTCAACATGCATTTTTACATTGTTAATAGTATACTCCTTATTTATAAAGATGATGTGATATTTTGATGTTTTCATTTTTTTATAAGGGAACTTTAAAGGACAAATTAGACCTTCTATCATACCAAAATTTATGTTTGGAGTTTAATTATGTTCCCGTGATTGAGTGGGCATAACTAATTGTCTAGGTTGAATGACTCGAAAGAAGGCGGGTAGGACTGACTCAACATCACCATGGAGTGCAATGTGGATAACCAAACCCTGCCTATGAGTGAGGCCGAGTTTAGGGCAGCTAGGATAGTTTGCAAGACCAAAAGGAGCTGAAAGGTCACGTCCTAGCCCAGTCTGGTTGCGAAGTTGTCTCCGACGACGATAAGCATGACGTTGCTAGCAAGGTAGCAAGAGAACATGTTGGAGTTCACCCATCGAGTCACCACGTTTGTGTCGGAGGGGAAATTAATATAAGGAAGTTGCTCATTAAGCGTCACATCGCAAGAAATATATATATTTGGATTAATGATTGATAAATATTGTCTTTCTTTCTTTCTTTTTTGTTTTGCTTTTTACAATGGTAGAAACAAGATACTATGCCTTACACAATCATTATAATCAATTTCTTCCTATGATCCATTCCTCTCAACTTTTCTTAGGTTCAAATAAACTTGTATCCTAAAAATCAACATGTTCATGAGTAGGGGACAAAGAGATAATTTGTGTAAGGCTAAAAGATATATATGTGAGTAACATTTAAAAAAAAAATTGGGTAAGAATCAAGGCTTAGTGAGATGACTGATGATAAATAAACAGGGTTGGCATGAAAGACTCAATCAATCCAAAGATGGTCTAAATTATTTTCTCAATCAGATGCAACTTAGGATTTTGTCTCAAGAGATAATCAAACAAATTCTAAAATTTGGATAAGATCTAAGAGAATTGCTTACTTCACATGAATGTTTATGAGAGATACACATAATTTAAAAAATTAAGGACTTTTAGTGCTCAATAGGTGGATCAACATAATCATAATCACAATTAACTCACATCACAATTATAGGTTTAAACAAAATTTACACCTCCCTAAGAATCACCAAAAATTCACAACAAAGGATGTGATCATAACACAAGAAAAATTTTAAAATTGAATTTAGCATAAAATTTCTTTTTCCACCCCTAAACTTAAATGAAGCAGTTCCTTTAATGCGGGAAAAAAAATGAAGAGAGGGGAACATGAAAACTCTCGTTACTACAAAATGTGTCCATGGATGGCCTAAATGATGAAACTCTAAGAAAGTAATCCCTCAAGAAAGAAATTTAATCTAGATAAAATAAAGAAAATAGTGAAGATGGAGAAAATATTTTAAGACTTTTTTTGTCCTTTTAATTATAAACAACAAGTTAACTACTAAACCAATTAATAAACCTAATGAAAATTTTTAGGTTGCCTCTGAAGAAGCACTTACTTTATAGTTCTTAGTCAAACTATGTTAGATGTTGCTACTCAAGGAGGATGAAACTCCATCAATTTTGATGATTTAGGCTTTGTTGTGTGTTGTCCTACCTCAAATTTTGTTGCCTTTACCTTTAATATAATGGATATGCCTCCATGAGATTCGCATATTCCATGAAAAACACATTCTTAATTTCTTTGTCCCTTGACTAACCAACCATGCTTTAAATGGATCTTTGAAAATATTTTCTTAAAAAACCTTGTTCTCCAACTTGACAATTGTCTTAGTTCTAAAACAAGAATTGTCATCATAGGGATATTTCATTGGTTTGAAAACATTAAAGGTAACAAGATCATCTTGTACTCTAAGAACCAAGTTCCTTATTGTACATTAATTAGAATTCTTCATGTTGCTAGAAAAGGTCAACCTTAGATAAGTGGTATCTTAAAATCTTCCTCCATGTCAAGAACTATGAAATTTGTGGGAAAGATAAACTTGTCAACCTTTACCAATACATCTTTCACAATACCTTTTGGATATTTGATTGATTGATAAACCAATTAAAGTGACATTGTTATTTCTTTTACTTCACCTAATCCTAATTTCTTGAAAACTAAAAGGACATTAAATTAACACTTGCACCTAAATCACACAATGTTTTTTCAAAGTAAGAATCTCCAATAGTACAAAGAATGGTAAAGCTCCTTGCATATTTTAATTTTAGAAGTAATTTGTTTTGTAGGATGACTAAGCACTCCTCAATAAACTTCCAAATTTCATAATCTTCTAGCTTCCTTTTGATTACCAATATCTCCTTCAAAAATTTTGCATAATTAGGCATTCAGGTTAAGGTATCTACAAAAAGAATGTTAATGTATAGTTTTTTAAATACATTAAGAAATTTAGAAAACTATTTATCCACTTTGTGTTGCTAGAATCTATGAAAAAATGGAATTAGAGAAGACAAATCAAATACTTGCTTCACGGTTAACCTCTACGGGATTCACAGACTAAAATAACTTCAAATACTAAACTTTAATCTAGCAATCCCTGAGCAAACGAAACACAAGAGTTACAATTCTCCCCAGTGCCCGCAAAGAGCCAGTTACATCAAAACACTAACTTAGTTTGAACAGTACAAGCAATTAAAGCATAGAACATCGGGAAATGATTTTTACACTATTCATTTATTGCATAGTGTAGAAATTTTTTATCCACTTCTTCATCATGACCTGATACCCGCAGTTGCAGCACGTCTTCTTCTACTCCTACTGATTCATGTAGTTTGTAGGTACTAAAGCTGACACATGTAGGAGCCTATACTAACAAAAATATAAGGTAAATCCCAACCATTCAGCTACATAATAAACCTGACTGCATCACGACCATGCACGTGTACACCCTTAGCCATGTTACATTTAACACGATGAAACAAAAAATTCGCATAGATCGTCTTCGTTTTATTGCCTTACTGTAATACCATATAATAAAGTTGAATGTAGAAATTAAATTATTAGAAATTGAAAGAATAAAAATGGAAAAAGATATTGAGAATATCATCCTAAAAATATAGTATATATTTATTCCGTTATACAAAGAAATTGGATTAAAGCAATATAAATAGTCCTTGTAAGACCACTAAACAACTTGGCAATAAAATTGACATAATAATGCAAATGGTAACGCTTACCCAATATCTAACAAATAATTGTAACAATTGGAATTCAAGTGGTAACATCTATCTTAACATTTAGCTTATAGAAGTAACATAGAAATTTACAAATCATATTTTAAAACGTCTACAGCTTATCCGCATCACCGCTTGTCTGCTGATTAGCAGTGACTTGTAAATTTGGACAAACAAAGGTCTATAAAGACTTCAAGCAAAACAGGGAAGCATGGAGGTTTGAGGAGGAACCAAACGATCAAATTAAAGTTCAACAAGGAAAAGGAGCTTCCAACTTTCGAAGATAAAACATAAAGGGAAGGAAGACACAAGAAACAAAAACAGAACATACAACACAAAGGAAGACACAAGAAACAAAAGACGATTCCTATACAGAGCATTGGGCCACATTCAGCCCTCTGACAAAAGGGTTTATCAAAATGCGTTCACTTCCATAAGGAAGCCACGCTTCTTCAGCAGAGCTCGAACGGCCGGTCCATGCACCCCTACCCCGAAAGCCTTTACGGCCAACTCAGCATCCTTCTCGTCTTCCTCTTCCACGTCAACAACCACCTGTTGCAGCTGGGCCCCTTTGCTATCCTTCTCCCGCTCCACATCGTTATCCATCGCTTGCTGCTGGGCACGACCATGGCTTGAGGTTTGACTTGTGGGCTTCACGATCACCAGTGTTGCACCACCCAGCCATGCTCCTCCCTCCATGTCCAGCTTCATAACGTGCCTTATTCTCAACGCCATGTTTGGCACCATGGTCCTTCCTCCCGTTTTCTTCTCCCACTCTCCCTGGCCTTCGCCCTGGCTACCCTCACAGTCGATCAGGACTCTGTAGGCGTCGCTGGCCTCTGGCTCCACAGGGGCTTCTCGGAACTCCTTGAGGCCGTCCCTATTCATCACCACCATGCCCTCGCCTTCCTTGTCCCTCACCACAAGACTCTGCAGCTGCTTCTGCTCCGTCACAACCTCCCTCAGCAGGTAGTGCCAAGACGATGCCGTGACCAGCGCCTTCATCGTCCACATTACCCTCAACTTCAGCCCTCCAGCGAACCCATCCCTGAAGTCTGGTGGAATTCGCGTTGGCGGCGAGGTTCTTGCTTCACGGAACCCGAAGATCACGCAGCTCCTCAGGGTTCTCCCGAACTCCGCCTTCCACATGACGACATCGTCATTCTGCACCTTCATTTCGCTGGAGGGCAGTTCAACGTCTAGGTCTCGGACGGTCCGGAAATCTCGCAGGATTTGGGAGGGGGAGTACATGAAGGGACAGCTGTTCCGGGGCGGGTGGGGCTTAGGGTATACGATGTTGTGCAGGGACTTGAGGATCGAGCGGAGGTAGCTACGGAGGGAGGAATCGCCATTGCTGGAGTCGGAAGGGGCGAGTGAGTGAAGTGTTAGGAGAAGCGACTCGGTTAGAGGGACAAGCGAGTTGAATCTCCTGGATAGGACCCGACAACGAATAAGAGTTCTCACGTCAGAGACGAAGTTGAGGATGATGAGGAGCAGGGCGTCTGGAAGAACATCGAAGGAGCCCATGGTTTTTTAACTCTGGAATGCTATGAGACTCTGCAGACCGCCTGTGCTTTATTTATAGCCGGGGCTGGGTTGGAGCCCTGCACTTTCTGATGACAAATGGAAGCCTTTGAACACGAAGCATCGTGGGACCCACAAAGTCTCGAATGATCTTATACTTTTCCTTCCTGCTGCCCATCAGCCCCTTCTCGAAAATCTCTTGCTTTTATTAGAAGTGAAGATCTGTTTTAGCTTTTGTCCTTAAACTTCTTTGAGTTTTTTTATTTTTATTTTATATTACAATGTATACATCCAACTAATAAGTCTTACACCTTTACATGTAAAATAGTTTCTATTAATTCATCTTTAAATTAGCTAATTAAGTTTAAGCATTGATTTAGGCTAAAGTTTCCTACTTTTATTCAACTCCCTCTTTCTGTTTGTAATTAACTTAAATCATTTCTGCTTATTTTTGTTAATTGTCACAATTCAACTTTCTGCCGCTTGGAAATTTAAAAAAAAAAAAAAAACCATAGGGTTATTAAGATTTGTAACTGAACTGTGACAGAGCTTCCCCCATCTGCACTCCAGCCGTATTCTCCAGCTACATGCATCGTACAGGACTCCACTCGACTCCTGCAGACATTTGTCAGGTAAGCAAAGGCTCAGTTCTCATCCTCACCAAAAAGCCGCGTCCTGAAGCAGTGTACCGACGTTACGGAAGCGTGGTTGTTTGAAGCGGAACGGAAGTCTTTATTTGAGCACCGGAAGACAAAACCGTACAGCGAAAGGGGACACAAGAAAGAAGAGCCGATGCTTCCTGCACCAAGCGTTACCGCCTGGACAAACACCCCGAAAACCAGGCCCTGCCCAAGTTCATCCCTCCGATTAAAGGCTCCCTCAAAACGAGGCCTTTGCCACAAGATATTTTGTTCTGAAACGGAGATATTTCCAGAAGGTGGCCCTGGGAGCTCAAACGGTCCGTCCTGAAAACCTCACCTCCAAATGACAAATAAAACTCCGACATCATCGTTAAAAACCAATTTAAAAAGACTAATTGATCGGAGAAAGTGACGATGAGTTGGGTGTAGAAGAACATTTGGAAGATGTGTGGGTCCCAACGAGTTTCGTGTCGTTGGAGGAAGCTTTCATTTGTCCGGTGAAGTGCATGGCCCCATCTCCCACAGCTATAAAGCAAAGCCTAGATGGTTTGCTGAAGCTCGCAGCAACCCTAGAGTTTAAAAACATGGACGCCTTCGATGTGCTCCCTGACCCCATTGTCCTCATCATCTTCAACTTTGTCTCCGACGTCAAAACCCTTATTCGTTTTCGGGTTATCTCCAAGAGATTCAACTCACTTGTCCCTCAAACTGAGTCCCTCCTCCTGAAAATCAATTCTGTCATCTCTCCCGAGGCCGGCGATGCCGATTCGTCCCTCCTCAGCTGCCTAAACTCGATCCTTAAGTCCCTGCATAACCTCGTCGCCCCCAGGCCCCACCAGACCCGGACCCAGCGTCCATTGTCGAACTCGCCTGCCCAAATCCTGCGAGATTTTCAGACCATCCGAGACCTGGACGTGGAGATGCCCTCCGGTGACATGCAGGTGGAGAAGGATGCTGTCGTTATGTGGAGGGCTGAGTTCGGAAGAACCCTGAAGTGCTGCGTGATCTTCGGGTTCCGTGAAACCGGAACCTCGCCGCCAACTCGAATTCCGCTGGATTTCAGCGATGGGTTTGCGGGAGGGCTGAAGGTGAGGGTTGTGTGGACGATAGGCGCGCTGGTCGCGGCTTCTTCGAGGCACTATCTTCTAAAGGAGGTGGTAAAGGAGCAGAAGCAGCTGGCGAGTCTGGTGGTGAGGGACAAAGAAGGCCAGGGCATGGTGATGATGGACAAGGACGGCCTCAAGAAGTTCCGGGAAGCCCTCGAGGAACCAGATGCCAGCGACGCCTACAAGTTTGTGATCGGCGAGGAGGGTGGCCAGGGAGAGTGGGAAAGGAAGACCGGCGGAAGAACCATGGTGCCAGACGTTAAGCTAAGAATGAGGCACGCGCTGAAGCTGGACGTGGAGGACGGAGCATGGGTAGGAGGTGCAACACTTGTGATCGTGAAGCCTACATCTCCCACCTCCACCCACGGTGGGCCCGACGCGACGGAGGTTGACGTGGAGCCGGAGGAGCTGAACAATGGGACCCAGCAGCAAGGGATGGAAGTTGACGTGGAAGAGGAGGAGAAGGACTCAGAGTTGGTCATGGAGACGTTCGGCAGAGGAATTCATGGACCGGCCGTTCGAGCTCTGCTGAAGAAGCGTGGCTTCCTCATGGAACTGAACTCCTTTTGATATTACCTTTCCTTTTCTGTGTCTTGGTTCGCTGTATGCTTTTTCTGCAAAAGTTGAAAACGCCTTTTCTTTTCTTGTTCAGTTTAATATAAGCATTCGGTTCCGCTCAAACGACCATGCTTTCCCAGTTTTGCTTCTGTAACGTCGATTCACAGCTTCCGACAACTGTGTGATGAACTACTGAAAGATCGAGAGGTTTAGTTATCTTCTTGTCATTTAGTGTGATTGTGGTCAGTTCAGTGCATGTAGCTGGAGAAGGCGGCTGCTTCGGAGATGGAGGATGTTCTGTCAGTTCAGTTGGAAATTTTAATAATCCTTTGTTTTTCCAAATTTAGAAGCAACGGTTGAGCAAATAGGAGTCGATCGTACTACGTTAGCTTTCGATGCGTCACCAAGTGTCTGACGATCACCTCCTCTGCATGACAAGCGGCCGTGTGATTCGGCACTGGTCGGACACGTCCATTATCCCTTTCTTTAACAGACACCTGCAGCCAAATAACAAAGCTGTAAATCGATAAGAGCACTTGGCTCCAGAGGACACACTTTGATCAACAAAACTTTAGTATTTCCCTTGCCCAATACAGTAAACTTGTCCCTCGGGGGAGCCTCTGGGTCTAGTTGAACAAGTGAAGGAAGAAAAATGCTCATGAAAATTTGAACCCATCTGGGTCTGACCCAAATTCTGATGGAATGAATCTCTGGACCAGCCAATACTTAATAAAGTCAAAAGGGCATCTACTGGATTCATCTATATTTTTGTTCCTAATTTTGAGTATTTAAAGAGCTGTTCCTTTCACCGCACTATTTTTCTTTCTTTTGTGAATTTCTTTCATGATTCAGTCTTAATTTGTCCTTGAACAGCATCCACAATTGCTCCCCTATTTTCTTATTGATTGTTTTGGAATTAGAGGTTCTACTTCTAGTCTCTGTTTATTTAGTTCACTTGGTTTTGAATTTCATTTTAGGAACTATTTGCTCTAATCTTTCAATACTCTGGGTTAATAACTTGGAACCTTTCATCTCACTATCTGCCCCCAGTAACCTTCCACAATGGGAAGGATTGGAGATAAGAGCTTGGAGCTGCATGCCTGCAGTAATATTTTATTAACTGTAAGAGCTTGGAACTTACAATGTCATCAGAAGGTGACAATGTCAAAACATAAAGATGCTTCTCTTTTAAGTTAGCTGTTATTACTTCCGTCACAGTTTTCACATTTAGAAGGTGACAGTGTCATTGTCTACATATCTGAAACCACTAATATTTAACCTCCTCAAGTTTTTTAAATTAACTAGTAATAAAAAAGGAAACTCCTCATAAATAACTCCAAGAGAAATGAAAAACAAGCTTCTAAGACTAGCTTCCAGCAGGGCGGGTAGGAATGTAGATGATTGAAAATTGAATACTATTGATGAGTAATGAGTTATTGTAAGATTACCTTATAAAGGGGCATGCTCTAGCTTTAAAAATTTATTACTAGCAACAAAATGAACAAAATCATGCATTTTGTAAGCTTTTGTGTCGTTATAAGACATTCACAATATCTTATTTCTCCTGAAGTTTTCTTTAAGGAGTTTCTTTTTTTATTACTCATTAATTTCAAGTACATAAGGAATGTCGAACCCCAAATCTCATTGTTAGAGTTCTTACTTGTTCACTACTAAGTTAGTTGTTTAAGCAACTTTAATGAAATATTGTAAATGTCTTATAATGACATAAAAGTTTACAAAATACATCATCTCATTCATGGTTTTGTCCAATTTGTTGTTGGTAATAAATTTTTAAAGCTAGAGCATGCCCCTCTACAAGGTAATCTTACAAGAGCTCATTACTCATCAGTAGTATTCAATTTTCAATCATCTACATTCCCACCAACCCTGCTGGAAGCTAGTCTTAGAAGCTTGTTTTTCATTTCACTTGGAGTTATTTATGAGGAGTTTCCTTCTTTATTACTCGTTAATTTCAAGTACTTGAGGGGTTAAATATTAGTAGTTGTGGACAAAAACATAACATCAGAAGGTGACAATGTCATACAACATTTTCTGTGAAGAAAATGTTAATTTGACTAGTTACTTAGTGGCGATTTTAAGTGAGTTGTATGACATTGTCACCTTCTGATGTTCTGTTTCCCAACATAAGAGAAAACTTTTAAATCACAGTTTAAAAGTTGTCTGTGACAGTGTTTATTACCAAATTTTTGCAGATATAATCGGCTTTTGATAGACGGAACATTTTACGTTTGCTCATGAAATGTACAAAAATACTCTTTTTGGCAGGACAAATACACGAAAACAGGGACGAGACGAGAATTCACGAGCAAGGCTTCCAATGGCGAGATTGAAAACAATTATCTACCTAAATTGTGGCACCTGCATTGCCTGTACCACGAACTTTTCGATTTAATTTTTCAAAGAGTCGCAAGTCCTTCTTGATGGACCCAATTTGCAATTCCTGAGCGAGACGCTAGTTCATTGTGGTGTCGACAGTTACCGGGAATCACAATAAGTTAGCAAATGATAGAAAAATAGGATCTTGAATTGTTGGGCTGAAGTTCATTTTTCAGTAGGTTGAACCTATTCAGGTGTTCCCTGTGAATTTCTATTAACCGATTTATTGTGAATTCATGCCTTTTATGTTAAGGTAAAGAGACATGTGGCTTTCAACTGGGTGGAACTGCCGCTTTTCCAAGGAAGTGGTGTAGAAAACTTTGCCATGAAAATCCGTGCCTGCATCTTGTGTACAAGAAAATCAAGAATACATAATGGGAAGGAAAATTGGTAGTAGTAGAGGTGATATGGCCGTTAAAATCTTCATTTGTGATGAGAAAGTTCCTCTCATACATGCTGCATCTTCTACCTTTCCTTTTTCTTGCTTTCTTACAAGAAGAAAACTTAGGAACAACTATCAAAAAGATAAGAAAAGTGGAAGGCAGAAGATGCAGCCAGTGTGGGAATACCGTCTTCACTTGAAACGAAAATTTTAACAGCCATATCAACTACTACTATGAATTTCTGTTCCAACTACATATTCCTAATTTTCTTGTGTACAAGATGTAAGACGAGATTTCCATATCAAAGTTTGCTACACTATTTGCTATTTTGAAGTCACAAAAATGACAACCCAACCCAGACGGATTTCTTTAATTATTAATATTGGTTTCTGTAGGCTTTTAGCAATGATCTTCAAGTACTGAAATTTTCAAGTGCAAGGCGGTGACTAACGTGGAATTATATTCAAAGTCTAAGGCTTTATTACAAAAGAACCAAGGTATCGGATGCGTGATTATTTATATGCCTTATTTTTAGTGTAGGATGAATATTTCAATGGTTGTGTTCTCTAAAAAGTAAATAAGTTAGAAAAGCAAGAACTTCCGTGCTTTCTACCTCTTATCTCTTGGTTGTAGTTAGCTTGCAGAGTTTGTAGAGCTTGTCCCTGGCCATTGCCCGTTGCTTTACCATTGGTGATGGGGTAAGGAAACTTGCACATAAGGAATGTGTTGGAATTGGAACAGAGACTAAGAGTTCGTTTCTTCTTTTTAATCTTCACAGGAATTCACAACACAAGTCAGCATTCAGCACCTGGTAATATGCTTTGCTTATCGGGTTTCCCGTAAATTTATAGAGTGCTACTCTGAATTGACGAGCCACAAAAAAAATTCTGCCAAGAGAGACTAAACAATAAAAATTGATAATGCTAAAACCTTTCAAAAGTAAATGCTGCCAACTGACATGCTGTTTATGTTTTGTATCTAGGAGGCATATGTTGTATCTGAACCATGGCAATTCATCCTCCTGTTGGTTCTGGCCATAGTGAGGAAACATCGTTAATACAGAAAGTCACTACAGGAGAACAGAGAATCAATGCTAATCACTTATTTCAGGCCAAAAACAAAGAAAATTTACCTTTTATTCTAGATAGTATCACCAATAATTGTCTGGAAGTAGAGATCTATAGTAAACTGGTGCTCAAGCTTCTCATCCCTATCTCATTCATGTTAGATATCAAGGAAAATAAATTGTCTATTTCCAAACTCAATAACCAAAAGACTTTTCCCAAGGTAACTTCTAAAGAAAGAAAAAAAAAATGGAACATGTTTCAAATACCATGTCTTTGAACTAGAAACTTCAACAAAATTATTTTGAGTACACGATAGAAATCTGAGCACTGCCGGCTACCAAATCCATTAGTCCACAATGAGAACTTTACCCAGCATTGCAGCTCATTCGAACACAAATACAGCTCTCCGGACTTGAATAATTATAAATTCTTCAGTTAACAATTCAAACTTGAGCTTCTTACACAAGGGTGTCTAGGAATTCACTGATTGTAGTGTATTTCAACTGTGGATACAGTTTTGACCCCTCAAGACCACCTGAAGACTCGATATCAAAGTATGTCTGATCTCCCTTTATGAAAGCAGAGTATACGAAAATCATATTCATGTTGTCAGGAAATGGAGTCTCTGCAATGTAATAAACTAGACATTTTAGTTATCTGAACAAAAACTAAAGGATAATCAATGCGAACCAGAAAACAGTTCAAGTATATAATTGGCGAGGAAATTTCCATCATACACAACTTGTCTACAAATATCTCAAGAATTTTGTCCCTTGGAAGCCAAAGAAGAACTCATAAAGTCCAAGAGAGAGAGCGAGGAAAAAAAAAGTAAAAATAAAAAGGTAGTTTTCTGTCAGAGTAGCCAGTTACACAAAGATATAGCATATATGATAAATCTCTGATTATGAATATATGCGAGATCAAGATTTTTTGTATGCAATTAGCTTTTCCGTGGCATTCTTATGACTTCCTCTCAACTTATTGCTATAGTATTACGCTGATGGAAAAAAGCATTCCAACAATAATTTATGCCAGTTTTAAGATTACTTAAGTGACTTGACCTCCCTCATTGCTTTTTAAATAATTTTAGACGACTAAAGGTAAGCCTCAACTGTTGAAATCACCGTGCAAGAACTTCTCTGAGTACTGCTGAAGTACCTTTGATTTTACTAAGAAGGTCTTCTTCTGGTACATATGTCTTCTGGAGCTTCTTCCCAATCTTACTCTCCCACATCTCAACCAGCTCATTCAAGGAATATATGTTTCCTGGGGGCCTTAAATACAACACCTTATTCAATGTTCGGGGATCATCCACTGCACTAATTGTGAATGCAGCAACATTCCTCTCTTTCACGAAGACAGCTGCAGAAAAGCCACATAACAAAGCTGTAAAATTGATAAAAGCACTTGGCTCTAGAGAACAATACAATCCACTATATGGCCAAATTCAGACACAGTTGGATCAACAAACCTTTAGTATTTCCATTGCCAAATATCGTAACCTTGTCCCTTGGGGGAGCATCAAGATCTAGTTGAACAAGTGAAGGAAGAAAAATGCTCGTGAAAAAGTTGCAGGAGATAAAAGTGTAGGGAATGCCTTCAGCTTCTACAAGACGCCGAATTTCAGCTTTATTTGAATAGAAATTGTAGGCCATGTCTGATATTTGAACCTTATCTGGGTCTGCTCCAAATTCTGATGGAATAAATCTCTGGACCAGCCAATACTTATAAGTGTAGTATGACAAAGAAAGTATGAGATTGACATGTTCTGCATGATTGGGAAAGAACACCATACAGCTTTATTGAATGCATAACAATCAAAATAAGAAAATGAAATACATAATCAGACCAGAAGATATTCTCATGTCCTAGCAGATATTATCTCCAAGATGGGGATGAAACTCACAGGTAATGGAATGTACATTCAGCATAAACAATATTCTACCATTTTATTTTGAACTTAAGGAAAAGAAAGGCCTTCATTTAAGAAAATCGAAATTGTTCATACAGTTCTATGGTATCAGCGTCGATGTCCAAAAAAAAAAAAAAAGGAAAATGCCAAAAAAAAAATTGCTTTAATTCTTGTAAACAGTTCATTCTGAAATGGTTTACAAAAAGGGATAATGTAGACTCAAACTAAATGAAACTAATGCAGAAAAATAACCCAAAAGGAAAGAAGAGATGAAGACCTTGATGCAGCCAGCTTGTTTGATAGCTGGGATAAGAAACTTCTGATCGAGAATTTGACGAGAAGAAACATCACAAATAACCACATCCACCAGCTTTATCGCCTCCACCAGCCTCGCTTCATCTTGCAGAGACCCCTGACATTCAAGAAATTGCACAAATAACAGGACTTCAGATCCCAGCCAACCCAACAAGAAAGAACTAAAAATACAAAAATGAACGAAACCCATAAAGTAAGAGTGCTAGAGAGAGACACAGAGAGACCTTGAGGACGGTGGCTCCAGCATTAGAGAGGGACTGAAGCTTCTGAGACTTCAGGGGATCAGAGAAAGCGGAGTCTCTGACAAGGGCAAAGGTTGGGTGCGAGGACTCGAGGCTGGCTTCTGCCAAGTGGTAGCCCAGTCGACCTGTCACTCCGATTATCAGTATTCTGCTCTTTGCCATCTCTGTCGCAAGCGAAAACCTCAAAGCAGCTTCAACGGTTTCAACTTCTACTGTTGATTGGAGAGTTTCTATTCGCTGGCCTCCTCCATAGCTGATGCCCAAAACATGTGATAATTTTTTTATTTTTTATAATTTTTGGGAAAAGGCGTGGAATCCTTAGTTAATTTCTTTATTATCTTCATATTTGGTGTTTTCACCAAACTTAAAGTAAACTTTCACCGGTTGCTCCACCAAACTATTGGTTAGAGCCACTAACCTTGAACTCTTAGGATTAGATTTGCAAAACATGAGATGATTTACAAAAAAAAAAAAGTGGAATTACTGACTGCTTTAGTTATAAGAAATGATATTTTAAAATTTGAGAAGGATATTAGATTAATATAATAATTATACACAATTGAAAGATATTCAATATATAAGAACGGTATTAAACTAAGATAGTAAAAATTTGAAATATATATTCATATTATTTTTAATAAAAAAATTATGTCAAATTTAATTCAACAAAAGTAAATGCAATATTTTGATTAGAAAAGGTTGTAGAATTAGACCACCCCAAAGCAAGGTTCTTCAAGGGGAATTGGTTCTATCAATGATTCACCCTTCACTTAAAAGTAAAAGCAATGTATTAGTATATAAATATGATGTTAAATAAGGGAGGTTCATCCTAAACCTTATGGACAATGTCCTTGCCATTGATAAGGGCAACCTTACATATCTCTACTTCTAATGTGAGATAAACATTCTCAACATACCTCCTTCTACATAATGAAAGAAACATTACTGGTAGTCAAATTAAGGATGGTAAGGTCTATCATAACATGTCAAGAAGTGGTCATAACTTTGATACTATCTTAAAGTAGGGAGGCTTATCTTAAAATCTATAGGTAATAAGAGGCTTATGTCTCTCTACTTTCAATGTGAGACAAGTATCCTTAATGCACCTTATTTGCACAATAGAATCTCTGGTTAAAAAATTAAGAATAGTGAGAGTCCATTACAATGCATTAGGAAAGGGTTATGACTCCAATACCATATTAAATTAATAAGGTTTATTTTAAAACCCATAGGTTATGCCATTGCCATCATAAGACTAGGTTCACATATCTCCACTTCCAATATAGGATAATAATCCATAATGCATGGTAAAGTGAGAAAGAAATTTGAAAACTAATTAATATGGCTTTTGATAATTCAATATTTTAGAATAATAACTTCATATGATTGATATTAATTAAAAACCCAAATATCTAAGCCTCGATGATCTTTTTGTTTTCTTCTCCCATTAGGGTTGAGTGTAAACCTCTTTAGAGTTTTTCAATGCACAAAATGCTTCTTAAACTAAGCCTTTTTTGTTCAATTGTTTACTCTAAACCTCATAGTGTTGATCCCTTGCTAACTCAATGGCAAGTTAGCAAAATTTATCACTTATTGGTCTAGGTCTAGCATTCAAATGCCTAAGTTAGGTGTGTTTGTATAAAAAAAGAATTAAAAAACAACTTAGTTCAATAATTATCCTTCTCTAACTTTATTTATCAAATTCCATTGAAATCGTCAAAAAGATTCACTTATTCATTTAAAATCAATTATTAAAAGAGGATGACATTTGTACATGTAAAAATAATATTGATGAAACCATTATTTTTAACATACCTTTTCATTTTAAGATTAAAGATTACAAGTTTTAAATATGAGTAATGGCTCCAATGTTACACTTAAATTGAATTTTAATGTTAAGTTAGAAAGATGTATTCTCATATTAAAGACAAACCATTAATAGAAGATGAGCTCCTTACATGTAAAGAGTATATAAGTCTTAGATATTGTTAATGGAAGATAAGGAATGGTACAAAAAGTGCTTGTCTTTTTAGAATTATATGTTGTATCATTGTAAATATTTACAACATCATTTTCCTTATGCTATTAGTTGTTATGTTGGGATTTGTGTGATTACTTGTGTATAAAATAGTGATTGTAATGTACATTGTAAAACATTGAAAAAAAACAAACACAAAAGGAAAAAGATAGGTCCTATATTCTATTTTTTCCTTTTTCAGTCAAGTAGGTTGGTTTTGTCAATCCTATTTCCTTTGGAGTGGTTATCTTTATAGTTTCTTTCATGATTATTGTTGTGATTCGTCTATTTGCTTGCAAATTTTTCCTGTGATGTCTTCTTCAAGCTTTAAGTCATTTTGCCAACATTGCTAAGTCATAATACAAAAAAATAGTCATTTGTTTTTCCTATTTATTGTACTTTACTTTGGATTTTAAATTTGTAATTAAAGGTCACCATTATTTAATTTCATTCAACTTCTATATAATTTCATTCCTTCATCCTATTGGTTTTATCGTTTTTCACTTGGTTTTACCTTGAGTATCTTGAGTAAGTTAGTATTCCATTCTTATTAACGGGAACGAATTGGATGCTAAAGGGAGCCATTTTAAAGTTATTAGCAAATGAGGCAATATGAACTTAGTGATATGTAATAGGAAAAGATCTTGCTTTTAAACATGTATATTACATTATTAATTTTTTATATATAATAATCTAAGAGTAGAGGTGATGCTAGAATGAGCAAGTGTTCTAATAGAAGATGTGAGAATGAGAGAAAAGAACAAGTGCAAACAATATGAATAGATGGAAAATAAAACACAATGATATGTAACGTCCAATCCTTTATGGTCTTCTAAATTGTGACAATTGGATTGACTTTACCATAGACTTTTTGATTCAATTTTTCAAAAAGTTTCAAGTTCTTTTTTATGGACCCAATTTGCAATTCTTAATCTAGATGCTAGTTCATGATGGAATCAATAATGTTGGAGGCAATCTCACATTGGGCAAATAAGGAACAAAAAAGCAACATATAAGTGGAGGCAATCCTCTCACTTGATGATTGGTTTTTACATAAGTTGGACCTTCCAAATGAAACACTAACAAATGCTTCTTAACCCTAAGCTCCTTTTGCTCAATTATCTACTCTCAACCCTTATTATTTTGGAGGCTTGAAATACCTTTTCTCTTCTTTTTACTCCATTCTCTTTCTTTCTAAGGTGATAAGTTTTAGGTTTGTCTTTATATGATATTTGTGTAAATAAATCTATTTTTTCTTAAAGTTGGTTTAAAGAGACCTGGACACGAATTTTTTATTTTGTTTTAAACAAAATCAAGCTCGCTTAAATTCTCTCCCTTTGTCTTTCTCTTGATAATCTTCTCTGGACAAATCATCAAACCTATGTTGAAATTGCTGGTAGGCATCCGTGTCCCACTCTTCTTTTTTTAAACTTAGAATTAGCTACCATCTACATCAATTTGTATATGGTATTAAATTTATTTATAAATCCTCAAGGACTACATCACCACTTGTTTTTTAATTTGTTTTGGTGATTAAACACCTCCAATACCAATTCATTAGTATACCATGCAAGCAAGGGTAGCCTTGATTCTTCCAAGTAAACTTAATTTTATTTTCAAGCAGTCAGAATATATCTCCTAAGGACTAAAACGAATATAAAACAAATATACCTGATTCCATCTATAGAAGAAAATGTTCATCACATCGCAGTCTTAGTCACGTGGGTCACAGCCATACATAAAATGTCCAGATTTCTTTATTGCAGTATGTGTTTTTTGGCAAAACAAGTGTGTGCTGCCTTCCCTATGATTCATTCCACTACTAAAATTAGTTGTGATTTAAATCATATGGACATTTGGGGTCCTTACTGGGTACCTACCCATGGTAACACATTTTTTTTTTATCAATTTTTGGGCACAACATGAATATCTTCGCAGCATGATCAACAAGGACATGCTACAGTTGGGAAAAGGAAAGGAGCACCAAGCCTTTACAGCTGTGACCATGGAAGATCCAACCAAGGCCACAGTGAAGGTGGACCCATTTTTTCGGTATTAACTTCTAAGAGAAAAGGCCAAAAAAATAACATAATTCAAACATCATCCTGTCTAATATTTGACAAGAGTTATTCTGAGTACATGAAATTGTGCAGTTGACAATTCAAACTAGATCATTGCTTTCAAGCCACAACTTGAGCTTCTTACAGCAGGGTGTCAAAATATTCACTTACTGTAGTGTATTTCAGCTTTGGATACAGTTTTGTTCCCTCGACACCACCTGAAGACTCGATATCAAAGTATGTTTGATCTCCCTTTATGAAAGCAGAATATATGAAAATCATCTTCATGTTGTCAGGAAATGGAGTCTCTGCAATGTAAAAATTAGACATTTTTGGTATCTGAACAAAAAGTAAAGGATAATTAATGCAAACCAGAAAACAGTTCAAGTAACTAAATGGCGAGCAAATTTCCATCATACACAACCTGTCTACAAATATCTCAATAATTTTATCCCATGGAAGCTAAAGAAGAACTCATAAAATCCCCAAAAAGAAGGTAGTTTTCTGTCAGGTGGTATCGAGTCTTCAGGTGGTGTCGAGGGAACAAAACTGTATCCACAGCTGAAATACACTACAGTAAGTGAATATTTTGACACCCTGCTGTAAGAAGCTCAAGTTGTGGCTTGAAAGCAATGATCTAGTTTGAATTGTCAACTGCACAATTTCATGTACTCATAAAATCCCAAAGATATAGCATATATGATAAATCTCCGATTTATGAAGATTTGCATATGCAATTAGTTTTTCCGTGGCATTCCTATGACTTCCTCTCAACTTATTACTATAGCATTACACTGATGGAGAACAGCATTTCAACAATAATTTCTGCTAGTTTTAAGATTATGTAGGTGACTTGATCTAACTCATTGCAATTTTTTTCTTTCGCTTCTCTGTTTAATGTTTTTAGAGCCTCAAGGTAGCATTCAACTATGGAAATTGTCAGCCACTAGGGGCAGAATTTTTCTCAATATTGCTGAAGTACCTTTGATTTTTCTAAGAAGGTCTTCTTCTGGGATATATATCTTCTCGAGTCTCTTCCCAATCTTACTCTCCCACATCTCAACCAGCTCATTCAAGGAGCATACATTTCCTACGGGCCTTAGATACAACACCTTATTCAATGTTCGCGGATCATCCACTGCACTAATTGTGAAAGCAGCAATATCCCTTTCCTTCACAAACACACCTGCAGCCAAATAACAAAGCTGTAAATCAACAAAAGCCCTCAGTTGTAGAGAAAATACAATCCACCATCTAGAAGTCAGACACATTTTGATCAACAAACCTTTAGTATTTCCATCGCCAAATATAGTGACCTTGTCCCTCGGAGGAGCCTGTAGGTCTAGTTGAACAAGCGAGGGAAGAAAAAGGCTCATGAAAAAGTTGCAGGAGATGAAAGTGTAGGGAATGCCTTCAGCTTCCACAAGACGTCGAATTTCAGCTTTACTTGAATAGAAATAGGCCATGTCTGATACTTGAACCTTATCCGGGTCTGATCCAAATTCTGATGGAATGAATCTCTGCACCAGTTAACACTTATCAGTGTTTCATGAAAAATAAAATATGAGATCGAAATGTTCTGCATGGTTGTGAGAGAACACCACACAGCTTATATTGAATGCATAAGAATCAAGATAAGAAAATAAATACAAAATCAGAGTAGAAGATATTCATAGGTAATAGAAAGTACATTCAACATAAACGATATTTTACAATTCTATTTTGAACTTGAGAAAAAGAAAGGCTCTCTCTTAAGAAAAAATAGAAGTTGTTCTTAAAGTTGTACAGTATCAATATTGATGCCCAGAAAAGACTGGAAAATTGAAAAAAAAAATTGCTTTAATTCCTAAGAACAGTTCATTCTGAAATGGTTTACGAAAAGGGACAACATAGATTCAAGCTGGACTGAAAATATTGCAGAAAAAGTAACCAAAAGGAAAGAAGAGATGAAGACCTTGATGCAGCCAGCTTGTTTGATGGCTGCGATAAGAAGCTTCTGATCGAGAACCTGAAAAGAAGAAACAGCACAAATAACCACATCCACCTGCTTTAACGCCTCCACCAGACTCGCTTCATCTTGCAGCGAACCCTGATATTCAGGAAAATGCACAAATAACAGGACTTCAATTCCAGCCAACCCAAAAAGAAAAGAACTCCAAAGTAAAAAATGAACGAAACCCATAAAGTAAGAGCGTAAGAGAGAGGGAGAGAGAGGGAGAAAGAGACCTTGAGGAGCGTGACTCCGGCATCAGAGAGGGACTGAAGCTTCTGAGACTTCTGGGGATCAGAGAAAGCAGAGTCTCTGACAAGGGCGAAGGTTGGGTGCGAGGATACTAGGCTTGCTTCCGCCAAAGGGTAGCCAATTCGGCCTGTCGCGCCAATTATCAGTATTCTGCTCTTTCCCATCTCCATCGTGAGTGCAAATCTCAAAGGGGCTTGCAACACGAGCAAGGTTTAAGCAGATCCAACTTTCAGTTCAGTCAGTTCCTTCTCTTGAGGAACCGATGACATCTTGCTTTACTTGAGGATCCTAAGACACGAGATAGATTTGATGATTGGTCCGGTCCTAAAAGAGATATTGTATGATTATATGTTAAAAATTTCCATGTTGTTACGAAATATAACAGAAAAGAAATAGCTTTATTTTCTTGAATTAAATAATCGACTTTTTAATCTAGTATTATAATCTAAATTTCTTCTTAATATTTTTGTGAGCTCCTATTAACTTTATATGTATAGATTGTTTATATAACACAATACTACTTAGGTTGTTATTAACTTAACATAATGAAAGGCTATATCATAAAACAAAAAATAATCTCATATTATTAAGGAATATGAGATTCTGATGGTATTATAAGTCAAAAGTCTTAATATTTTTTTATGAACTTCTATTAACTTAAATAATTAAATTAATGTAATACTAAATAGGCTGATTATTGACTCAACATGAGGAGAGATTGTATTATGAAGTAAATAATGATGTTGTAATATTAAAAAAATATAAAAAAATTATGATTAAAGAAAAGCTAATTCCATCAACTCTTGAGATCTAGTGAGTCTAACCATCATTAGGGCTTGTAAATACATATAACATTTCTTGACTTAAATCTTTCTATTAACTTAAATAATTAAATTAATGTAATACTAAATAGGCTGATTATTGACTCAACATGATGAGAGATTGTATTATGAAGTAAATAATGATGTTGTAATATTAAAAAAATATAAAAAAATTATGATTAAAGAAAAGCTAATTCCATCAACTCTTGAGATCTAATGAGTCTAACCATCATTAGGGCTTGTAAATACATATAACATTTTTCGACTTAAATCTTTCTTGTTTAATTATATCTTTTGAACATCATTCTTAATCTTTAATCTCTCAAGTACTTCCAAAACATATAAAAATTCTCCATAAATTAATTAAGTGACTTAATAATTTCAAGATTAAGGTATAGTGTCTATAAAATTCCATCTAATTATTTGATTTGTGGCTTAGCTATTATTATTCATAATATTGTTTTCTTTAAAAATAGAATTGGCGCTACGCTGGACAACCTTGTACAAAACGAAACGACATGACTGGAGGCTCTGCGACAAGAGACATTCAAACTTCAACGGCACTTTAAGAAAGGCCCCAATATTTCAAATTTTGAAAGCAGAGATCTTAAATGTAACGGAAGCAGTAGAAGTCATTGATGGTTTCTTTTTAAGAAGCATATATAAAATCCTGCGTTAGGCTTTAAAGATCTCACAGATATTTTCCTTGAAAATCCGAAACTCAGAAGGCGCTTTCCCGGAGAAAAAGATCCAAGCACTTGAGCCTCGCCGATCTCTGCATCAACGTCTTCGAGGTTTAATGGTTTCTATGATTTCTGTTCTTCATCTCCACTGCTTCTATTCCAGAATTTGAGTTAGATAGTCTTCTAGAATGGAAGTTCGTAGTTGATAGAGGTTTGCGTTCTTGTTCTCCGATTAAGTTACATAACCTCCGTTTTGCTTGGTTGCCGAGAGAATTTATATGTTAAAACGAGAAATGAAATGAAGAGATCGAACAATATTATGTACTATTTCGGCGAATAATTTTTCTGAAAATGTACTAGAACTAAATTTAGTAACATTTTTAATAATCTTCTGTTTTCTCAGTAACCAAACAGTAGTGAATCTTTATCTCTGCGTTTAATCGGTTCTAGTTTCTAGGTAGATTTCTAATCGAGGAGACAAGAATCACGGGAAAGTTAGTTTGGTAATAATCACAGCCTTTTTTCTTTTCAGGATCATTTACTTTTCAAGCACTTGAGCCTCGCCGATCTGTGCATCAACTTCTTCGCGGATTTCTATGGTTGCTTTGTTTTTGGTTGTTCACATCCGCTGTTGCTGTTTCTGTACATGTTATCGTAGTTGATCGAGGTCCTCTTTCTTCTTCTCCAATTAGGTTACATAGGCTCTGTCTTGTTTGGTTGCTGAGAGAACATAAAACTTAAAAGAGAAGGAAAAAAAACGAAGAAATTGAACAATTTATGTTTTTTTTTTAATGTACAATTGTTATGGAAATGTACTAGAACTCAGTTTAGATAATATTTTAAGGTTTATTTCATTGGAGGCTGGCATTGGTTAGCGAACCAGAACCTTTTATTTTCCTCCGTTTTCTCGGAACCAAACAGAGGGGAATGTTCATCTCTGCGTATAATTGTTCTAAATTCAAGTCAGACTTTTCTGATCGAGAGTCATAACAAATAATTAGCCTTGTTTCTTGTCAGGATCATTTACTTTTTAAGTTCTGTATTGTTTTAGTTTAGTTGTTTTTCGTATTGCTTTACTAATTACTATTTCTATGGTTTTTTTCTCGTCATTGGACCTTTTAGATTTTTCTCATTCTTGTTCATGCTTCTGTTGGTTTGGGAGAACTATGAGTGAACAAAGAGAAGAAAGTAGCTTGAAAACTTTTATTTCTATGTTTGGCGCTTGAGAAAAAACAAAACAAGCTGGTGGAAATTATGAACAAAATCATATAGGTCTAGTTGAATGGAAGTTACACTTTTCATTGAACCAATGCAAATTTTCGTACTCTGTTTTCTCTCTTCTTTTTCTTCTAATCTAATCAATCTCTCACTCTTCATTCACTTTATCATACATTCCAATGACAAAAGTCGATTAATTTTTCATAGTATCATACAATTTTCCCCCTGTAATCTAAAGATTTTCTCTCAGGTGGATCTTTGGTCGACGCAAAGATGAATGATCTTATGACAAAGTCATTTCTCAGTTACGTAGAACTCAAGAAACAGGCCACGAAAGACCTCGAAGCAGAGCCTGATATCGAGATGGGAAAGCTGGATCCCGCCGATGAACAGAACCTCTCACAGTTTTTCGAGGAAGTTACCGGAATCAAGGGTGACATGGAAGAGATCACTAATCTTCTTCTCAACCTCCGGGACCTGAACGAAGAGACCAAGTCCGCTCACAGTGCCAAAGTTCTTCGAGGACTCCGAGATAGGATTAACTCAGACATGGTCTCCGTCCTCCGGCAAGCAAGAAACATCAAAGGAAGATTGGAGTCTCTTGATCAGTCTAATGTCGCTAATCGGAAGATATCTGAGGAATACAAGGAAGGAAGCCCGGTAGATCGGACGAGGGTTTCCGTGACCAACGTTTTAAGAGTCAAACTGAGGGAAATCATGAACGATTTTCAGTCCCTGAGAGAAGAGATTGTCAAAGATCACAAAGAGGGTCTGAAGAGGAGGTATTACGCCGCCACCGGAGAGGAACCGAGCGAGGAAGAAGTTCAGAAGATGATTCAGGGAGGTGGGCAGGTCTCTGTTTTTGAAGGAAGGGAAGATCTGAAGGTAGAGAATAAGGAAAGGGACGAGGCTCTGAAGGAGATACAGAGAAGCTTGACAGAGCTCCATCAAGTGTTCCTAGACATGGCCGTGATGCTGGAAGCACAGGGCGAGAAGATCAATGATATTGAGGAGAATGTAGCTCAGGGTGGAGGCTACATTCATGACGGAACCAATGGACTCGTCCGTGCTGCGGAGATGAAGAAGAAGAGAGGAAAATGTGCCTGTTGGATCGGTGCTCTGGTTCTGGTTCTGTTGTTGATCTGCTTTATTTCCATCTTGGCTTCTTGAAGCTTCTGGGTTTCATACTTTCTGCTGGATTTCGTTTTTCGTTTGAAGCGTGATGGGTGATGATACCTCTTCATCTTCGAGTGTTTGTTTCTCTAGAATCTGAACTTCCTGAACTAGGTGTCTGTGTTTAACATGGTAAAGCCTCTCTTGAATATGCTAGAACGAGGCTCTTTCCTTGTATTGAAACTATGTTTTCTATGGTTTTCTTTCTCACAACTCAGATTTAAACGAAAAATAAGCTTTCTTAAATCATTTAGATTTTAAGTTCCTTATTGGAACTCAATCCTATCTTACATAGTATCAAAGGAAACGTAAATTCATATGTATAAGGTAAAACAAACGAACAATATTAAAAAGAATGAATATTTACAGCAGATCTTGTGTTCTCAAAGAATCAGCAAACCGTATATTGTCGTACTAATATCAGCAAATTTTGTGTTCTTGAAGAATCAGTAGTACATGTTTTGTTTTACTAATTGTTTCCATCGGCACCCGTTTTGATAGTAGTAGAGCCTTTCTTGAAGTGAGTTGGTGATGGTCTAAGCCAAGTTCGGCCATCAATGATGTTTTTACTCAAGAAGGGAGCAGCCTCGTCATTGGAAAGACTCTTCGACCATTCAACCCTCTTTGTTCTGTTGGCTCCAGGACCATAGTTCTGGTACTCACCATAATACACAGTACTGTCGCACCCAAAAGAAGAAAAAATAACGTTAGAATAATGAAGAATGGAAGATACGTGCTGTAAACACGATGTTTGGAAATGCATTAAGTACACTAAATTTTTATAATGATAAAAAAGAATTGCTTTTATATTTAATTTTTTTAATAATATAATACACTCACTTAACTTATACACAGAATTTTAATCTTAGATTTCACGGTTGAACTTCTTATTAGTCCATCACTAAACTAGTCACTAGGTGACATCAAAAAAGAAAAATTATCTATAGTTTTATGAAGAGGCTCTCAAAAGGTCTAATTACAAGTACTTTTTTTTTTTTTTACTGTATTGCTCTTTATCTAATATTCCTTCGTAATCTAAGCTCGGTCTTTTTATTAACGAAAGATTAACTCATTTTATGATTAGGTTGGATCATAGAGAGGAAGAACTAAATCTAATATTATGGAAAAAATCTTAGGTTCACTTCTTTCTAAAATGTCTCATTAAGGAGAAGAGTTGTTATAAGACATTAAAACTATTTTCTTCTTTAATAAAAAAGACTCTTTGTCTATAAAATTATTGGTACATAGATATAGCTATTGTTTTGCATGAACTATAAAAATCTTTGTGGTCTTTATACTTTTTTTTTTGTGTGCATATTTGCTATATGATACGTATAAATAATTTGATGGTGTAAAATAAGGTAGATTGAAACGGAATTCTTCACCCTTTATACGTTAATAGATACCTGTGTGTACTTTGATCTCCCCAATCATTCCAGCCCTCTGGCACCACCGTGCTCGACATGTAAGTTAGGGCATACACCACTCTAGAATAAGTACCCCATGGCCTTCCTAGAAGGGCAGTTCCAACTCCGGTGATCTTGCAGTTCAAGAAGGTAAAGCCAGTATCCTCCGACGCCGAATTCCGATGTTGGGCAGTAATAGCTCCATCTTGCTTGGAAATTGAATGCAAATGGCACTTCTGCATGGGCACAAAAACCAGATAAATCTAAGGTGAAAGAAGCCATGGCATCGGTTTTTCAGTGTGATTCAAGCGGGAAACTCACTTCAAATAGAGAATTAGCGTTTCCACATATGAAATCGGTGGCTCCTTCGATGTAGCTGTTGCTGAAATAATGCCTGCCGGCGTCATCCAAGAGAGTGTCTTGATAAGAAAGAATCCGGCAACCATAGATTGCAGCTCTGTCTCCGGCTAACCTGAGAGCAACAGCTTGTCCTGATGTCCCAAACGTATTCTGCACATAAAGTTATGCATTTGAGTACATGGTGAAGTCAGGATGCTTTGACGAATGTAAATAAGATCACTTTGGGTTTTGGGAGTCTCAAAATGGATGTCTACGCCCCAGAGTTTAGCTTTTTAATTGGAGATGCACATCTATGGGGTAATACATATAAAATAGACTTATTTTAAACCCAATTTTCTAGAGAATGGAGTAAGAAATCTGAATGAGATCTTAAGCATATGGCTTGAAACTATTTGATCTTATACTTTATACAACAATCAAATCGAAGATAAGTTCAATGTTTTTTTTGTTAAAAATTATAGAAAATTATCCATATTCAATTTAAAATTTTAAAACATTAAGTAGGAAAACTTATTTCTTTAGCATTTTATATTTTCTATTAGAGATTTAGCATATTTCTTTTATCACACTAGAGGCCACCTCGAATATGCATTATTTATTTATTTTTTCTGTTTTTCAGCAATGTTTGTGCTAGTCTATGATATTTTTATTTTGAAATGTCTTGCACCCATTTCTTGGGTTTATGCTTTAATGGGAAGGTTTCATGCCCTACTCCACGTATTCTTTATAGATGTAATTACTTAGGCGAACCTACATTATCAATATACCAGAAAGTTTTTTTTTTACTCCACGTATTCTTTATAGATGTAATTACTTAGGCCAACCTACATTATCAATATACCAGAATTTTTTTTTTTTAAAAAAAAAACATATTTGCTTCAACATACATAAAATCTATAATATTATATACCCATGATAATTGATATGGCAGTAGGTATGCTCTCAAAATTTCTTCATAAGAATTCAACAAGGAGGTCTATGAATGCAAAATACCCGCTAAGGCAAATGAGTGCATAATTCTTTACAAAGAACTTATATATTGTTGAAATGTTCTACATTATTTGCAACTTGGTGTCAAAGTTAATGGTTCGTGTGTAAAGCTTCTTCCATGAAGGAGAGTATTGGGATCACAATCTATCATATAAAGAAATTATCTTGCCTCTTTATAAATGTATCTAATCAATAGCATGAAAAAAAAAAAAAGGACTTTCCACCCAAAGACATGGAGACATTAAAGGCTAGCCATCTACCTGAATTGTGAGAGATTTTCCAACAAAGTCTGAAGCCAATACAGATAGTGTTGGAGAATCTATTATGTTTCCACCATCACCCCATGTTATGATGGTATTAGAGGGATTTGTGCCACTCAACGTTATGTAAGGCTTGTCCGCAGGCACCACAATCTTTTCCCTGCTTAAGAACAACAGAAGAGTTCAATGAAACATGTAAATAAGCTTCTTTTGGTATCTGTTTGTTTGAAGAACATTAAACTGAAGAAAGAATCCAAACAGACCCACCTGTACTTCCCTGGTTTCACCCAAATGAAAACCGCTTCTGAGTTATTAGAAGGAACTGCATCAATGGCGTCTTGAATCTTCTTGTAATCGCCGCGGCCGGAGGGATCCACCCTTATGAGAACTGCGGTGGAGGTGTCCATAACACCCGAAGCAGTCGAAGCCATGAAAGAACCAAACACAATGAGTTCAACCAGAATCCTGGCATAAGCATTATAAACCTTCATTCCTGCAGTACCCATGTGCGCATGTGATTATTTTTCTCGTCTCGATGGTGCAGCAGAAAACAGAAATTCGATTAAAGTATATGGGTTTCCGAGGGAATGAAGGATTTCGATGGAAAAAAAGTTGTTGGAGGGCCTTATTATATGGCCATCCCATGTTAAAGGTCAGCACCTTGGTGGCCAGCCCTAGCCGATTTCTTGCAGCTGAAGTTGAAGACCACGGACTTCACGTAAGCATTTATGAATCTGAACAACGAGCCTTGAATTTTTCTGCAGACGCACGAAACATGGGTTTGAAGAAGCACTCTACTTGTTACATTCCATGGAGGCCGAACCTGGTAGCGTTGACATCAAAGGAATGAAATGTAGAGAGTTTTAAAGTATTGGAATAGTTTAAAAACAGATTGATTTGGGGACAAAAATGCAAAAGGAAAGGTTGAAAATTTGACCAAACATACTATCGTTATAGTCGATTTTGAAATAATTGACAAATTGAGAAAAACCCGAAGGGTTTGTAGCACCATATGGGAAAGAAGATAAATATAATTGAAAAGGTAAAAAAATTGAAATAATTTATGGTAAGTGTAGTCTTTGAGAATCGGCAAGTGGTGCTACTTAATCTCTCATATCTCTTTTCTGTATTTATATGGTATCAAAGTAGGTAAATATGAAGATAAAAATGATTCAATCAATTTTTTTGTCTGATATATTGTCTTGTTAGTTTTATTTTAGTTTTACTCCAGTATTTTTTTTCCCTTCTTCACATAATATTCACGACACTTCTCTATTTAAGATGGAAGGAAATTCTGAAAATCCTTGGTACTTCATTCTTCCTCAAATTGGCTTCGATAGCTATTGATGATATGTTTATAATCTCATGTTACTAAGGTGTAAGTATTTATACATATTTATATATGGGTATGTTTTTTAACTTGTCAAGCTAATTTCTCAAATGGTTTAGGCTTTATAACATGTTATCATAGTTCAGGTTTAGCCCACAAAATTTGTAGCATACAGTGGTCTAGGTCTAGCATACAAGTGGTTTAAGCTAATTTCTCAACAATGTGATCATATTCATACATGATTAAAATGTAAATATTTATGTCTTTCTATACATGACTGTATTCCTCCACTTACCAAGCTGATTTTTCATGTAGGTATGACCCTCTTAACAAAAGGAAAAGCGATTCAATTTTTAACTAAGCAATCCTACAAAATTCTAACAGGTAGTTCTACCGCCAACTTTCGTTTCATTACATGTTACGTTACCGACGAGAGGATAACCTCCTGCTATCAGCGGCCTTTGAAATTCTCAAACTACGTTAAGTGAGCGGTGCACCAGTCGCCGGAGACTCTTTATCATATCGTGTTTATTCCTGCGTGGTTTTGCTTCAGTTTCACTCATTACATGCAGAGTTGGTGGTTCATTGCATACTTTTAACACCAGGAAGTTGCGCACAAAGCTTCCATTTCACTCGTTCTTACAGTAAACCATGCCTTCAATCAATCATTTTCTGACGTGGGTACAAGTAAACAGCTAAGGAAGGCAATCCTAATCGACCCATTTCACCACTTCCTCGTTTGGTCTTCATTTTTTTACGTGAATCATTTCAAAATAGTCTTATTGACTTTACTTGAAGGAGTACATTGTTATTTAAGAGAGAATTAAGATGGATTTTTATGTTGCTGGCTTCTTCACTAGGCTTAGATCCTATGCCTGAGACGATTGTAATTGGGTACGAGGGAAAAGCATGTAGCGTCTGTAATGGTTTTTCCTTACTAGCCTTAGGTCCTAGGCTTGAGATGGTTGTAACAGGATATGGGGAAAAGCAAGTTGCGTCTGTAACGGGTTAAGAGATAATCATTCTTGTTGACGTTGTGCTGCTGTAGAAGGACGAGGAGGCTCTTATAAGAGCTAACCGTGTGAAGGTAGAGGGCAGCTTTTGTAAACCTGGAATCATAGGTCTTGTTTTCCCTTATGAAAACTAAGGTGTTGTATCCCTTTGATGATACGAAAGGTCTTTGTGTCCCTTTAATGATGCAAAATCTTCCGTTAATCTCCCACAAGCCTCCCCAAATGAGTGTGAATCAACCCCATGAAAGGCCTGTTATGTGTTCCCAAAATGATGCACATAACATACATGGGTACGGACTAAGCAAAAATTTAGGACGGCCAAAAAGTTCTCATGTATTTTCCCTAATTTTTTGATGAGATGACATTTGTTGGAAAGTCCTTACATTCCTTGCAAGTTGGTGTGAGATACTTTCTATATAAATAATTGGTTTAGAAAGGAAATAATTTCGTAAATAATATTAGTCAAACAAAAGGACTGGTAATTGAAAACCTAGAATTTGATTGGAAATTTAGAAGATGATTTAAGTGTGCTAAATTCACCGATGACATGGCGACTAGGGCTAATGTGGCTGCTAACATGGTTGACACAATGGATGTGTTTGCTACTGTATGCGGAGACTATGGAATTCACGTGCACTAACAATATTTAAGATGAATAAGATTTTATTATAATCAATTCCTTATGTGTAAGACTTCTTCTATGATATTACACACAAAATACATAACTTCACCTCATGAGAGCCTGATGAGAGATGTTTGTGAATGTTCTATTAACATGTTGTAATGTTTTCTATTAATGGAGACATTATTTTTCTTCTTACAAATCAATTTAAAGTAAAAAATAACTGTCTAACTACACATTAGTACTTACTTTATTCCTTGTGGTAGAATTTATTCAAACAACAATAAAATGTAGGGAAGAATCATTTAATAAATTTTTAACGCATTATATTTCCGTTATCAAATTAATTTCAAATTTTTCAACGTTTTTAGTTGAAATCTTGAGTTCTTTGTTAGATATATCATTTAATCTTAATTTTACCAAAAATTTTATTATTCAACCAACAACATGACATCACTTATGTATAAAATACACGAAACATTTAAAATAGTATTGTAAAACGTAATCATTCATGTCCAAAAATTGGAAACTCAAAAAGATAGGCCCAAAATGGGTTGTCGAATCTTTTCATGGTGAATGTTCTCAATTGTGGGCCCTGAAATGGGCTTTTCTGGATCAGACTTGAGGCTCGGCCCTATTAGGTTCTCGAAGGGCATTTCCGTAGTTGTCTAGAAGATCGCCATGGCTATAAAGACCAGAAAGCAAACCCTAACAACAGAATCCGTCGGGTGCGTCTCCTCCTCTCTATTGCTCTTACTCTCTCTATCTCTCTCTATCTCTCTCTATCTTGCTGTGTAAAGGAGAAGGTGCGATGATGATGAATATACATATAATCTCGTTAATCTGATTTTAACGTGAGGATTTTGTTGCATCCATTCACTGCAGATTCTGAGTACCTTCTCCTTCTGTGACACAGCGGTCGATCTGGAATCAGATATCATTTTTCTTCAGATTCTTTCTTTGGACGTAGATTATCTTGATTTTTGATATTGGTGCTGGTTTTGTGAGAAAGTTAAGGATCTTCGTTTAACCTTCGATTGCTTGGTGGATTTGCCTGGTAGTAGCCGTAATCATCTTTTGTTTTCCCATTCCACTAGTCAAAAGCTTTTAAAGTTCAAAGTTTGCTGGATTGAGGAACAGGAACGAGTATGAAGGGCAATGCATCGTAGCCTATGACCGATTCCGAACTTCGATCTGATTTGTAGGATTAGTGCTGGATTTTTTTGAAAGATAGAGATTATTTTTTGACCTTTAATGGCGTCGTGGATTTAACCTTCGATTGCTTGGTGGATTTGCCTGGTGGTAGCCGTAATCATCTTTTGTCTTCCCATTCCATTGTTCAAAAGCTTTTTAAAGTTAAAAGTTTCCTGGATTAAGAAACAGGTACGAGTATGAAGGGCAATGCCTAGCATATGACTGAATCCAAACTTCGATCTGATTTATATGATTAGTGCTGGTTTTCTTCAAAGATAAAGATTAGCTTTTGACCTTTAATGATTTTTCGGGGTTCACCGCAATCTCTCGTGTTTTGATTCCGCTTTGGACAAACTCTTTTGCAGTTCCAAGTTTGCTGGATTAAAAGAACAGGTCCGAGTATGAATGGCAGGGACAAGTAGGCATTGCTTAAAAATCCAGAAGTTGTATGTATATGACTATAGAATTATCTCTCTATGGAATCGTTGTTAAAAGAGAACTATGAGACCTTAAAGTTATCCGGTAAATAAGAAAACTAATGTAGATTTATACACGGTTATACAGATTGATTTTTCTTATCTTTGATATTTTTCATCACATAATTTATTAAATGGTATTAAAAGGTTCAATCTTCTCACAAAAGTTAGCTTAAAAAAAAAAGAAAAAAAGGAATCAATTTTCTACATGTAAACTATTTAATAAGCTTATACACCTTAACAATTTGAAATTTATATTCCACATCGTAATTGATAAATACTTTGCTAAATAGTGAGCAAATGTTGTTTGAAACTTCCTGTATCATATTTAGTAGAGCTCCTCCCTTCTTGCACAAGTTAATTTATACACATAAATTACTTTACAAATCCACAATTTAATAATATAAAATCTGTTATCCATATTTTAACAAATGGGTAAGGAAGAACCCAAATCAGCGGAAACAAACCCAATGGACTCAGTTTCGTCATAAATATTGGTAAACTCGATTGCCCAATTTTGAATCCATGGCATTGTAGCTCAGAAAATGAAAGGTAGAAAGGTTGCAGGCCTAGCGGGTGTGAAAACAGGAGTCCCAGGCCCAGAAGAAAATTGACGAATCAATTTGACTGGTTTTCCATGGCCAGCGCATGCGGACTCTCAGAGACATGGAAAGGTCAACACGGAAGCGGTTTGGCGGCTGGTCCAGGTGCAGGCACCTATCATTTCGGCTTTTCGAACGCCCCAAGAGATTGAAACACGGCTATTCCAGGAGTTAAAGCAATTTCCAAGAAGACAATTTCTGAAACGAGAAACAGGGTTCTCTGGGAATCATTGATAATGGAGCCGGTGTTGGAGGAACAGGAAGAGTTCGGCTGGAGGGACGTGAACCTGCCTAGTTTGGTACCGGTAGTGGCGGAGCCTGAGCTTGGGCGGGAGACCGGTGAGAGGAGGCGAGGTCGGGACATACTGATAGCTGTCGATCACGGGCCCAAAAGCAAGCAAGCCTTTGATTGGGCGCTCATCCATTTCTGCCGACTCGCTGATACCATCCATCTCCTCCATGCTGTTTCCAGTGAGTTGATTTCTTCTTAGCATTCATGTTTGGAGGTTGTGAATTTTTCACCGTTAATGTTTATGGGTTCCGTTTGGGTTTGGCTTGTAGACGTGAAGAACGAAGTTGTTTACGAGACAAGCCAGGGGCTTATGGAGAAGCTTGCGGTTGAGGCTTTTGAAGTTGCGATGGTGAGTCGTCTTTTTTTGTTCCTTTCTTTTCTACGATTACGCTTACATAAGAAAAATAGGGAGCAACGATGTCTATGAAGGTTTTCTGAGGTGTCAAGAAGAAATGGATGTTGTAAATTTGAATTCATGAGACAAGTAATGCACCATGCCTGTTAGAATATTGATCAAGTGATAAAATTTATTTTTTCTCATTAGCTTAGGATTTTATCTTTCACTAACCTAGCTTTTTGAAATTACTTGTTGATTTATGTGGGATCAAAATTGTTGCACAAGTATGGGGTAAGGTATAGATGCTAAAATTTGATTCTTTACATAATGCTTAGCAGATTAGATATATTCGTTCACAATTACATTGACATACCTCAAAATCTAGAGTAGAAAATTAAATTGTTGGGCAAGTATCCTGTCTAAACCTTATAGTTGCATACACAATAAAGAAAACAAAATAAACAGGCCAGAGTCCATGAAACTTGTATGGTTACTCTATATAAGTGACAATTGATGGTGGAGACAATCAAGAAGAAATTTACTAATCAAAGACTAGTGTGAGAAGAATCACAAACCTTAAATCTCAAGGGAAAGAAAATAGTTTGTTCTTAATTTCTCTGGCTCAGATATAGAAGAGAAAATAGTCCCTTTCTTCTAGGGAGCCTCCCCAATAACTCTGCTGATGCGCTCCAAAACTCTCTTCTTTCCATTATGGCTCGCTCCAGAACTCGTAAGAGAGTTTTTTTTTTTTTTCCCCTCCCAAATTCCATTGTTACCCATGCCATATGCTCTATGGTCGAATCAATAGAATTTTGTCCTAAATGTAATAGTGGAAAGTAACCTTAGTACAATACTAAGGCTAGCACACATAAATTAAAGCTAATCCCTCTAAGAAAAGGAATGGGTATGGTATGGGAATGTTGCCCCTTTCTTACTATCAAGATAGATTGCCCCAAGTAGTCTATGGCGACCTCAAATACAAGCTACAAATCATGATATTGATGGCTGTTAAAAGGATGCTTATGACTATGTTTAAATGGGTAGTTACTGCCACATTGACCTATATTCCTTTACTCCGTTTATTTGTGAAGCAGCACTGACTCTGTACTCTGCCATTATCATAGGTTGTGACACTTGCAGAATAATTACTTCATGTAATCAAGCTAAAGGCTGCTGTTTTTTTCTTTTTCTTTTTTTTGCTTGTGTCTTGATACAAGTAGTACAAATTACTGCATTCTCTTGCACTTAGAAACCATAATTCGTGAATCAACAAAACTGGTTGGACATAAATTCAGTTTGTTTATGGTCCATGCACAAGAGAGAACCTTATCTAAGCAGTTCTTCTGTACCCAATGCCTCTCTTTTGCTTGAGCACTTCCTTCTATCAATTATGTAATCCTATTTAACTTAACTTCAGTTATAGTTATGCTTAGCCTAATGGGAGATACTGTAGACAAGTAAATATATGATAACCCCAATGTTGTGTTTCTATCATCATACTTAAATAGTTTCTGTGGAATAGATAAAGACTAAGGCTCGGATCGTGCAAGGGGATCCTGCTAAGGTAATTTGCAGGGAAGCTGATAGGTTGAAGCCTGCAGCAGTGGTCATGGGTACCAGAGGCAGAGGCATTGTTCAAAGGTTCATTCCTCACTCCGCTTCGCTCCCCTTTTGTGTCTTTCTTATCTAATTTTCTTGTTGTTGGGACTTCAGTGTTCTGCAGGGAAGTGTGAGCGAGTATTGCTTCCACCACTGTAAAGCAGCACCTATTATAATTGTTCCCGGAAAAGGTATTCTTTCTTACCACTGAAATTATTAAATTTTTGTTGTTGTGAGTTTTAATTCTGTAGCATTTGTATGGTGGATCGCAGAAGCTGGAGATGCATCGATCATCTAGTGAGGGGACTGAAGATGATCTTAGGTTTTCTTTAAATCCTGCATGGTGTGGTTGTCAATAATAGTTTGTTTGATTACAGATAGATGTAGGTTGTTTGAGTGAGAATTTAATGATTTTGTAATGATAAAGAGTCATTATTTGATAGTATATTTATATAGTATTGAATTTATTATTACAATTAGCTGTTGTGTGGATGCAATGTTTGATGTTTCTATTTTTATATTTTTAGTTAGGTAAAAGGGGACTCGGGTGTCTCTTACCCCTACCATTTAGGTGGGAATCCCAACTACGCTATCGGGCAGGTGATGCAATTCTTTGGTGTTGAGGATTTATTCTGGAAAAATTTGTTGGATACCATCCGAAAGCTGTCTATTTTAGTGGGTAAAAACTATTATTAAAAATAATTGTATGATATTCTATTATTAAAGCTATTATTAATATTAATTGTATTCTATTCTATTCTAAATTATTGGAAAAAAGCTATTATTCCCTATGAGTTTATCTATCGATTTCGTTGTTTGCACTGTAAGGTTGTTATTTTCATAATTTGCAACCATGTTCTCCCACCTTTCCCACTATAATAAATATCTATGTCAAATTTTGAACTTGTGTTTTGGGGTGTTTTTCCCTTGTCTCATGCTTCAACTTTATGGGATGTATGAACGCATCCATCTTAACCCATGTTGGTTTCATATGCATTATCTGTACTCCCAAAGTTCGAAATCAAGGGAGAATGACTGTTCCAGGAATCAGCAGAGGAAAACAGTATAATGTAGTACAGTAAATCAACCAAGTATAGGGGTCTAAATTGATGCCTACCAGACAATAATTAAGGCTGTCTGGGCCTACAATCGACTATGAAACTCAGGACCTAGTCTGAGTCCTTGACCCAACCTTGGTAGGGCCTGGTTCCCTTAGGTTGTCTAACCAAAGCAACCCTGGAATTATTCCCAAAGCCTCTGGAATGCACTTCCAGGATCCCTGTCCTTCCCCTGTTCCATTCAGAGCCATAGAATAATTTACAGGATTCCCTCAACGTACAAATCCTTTGGGGGGCTTCCAGCATGCACACACTGCCAAAGGAATCTTTGTGGGTTTTAGCTTCTTATTCCTTAAAAAACTCCACCGTAAGAGTGAAAGGTGGAGAGAAAAAGCTCAGAGATCAGAAGTGTAAATACTTCAGAAAAGCACAAATGGACCCGGAAAGGGAGAGGCTGATATCTCGAGGAACAAAACAAAGAGTATCGAGGAGATCCTCCCTGTGGATGAGGGCAGGGCTGCACCTCTCACTGTTGGTTTAGGCTTCAAAGTGGAGGAAAGCTGTGGCTCATGTTGATATCCAAAGGCAAGCGGATGCAAGGAACGTGTAGGCAATCTTTTTGGTGGTCCCAATGTTAGGTTTGTAGTGGAAAATTATTAGAGAGGGTAAAATTGTAGTTTTAAATGGGGTGGTTTTAAAATTTTTTAATGAGGGCTTAAGTTATAGATTTGTAAGATTTTTTTTATTAGGTAAATAAGGGTGTGAGGGAGTTAGATGTTAAAGTTATGACCAAATAGGTACCAGAGAGCATAGATTGTCAATTGAGTCATGTGTAGGATTTGAATTGAAAAAAAAAAAAGAAGGGGGTTTTGAACATGTTTTTAAGTCTTTTACATATAACTGTCGAATTTTTATACGAAAAGTGTGGTTTAGGAAAATAAATGGACAAAATTGTTGGCTTAGATGATTAGGGTTTCCACCCTTATGGGGTTATGAATTAGGTTTTAAATTTTTCAAACATAACTACTTTGTTTCTTGTGCAAAAAGTGTGCTTTAGTGAAATTGTAATTTTGTAAATAAACAGAAAAATTATCATTTCCTTAGATTCTGACTCATCTCTCACAGGTTTTGAATTTGGCTTTGGCCCTTTCATATGTAACCTCTGTGTGCTCGTATAAAAATTGAGAGAAATAAAATAAGAAAAGGGAAAAAAAAAGAAAAAAGAGAACGAAGAAAGTTTGTGTAAAATCAATACTAAAAAACAGAAAAATTGTTTCTTTTGTGGATTCGAGAAATTTTATCCAAGCTACGTTAAAACTTGGTATTTTATGTGAAAGATATTTGTTACTCGATTCTCATTCTTCTTCCCAACACCTAACCTGTGAATGGCGAAACTAAGATGTAGAACTGCCTGAAATAATTATATACGATGAAATAATGATTAAAAATAAGTAAAGAAGTCAAAGGAACACAAGTCTGTTTTTTTGGACCTTTTTTTACTAAGGTCTTCCTGTTTAATTAAAGACCAATCATAGATGCTACTATGACTCTGTTTAGTTCACCTGAATAAAGTATATTGCAGAGTAGGTGTGAAGGGCCATTTATGCCAAAAAGATCACACATCTCTTAACACAATCCCTTTTTTGGCCTTTTCCTTTTCTTGGGTACTAATTCTGTTGAAACAAGATGGAGACCACAAAAAAGCTTTTGAGGAGGATCAGAAAAGTGGAAGTTCTGTAAAATGATTTTCAAAAGTATCTTTACGATAGCCCCCACCTAAAACAATGAAATTATAAAGCCTTGGTGCTTAATTGCTTCTAATTTTACGAAATTAGTCTATAATATGATCTTTGTCATCCTCTAATGATGGTTAGTATCAATGAACAAACTAGCTCATTAGTTAATTATTAGTTAATAGGGCTTTGGATTTTTTGGTCCTAAGTTTGAGATTGTGTAGTTTGGATGCATATTTAAAATAAATAATTTTTTAATAAAAAACTAGCCCATTTCATCAACAAAGATCGTAATGATTACCAACAATATTATATTACTTATTAAAATGTTTATTTTTTTTTCTTAAAATTGACGTGTAGAAAAAAGAAATAATTTTGTATAAAATTGACATAACATATTAATGATACAGGATATATATTGAGATTCTAACATTATCTTTCATATCAAACATTTAAAAAAATGTCTTATGGGGATATAACCCGATGATGTATTTTATTTAATATTATGTTAAAAGACTTACTTCCTTTTTTAAAATCAATTTGTTAAAAAAGAAAACTTACTTCTATATATAAAGAATATAACATGTTAATATATTAGCAATATAAGATATATTTGAATCTTAATATAATTAAAATTAGATATTTCACAATAAAACACTTAGTAAAAATTATCTTCAATATTTTTTTATTCATATTACAAAAATAGAGCCTCATCTTTCCTTTAGAATTAGCTTTTTGAAACTTAATATTAGTTAGTTAAATATCTAATCTTACAACAAGAAATCATTTCAATAAATTAGTAATAGGTTTGTTTAAGGTCTTTGGATCATTCAGCTTACAAATAGAACAGTACGGATATGCTAACTACTAAGGAGCTAAGCATGACCTCTATATCACCTTTCTTTTTGATTCCTTGAACAAGTAAAATTGGGTCTCTCTCTAAACTTTCATGAATGAGAGGTAGCGATGTTTCAACCCTTTGCTTATACTAGTCAAGCTTTTTATCTATTAGTAGACAAATATAAATTTGTTGTGTACTTATACACAACAATTGCAAAGCATTTATGTGATTTGGATAAAATTATCCTTGCGTGAACTAAACACATACACATCAATCATGAAGATTTCATGTGATTTGGATCCAATCATTCTTATGTTCACAAAGATGACAATTACTGTTCATTTGGTATTTTTATGTGCTTAGGACCTGTCCAAGGTGGGTCTCTCTCAACTTGTGTGAAAGGAAGGAAACAACGTTCCAATCCTTTGGTTAGACTGAGTCAACCTATATATGTTGGGTTTTATAAACACAATTGTCTTGTAGCAAACATATACACATCAATCATGAAGATTTTATATGATTTGGATGAAATCATCCTTACGTTCACAAAGATGACAATTTACCCTTTATTTGGTATTTTCAGATGTATGGAGTTTTTTTTTTTTTTTTGGACATATCTCTCTCTTTTTCTCTGATTATTATAATAGTTTATCAAATAATATAAAGACTTGAGAAAAAATCTTAATGAATAATTTTTCAATTTACAGTTTTATAATAAATTATAAATAATATATAACTTACAAAAAATCCTAACCAACAAAATTCTCATTTTATCCTTATATTTTACTTCCATTTGACATGGCAAAGAGATAACTAAGATATTTGGCACAGATTTCTGCGAACGCCAATGTGCTTAGATAGATACTCTTTGCATGGAAGTAAAGGTCGATATGTGAAAACGTGGTTTGTTTACAATGTGCAAGCTCCGTAGGAACATGAGACCATTATGACGAGCTGAATGTGGAACAATTGGCTATGTCCTTGTCTCTCTTCCTTTGTCTTTCTCTGTGCCTTTATGAGGGTTCTGTCTTCATCATTCTTCTGCAATTATCAGAGTCCCCATCATCATCTTCCACAGTCCAAAAGAGAGTTCCCATGGTCCTCCACGAGATTCATGTCCTGTCTTTTACAGGAGTGCTTGAAGTACCTTTCATGTTCATCCAATGGAGGAACAAATTGTGCCATCGGGATATGTTGTGGTATTGTTACAGTTATGTGAAAAGTTTATATCCATTTCTTCTCAAAAACCTCGCTGAGGAAACACATTGTTTAAGCTTATAAAACAAATCGTAAATACTATTTTCTCTAACATGAAACTTTTTGTCCAATAAATGGACATTTCTTCCATCCCAATGATAGCTTGCAAGACATTTTGCTTTTGTACTGTTTTTCCTTCGATGTGGGAGGGTGTTAAAAATGTCATTTCTCTTCTTATGATTTATAAAAAAGTATGATGCTTTTTTCATTTGCTATTGTAAATGATATCATGAGAAACGTCATACTCTTGAATGGTAAGTCACGGTAGCATAAGAAATTTCAATATGTAACTACCATGAAATGAGGTTGTAAATTTCAACATACTTGACCAAAATATTAATAATATAAGTTGAGATTACACATTTCTTAGATGATATCACAAATCACAATATAGTCTTACCCATAATATTGTCTTGTAAGAATGATATAAGACAATCATTATTTTTTGTAATATAGTTTAAAGATGGGTGTCATCTTTAGTGTTAGTTAGGATATCAAATCGTTGTGATTGCAAAGGACGTAGACTAGATGAGCCTAGTCCTTTTCTTTATTTTGTCGTTGCCCCACCTTTGTGCCTCTCATCCATTGCCATCAACTTTTCTTAGTACCATTGGCGTTATTAGGTCTCATTAAGCCCTGATTACTACAGAAAGCAAAGAAGACGACTTCTAAAGTCAATGTGTTGATCTTATTCATACTATCAAAGAAGTATACACACAAATATATACGATATTTACTACAACTGGTACAAAAGAATATGGATCAGAGGCATGTCGAACAAACTTATCCAAGAATTTGTGTGATAGATTTTTTCATTCAGATCTCCATCTTTAGGTTGCTTGCTTCACCAGAGCCTGCAAAAACAATTTACTGGTTTTAGGATCAACAGTCCAGGAATAGCACATTGATGCTTTGATTATACAATTCAACGGCATAATATAAAAATAGATGGGACATTGCATGCAAGAAAATGGAGATGACAGCTCCACGTACCAGTAAATGGTTGGGATGGAAAGGATGCTGATCTTCCTTGATGAAACTCCAGGTTGAGAAGGTTTTGTACATCAGCATCCCAGGTTGAAGAAGGCTCGAGCTGCTGCAGAAAGTTAGATCTGTTCTGTAAAACTTAGGAGTTTGAAGAGAAGGAGCAGTGCATTCAGAAACAGAGAGTGCAGAAACAATACAGTGAAGCAGGTTGTGTCAAGATATGCGTCCGGGATCGGTACAGAAGTATTGAGGGTTCGTCGGAAAGCCACATCAGTCGTGTTCATCCCCATATCCGACCCGCAACAAGCAACCAACTGCTGTACAGGATTGAACTGAAGATAGGCAGGATTCGTCACTTCCGATGACATTCCGATTGTGGGGAAACCAGTTGAGCAGACAGGGAATATCTGTTTATTAATGGATTCCCAAAGCATATCAGAAGGCATCATCAGAAAAAAAATTCCCAAAGCTACAAGTTTATTCATAGTTTATTATACCAAGTAAATGTTTCGTTACCTCTTTTCCAAAGAAGTCATCAATGTTAAGGTCAAGCCTGGGATTCACAGCAGCTAGTTTCATGGACAGGAACTGCACATTGGGATGATATGATAATACGATTCAGAATACAGTGAAATATCAAATAATTTAAGGGTTAACATACGAATCCCATCACTTAAGGAAACGAATCCACCTACAAAAGAGACTTTCTAATATACAGAGATAGATAACGATGACTAGATTCTTAAGTTTGTCTCCGATAAGGAGATTTCTAAACATCCAAACACACAAAAGCTCCTCATTTCTTTCCATCTTCTCGATTTCAAATAATTATAGATTTCCAGGTTTGCTGTATATTTCAGAATATACAGAGATAATAAGGAGACTTCAGTTAAATCCTTGGTTTATCTATAATAAGGAGATTAATTTGTAACAAAAGGAAAATGATTATGAAGACTAGAAGGTGGAGATACCTCTACTTGTCGTTGAAGGGATTGCACATAGTTGATGATTTCATCTAGCATTCCAGCTTTCCCTGTGATCTTGTTGCAGCCTGGTACCAAATCTTGCAGATACTTCATTCTCTCGCTTATCTTCTCCCTCCTCACCTGCAGATCACATACATCACAGCATGAATCAGATCAATTTCTGAAGAGAAATTCTTCAAAGGAGCACAAAAGACAAAAAGGAATTCCTACTCACTCTCTCAGCTAAGCTGTGGCTGTCTGTGGCCTGGCCCCGACGTGCCCGGACATGGATGTAATCGGGCTTCTGAACTTCAGAAGCTTTTGAATTCTCCTTGGAAGTATCAGCAGAGGTCTCCCTGTCGTTTTTGGTGTTGGTTTGCTGTGTGATCTTGGATTCTCCCTCTTCTGCGCACAGTCTGCTCTTCTTGTCCTTGGAATCCCCCTCCGAGACTACCTGGAAATAAGCACCGGAGATGTTCATCAGCAAAAAGTACATATAGTGGATAAAGATCTTGGGCTTCTGAATTTGTAATACTGAGACTTGTACTTTGAATAGTAAGTTCTATATCCGGAACAGAGTATCCATTCTAAACATAGAGAAAGATAAAGTACCACGAATTATTCATGCAAAATCGCATAATCACGGGACGGTAAATGAGTTCCAAAAAGAATGGAAGCTTCGAAGAACTTAAAAGAGGGATTCTCTGATGTTAGTTTTTCAGGTTCCATGGCTAAAACAGAGACAAAAGCATACACCCACCTTGGTGCTCCGCGTCTTATCAGCCTTCCTCTTCTTGGAGCTCTCCCTTCCAGCAGCAGAACTCATCTTCTCTGGCAGCACCGGCGCTTTGCCTTTGGGTTCGGCCACCACCGGGTGCGAGCAGCTAGAAGTCCTTGAAATGGCAGAATTCATCTCAAACCCCGCAGCTCTACCATTCACCGAGCCGCCGGACCCAAACCCCATATTAGCCAACTCAAACTTGCCCAACTCAGACCACTCATTTTCCAAACACGGGTCGGGCTTCACCGACCGGGTCTCGACCTCCCCGAGCACCGACTCACTCCCCACTATCTCCTGAAAGCTCCCGACTTGACCCATCAGAGCCGGCTCCAGAAACACCCCACCAAACTCCGCCCCCACAAAAAATCCCTGCTGCTCTTGCTGCTGCCACTTCATTCGAGTCCTCTGCCTCTCCAGCACCGTCAAGTCCGCTCCGCTCCCCGCCCCGTTTGGACGGTGCAAAATCTCCGGTAACGCCCAGTTCATCCCCACTCTCAGCAAAACCGAAAGCAGAAACAAGCTCCAAAAAAAGCACCGGCTTCGGCTCTGTTAAAAAGGGTGTGTGGAGGTCAGTCTTCCTGCAAGATTAGGCAATCTTGCACCATCTCATGCCTAACACGAGGCCTTTGTGAGCTGCTGACAATTGCTTGCTACGTTCGCGTAATGTATGTGTATTATCTGTCTTCTGTACTGCGGATGTAAGGCAGACAGGAGGGGGAGCGTGGGGTATATATAAAGGTCCAAAAGGTAGTCGGGGAAGCGCCGGAATCTGACACGAACTGGCCGGAGTAATTAAGAGAGAGAGAGAGAAGTGAGGCAACTGGGGCAGAGAGCCCTCGAATGTATCCATAACCAGAGGCCGTGGGCGCTGGGGCCCACTGACATGACCTCCACGTGGGACTGTCCGAAGCAAAACGGCACGGCTGATTTTGTTGTCCAAACGGGATCAGCGGGATTTTGCTGCATACACCGCCGTTATCCACTCCCCTTGATTTTTTTTCCTCAATTAAAATCACTATAAAAAAAAATTTCAAAGAAAAGATACTACAATAAAATTTTAATATTATAAGTTTTTTATTTTTAATTTAGATGACAAGTTGTCTTGTAATTTAGTTGAGATGATAATAAAACTTAATATGAAATATTTTACTCGGACTTCTCAATTAAAATTATAATTAAGTTACCATTAAGCTAAGAGAATCTTTTTCTAATATCCTCATCAAGGATTGTGTTTTGCTCGCTCGTGACTTTCTTCAATTTAGGTATTGGCCTAAAGTTTTTTTTATAAAACACTTGTTTATGAGCAAATGGGTTTTAAGTTTATCTTAGCCTAATTTGAATAAAAAATCATTTGTCCATCCTAAAATATGTTTATAGAAAATAGACTACAAGACACTCATCATATTTTAGTATATCTTGTTTCATGATATTGATATTTTGATTTTTGATTCTTATTTTTGGGTATTATGGAAAGAGTTCTAGACAGTTACCGAATCCCCTTTTTTAATAATACTTCCGTTTCGTTTTGTGGGGCCCCATGAGGGATCGCGGGAAGCTCGGCCAGGGTTACGACCTCCCCCACATGGATCCCTACACGCGGCACATTTTGCTGCTTCGGATCTGACACGTAAGAACGTGACATGGAAGATGACGTGGTACGAACGCAGTTGGTACTTACTACCTGGGGATTTGTTAAGTGATTAAAAGCCCAGAACGACGAACATGCCGCTCTTCCCCCACTCTCACACCATCACGTGCGCGCACTCGCTCCCCCATTGGATCTTCCCTGGTTGCGCTAAACGACAGGCGTTTGTGCGCCGATCGACCGACTATATGCTTTTTAGCTGGAGATTCCGCTAATGTCACCCCCCACTCTAAATATGGTAGGGGCTCGGTTAACCAAGTTAGCGGCTTTGCTTTTAATAGCATGCTTATGTAGCTAACTTTCCAATTAGGTTGCATGTTTGTCTTTGAGAGTCATAATTAGGCATCAATCAATCCTCGTTCCCTTTTGATTCTCATCTCATCTTGAGATTTAAAGTCCAAAAGGAATTGGGATAGCGAAGCATGTTGACGAGACTTGTTGATTTGATCTCAACCAGCCAAAAGAGGTTAAAGGGTCTATTACATGAAGTTGTGTGCCTGTATAAGGCAGACAGATCATGCAAGCTTTTGATTTGAATTTCACGCCCGAGAAAGTGATTGATCCATCAAAAACGGAATTAAAATGACTTTGATATGATTTGGTTTAATTAGTTTTTCAACTCAAGTTAACTTATGCGAGAATGGGAATGGGAATGGGACAAAGACTAGGAAATAGTGATTCTGAGAAAAAGCATGATCATGTTTGTAGGACAATAATCACAATACTAGGTCTCCCTCCAATGCTTCTGTGCCACAAAGCTGTGCAGGAGAATCTCGCATAAGCTACATATCTATCTATGCAGCGACTAGACATTCCATCTACTGTCCAAATCATGCCTTGCCTGCGAAATTTTATAGCTATTTGCAGGTTGAAGCAATGGAAGATAGGGTAGCACAACAATTTGGATAGGTGGGAGCAGTTCCAGAGGGGATGAAAGCTACTTCCATTATCAATTTATCACCAAACGGTCCCTCTCAACCCCAGTTTGCAGCTTCCTCAGTGTTTAAGCCACTTTCTCTCTCTGCCTCCAGCTGCACTCTCAACCCCAGTTTGCAGCTTCCTCAGTGTTTAAGCCACTTTCTCTCTCTGCCTCCAGCTGCACTCTCTTACACATGACCTTATACCTTAGCAAAAGGCAAATGGGTCCTGGCTTTCCCTATGTCATTTCTTCTGTCACTTTCTCTGGGTCTTTATCAACATCAAACTAACCTGTTACCCCTTGTAATTTGTCTTTCTTTTTGCTCGAGTGCTTTCCATCTTTATGCTTGCATAGACTCCAGCCCCAAACAACATTGCATTATATGCTTGGATAGCCCCAAACAACAGTGCCTTTATGCTTTTGTTGGTAGCGCAGAACTTGTCTCATAGTGGTGAATGTTAGCAAGTGATTCTTGCGTTTGGTCATAAACCTGATTATAAAAAAGGAGACTTCCATTTCATTTTAGAAGAAGGAGAAAACAACATTGCTCGAGGCTTGTGCCTGTTGCAGTCTGAGAAAATAGATATGGGTCCTATGGTGATTGGTCTATCCAACTTTCCCAAAAGTTCTATCACCATCTCGTAACTCGTTCAAGAAAAGATCAAACTCTACTCGTTGATATAAATTTTAATTAATTGGAGCATCCTCTTATCTTATCTTTAGTAGATAAAGTGCGTGAATATCGTAATGTAGGGAAGGGATATGGGTGATAGCAGCAGATCCGACACATAGGGTGTCCCGAGTTCTTTCTTTCCAGACTCTCTCCACCATAATGGCGAGGGAAAGGGAGAGAGATATGACAGAAGTTGGGATCTTTGGTGTCTTCTGTTCTGTCTGTGACTCCATTCCACTTCGGGCTATTATTTCTAATCATATTCAGACGAATACTATGGGCTTCCTTCTCTTCTTTAATGCACCAAACGCTCCACCCTTCCCCATACTTATTGAGGGTGGATTTTTCTCCTACTTTACATGACTTCATATGGTCCACCTCACGAGCGGAGGAGAGAAACTGAAGCAAGAGTAGCATTGTTAATAGAAGAGGGGCAAAGAGATAAAACAGAAAAAAGATATCTCTTATATAAGTCCAACTATAATAACACTATAATTACAATATTTAGATCTTTTTTAGCATGTATTTATTTAAAATAAGGCTGTTAAAATATAAATTTTATTGAAAAAATTAAAAAAAATATAGAAGAGAATATTTATTTAAAAAATTAATTCATCTTAGATAACTATTTTTATTAATGAACTTGTAATATTAGGGTATGTCCTAAACTTTTGTATTTTTTTTAATGAATAAACTTACATAGTTATAGAAAAAAACCTAAAAATGAATAAATTGTTGAAAATCAGCAGATTGTATTTGTTTGTTGTATTCCTTATATATTATATGTTCTCCTTTCTTATAAACAATCTTTAACCGAGAAACCAAGCCTCTTCCCCTAAGAACCGATACCGTTAAAACAACACGCTTGTGTACTAAAAAAGAGTAATAAGAATTTTTCCATTGTTTTTTAGTTTTGTTCATCAACTGGTTCCACCGAAAGAAGACCCCAGAAAAGTATGTTTATCTCAGTGGGGCCATAAATAAGTTAATCATTTTGAAGTCAAAATGTTGATCGGTAGATAGATAGGATATGTAAATATCCCCTCCAAAATAAGCAATTCCGAAGCCGACGATCTTTCTTTATCTTTCTGTTCTGGAAAGATGAGAATGATGTGTATCAAACTCTACCATCACTTTCAATGTCTTCCAAAGTCTTCAACTCGAAATCATGGTACATTACTAATCTTATTGATACGTTGTGTCTTCCATTATTAAACCCTAATGTTAAACCCAATCATTCTTACAAGAATGGGTGTAAAATAAGAGACACCTCTAATTCTTAAGTTTTTTTTGGGTAAGAAAAAGTTTTTTAGTACAATATTAAAACTTAGGATTGCAGCATCCATTAGCTCATAGATAAAGGCCTTTGTTGAAAGTATTTTCTCATGTTTGGGAAGGTAAAGTATATTAGAAATACTGCATTGTAAATCTTATTATCTAAAATTTTATTTTAAATTCTTTTTTTTTTTAAATTATATATAAGGAAGAAAGACCTTTTACCTTTAAGTTGAGACTTTACAACACATTCAAATCTCACTAACGTATCAAAGTCTATATTGTGCTCACATCCAATCGCTCAAACAGCAGAGAAGGATCATTTCTTTTCTCCTTTCCTCTTTAAGTTGGCAAAGGCATTAAAGGTTGTCACTTTCTGGGGAAACGAAAAGGAAACTATAAAGTTGGGCCATATGCATCTGCCTTTTTGTATGGACAAAATTCAATGCCTCAAGTTCCATTCGACTCGTGATGCGACTTCCTACATGTACAATTTTTTTTTTATTAAATAGGGACGAAACCTGACCACTTTTATTGATAACAGGAGACTGGGCTAATCTGCACATACATATGAATATGGTTTGGTTTGGTTTCCAAATTTTGAACACGCATTTATTTTTGAATTTTCAGATCTTATAAAATGAAACAAGCATCTAGAAGTTGATTCTTCCTAAGCTATTTTCTTTTTGATACTGCATCGAATAGTCTCTCACACTTTAACGCAGACATTTTCCTCCTATAAGAAAAAAAAAGAGGCATCTTCTTTCCTTCTCTCTGAGGCCCCTGCAACAAAGGGCAAACTTTCATTGAGAAAAAGAAGTTCTTTGACTAAACCTCCCTTCATGGCCCGCTACAGCCAAGAGCTTTCTAGGGTTGAAGTGGGTCTCAGTACTCTGCTGAATTCGCCGAAAGAGAGAGGCTCCAAACAGTGCAAGCCATTCGTACAAGCGTGGCGAAGAGGCATCTTTCATATTGGTCAGAACAACGGAAAGCAACATCTCAAGTCCTTGCTCGTTCTTAAGGTTGGCCCACATCAAAATGTTTCTTAGTACAAGGAATTGTCTTTCCCTTTATAGGTTAGTTTTAAGATGAAGATGATTATCCTGACAAAAAAATCTCAATGTCATGGATGTTTCGTATTAGTAACAATTTCTATGGAAGCCTCTATCTATGAAGTAACAATCTCTTCTATGTACATTAATATTGAGGAGAAAAGAATCTTGATATTACTTATAATTTGTTATGAATTCCTTTATGTATAACATAATTATATCCTCTTTATAAGTCATTTTAAGGGAATAAAATTAACATATTAACAAAAACGTTTGATGTAGTATTTCATATTGAAGTTTAGAATTAGCTGGATTTTTTACTAGGTGAAAGAGAAGAGTTTTAAGTCAAGTATCCTTGAATATATATTTACCTAATTTGTTTGTATTATTTGGGAAGAAAAGAATAATATGATTTTTAGACACATTATTAGTTTAAAAGTAGCTAGTCTTGAAGTTTTTAGGAGACCTAAAATCATGATTTTTAGACACATTGTTAGTTTAGAAGTAGCTAGTCTTAAAGTTTTTAGGAGACTTGTTAGAGAAAAATTTGTCAATATAAGAGATATTAAAATAAAATTAAAAAAAACTTGTATATTCAGCATACTTGGAAATTATATGAGTCTTTTTTATTTGACTTGATATTATATGTAGTCTTAACCTAGGATATGCTTCTAGTCTTATCTTGTACGTTTACAAATTATATATATACAAATCCAATTACCAATTACTTACCAATAACATATATATATATATTCACCTACTTTGCTTATAAGCTGAAGTCTTGAACTTGAACTTGAACTCAGGTACTCAATCTTTTAGAGTACCAATCAGATATGGACATATTCTTCTTCCTTCTTCTAAAAGGACTAGCAAGATGTTACCGCTACAATAATAACTATTTTAACGTACCATGTTCTTGTATTCTCTCTTTTCGTACCTATCACATGCGCAATGAAGCACCCTATCTCCCATGACTCTCTCCAGGGCCTCATGGCAACTACCATTCCTACACCTCTTGCTCGCAAATGTAGGACAATCCTTTCCAAACATATAAAGAAGTTTTAACTCACATGTTTTTGTTTTTCTTGGTATGGTTAAAATTTATGACTTGTATTGTTTCGATTTTCTTTTTGGTTTATTCTTCATAATGCAGTACCAATTGAGGTTGGTAGATGTATTGTAATTTTTGTTAGAATATATTTCTGATGTGAATGTAATCTTATATTATTAAGGTATAAGTTAAAATTTTTGGTTATATGTGGGTTTGTCCCTTTACTTCTAAACCTAGATTTTAAGGTAAGGTAAGACACAAGTTTCTTTACATAGTATTAGAATTAGGTTTTCCTTTGCCACTATTATGGATATAAATAAACTTATAGTTTATGCAAAAAGCAATAATGCAAGATGGTTTGATTTGTATCATTATAATGAAGGGATGTGTTATGAATGTATATGTCCAATTCTATATTACTAAGGTATGAGTTGAAAATCTTGGTAATACACGGGTTTGTTTTTTCACTTCTTGGGCTAAGTTTATTACAGAATGTCACACATTACTAGTAACTTATTGTAAAGTCTTCTAGAAATAAAGAAATCATTTTTTTTCATTATAAGTTGGTTTTAAGTAACAGATAAACTTTCTAACATAATATTAAAAGTTAAAATAAATGAGATCTGATTGTGGTCTATAGTTTTGAGGTATGACTTCACTTGTAATATTATTTATGAAGTTTACATCTTCATCTTACGTTAGTTGCTAAAAAGGGTGTTAAAATGTCTCATATTGCTTAGGACATACTATGAAATCCTTTGTAGATTAAGGAATTTCTTCTCTCTAGACAAGTTAAGTTCAAGAATTAAACAAGCTTTCTAATCCTTTTGAAGCAAACTGTCTCTATCATATAATCGAATTAAGGGATAGAGGGCTGTGTTGCTAAGTTTCAAATCCTAAAATTACGTTAATCGGCCAACTTGTTGGAAGCTTTCAGCAAACAAACGCAGCAACTGAAGGGTTTGCAGTGATTTGAAAGCTTGTTTAAGCAAAAACCACAAATCGATGAACAGTGAAAGGATAAGAAGAGACATGGAGGAAAGGAGCTCAGGCTTTCCCGACCGGCATTTGCATGGATGCATGTACTTGTCATTGGATAAGTCCAAACTTAAAAATCAAAGACATTATAGGCAGCTGCAACATCAAAGACAGCAACTAAGACAGGTTCCATAATGGCCATCACAGCATGGCACTGATGCAGATAGATCCAATATTCTTCTGTAGCAGAGGATATTTTTCTTATTTCAGTAAATCCCGGAAGAGATTCCTCTACTATTTAGTAACGAAACGCATCCATAGTAGTCCCTAGAATAGACCCATTCAACTTGATTGGATATAAAGATGGCAAAAAGCTAAGAATTGGACTCAGAACAGATGGAAAAAAAAAAAAAACGTATTTCTCAGCTGTGTTTCTTTCTAGATATAGGCGTCGACTCCAAAGGGTAGCTTGCTAGAATAAAGGATAACAAAAAACGAAAGAAAAAAGAATGAGATGGATAGTTGCGGGTAAATTATGATATGTACAAAAGGATGTAAGTTAACAAAAGAATGCCCCGGAAAAGTATGTTTCTCCATACCTCTTTTGGCTCAGATGGGACTATAAATAAGTTAATCATTTTGAAGCCAAAATATTGATTACTAGATAAAATAGGATATTCTCCTAAAGTTTTCAACTTGAAATCATGGTAGATTATTTAGTTGTTATACAACACGTTGTTGCTACTATAATTATTTGATGAAAACATATTTATGTTCAAAAGTTAAATTAACATAAAGGATGTTTCTTTAATACATAAATGATCTTAAAATAATATGTTAAATAACATGAAACTTTTATTATACTATTTTTAATAAGTCTCGTCTCAACCAATGTGGGTTGGAAGTCAGCTTTTGCATTAAAGAATTGTCCTTTAAATTTAAACTCTTATATTAATTAAAAAAGTTAATGTTATTCAAAAGTTGATTCGAAAGTAAATAAATGTTTCTTTTATATATAAAATTTCTTAAAAGATATTTTTTAAAATATGAAACTTTTGCTACATTGCTCCTAACACTATTATTACAATCATTTGCATAACCATTTAGACTTAACTAGTGTTACCAAAGTCCAAATCTTGATAAACACCCGATCGCTAAGAGAGCAAAAAAGGGATCATTTCTTTTCGCTTTTATTTTATTTTATTTTATTTTTTTTATCTTTAGGTTGTTAAAGGCCTCGAAGCTTTGCCACTTTCCAGGGAAAATGAAAAGGAAACTACAGAATTATGCATGCGCTTTGTTGTAAGAACAATTTCTAATGCCACAAGTTCCATCCATTTGACGCTTGATGTGATGATCTCTCAAGCTTTATTCGTTTGCTGCTTGATGTGACTTTCTACAGATACATCCAGGTTGGTTTTGTAACGAATCAATATGTATATATTTTTTTAATATATATTTATATATAATTTCAAAGAGTTTAAATATTTTCTTAGCACCCAATGAGCTGTGTCCAAGTTGGAATCTTATATTTACGCCACTCCACATGTGATTACTTTCTAGTTTGGCTGAGGTAGAGTATAAAATAAGCGCAGTGGAATTATTTTTCCGTATTGCTAAGAAAGTTTACTAGATGCCCAACAAAACGAAACAAGCATCTAAAATTTATTTTTGCTAAAAATCCTTAACTCTCCACATCTCTCACACTTAAAGTAGACATTTTCCTTCTAAGAAAAAAGAAACATTTCCTTTCCTCCTTTACAGGACCCTACAACAAAGGGCAAGTTTTCAACGTGAAAAGAACTTCTTTTCTCATCCGTACAAGCGTGGCAAAGAAGCATCTTTCATGTTGATAAGAACAATGGAAAGCAACTTCTCTAATCCTTACTTGTTCTTAAGGTTGACCCATATTGAAATGTTTCATACAATCTATCAAGGAAAAGTTTTAGTGTGAAGGAATTATCTTCTATTTGTAGGTGTTTCACATTAGTTGCAATCTACTATGGAAAGCACTATGTGTAAAGTAATTATCTCTTCTTTTATAATTTGAATTTACAGGAAAATAAATTTCGTAACAAAAGAAAATTTGTTATATAATCATCTATATACAAAGTAATTATTTTCTATTTGTGAGTCATTTAAGGAGAAAATAATTTTTTTTTTAACAAAAACACCTTGATGCCGGATAAGCTTTAGCCTCAACTTGAACTTATCTACTGATTCTTTTGGAATGCTAATCTTGTATGGACACCTTTTTTTAATTTTTTAATTTCCTTATTTTAAACTTCTTTGGCTCTTTCCTTTTTTTTCTAAAAGTAGAAGCAAGATGTTGGAACTTCCTATCATGTATTCTTTCTTTTCATACCTATCACATGTGCTATGGAGCTTCCCCATCTCCAATGATTCGGTCCAGGGCCTCATGGCAACGACCATTCCTCCACCTTTCTCGCAGACTTAGGACAATTCCATCCAAACATATACATAAGTTTCATAGTTTTGTTCTTCTATGATAAAATCTATGACTCGTGTTGTTTCATTTTCTTTTTAGTTTATTCTGCATCATGCTGCATTGGTTGTGTTTGGTAGATGTATGGTAATTTTTGTTAGAATGTCCTTCAATACTTCTTTGTTTTTTTTTTTCTTTTTAATAAACAACATACACATTTGGTATTGAACTTAGAACTAAGAAGTCTCAATTAATATTTACTTTTAATTAATTTAGATATTTGTCAACTTACAATACTTAATCCACTATAAAAAAGAATCACATAAAACAATTACTTCTCTCCTTCTTACAAGTAAGTTTTAAGAAAAGCAAGATTTTTATTTTGGTCAATGTTGATGGTTTAAGATAATAAAATCTTAATGATCTATGGTTCAGGTCCAAGTCTATCTTATGATATCACTACTTTATCTTACAAATTTACCACTTTCTAAACTTTAGGAGCAAAGGTTCTCCATTATAAAATGAAATTAAGATGGAAGGGGCTATATGGCTGAACTTAAAACCTAAAATTTCGCTGATCGCCTACCTCATTGGAAGTTTACAGGGAACAAAAGCGGTGTCAGCTGAAAGGTTAACAGTGACCTGAAAGCTTGCTTAGCAGAAGCCACACATTGATGAACAGTGCGAGGATAAGAAGAGACATGGCGGAGAGGAGCTCCAGCTTTCCCGAAAGACATTTGCATGTCTGCATGTATTTTTCATAGGATAAGTCAAAACTTAAAATCATGGTCAAAGACGGTATATGCCAGCTGCAGTATCAAAGACAGCAACAAAGGCAGGTTCCATAATGGCCACCACATGGTGCAGATAATACCCAGTAGTTCTTGTGTAGAATAGCAGAGGGTAGGGTATAATTTATTATTTTTGTAAATTCTAGAAGAGCTTCGTCTACGTTTCAACAAAACGATAATACTCTCTAGAATAGACCCTTCTTAGCTTGATAGGGAGTAAAGATGGTTAAAGGTGGTAAAAAGATAAGAGTTGAAATGTCAGAAATTAAAAAGATAGAAAAAGAGTCTTTTCAGTTATTTTTCTTTGGTATAGGCGTAGACTCTAGAGGTTAGCTTGCTAGAACAAAGGATAACATAAAGATCAAAAGGGAAATGAAAAAGAATGAGATGGACACTTGGGTGTCAAAATATCATACAGTTAATCTTTAATTATTAACTTATTAAGTTTCATTAGCTTGATGGGTGTGGAAGGTAAGGAAGACTTCAACAAAGATTCCGTTGCTTTATCTTAGTCAATCAATCACCTCCCACCCCCCTTGATGTGGTTAGTGTTGCAAGCTGTAGATCATATCTGCCATTCGATGTTCATCCAATAGGCCCCACGACAGATTGTGTTAGATGAGTCAAACATCTTAATGGGTGCTACCAAGATCAAAGACACCGAAAGAAGAAGACCCTTTAATTTCCTTAACCTGAATCTGGTTTTGGAATGGACGAGACATCATCACATGAAGCTTTTGGGACAGTCATTAGGAAAAAAGACAAGGAAACCTGAGTTATCTCGTGTGGTTGATATGAAAGACTTTGTAGTGAAGAAATGGCGCCGTCTTAAGGAATATATGCAGGTGAGGAGGAGATGTAGTTGCGAGGAGGAAGCCACGGATCTGTAAAGTGTTTGTAGGATCTTAAACTCTCTCGATTGCCCACATGATGGTGCCCTTTTCTTGTAGACAGAACCATGCACCATATATCGTTCTTTTGCTTGTGTTCCCCTCCAACCCCACTCTGTACCTACTAGTAATCTTTAGACACCATTCTTCTGTCTCTCTCTCTCTCTCTCTCATATATATTTTGATGATGGAAACTCACACTTGTTATTGTTTGTTAGGTATGTAGGCAAATTAATGTTAGGGGTAAAATGGAAAGTTTATTTTTATTTTTGTTATGTTAGTGCAAAATGGTTGCATCTTATATGGAAGTTTCTTACATTTTGTTCATAAGTCTGAGGTTCTAAAAAGCTTATGTATATTGTATCTTTTAATTGTAATTAAAAAACAAAAAATTATTAATGTTACTTATAAATATGAGGTTCCAAAAACCATGATCGTATCTTTCAACTTTAATGACAAGAAAAAAAAAACTATTCATGTTGCTTATAAATATGAAGTTTGAAAAATGCTATGTGTACCATATATTTTAGCAAGCTATCACAATTGCCAAAAAGAGAGTTGTTAGAAAGAAAAATTTCCAGTGTTAGAGAGAAAATTTCCCAATGCCTTCTATTTGTCATGTCATTCTTGCATAGAGGCTATGTATTCTTCTTTGTATCGTTCTAATTTTATAATCTCTCAAAATAATGAGACAATTATTTTTTTCAATGTAATGATTGGTTTATCCTTAATTATGTAAAAGTTATTTCAATGAACATAGAATATGTATATGTTTATAATGGACAGTTATGGAAAATAGCACTTGAAAAGCATGCCAGTGGCCAACAACTGATCATGCATATCAGAGAACACCAGTGTATCTTTGAGACAAATCTAAGATAACATCAATACTTATGTCCCACATAACCATCACTACAAGGGTAGTGGGTCATAAACCTTGGTTAGTTGAAGCCCGAACCTTATTTCGATGATATATTCTGCATTATCAGCAACTTTACAGGAATATGCAGTACACTGTACGTTCTTGAATGTAACCTTATTTTTTGTATTGTGGCGAAGATCCAATGATCGATTAGTTGACTACAAATCCTATTTTCAAATCCTAGTTAGTGCCTTTTTAAGCACTAGTTAAAATAGATGCCTTCACCACATTCAATCACGATCGATTGCCGCACCTTTCATATTAAAGTCAACATATTTAATAGAGGTCAACGTAGCTATGATGAAATAGACAAATTCCTAGTCACTTTTTTCTTTTTGATTTATGTTTAATTTTTCTCTTAAAATTATATGATTTATGTTTCAAGATCTTTTTTCCTTTCCTTTCGTTGAAAGGTCCATTTTCATTGAAAGTAATATTTTTTTTCTTATAATGAGGATTTTTAAATAAAATTTGGACAATGTAAGATTTACATATTGTACTATTTGTAACACATTCGCTCACTTGTGTATGAAAAATAGTTGACTTCTCCTTGACATAGTGGTATCCAAGGGGGGCTCTTGCCTATGAGGCTAATAGGTTGGGGTTTGAGACCTTACCCTCTCCCCAAGTGTGTGAGTTGTTAAAGAAAAAATTATGAGTAAAGGGGTACAAATTTCGTTGTCTACAACAAAGTTATATGATATACATATCAATTTTTTTTTTACTTTTATTTTTAATTAGGAATTTTATTCATACACAAAATCAACTTAAGGATATACGAGTGTTTCCTTATAAAGAGGATTTTGAGTAAGATTTAATTTTTCATCTTGAGTTAGAAAACACCTCATATGAGAAGCTTTATCTATTAGTAAAGGAGTGTGCACTTGAATTTGGGTTCCTAAGCAAAAATATTGACTAGAAAGTCACAGTGCCGTATTAGAATGTTTAGTTTTATCAAAAAGTTGATTAAGAAGTTGTAAATTTTTCTTTATAAAAGAGGTTTCCAAGAAAAATATTGTCAAGCTATTTTTAACACTTCCCTCTCCTCTCAAAAAGATTCAATAAAGAAAAAAACAATAAATCACTCACATTTTGCAGATTCACTACGAGAACCTTGACTAATTGGATAATAATATCGGCTTAAGGTCAACACATGAAATCAAGAGCCATTTATCCAAGTTGTAGTGATGTTAGTTGGTTCAGGTCTTGAATTATCGTCTCCTTAATATTTCCCTTCTGACTTCATTCATTATCGGATGATGCTATTCTGACCGAAAACAAAGTGTAAAAGTGTGTTCAATACTTTGCATTTCATGGTAGGAAGTCTTCAGGAATTGATTGGACAGCATACATTTAAATGTGGGTACTTCCAACTGTAAAGATGGTGGGGAAATTAGTCCATCAAGATCATCATTATGCCCGGTTGGATGTAACCAAAGTCAATCCGATTTCGAGAGAGCCAGCTATAGAGATTAATAATTATAATATAATAGCAGTAGATTTTCTTATCCCAGCCTTTCGTAAAGTGAAAGTAAGGGGTGGTCACTGATATATGATGATAAAAAGCAGGGGATCACACTCACAATCTTTCAAAGAAGGAATGACACGTGTTGGGAACACATGATGGGGGAATTGTTTATTCTCTTTTGTTGTACCTTTGCAACGTCATAGATAGATGTCAAAGGTTCAACCCTGAAAGCATTATCAATTGAGAGATTGGCACTTACAATACAAGAACATGCAAAACAATCATGGATGAAAGTTGAAGATTTGATGGGCTTCGTAAAAAATTTCTACATTAATGAAGACACTAATTTACTCGTTATTTGAAACTGATGAATTTTAATATGTTTTCTTCTTTTGTAAGACAACTTTAAGAAAAGATGTGAATACTTAAATATGATATCACAATTTAAATTTTAAATGAAATTACTTGTCTAGACACCTTTGTTTAGTGGTTAGACAAGGTGGTTTGGGATAAACCCAAATTTGACACTGGGAACGCGAGTGAATGCCAGTATTCTTTTTTTTTTTTTTTTTTTCCTTTCTCTAAATAAACGCTCTACCAATAAGGTCAGTGAATAATTGATTGAACAGTAAGTTTTACCGCAATTCCTCTTGTAACAGAAGGTCTAAAGAGTCTCAAACTTAGCCCATCTTTTCATACGTGAGCAATTGCCTTTAAAGCCCATTTACCAATCGTGCTTTCTCATGGGTTTGAGAATGGAACTTTAGAGGGCTTAAACTGAAGCTAAACAAGTCGGACACTTGGGAAAAGAAGGTACAATTGAAATACTTCGGGCAAGCCCGGCCCAATTCCTGCTATTTCATACTTCTTAGCCGAATCTTCATGGTTGCCATTCAAGTTTGTATTCCATTTTGCAAGATGAGGATTTTCATTTGATGGGAAACAAGCAAATTAGTTTGAAGAAACAAGGAAATTAGATTTTCTTACTTTAGTCATTTGTTATGGTAGTTAAACCTTAATTCTATTTATTTGAAGGCATGTAATTTTACATATTATTGAAATATATCACATTACTCATAATATATAATTATTTTAAAAAATAAATATGTCCCTATCTTTTTCTAAGTCATTTTTTTCAAAAAATATTTTTTCAACATGATATAAGATTGTCTAACGTGTATACACTAACAAAATTTACAACTTTATCTCATAGTAGGTGCAATAAGATGGTTAGACTATCTAACATTACGTAGAACCTGCTATAAAGTTTTGTTTGAAATTTAAGACTTGTTCACCTTCTGATAAGCTGATTTTAAGGACTGAATATCATTCTAATACATGTGATAGATGATTTTCACTAGTTGAGCTTGTTCTCCTGTTTCTTGTTACTAATAATGTAATACGGTTGTAATTGAATAATTTTATATTTTATTTAATAATGTATAATACCTAACATTTAATTTTTTTTAAAAAAAGAAAAGTGTAACACGTTACATGAAGCAAGTTAAAGCATTGGCTTTGCAAAAGTAGACATAGTTTCCCATCAACCCAAAAGCAGTGAAGCACTAGAGAAGCCAGAATCCAGTGATCGCGTCGCACTCGGGATGATTCTTAAAAAAGCCAAAGCCTTTTGGGTGAAGAACCTTCCGTATTACCTTCCCCAAGTAAGCATTGCCCATAGGCAAAACTCATTGTAAGAGTTCCAAGTAGTATCCATAAAAGCCTATATCTTTCGAAATCAACGAACGCGACAGATCCACCATCAACTGGGGGTGCCTTTCATAGCTTTTTGTGCTTCGTTTTCAGCTTCCACAATTGAAAAATGCTTTATCACCTATGAATGAAAGCTAGTATGATTCCCAATGGTTGGTATCAGAGGCTTTCACGTCTATGTGCTTATCATCATATAGATATTTGCCAGAAGTATTGCCAATTCATATCTATCTCAAAATTTAAACAGAATAAGATGTATTTTTTTTTTTTAACATTTAGATAGGGTTCCTTCACTACATGTCCTCTCAATATATGTATTCTATATTTGGGTACAATTACACATGGTGTTGCATATGTGTGTTTCCAGAGTTGGGTTCAATTTATAATATTGTTAAGGAAAAACTTGAACTTTAATACTATATTATAAATTTATAACTATCTTAAACTCCTAAGACAATGAGAAGTGTTGTCTTTGTAGATTTGAAGTGAATTCTTAATAGATTTTTGACAATGTGTGACAAAGATTGTTTAACATAAAGAATTTTTCTTTTTCTTTTTCTTTTTTTTGTAACAGGCCCTCTCTCCCCTCTCTCTCTTTACCAAATTGGAGATTCCCTTTACATTTTTGTGATGCTTTTGATCGGAACTGCATGGACCAGGAATGGATACCAGAGTCTCAATGCTCCTCAAAGGTCAGAATTCCCTTGCTTTCTTGACCTATCAATATGGGGATAGGTTCTTGTTTCTTGAAAAGTCACAGTTCCATGACTCAGCCATGATGATCCAACCTGTCCACTTTCTGAGGACCTCCAACTTGTTAGGAAGGACCGCAGGCCTTTGAAAGGTAGTCTCTTGAAAAGGGAATAGCCTACGAATGGAACTTTTACAAGGTTCGTCTACGAAGAAGCAGACGACCGTAGATATCAAAGCCAAAGGACCATTTTTCAGTAAAGTTATGCCAAGTTGCTTCGGCCTTTCTATCAGCATGAAATAATACAACAAACCATAACTAGAGAACTCAATTTTGTGCTTAAATATGCTAAAAACAAACGTCGGATGAGCAATTTAACTCCACCTCACTTGTTTTATTTATTTATTTATTATTTTATAGAATTGTCTTGTAAAAGGGAAGATTATTTTCACATATAAAAAATACAACATGGTAGTGTATTAACAACGCAAGATGTAAATTAATTTCAGCAAAAAATGTATCAGTCATTTCTTTTTTCTTTTTTCTTTTTAAATGTGTATGGACATAAATGGTCGGAGAAGTATCCTCACCTAGAATGGTATTTGTATAATATTGGAGGATGAAATGATAAATTATAATGAATGGTCAAGGTAACTAAAAGAAGATATTTGACTATTAAACTTATTAATATATCTTTTTAGCATATATTTATTTTATATAGACTAAATGAAACAAAAGATACTTTTAGGAAAAAACAACTGTTATTCTTATTATGTTGGCAAAAGGAAAGAAAGGTATATGATTAAAGATTTATTTATTTAAAAATATAAATTTTTTTAAGGTAATGTTATTATGAGTTTGATTTGAAAGCTTCCAATATTCATATTGTCATAAAATATATCAACTTTTGTAATACTAGGGTTAGTTCGTATGTTTATTTATTCTAATTTTTATTAATAAAATTTATCATTATGCCAAAATAATTTAGCAAAGAGCAAACAATGGGTTGGTCAAGGAAAAAATGAGAGCAAGAAGCACAAGGTTATTCTAGTATTATTTGCTATTTAAATAATCTATAATTTCTTTTTTGCCGCAAAATAATTCAAGAAGAAAAAGGACAATGATAGAAAGCATTTTTGTGCAAATTAGATCTTCCAAAGTCTATTGCATGAGTTGAATTTCCTTCCTACGACAAATGAGGATAGGAATTTGGACTAAGCATCTGAAAAATGGTACAAATTCCAAGACATTGAATCCATCAGGTCGAATAAATCTGAAGATTCAGGCATTTGGTTTACTTTTGTTATGCCCATTAATGTTGCCTCCCCACTTAATGCTGATATTGCAAGGATACTCTCATAATCATCATTTACTTTTACCAATTTTAACCTGTAGATTCAACTTTGTAAATATTTGACTGAAACGAAGAATTAGTTAAAGAAACTAGTTAAAACTCAGATATTTGATTGTAACATTAGATTAAATCACCAATTTTTAGTGATAATTTATTATGATTTAGATATTGTTGAAACACTATTTAGTCCTACCAGTAAGGCTTTTAGAGTGACTTGTATATGTGAAAAGTAGAATACACGATAGACCTTTTATAAGACAACAGGAACCTGATGATGAGTTAGTGCATCTTGACAACATGGAAGACATGTCGATGGAAACAAATCATGAAGAATTGGGGCCACGTACTACATTTCTACCGAGGGCATTTATGCATACCACAAAAGGTTTCTGGACCACTTCATCTTGTAGACACGTGGCTTTCGAGAAGATGAATAAGATAGCTGTACTTTTTTTTTTTCTTTCTCTATTAAAGCAAAGGAAAGTTGAGTACCGGAGTGTCAATCTGAGTCTTAGGTGATCAATAGCTAAGTGTTGGACTACTAGCTCGTTGAAAAAATAGTTATACTTAGATGAACACAGCTAAGAAAGTTACATTAGGGATATCTTTTGTATTTGGTTTGATAGAATAGTTGTAATTTCTTCCATTCAAAGTAGTCTATATTTATTAAGATGTTATTTTTAGCTTATATTTATTGTATATAAACTAAACATAATAGAAGACGCTTTTAAAGTAAAATAATTGACATCCTAAAATTATAAGCAAATATAAGAAAAATGATACAAGAGAGAATTTTATTTTGAAATATAAAATTTTTTTTATGAAAATATTATTTTGAATAAGATTTGGAGACTTTTAACATTTTTTTATAGTTTTTGTAATTTTTGTAATGTTAAAATATGTCTTTTTACTTTTGTATACTAAATTTTATTAATGTAAACTTATCTTTCTATTAATAAAAAAAGTAAATATTCAAATATATCACGTTAAACTATTCTTAATATATTCCCTCACTTTGAACTTCATAAAATGTACAATGGATGAGATGTTATACTTGAATTTATGCTTTTGTATCATCTTAGAAATGATCGACTACTCCTTTAAACTGTAGTTGAACATGATCAATTGAATTTACTGATTCATTCTACATTGTGCACTCAGCCATAGCTTATGTGGGTTGACGAGCAGCCATTCTTTGCAGAAAAGTTCTCATTTTGGGTCACGGGGGTATAATCTATAGTTCAATCTTTATATATCAACGATAAGATTGAAAATAATAAGATTTTTTACGGCTAGCGTAATTTGTATGAGGAGCATCTAGTTCATGTTCTTTGTCTTTCCATTTGCTTGGGTCAACTTCATCTACTTTGTAGAACAGTTGAAAAGTGAGCTCTCAACATAACATCACCAAGGAAAAAACTTTTGACTTTGCAGAACATTCAAAGTCACCATGGTCGGTATTGGTCACCTCGTTTCCTCTTTTCTTGTTTTTTTTTATCCTTCTTATCTCTCTTTTTGTTTCCTTTAACGCGTGGAGCTTATACGATTCCTAATCTTGGTAATTGCTTTTTAACTGTACCTACATCTGAATATGACTTAGTGATATACTTTCCTTGGTTGGCTCTTTAGCAATAAATGCTACGCTTCATATGAACCAAAAAGTTCATAAATTTTTGTAAAGGATGGTTTTTAACGTATATTATCATGGATTTTATAAGGATCAAACGCCAGAAAAGAAAAATAAAAGCAAATGTTTTGTATTAAAATTGAGCTATAAGAAGGGGACATATATTGTTTCTAAGGAGTATTTAGAAAACTCATGCTAAAAAGTTAGAAAGCTTTACAATCACCATGCTAAAAAGTTAAGAATTTTTTTATTAGAAAACTCATTTTCTCTTTAAAATTGAGTTGTAAGAAATGGGAACATCTTGTATTTTATAGTTTAACAATGACATTGATACAAAGTTACGAATTTTATAAGTGATATCATAAGAATGTCCTATATCCAAGTCATAAGTTACAATAAAGATCTTGTTTTTACTTGATTTATAGATTCTAATATTATATCAAAAAGCTTATTTTTACTTTCAAATCAACTTGTAAAGAAAAAAGTATATATTTAGTTTTTAGAGAGATATTAAAACAAATTACAAAAAATGTGAAACATTTCGACATTTGGAAATTGGTAAATTTTAGCCCTAGTTAGATCATTATTTCAAATTTGCCAAGGATTGTTTCAAGAGAATAAACACCATGAAGTGCAATGGCGACATACCAAACATGTTATCACTGAGATACTTTTGTAGATTGGTGTGGCAGGCAACTAGATATAGCGTAGAATATGTTTAAAAGAGATGCCTTAGATATCTTATCTTATCCCACTAGAATTGTAAGAGAAAGTGATTCTGCTGCATCCATGGTAGACCCAGCCTACCCAGCCTTTAACTTTAGTTGATAGTAGCGTCTCGCTAGATATGCAGAGTCACAGCGTGGATAAACTTCACCCACTCACCAATCATCTGGACTCGAAGACAACCTCATATCCAACTAGAGAACTTGCAGCACCTGTTGACTCTGCGCCCACATGCAGAACCAAACAAACTAAAACAGATATCATGGTACCGGGTTACAGGCAACCAGCTAGAACCCTCTGAATGATGTTGGGAACAAAGATCCGAAAACCCAATTCCAAGATCTGGACCTGAAATAAAATAACTCCCCATGAAGCCCCCCTGTACTCTTCTTGGCAGCTTGTTCTCAGTCTGAAAGATTATGTCAGTGTTTGCCACTAGCTTGAAAGGCTTGAAAAGCTTGAAAAGCCCAAGGGTATTGTGACTGACATGTTAAAGATCAAAGATATTGTTGGTATTGTTTTGTCGTTATCAGAGAGTTTTCAAGGGTGCACATGTCTAGAAATGAGTAGAACCGAAACTAAAGTCTTGAAAGAACTGATGGAAGAGCTGAAGTTAAGAGCAAGGGGACCCTATAAGAGAAAGAAGCAAATGCAAGATGATGAATTACTAATGTTAAAAGTAAATGTTTGTTTTATTCGGTTTGTAACATTCATGTAAATTATACTACTAAGTACCCAACTTAATTGGTAATTGACACTGTTTTCGATTAGAGAGGTCTCAGGTTCGATACATAATCTCTCTCTCCTTGAAATGAAAAAAAAAAAAAAATTTATGTAAACTCGGTTCAATTGATTTTATCATATTATTCAATCGCTACATAAACTGAGTGACGGTGACTTTTTATTGCTCGTAATACTAATCTTAGTGCTTTCTAATAAATAAAAAAGAAAAAAGAGAGAGAAGGGTAAAAAGGACAAGCCCGAGGTCAGTTTCCACTGACGGATTATTATCCATTAGAGGCAGTAAAAATGGTAAACCAGTCTGCATGCATGTCCAATTGGTGAAACTGACCAATAAGATTCGCTTCTTTCCTTTGTTTTGTTGTGTGGTTTGGCATTTCTGGTAACATTTCTTGGAATTTGTGCTCCTTCAGAACATAGTTTCTCTTTCCTTTTTTTTTTTTTTCTTCCTTAAGTTTCGCTTTAGTTTTCAGGTCCATAACGTACAAACCCTTTTCAGTTTTCCCTCCTCAAACCTGCTCATCCTTATTTCCATTCAATTTATACTGTAAAGATGCCCAGTAAAAGAGTAAATGAATATCAGCAAGCCTCTGAAAGGAAACTGATTCCCTTACTCTGGCCGTTCCTTGTCCTGCTTCATTTGTGGTTCCAAAGGAGAGGCGTCACACCTCAATCCACCTTTTGCCAAAACAGATTCGCCAACTGGCTCCACCCCACCACCTCTCAGCTATTTATAAGCAGACTTCAATGGCTGTCTCTTGCAGGAACCGTCGGTTAAACTAAAGCCTTTTCTTTTCTCTGTCTCCTCTTGGCCTTCTCTTGGTCTTCTCTTGGTCTTCTCTTGGTCTTCTCTTCTGCTTCTTGCCCTCTTATCTCTTTGATAACCACCTTCAAAGCGTAACTCTAGAGCAGCTTCATGGCATCCAGCTCCCTCAGTAAGCAAAGCTCCAGCACCTCCTGGACGCCGGAGCAGAACAAACGGTTCGAAAGGGCACTCGCCTTGTACGACAAGGACACCCCGGACCGGTGGCAGAATGTGGCCAAGGCTGTCGGTGGGAAAACCACGGAGGAAGTAAAAAGACACTATGAAATCCTCTTGGAGGACCTCAGGCACATCGAGTCCGGTCGTATCCCTATTCCCAAGTACAGGTCCAATGGAAGCAGCACCAACCTTGATGAAGAAGAGAGGTAATCCTTACCCAAATATCAGAACTGTCTAAATTCCTAATCTTTCTTCTCCATCTCTTCTTTTATGCATACACCTAAATTCACACAATTGAGTGTTACACTGGGACTAAAATAGAAGAATAATTCTGCTGAATAATTCAAAATAAACGTGAAATAGAAGGGTTGTCATCATTTATTCAGAGAATGTAAGTGGCGATGGCTGCATGGTGCCAAAAGAAAAAAGAAAAGAACAGGAAAGGGGCCATTGGCTCCATTGGCTAAACCAGGAAAGTGAAGCTGAACCTTTGTGAGTTCAGACTCTAACGGGGTCCACACTTGGTTGCTTCTTTTACAGAGCTAAGCCCTTTCCAAGTTCACCGACTCCCTTTTTGCTAAAGAATCTTATATTTCCTTCAGCTTCTTATCTTGTCTGATCTATCGCCCACATGAGATATATTCCAACGTAATGTGTGTCACAAGCAATGGTTGGTACAACTTTTATGTTTTTTTACTAACACTTTGACTAGCATATCTACTGTGTTCTTCTTTGCAAAACCGTAGGTTTTCATAACGTATTTAATCTGCAAAGAATCGTGACCAGATGGAAGTGCTTTGGTCAATGAATCAGACATAAATATGGACTTTGAATAAATACCAAAAAGGAAAAGGATCGTTTCAAAATTGACTGAAGTTTTCAGAATGTGGGTCTCAGAAGAAAGGAATAGCGCGAGCACTGCAACTAAGCATGCATGCAAAAAATACTTTCTTATTTTGTTTTCTTTAGAAAGCTTTCAAAAGCTGCGATTCTTGACTTCATGCTTTCTGCACAGGCTTTTGAAGTATCTTAAGCTACGGTAGAAGTCCATGCCTCGGACCAAATACTGTGAAGTCCTGACTCCAAAAATCTGAGGAGTGAATCTGCTTATCTATGTATTCCAATATCTCTCTTTCTCTGTCTCTGTCTCTCTCTCTCTGTGTGGTCATTTTTTGACTGTCCTAAGTGTAATAAAGCATCCCTATGAAGAAGGGATTTCTTCTTGTCCACAATCCCACTGTTCAATTTTCAGAAGAAACAAATTCAACTTCGTTTCAAGGGACAAACTATAACTGTGATTGATCAAGCCAAAGGCTCATCCTCTTTAGTGATTAAACTACAAGTAAAAAGGTATCATATTTAAACTTAAATTTTAATAATATGTTAAAATATTAATTTTTTTGATTAAAAATATCAAGATAAGATTTAAGTGATGCAAAACACATACTTTTCATTTTCAGAGATTTCCACCATTTGTTCGGCCTAATAATAAACTTTTGTGTTGAAACCCAGAAAGATTCCACTTCCATCAATTTGAACTGGAGCTCGGCAGCAAGCCGACCCAGCCCAAAGGAATATGCATTCTGTCCAGACTAATAATGAGTAAATTTAGAACAGTTCAGGCCCAAGTTTCCTATCATAAATCGAAAGCCATACGACCCTCTTACATTTAATGTTTTTATACAGCAACATGACAAAAGAAAGAAGACCTCCGGCCTAGCCTTGAGGTTATGTTATAAGGATAGACTTGCATGAAGCAACTTTTTTAACTCATAAGTTTGTAAAAGCTTGCTCCTTTTTTATTTTTCCTTTTTTTTTTTTTCACTTTCTACTTGTATATCAATAGAGTTGTTAGCAAGCGTTTAGCTCAACAATAAGTAAGTATTATAAAAAATCTCTTAGTTTTAGGTTTGATATTTTGAAAGTATGAAAATAAGTACATGAGTTGAAAAATATAAAAAAATAAAAAGTGAAAAATAGAGTGTGAGTTTCTTTATTCAAATCCCAAACTAGCAGCCAAGAATCTCTTGCTAGAGCAAATTACATGGTTCCAAGTCAAAGGTACCATTAGTTGAAGTCCGGGTCTTGTCATTGTTATCACGAGGGAGTCTTTCCCTTTAAATTATGAACCTCATTTAACAAAATTATAGGCTATGATATTACGTTATAAAATTGTTTCTTGAAAATTGACTTAAAAGAGAGTTCAACATTTTCGCCTATAAGTTTTGAAAACTTTCCAAAGACTTTGACAATAATAATGATAATGTTCAGCCGGTATTGCACGCTTGTTGTTACAAGGAAATTTTTCCTGACTCGAGATGTGCAGTCCTGAAGGAGGATTTCTAAAAAGAGTTGCTCTTGCTATGCAGTATCTCTTTGTTGAGCTCCAACTAAACTTAAGCTACAGAAGATGATAAACTATAGGCTACGTTATCTCATCTTCCAATAAAAACCTTGGAAGAAAGCATGGTAGTTGTATATGAACAAAGATGGCCTGCTTTCTTTATGCATGGCAGTGTCGCTGTCTCCCATTGCCAATGAGTATATGAAAACAAGTAGATATTGATTTTCAAAAACATCTGGTTAAAGTTGTGAAAATTCTCTCATTTTATTTTTAGGTAAAGATGAGGGGAATTTTGGTGTGTTGAACCTAAGACCTCTTTGACCCAAAATTGTCTTGGTTCTACTTGAGTGAAGACTTCTTGACAATAGAAATTCCCATTAAGCACAAGAAAAAAGTAAAAATTGTTGAAATATGACATGCGACATCTTGACAAAAATTTACATAAAGAAAGGAATAAAAATTGCATGAAGGAAGAAAAATATCAAAACAATAGTTTCTATGAGATATTCTATATAACATAGGAAACAACTTGTGATAGTAACTTAGTTTAGATAATCTTTCCGTTTGTATTTTTTTTTTTTTTAGAAAAAAAAGCATTAGGAAATTGTTTTTATCCCTTCCACCACACCAAATCTCAATACAAATAAAACTTATTCTCACCTTCTTATAGATTGATGATACGGTTCTATTGCATGTGTTTAAGTCTATTAACACAGGCTTTATAGGAAACTATTCAATCAAATACTAGGCCGCCTTGTTAATAAGCAAGTTATCTTATGTCTTTTTCCTCAGCTTTATGAAAAACATCCCAAGGTACTTATAGGTAAATTTATACATGATCTATGGGCTGCCTCAGTGAGAGTCAATTGGATCTCGCCCTAAAGCTATTCAACATGGTTAAATGATTTTCCCATTATTCCATAATTGAATCGGCCGGTCTTATAAACATATCGGGTTACTATTATATTGGTCACATTTTCTTCGAGCACTAATTAATTAGGACACTCATTAGTTGACAAGTCCTGCTTACGAGATATCATGTTCAGTATTATATTCGTCACATTAGCACCATTTACTACATAAAATTCATGCCATCCCATTTTATATTCTTTAGCGTATACTTTTAGGACACCCCATTAAGAAGTGGATCTACATTGTAGTTTATAAATACTACACACAAAGACTGCCAAATGGGGTTTCTACAAGGTCAAATATGGACAAAAGTCTTTACAAATCAAACATCTCAATTCACAGAAGAAACACATTGTTTTGCAGAAATCAAACGAAGCACAAAAGATGAGTAACTAAAACTGCTTCACTATTCTTTTTGCCCATCTTCCATTGAAGTTGCTTGAATTTGTTTGAGATGCTTATTGTAAGTGCATGATCGTTCTATCTGAACAGCATGACCTGCTTTCTCAATGTATTGCAATATCGTTCCCTCCCACAGTTGCTTCTCAAGTCCAGTTTTTGGTAATTGCCGGAGTTACTTTTCATTCAAGAGTATAATCATCCTGCATCAAACAAGAGTAAAGCAAAACATACCTCTTTAGTTCGTTGGCAACTTCCATGGTGAAAACGCCGTCATTCTCTCCCCAAAGCAGATGGATCCTCTGCAGAAATTCGCACCATTACGCAAACAATCTCGCAAGCCATTATTGAGATACGATTATAATACGAAATGAGTGTCATCAAATTATTCATGAAGCGAGGCTCATCCAAAAAGAATTTCAATTTTCTTCTATTACAGGGAAACTATTTGTCTGGTTGCTCCATAATTGAATCGTTTGGTTATAAGTGGAAGCAACCAAAACAGTCCACCTATTCTCACTACAATTAAGATGGAACAGCGAAAACAGCAGGGCGGAGAGTCACACGTCTCCTGAATGCATTTGCAGCCTTTGGGTTCTTCTTCTAAGAAAGTAAACCTGCACGGTCAATTACGGATCAGTCTTTAAGAAAAACTCATGGCTGTTCAAACTCCTCCTTTTGTAAGTACAACAAACAGCCATTATGAAGTTGGGTGGGTGAAATCTTATTGACTTATATTTATATGAGATAAATCCCAAAAGGCGCCTCTATAACTAAGAGAAAAATTGGAATAGAAAGTTTCTCTTGGCTTCGGTTCAAAACTCTCCAACATTTCTACTTCTGAACAAAATTTACCTTTATTTTTGGTAACCTGCGATGGATTTGTTAGATATTGTGTGTTGGAGCTTCTTTTGAAGGACCAAGAGAGAAAATCATTGATGTATGTTACAATATATTAAGATAAAAGACCTTAAAATCTAACCCAAAAACTAACTCAAAAATGAAAGACATTTCATTTTAATTTAAAGAAACCATTGGTTACATATATTGGTAATGCAGAACAATTCATACCATTAACATGCCCTTTACCATTATGGATTAATATTGGGTCATCAATGGTGTTAGAAAATGGATTTATAAGGATGTCAAAAGAGAAATTTAGAATGGGTATTGGTTAAGTGAAAAACCTGTTTCTAATACCATCTTAAAATACTAGAATGTTTTAAGATAGATAGCTTTAAGCTTAATCCAAAAACTAACCTAAGTGTAAGAAAAACTTTTTTCAATTTAATTAAGTCTTCGAACACATGTTTCGACAATGTTAACGATCCACAGTGTTAACCAAAAAAGTAGGACACGCTACGGTGAGGACGCATGCATTAGAAGCATGGAGGGTTTAAAAAGTGTATTATTGGACGAGCACATCGTGATGTGCCTGCATTAATAGCCTATGGCTTGAAGACTGTAGCTTGTATCGGCAGTCGCCCTGTTGGTTGCTGGTGCTGTCAGGGACTTAGGTTTCAGGTTTTTGTTATTCTTTCCTATAAGAAGCGGGGTCTGTTTTTCTCACGTGAAGTATCAAATTATTTATTAGTTTCTTTTATTTTAATCCTTAGTTTAGGGAAGTGATTTCACCATTAAGAGGCCTGTTACGGGCTCGGTAAAGCCCGTATTGTATTGTATTGTGTGTGGGAAAGACAACGAACGTTAAGAAACATGCGAGGACTTATGTTCTAAGCCTTACGTTCTCAAGTCACGCTGCGTACGCTTAAAGCAATCTGGCTTCCTAATGCCACATGACGCGACTTGGGGAGCAAAGACACCGATCCACATTATGTGCCGGATTGTGGGAACCAAACAAAACTAAAACACAATACAGGAAAGAGAGAAAGTACTCCACTTGCAAGTGTTTTACTTGCACAAGGTTTAAAAAGAGAGAAAGTACTCCACCTAAAAGCGGTAGGTGGCAAATCCTAAAAGTAGTAAGTACTAAAACAGTAACACAACTTAGGAGTTCCTTTAAGATACCTGAGTATCTACTTTACAACTTCCCAATGTATTTTTCCAGGATCTGAAAGAAAATGACTAACTACTTCAACTGCATGAGCAATATCTGGTCTAGTGTTTACTGCAGCATACATTAAGCTACCAACCGCAGATGCGTAAAGTATTTTCTTCATATACTCAACATTACTCTTATTTTCAGACTTTTGCTCCTTACTTAGCTTGAAATGACTTGCAAGTGGAGTACTTACTGCTTTTGCCTTGTCCATGTCAAAGTTGCATCATGTGGAGTACTTTCTGAAGAATGTCAGACATGTCCTTGAGATTTGTTTCAACTTGATCTCTATTGGCATCCTTGATGATGAGGGATATGATAACTACTTTGATGGCGGTAAATGGAAACTTAGTAGAGGTTCTCTTATACTTGCAAAAGGGCAAAAGGTTAACACTCTCTACAAGTGTTCGGTGAATTTTAAATGCAAGTGAACATGTTGAACAAGTAATATAATGATAAGAAAAGTATCATCCCACAGAGATTGGTGATTACTATGCCAACTAATTACTAATGGTGAACAACTCTTAGAATTTATCTAACAAATCTAAATTGATAGAGAATAAACTAATCAACTAAATTTAATAAAACGAAATACTCAAAATATATTAGAATGTCCGATTTCACCATAACTATGAAGTACTAATATAGATTATGTATGCTTGCAAGAGGGATAATATCTATGTGATGGCGGAACTTCCTAATTTATTTACTATCCTATGTCTAGGTATAGCAAACCTACTTAGTTCATTAATTCACTATATTTCTATATGTGAATTGAAACAAACTAAATGCATTAGGATCTATGAACATTCCCAGTTTACAATAAATCTTTCAATTATCTTATTACCAAAAGCCACACAAACAACATGGTATATGTCTAACCACATTTAATTCATGGTTATATATTATAAGAAGCAATTGCATATTATTACCTCTCAGTCTCAAACATGCACATCAAATCATTCAAGTGGTGGCCAATCACTTAAAAGCATTCAGCATAAATATATATAACTCACATAAATAAAATATCTTGCAAAATATAATAATCATAAGATTCATAATATCATAATTGGGTTACATCGTAGCTCTAATAAAAATAAACTAAAGCATAAAGAAATAATGAGAAAGAATAATAATAGGGAATAAAGAAGGCATCTTGAATCCAAGAACAAGAAGTCTGTTACCCTTTTTGCCTTCTTTTCAAGAAAACCTTGAATTGTGCTCAATTTCCTCCTCTCTTTCTTTTGCCTCTTCTTTTCTTTTAAATAGGGTTTAGGTTTAGACATACTCTTATCCTAGTAGAATTGGGTCTTAGAGATCTAAAACAATTGGGTTTTGAACTCTTAATTTAATTAGGTTTTAAACTCCTAATTTAATTAGGCTTTGAACTCCTAATATGATTAGGTTTTCTAATTATTTAAAAAATCCAATAACAATAAAATCTAATAACAATCATTCAAAGCCTAAGCCCATCTTGACTCTCTTGTTCTTGATATTACGATTTTGCCACATAATAAGCATTAGGCTCTCCATGTTCATCTCTTTTCTCCTTGTCTTCTTGTTCTACATAAACAAGATAAATTTAGGTAAATAAAGAGGAGTTCAAATGTTTTCTCACAATTATTAAAGTTATTTATTGCCTAAAATAGGTAAAATAACTCTATAAAAATAGAGTTATCAAAACTCCCAAACTTAACATTTTGCTAGTCCTCTAGAAAAAGCAATAAACAATATATGTTTTAGACAAAATCCCTTCATGATATTCTCCTATAATTGCTTAACTTAACAATTCAAAGAAAAATATAGCTTTCATCCAAACACCACAATTGTTTCATAAGATAAGATAGACTCTTAACTATGTTGACCACATGTGTGTGTGTGTGAGTCCTCATCTTTTCAACTATATGCACTCTAAATAAATTCACATTAATATGCAACCTCTCAAAATCTTTAACCAAACCTCATATGTTTGCTTTTCATTCCTCTCTCCACTAATGTAAGCCAATCATCTAACCAAAAATCAATAGGACTTTTATAAGCTTGTAATGTAACGCTGGGCTAGGAGTAAGATAAAAGTCATTTAGGCTTAATTCACCCATGAACACATTACTTTCTAGGATCTCATCGAAAACTCTTGTCACTTTCTACATCACTTTTCTCATTCTTTTTCGTCTAAAAATGCTTGATTTCATTTGGATTCTAATACTCATAAAGCCACAATCATGCTTGCATCAATAAAACAAGTAAAAGTACTAGACATGTAGTCACTATACTCTTATCTTGCCAATCATTTCAATTACTATGCTTAATGGCCTAATTCAAAACATTGAATGGCTTAAATATGATAAGGAATGATAAGAGGATTCCATTCTTGGGCAAATGTTGTACTTCCTTTCTTTTCTTTTCTTTTCTTTCTCCTTTTTTTTTTTTGTAGAAATGAAATACTATGCCCCACTTAATCATTGTAATCAATTTCTTCCCATGCTCCATCTTCCTTTCAACCTTTATTCATCTCAAACAAACTTCCATCCTACAAGTTAACATGTTCATGGGCGTGGGATGATAAGATAAGTTGTTTAAGGCTTATGGCTATATATATATGGGTGTCATTAAAAAAAATGGATAAGAATCAAGGCTCAGCGGGGTGACTGGTGATAAATAAATAGGGTTGGCTTGAAAGGCTCAAACAATCCAAAGAATGGCCTAAATCATTTTCTTAATTAGATGCAGCTTAGGATTTTGCCTCAAGAGAAAATCAAACAAATTCTAAGATTCAGGTGAGATTTAAGAAAATCACATACTTCACATGAATGTTTTCTAGAGATACACACAATTTCAAAAATGAAGGACTTTTAGTGCTCAATAGGTGGATCAACATAATCAAAATCACACTTAACTCACACCATAATTGTAGGTTTAAACAAAATCTATATCTTCCAAAGAATCACCAAGAATTCATAACATGGGATGTAATCATGACATAAAAAAAATTTCAATCAAATTTAGCACAAAGGTTCTTTTCCTACCCTCAAACTTGAATGAAGCATTATCCTCAATGCAAAAACAAAAGAAAGCAATAATAATGAAGGAATAGGAATGAGAAAACTCCCTTGATTGTAGGTTATATCCATGTAGAGCTCTGAGGAGATGATGGTGACAAAACTTCTAATGAAAAGACTAAAACGAAATTACTTGGGTTGCCTCCCAAGAAGCGTTTGCTTTATAGTTTTCAGCCAAATTATCCTGGATGTTGTTGCTCAAGGGGGATGGAACTCCAATAGTTTCAGAGACAGTTTGTGTCATTTGATGGTTATGCATTCTTCAATAAGCACAACTGTCTCATATACTTCCAGCTTCCTTTTGTTCTCCAGTCTCTCATTCAAAAGTTTTGCACAACTAGATATTTGAACTGGAGTATCTGCAAAAGGAATGTTAATGTGCAGTTTTAAAGATATATCAAGGAATTCCAAAAACTGCTTATCTTTTATTCGTTGCTGGAATCTCTGGGCAGATGCAGTTGGAGGCATAGAGGACTCATGATTTACTAGAGCAAGGTTGTTCCTTGGTGTCTCCTCAAGTTGTATGCTAACATCCTTATTTGTTTCTTTAAAAATGTTCGTGTCAGCATTATCTTTTCCCAATTGCATGCCACATGTTAGGGTTATTGTCTCTACAGTATCTATAGGGCTTTTCTCCACATCACTAGGCCAAGAACCCTTTTGATTCTTTGAGATCATGCTGATCAGTTGACTCATTTGCACCTCTAATCTTTGGAATGAAGCTTCATTTCTTCGAAAACTTGCTTCAGTCCTCTTTGAAATGTTCTGTGTGGTGTTGGCTAGTTCACTGGTCATCTCTTCTAAGTTAGGTTTCACCTCTTCTATTTGCTAAAATGTTGGTTGCAGTCTCATCTCACTTAGGTTACTCCATGAAAAAGTTTGATGGTTGTGCCATCCCAGATTGTACATATTGGAGTAATAATCATTTTGTGACCTACTAAGAATCCTAACAAAATTAGCATAATCATTATAATGAGTGTAAGGGTTACCTACTTGACATTCGGTACTTTCATGTGCTCCACCATAAAATTCACATTCTCTATTCTTTAAGAACACTTCCAATTCTGCACATAAGTTGGCGAGGGTATCTACTTCATGGACTCCACTTACTTGATGCATTGGTAGTCTCTCAATAGACCATTGATAGTTATCAAATTGCCATCTCCTCTAGAAAAGTAAATGCCTCTTCTAGTGTTTTGCTATGTAAGTCCCCTTCTGCAGTTGTATCAATTACACAACGAAAATTCATACTACACCCATCATAAAAAGTTTGTACTTGTAGCCACGTGGGTAGTCCATGATTTGGACATATCCTTAAAAGTTCCTTGAATCTCTCCTAAGCTTCATACAATAATTCATTATTCATCTGCTCAAAAGTAAAAATGTCGTTACGCAATTTAGCAGATCTTGCAAAAGGAAAGAACTTACCAAGAAATTTCTGAAGCCAAATCATCCCATGTAGTAATCAATCTTACAGGAAGTGAAGAGAACCAATTTTTAACTATATCTTTAAGAGAAAATGGAAATAGTTTTAACCTGATAACATCTTCTGTGACTCCATGATCTCAATAATGTCATAGAATTCAAGGAATGCTTTAATGTGAGCATTTGGATCTTCATTTGGTAGCCCACTATATTGCATAGATCTTTGAAGCATCTTGATGTGCACAGGCTTGACCTCAGAGTTGTTTGCTAGAATTGCAGGGCTCTGAAACTTGATGTGGCATTCCAAAATGTTGGTGTAACATAGTCTTTTAAAACTCTATGTGTACCATCATATCTCTCCATCTTTGTTGCTTAATCTTTCTACAATCGCAACTTAACAAAGACTTTTTTTTTAAGAATTAAAAAACGATTTTTTTTAAAAAAAGAAAATAAAAGTTAGATTAAACTTAGAAATTATTCGGTATTAATATTAATCAGCAGTAAAACAACCGATCCCCGGCAACGGCGCCAAAAACTTGTTCGGTGAATTTTAAATGCAAGTTAACATGTCGAACAAGTAATATAATGATAAAAAAGTATCGTTCCACAGAGATTGGTGATTACTATGCCAACTAATTACTAACGGTGAACAACTCCTAGAATTTATCTAACAAATCTAAATTGATAGAGAATAAACTAATCAACTAAATTTAATAAAACTAAATACATAAAATATGTTAGAGTGTCTGATTTTCACCATAACTATGAGGTACTAATATAGATTATGTATGCTTGCAAGAGGGATAATATCTATGTGATGGTGGAACTTCCTAATTTATTTACTATCCTATGTCTAGGTATAGCAAACCTACTTAGCTCATTAATTCACTATATTTCTATATGTGAATTGAAACAAACCAAATGCATTAGGATCTATGAACATTCTCAGTTTACAATAAATCTTTCAATTATCTTATCACCAAAAGCCACACAAACAACATGGTATATGTCTATCCACATTTAATTCATGGTTATATATTATAAGAAGCAATTGCATATTATTACCTCTCAGTCTCAAACATGCACATCAAATCATTCAAGTGGTGGTCAATCACTTAAAAGCATTAAGCATAAATATATATAACTCACATAAATAAAATATCTTGCAAAACATAATAATCATAAGATTTATAATATCATAATTAGGTTACATCGTAGCTCTAACAAAAATAAACTAAAGCATAAAAAATAATGAGGAAGAATAATAATAGGGAATAAAGAAGGCATCTTGAATCCAAGAACAAGAAGTCTATTACCCTTTTTGCCTTTTTTTCAAGAAAACCTTGGATTTTTAACCTCTTTCTTGAGTTGTGCTCAATTTCCTCCTCTCTTTCTTTTGCCTCTTCTCTTCTTTTAAATAGGGTTTAGGTTTAGACATACTCTTATCCTAGTAGAATTGGGTCTTAGAGATCTAAAACAATTGGGTTTTGAACTCTTAATTTAATTAGGTTTTGAACTCCTAATTTAATTAGGCTTTGAACTCCTAATATGATTAGGTTTTCTAATTATTTAAAAAACCCAATAACAATAAAATCTAATAACAATCATTCAAAGCCCATGCCCATCTTGACTCTCTTGATCTTGATATTATAATTTTGCCACACAATAAACATCAGGCTCTCCATGTTCATCTCTTTTCTCCTTGCCTTCTTGTTCTACATAAACAAGATAAATTTAGGTAAATAAAAAGGAGTTCAAATTTTTTCTCACAATTATTAAAGTTATTTATTGCTTAAAATAGGTAAAATAAATCTATAAAAATAGAATTATCAACAAGACTTAAGCTAGTATTCAGAAAGGCAAGGTAAATGTGGTGGAAGATAATCACATGGAGCTATGGCACAAGCGACTTGGATATCTCAGTAAGAAGGGACTTCAACATTTGATAAAGAACAAAATCATATCAGGAGTCAATGGTGTTGATTTGCAATTGAAGCCTTGTGATTATTGCTTAGCTGGAAAGCAACGTAAAGTCTCATTTCGGAGAGGACCCCCATCTAGAAGAAAACATGTCCTTGATTTGATTCATTCAGATGTGTGTATGTTGAAGGTGAAAACTCTTGGTGGCGCTATGTATTTTGTTACCTTCATTGATGATCATTCTGAAAAAATATGGGCTTATGCATTGAAGACTAAGGATTAGGTTTTGGAGGTCTTCAAACAGTTTCATGCTATGGTTGAGAAAACAACTGGAAGGAAACTAAAGTGCATCCGTGCAGATAATGAAGGTGAATACAGAGGGCCGTTTGAAGAATATTGCAAAACTCAGGGTATCAGGCTTGAGAAGACAGTTCCTAAAACTCCAAAGCATACTGAGGTTGCAGAACGGATGAATAGAATTATTGTTGAGAGAATAAGGTGTATGCTTTCACATTTTGGATTATCTTAGTCATTTTGGGGTGAAGCTATGTGTACTGCAGTAGATCTTATTAACCTGTCTCCTTCAGTTTCATTAGAAGGTGATCTACCTGAGAGAGTATGGACTGGCAAGGAGGTTTCTTTCAAGCACTTGAGAGTATTTGGTTGCAAGGTGTCTGTTCACATTCCTAAGGATGAGAGGAACAAGCTTGATGATAAAGCTTGAGATTGCATATTCTTGGGCTATGGACATGATGTTTTTGGATACAGATTGTGGGATCTAGCTGCAAAGAAATTGATTAGAAGTAGAGATGTTATCTTCTTTGAAGATTAGACTATTGAAGATCTTAAGAAGACTAAAAAGACAAGAGTTGTTAATGAAAATCTTAAGGATATAATCCCACCTTTTTCTTCCCCAATAAGTGCACATGAAAGGGGAACTACACAGGAAGAGCCACTTGAAGATGTAGCAAGTGAAGAAGTTCCTGAAACTCTAGTTGTTGAAGAATCTGAAGGACATGTTGATAATCATTCAGTTGAATCATCAACCCAGCCCCTAGTGAGAAGATCTAGTAGAAAGCATCAAACTTCGATGAAATATCTACCACATGAGTACTTAATGCTAATTGTTGGGGGAAAAGTACAATGCTATGAGGAAGTTAATGAATGTGAGCACAAGAAAGAGTGGAAGAAAGCTATGCGAGAGGAGATGAATTCCTTGTGGGAAAACCACACTTATGATTTTGTGACATTGCCTAAAGGTAGGAGAGTACTTAAAAATAAGTGGGTGTACAAGTTGAAGTAAGAAGAGAATAATCCACTACCAAGGTATAAGGCGCGATTAGTTGTGAAGGATTATGGTCAGAAGAAAGGTATTGACTTTGAGGAAATTTTCTCTCCTGTGGTGAAGATGTCTTCAATCAAAGTTATTCTTGATTTGGTTGCTAGATTGAACTTGGAGGTAGAATAACTTGATGTGAAGACTGCATTCTTTCATGAAGACTTGGAGGAAGAGATTTATATGGAGTAACTTGAGGGCTTCATAGAGAAGGGTAAGGAGAATCTTGTATGTCGATTGAAAAAAAGCTTGTATGGTCTAAAACAAGCACCTCGTCAGTGGTACAAGAAGTTTGAGTCATCCATGTTACAACACGGTTATAACAAGACCAGCTCATATCATTGTATGTTTGTAAAGCACTTTCCAGATGGTGATTTTGTCATCCTACTTTTATATGTTGATGATATGTTGATTGTTGGTCAGGACATTAAGAAGAGTGCTGAGCTAAAGAAGGATTTAAGCAAGTCTTTCGCGATAAAAGATTTGGAACTAGTAAAGCGAATCCTTGGTATAGAAGTTAAATGCGATAGAGAATATGAAAAGTTATGGCTATCTCAGGAGAAGTATATAGAGAAGATGCTTCAGAGATTTGACATAGACAAGGCAAAAGCAGTAAGTACTCTACTTGTAAGTCATTTCAAGCTGAGTAAGGAGCAGAAGCCTGAAAGTAAGAGTGATATTGAGTATCTGAAGAAAACACCTTATGCATCTGCAGTTGGTAGCTTGATGTATGCTGCAGTAAGCACTAGACTAGATATTGTTCATGTAGTTAGAGTAGTTAGTCGTTTTCTTTCAAATCCTAGAAAAATGCATTGGAAAGCTGTGAAGTGGATACTCAGGTACCTTAAAGGAACTCCTAAGTTGTGTTTGTGTTTTGGTAATGATGAGCATGTATTGGTTGGATACACAGATGCAATATGGCTGGTGACCATAATGGGAGGAGATCTACAATAGGGTACATGCTCACCTTCACAAGGGGAGCAATTTCATGGCAGTCTAGGCTACAGGATTGCGTTGCTTTGTTTACAATAGAAGCAGAGTATATAGCAATCATTGAGGGTGGAAAAGAAGTTCTGTGGATAAAGACGTTTCTTCAAGAACTTGGCATAAAACAAAGAATGGTTATCCTTTATAGTGACAACCAAAGCTCCATCCGCCTTAGTAAGAACACGTCATCTCATTCAAGGTCTAAGCACATTGATGTCAGATATCATTGGATTAGAGATGTATTAGAATCCAAGCAATTAGATCTTGTGAAGATTCACATTGATGATAATGGAGCAGATATGTTGACGAAGCCGCTGACAAGAGACAAGCTAGAGATTTGTTAGCAGGTTACTGGAATGGACTCCAAGTAGAGTCAAGTCTAGGGAGCAATGTTCTTTTTCTTATGGTGCAGGGATGTTGCACTAATGTTACTCCAAAAGGGAGAAATTGTTAGGTTTGGAGTAAATTAGTAAGGGTAATTATATAACTACCATATTTGTATTATGGGTAGTTTATAAGGGTTTCCCAATCTTATTCTATTTAGGTCTCCTAGTCCTATTCTATTTAGGTTTCCTTGGTACTTGTATAAAAGGAAACCTTATGGGGAAACCTAAGGGATGAGGTTGAGAGTGATTGAGAGAAAACAGAAGTTTTCTGTAAGCATTGTAAGCCCTCCTCATCATAGTGAAGAATTGCTCCTTAGGCCAGGGACGTAGGGATTATCCCGAACCTTGTAATTTCTGTGTGTTCTTTACTTGACTAATATTCTCTTTGTGTGTGTAGTGAGATCTTGAGAGATTCTGTGAGTTTAGATTTACGGGTTTGTTTTCTAATAATATTCAACACCCTTCACCGAGTCCGAAAGCAAAAATTCCACCAAGGATTTGTGACCAACCCTCTCTAGGATCACATTAGTGGTAGATTCGATGAACGCCATGACAGAGGCTATCACCACCATAGACTTGACCAAGTTGGGGTACATCTCGGCCATCTTGAACCCAATTGTCCCTCCATATGTGAATCCTACCAAGGTGCACCTCTCCACCCCAAGCTTTCTCAGACCCTTAGAACACATTCAGCTTGAAACGCCGACGACCCATCCGATTTGTCAATGGTTGAACCACCGAAGAAGAGCAAATCCGGTACGTAAACCCTGTACTTTTTTGCTAGAGCCAAGACTTGGAACTGCCATGTTAAAATGCCATCTGCATCAAACCCATGAAGAAATACCACGGTAGGCTTGGGTTTGCGCAGTTTGTTCTTGACGCCATCGCCACTTTCGAGCTTCGTAAGAGTTTCATTAGGTGTCCAAAAGTTCACGATAGTTCTTGGTTCCATTTCTACCCTTTGGGATCTCATCCCAGCTACACTCAATACTTCATGCAAGACTGCCTGGTACACTGCAAAAATGTTCCCCATCTGTCTCCCGCTTTCTTTTTCAAGGCTCGCATACGAAGGAGTTAAGAAATTCAAGTATATATGCAGTTATGTGAGAACGAAGATAGTGATTTTTATCATCTTTTACTCGACAGCGCGTTTATTTTATGATTTGGTCATAACATCTGGTCAAAAGTGGAGGCTGGAACTATTGGAAGAAGCCCATTTTGGTCTTGTTCTTTGTTATGGACTCAAATCCAGAAATTTTGGGCTCTTAAAAGAATACTCTTTTTTCTTCTTCTCCCACCATACAGTTGCAACTTTTACCTCAAACTACATCAAAGTGAGTTTGTTTACTCAAATCCCAAACTAGAAATTACATGACACCAAATAAAAAGTAATGGTTAAAAGCACATTTATTTCTTGAAAATTGATTTGTAAAGAGGAAATAATTTTCACATATAAATAATTTCACAACAAGTTGTAAGAAAGGTTAAACATTTTAATACTTCTCCTCAAGGGGGTTGAATTAGATTGTGGTATTTGTTGATGTTTCATTTATTCTAGAAAATGCAAATGAGTCTGATGAAGATAAACACAAATATTGCAGTTAATGAAACTATGGTGAAAAGAAAAAACCTCCCAAAATTGAATTTCCACTCCCATATTATAGCCTTGTAATGTAGATTAATGGTTCATTTGTCATAACTTGTAGTCCCAATTATGGGACTATACATTTATATGCAATGATTTTATCAGTCTTCACATGAGAAAGAATGTTGAAGATGTGAATATCTCACTTTCATTGTGAGAGAAAAAGTCTTTAAATTTATAAATAATGAAATTTTTTTGTTTAATATCTTAAAGTATTGGAATGAGCTATTACATTTAAATACTTTTACATCTTTTTTAGCAAAAAAAGATTTAAAGATATGGAGAATTGAACCCAAAATCTTAGGTACTAGATAGCCAAAAATCAACTACTAATCTACTAGATTATTGACAATTTTTTCAGGATGTTGCTACTCAATCAAGTAGATATAGCTTTTCTATTCACCCAACGTGACTTCTCACAGAAATTAAAAACCAGATTACTCAATGTCAAACCAAAAAAAGGAGGCACAATATTATAGATCACATCACAAAATGGCTCCAAACGAGGGATTTCAATTAGCCATGAAATACAACTACAAAGTTCAAAGCTTGGAGGTCGCAAGTGTATTAGATCCTTCCTGAGAATCTTGCCGGACGGTTCTTGGGAATAGAAGCTATAAATGCCACTCTCCTAATTCTCTTTTATGGAGCCACCTGTGATAACACGACAGCACGTTATTAAACTGCTAGCATAGAATTTCTCTTTATAGATTCGGAAACATGACCCCGATAAACTACTTCGGCTCTCACCTGTCCCACCACGAAAGCCATGACCGCACACTCAGATATTCTACTTCCAGGTTTTCTTACTACGAATGCCATGGGACATTGTCCAGCTTCTTTATCTGGGATATTGAAACACCAGAAATTAGAACAAAGTTTCTCTTTTTCAATATTTTGGAAAACCAGCGTTCATAAATCATGGAGCTGAATTTTTCTACTCAATAATTGCCTTGTTCAAAGTAGATGCTGTTTACAGCCTCTTGGTTTTAGATTTAACACCATATTTGTGTATGAGTGTGTATTTATGAATTTTTTTGTTTTAAAAAATTGTATGTCCGTACAATTCACAAGGGCGTTTTAATTGCAACGATCTCTATGCTCTGTTTTTTTTTTTTTTTGTCTTTTTCTTTTTCTTCCTTTAATCAATGGAGATGAAGACTTACGGTATAACAGCAACATCAGAAATTTCTTGATGTGTTAGTAGCAAGGCTTTTAATTCTGAGGGGGGAACCTAGTGACATTAATAAGAGAAATCAACACATTTTTTCAAGAAGCAACCTTTATGATAGTATAATTCGATTTGGGATTTCATGCTTATCACACATATCTTTTTGAAATGGCATCCTCGTTTTCCTCGACTGATTTGAGATTTCATGCTTATCACACATATCTTTTTGAAATGGCATCCTCGTTTTCCTCGACTAAAGCAGAGGAGTTTCTAGCATAGATCTAGAAACTCCTGATATCCCTGATAGACATTGTCAAACGTAGCATATAAGGAGTTTCTAGCATATCACCCTTGTATTTAATCAGCTTCTTCAACCTATCAACCACAAAAATGAAGCCGTCATCATCAATGTAACATAAATCTCCCGTTTTTGACCACCCCTCAGAGTCAAGAGTTGATGTTGTTGTCGAAAGAGAGATGTCAGTTGGTGGAGGCACGGATGAAAGCAATCTTGCCGTAGTGCGCTGGAGATGAAAAGGAACGCAGTCACGTCTAGGGAACGGTTCGATGGGTGCGCCGGGGGCTTGCGCTTGCTATAGAAGACGGAATTAGATTTGCAGAAACCGCTTCTTTGATCAATCACCATGTTGCTGCAACTCTGCGCCACTGCTTACAACACGAGTTTGTCCTCTGATCTGCTACTAGGATTTTTAAGCTCAAGTTTTGGACCAGTTGTGTTGAAGATGAGCCAAAAGAGCCCATTACAACTCAAATGTTCTGCAAAAGGATTTGCACAATGACCAAAGACACGCACGCAGAACAAGCGTTAATTCTAATGAAAACATGGTTGGCAGCCACTTATTAATCTGTTCAAGTACAACAGCATATTAGTAAAACACTTAGCTTTTTGATCAACGGAATATAGTCTCGGAGATTTTTTAGTCTTCCGCTTATATTTTCTCTCCTAACAAATTGAGCGGCTGAGCTTTTGACTATTGTTGCTTCTTTGGTTGGACTTGGAGTTTACACTGTGCACCGACGAGTCGTACAAAGGTTAATGTTATTCAAAATGTTACAAAATTCTCCTGTTGTTCCATAATTGAATTGGTCCATTTGGTCTAATAAACATATCAGGGCTAGAATTATATTTGTCACATTATCATTACGTGCTAATTAAAAATTCTCAGACAGTAGTGAAAGAATGGTACATTATCAGCACACAGATCCCACGTTGGAATCTTTTTAGGACACCCATTAATTAATAAATCTTACTCACAGGACATCAGATTTGATATACATTGGTTTCATTATTACCATTTACTAATTAAAATTCATGGTCAGTACTGAAAGGATAAAACAAATATCCCATTTTATATTCTTTAGCCTATACTCTTAGGACACCGTTAAGAAGTGGGTCTGCATTTTAGTTCATAATGTTAAAAAAAAATGGGGCTCCAATGAGCCTGAAAGACCCAAAATCAAATGGCCAAGTCAAGAGCAACAAAACCAAATTTAAACTAATATTATTAGATTGCAGAAAGAAAAAATCACTTCAATACCAGTTTGGATAAAGTTGCATAACGTCCCACAGGCTCTATGGGATGAGATTGGTATGAGCTATGTAGCTAGTGCTGTTGGAAAGCCACTATACATGGATAAAGCTACTAAACATAGACAGAGGATATCATATGCAAAAGTATGTATTGAAATAGATACAAAGTGTTCTCTACCAACTTCATTTGAAATTGGCATAGGAAATGGTGCTATTTTTTAGGTAGGAGTGAAGTATTGTTGGTTACCTGAAATATGCAAGAAATGTGATTGCTTTGAACATAAGGAGTGTGTTACAAAGAAAAAAAAGATATAAGTTCCAATACAAAAGCCATTAAGTCAGATGGAGAACTATGATGAAAGATGTGAGGATAAAGAACATTTGGATAAAGGTAATGAAGATCAAGTTCATGAGGACCAAGGACATGAGGATATAAGAGATAAGATTGCAAATTCAATAACACATGAAGTTGAATCCACCACAAGTCCAAAGGCCAAATTAGAACAAAGCAATAAAACAAGTGTGAATGAAAGGGGAAACAAAAGGAGCCCTCAAAGGAATACATGTAAGAAGGACAACACTAGTAATAGGTTTAGTGTGCTGATAAATAATCATAAGAACCAAATGAAGCAAGATGCAATGATATTATAGGTTTTGAAGGTGTTGAAGGAGAAAACACTATACCCCCAGACAAATGATCATATTCTCATGGAATGTTAGGGGCATGAATAAAAGCCCTAAACAAAAGGAGGTACAAGAAGTTATCAAGAATGCTAAAGCTGACATTGCCATTTTATTAGAACACAAAAAGAAGATAAAGCATAATGGGTTATAGATTATCTTTTTCCCTAATGGGGTTTTGTCCACAATTATAGAGATAATAAAAATGGTAAGATTTGGATTGTATGGAAAAAGCCACAGCTTAACATCACAATACTTAGTAGTTCTAAATAGGTAGTGAATTGTAAAGTGAAAAAAGAGCATGAAGTATGATACTTATCTGCCATCTATGCAGCAAATGCAGCAAATGAACAAAAGATCTTTGGAGTAACCTCACACAATGTTATAACAGTTATGGAAAGGACACTGAATGGCTACTAGTAGGAGATTTTAATACAGTGAGGAATCTAAATGAAAGGGTTAGTGTAGCTAGCAAATGGATAAAAGGAATAGAAGATTTCAACAAGTGCATAAGTGATGCAAAACTTATAGAACCAAACTTTGTAAGACCTTTTCTATCATGGATGAACAAAGGTAAAGAAATAGGGTTCAAAGGTAGTAAATTGGATAGATGTTTGGTAAATCCTAAATGGTTGTAAAGTAATATAGATTTCTCCATTGAATTTAGTACTCCTAGATTATCAGATCATAGTCTTTGCACTATCAAGGTGGGTAATAATAGACAAAGACAGAAAAGTGCCTTTAGATTTTTCAACTTCTAGCCAAACAATCCCTAATTTATGACAATAGTGAAGAGTATTTGGCAACAAAGGGTTGAGGGCACTATAATGTACAGAATAATGATAAAGTTGAAGGAAATGAAGAAAAAGTTGAGAAAGCTAAATAGAGAGGAATTTGGAAAATTACTAAGGAAAATAAAGGTAGCAAAGAAGAAGCTACAAATAACACAAGCAAAGCTTTTTGATGACCCTTCAAATACCTAATTGTGCAATGAAGAAAATGAGTGGTTAGAAAAGTCACTAATACATAGTAAGTATGAAGAAAAACTTCTAAAGCAAAAATCAAGGAATACTTGGCTAAAAGAGGGAGATTATAACAATAAAGTCTTTTTTAGAAGCATGATGAAGAGGAGAGCAAAAAACCACATTGTCAAGCTGGAAATAGATGATGGGCAACTTACTGAAGATCCTGAAATGATAAAGAACAAAATTCTAAGTTACTATCCAAACTTGCTAGGGAGGGCAAACCAACTTCAACCATCAGAAACAAAATTAAGAGAGTTATTTCCCACGGAAATTCCAGAAGAGACAAAGAGAAGCCTTATAGTAGATGTTCAAAGAGAAGATATAGAAAAGGTATTTAATACTTTTGGTGATTACAAAGCTCCAGGTCCTGATGGATATAATAGCTTCTTCTTCAAGAAAGCTTGGAATATTATAAGGAGTGACATAGAAGATGTAGTTATAGCTTTCTTTCAGAGGAGATAGCTACTACGAAGCATAAATTCAACAGTAATTTCCCTTGTCTCTAAGAAAATTAATGCCACTAATATGAAAGATTTTAGACCAATCTCCTGTTGCAATGTGTTGTACAAGATCATATCTAAAATTGTGGCAGGAAGATTAAGTCTAGCTTTGCCTCATTTCATATATCCTTGTCAAATAGCTTTTGTGCTAGGAAGGAACATTAAAGAAAATATTTTGCTATGTCAAGAGTTAATACACAATTATCACAAAGATATTCACGGGAAAAAGGTGACAATTAAGATTGATATTATGAAAGCATATGATTCAATAGACTAGAATGCAATCCTAAATACTCTGAAAGTTTTGAAGTTCTCAGAAAAATTTAGATTGTTGATTGAAAGCTGCATCACCACTATTAGATATTCTGTAAATATTAATGGCTCTCATACAGGTTTTTTTAAGGGGACAAAGGGACTTCGACAAGGATACCTTCTCTTTCCTTTTCTCTTTGTTATTGTGATGGAGATTCTTAATAGAATTATACAAAAGAAAGTATCTTCTTGAAGGTTTAAATTTCATTGGAAATGCACTAAAGAGAAGATCACTCATCTATGCTTTGCTGAAGATCTCTTTTTATTTGCTTATGGAGATATTAAGTCTATATTGTGTTTACTAAATGTTATGCAAGAGTTTGAAGATATAACAGGTCTGAAGATGCATCTAGAAAAGTGTCAAATTTCTTTTAAGGCTTATTTGAATAGGAAAAGGCTCTAATACTTGATCATATCCTTATCCAAGAAGGCTAACTTTCTATAAAATACTTGGGAGTTCTATTGATTACTAAAAGACTCTCCAACTTAGATTGTACTATCCTGACGGAAAAGATATTGAGGAGAATTGAAGGTTGGGAGTCTAAGCATATTAGTTATGAGGGGAGACTGCAGTTAGCAAAAAGTGTTCTGTTCTCATTGCAAATATATTGGATGCAAATTTTCCTATTGCCAAAACAGACTCTTTATGAAATTGAAAAAAGGATTAGAACTTTCCTTTGGACAGGTAAATCTAATGGATGATGTGTAACGAAAGTAACATGGAAAGAAGTTTGTTGGCCTAAAATTTCTAGAGGACTAGGTTTGATAGACATTTATACTTGGAATAAGGCAGTAATTGGAAAACTCTTATGGTCTCTTGTGCACTCTAACTCAAACTCTTATGGGTTAAATGGATGATAACAGAAAATTTGAAGGAAATATATGTATTAGAAATTGAGATGAAAAGATCATTAGCTTGGAGTTTTAATAATATTTTACAAGTAAGAAGTGAACTCACGCAACTAATGACAGACTCAGAATACAATATTGCCAAAAGTTATGTAGCACTAAGAGAGAACAGAAAAGATACTAGATGGGCAACACTTGTATGGAAATAAGGAATACCAAAGCATAATTTTATCTACTAGATCACTTTGAAAGACAAACTATCCACAACAGATTGGGTGGCTAAATGGAATAGTTCAGTAAATCTATAATGCAATCTCTGCCAACAAGAAGAAGAATAACAAAAACATTTATTTTTTTAAGTGTAGGTTCACAAACTACATCTGGAAGGTTTTGTTAGGCATGAATGGATTAACTCAAAAAATTGAACACTGGAAAGCTGAAATATGTTGGATGATCAAGACTGTTAAGAGGAAGAGCTTTGCAGCAACTTTGCTTAGTATATCTTTCAAGGCCATATTATATCACATTTGGAGTGAAAGGAATAGAAGAAGATTCAGTGATATAAGTCTAGATAATTCAACCATTATTGTTAAAATCAAGAAGGATGTGAGAGGGAAGATCTCATCTACAAGAGGAGTCAAACTTACAAATTGTAATAAATTTTTACAAGAGTTTTAGAATTTGCCAAGTGCAATATTTGAGCTTAGATGATGATATTTTGTAATCAAACAATCTTGTAAATTTTTTTTATGGGTGATATATAATTTGACCTTTTACCAAAAAAAAAAGATTCATACCTAATTTTAAATCTATATTTGATGATACTAAACTTGTCTTCTCTTCTATTTTCTTTCTAGATACTAACTTGATGCAATAATCAACTTAAATCTCAAAAAGAATAACTTGATGAGGTTATGGTTATGATTTTGCAAAAAGTGAAACGGTCTCTTTTTTTAATTAATGATCTCAAAATTCACTTGTTTGAGTTATACATATAGAGTTACATACCTTTTCACAAAAAGGTAGAAGTTGGTTAGCATATCTTTTAATAAAAAGATATGAACTCTTTCAAAATGACAATTTAGCCCTTAATGGGCTTAAACCTCATAACTACTAACCCAACTTTATAAAGCCCACTACTAGCTTATAAAACCTCTATGGATTCCATTTTTATATTTGAATACTTATGTGCATTTATTAAATCATAGTCTTTATGGGGGTGGGACCTAGCCTTTATTTTATGTTATTCAAGTAAGCCTTTATTTTGTGTTACTCAAATAAGCCTTACTCAAATAAGCTAGTTCATATTTAATACTTAAGATATGATATCTTACTTGGTTAAACTAACTTAAAGTTCATTGGTACAAATAAAAAATAATTAAGTTATAAAATACCCATTGATACAAGCCCACATTAGTGAGCTCATCAAAATTGGGCTAACATATAAACCCTTCCACAAGATTACCAAATCAAGTTTCTACAAAGCAAAATGTAGACAAAAGTCTTTCTAAATCAAACATCTGAATTCACAACAAAAACACATTACGCAAATAACCTCTCAATCCACTATTACAATAAGATTATAATAAGAAATGGGTATCATCAAATTAGTCATGACGCAATGTAATTTTTAGTGTCAACGAGTGAATTAAAATTCTTAATTATATATAGGTTTGTTCTTCTACTTCTCTAGCTAGATAATATATGGTTTCTTTATTGATGAAGACCTTATCCAAGGCCTATAAACATGATAATTTAATACCATTATTTGTGGTATTTGATAAGCTCAGGATGAACTAATTAATAGCATATAACCTATTTAATGCCTACTAAATTTGAAATAGTAACAAAAAATTTATGTCAATAGACCAAAAATCAGTATTATAAATTTACATCTAGAAGATACATCCTCCAATTAGAAGTGATTTGATGGTTCAGAATAATCTTAATATCAATTAAGACTAGAATTAGTAGTTGTGTTTAAGGTTAAGATGTGTTGCAATAAAAATATAGTTGTTTATAGACCCTCTTGCTCGCTTTCAAGTGTTAATATCTTGAATGGTGAAAATATATTTTAAAAAGATAACTTGCATCCTTCATGTTGTTATTCTTTCCTTTCTTTTAGATTTATTATTGTTATTATTTGGCCCTTTCTCTTTAATGGTTGGCTCTTGGATGGTTGAAAGGCCAATTTTGGAAAAATAATATTTAATTGACTTTTAGGAGAAAATAATGTTGTACTATTGTATCAATTTTATTGGTTAAAATTAGAAAAATAGTATGTAAAAGAGCATATCTATTTAGACACATTAAATCTTCTTAGCCAAATGCTTATTGCATCATAGTTGAAAGATTTTAAACTTGATTTTATCTTAGAAGAATTGTAATGTTGAGATATGCCTTTAAACTTTTATATTCTTTTGTTATTAAATAATTAAACTCACATATTTATAAAAATAAAAATAATCGTACAATTGAATTTTTATGTTTGTTGTGTGTTTATTTATTGCAAAATTCATAATTGTCATAAAATAAAAGTCAAACTTCATCTTTGAAAATATGGAAGAGGTAATGTATTTCAATTTAATTAAAATTAATTTTAGGATTAATATTCATGCAAGTAAAAGCAAAAGTGAGGAAAAGTGAGCCTGTTTGTTTCTATCTTTTTACGGGTCAAGAAGGTAAGATTTGATTTTTGGATAAAAGGAAATCTTTCAAGAAAAGATTTGTCTCGTTTGGGGGCTGGTGGGCAGATTGCTTCATGAGCCAATTGTTAACGTGTCCATTTGAGCTGATTTTAACAACATTAATTTTCTAATAACTAGTATACAAGTATATGATTATTTTCTTATAAAAAATATTTTCATGCAAATTTTAAAGAATGTAAGATTTATGTCACATCATTTTTTAACATATTCTCACCTTAAAGAAGAAAAGACATTTCATATGGAAGTCTTTGTCTTAACAGAAAGTTTTGATAGCATATCTTAAAGTTTGATGCAATTCAAAAACGTAAGGAGTAGTTAAGTTTTTTTTTTTGGTAAAAATATGAGTTTTTATTATTAAAAATTAACACACAAAATGGGAATATACCATGGTATTATAAAAATTATGAAGGTTACAAAAAGATGAAGGTTGAAAGTCTCTTCAACAACTAGTGTACTAATAATAAAGAGAATAACCATAATGTTTTTTATATAAGATATAGGAATACTTGTAAAGATTTTTTTTTTGAAATGTTATATGTTCTAATACAAAATTATTCAACTTAAAATGACCATAAAAAGATGAAGAATTACTTCTTTAAACTCCAAGCTAGTATACATATAAACACAAACCCTACAATTAATGAAATTACGGTTAAAAGAAGAAAAAAGAAGCCATTATAGATTCTATTCCAATATTAGGTTACAGTGTTGTATATTAAAAATATTGTATATTAATAGTTCATTTCTCAAAATTAGTAGCTTTATATTATTTTTTCTAAAACAAAAAAGAATTTGAAGATATGGAATATCAAACCCAAAATCTAAGTACTAAATAGCCAATAATTACTTATTAGCCTATTGTATTGCTGATAATGATTCTATGATGTTGCTGCTCAATCAAGGAGATGTGCCTTTTCTATTTCCCCAACCAGACTTCTTACAGAAATTAAAACCCAGATTCCTCAATGTCAAACCAAAAGAAGAAGCACAATATTATCGATTACATCATAAAATAGCTCCAAACAATGTGTTTCCATTAGCTATGAAATACAACTAGAAAGTTCAAAGCTTGGACGTCGCTAGTTGTATTAGATCCTTCCTGAGAATCTTGCCGGACGGGTTCTTGGGAATAGAAGCTATAAATGCCACTCTCCTAATTCTCTTGTACGGAGCCACCTATGATAACACGACAGCACGTGAACATATGTTGGATGATTAAGGCTGTCAAGAGTAAAAATTTTGTAGCAATCATGCTTAGTATATATTTTAAAACAATATTGTATTACATTTGAAAAGAAAGAAACAGAAGAAGATTCAATAATAAATATTTAAATAATTCAACTATTATTACTAAAATCAAGAAAAATGTGAGAAGAAAGATTTTATTTAGCAGAAGAGTAAAGCCTATAAATTATTATAAATTCTTATAAGAGTTTTGAAATTTGTTAAACACAGTGTTTGAGCTTAAATGATGATGATGTAATTGAAAATCTTGTAATTCTTTATAGTAATATATAATTCTTGACATTTCACAAAAAAAAAAAAACACACACACACACACTACTTAACATAGAATTTGTCTTTATAGATTCAGATAAACTACTTCTGCTCTCACCTGTCCCGCCACGAAATCCATGACCGCACGCTCGGATATAATGCTCCCAGGTTTTCTTACCACGTATGCCATGGGAAACTGTCCAGCCTCTTCATCAGGGACACTGAAAAAAAAAAAGCCTTCATATATTATGGAGATGAATTTGTTTGATCGATTAGTAATTGGGTAATAGGTATTACTTAAAACTTTTTGATTTCATGTTTTAACATTGAGTATGTACAGGTTCTTTAAATTGCAATGATTTCTAAGCACTTTTTTTTTCCCCTCCCCCAATCAATGGAGATGGAGTCTTACGGGATAACAGCAGCATCGGAAATTTCTTGATGAGTAAGCAGCAAGGTCTCTAGTTCTGAGGGGGGAACCTAGTAACATTAATAAGAGAAATCAGCACATTTTCCAAGAAGCAACCTTTATGATAGTATAATTCGATTTGGGATTTTGTGCTTATCACACATGGCTTTTTGCATTTGCATCCTTGTTTTCCTCGACTACAGCAGAGTAGTTTCCACAAAAGAGACCATTGTCTCACCTGATATCCCTTGTACTTAATCAGCTCCTTCAACCTATCAACCACAAAAACGTAGCCATCATCATCAATGTAGCATAGATCTCCCGTTTTTAACCACCCCTCGGAGTCAAGAGTTAATGCAGTCGCTTCTGCATTATTAAGATAACCTGCAACAACATAATTCCCAGTATTAGAGGGAGGACATTTGACTGGTGGAAGTAAATTTCCAAGACACTAAAAAAAGAGAAAGGATCCATTATATCACAAAACTAAGACAAATGAGAAAGTCAACAAGTTGAGCAAATTTAATTGTATTGAATCTGTAATGTCTTGTAATATACATAAATACCACTATTTATATAAAAAAGATATATAAATATACAAACACTTGTAACATCTTACAATCAACCAATTTCCAAATTTAAAAGACTCAAATTAAGAAGGATATTATATTTCCAGTGTTACCTTTCATGATGGAAGGACCTCTGAGCCAAAGCTCTCCGGTTCGCTTCACCGGCAGAGCCTTGCCTGTCTCCGGATCCACAATCTTTGCCTCCATGCCCGTCGACAGTAACCCCGCCGTACCATATCTTCTACTCTCCTCCAGCGAGTCCGCCGATGCACCGACACCTGTGGATTCTGTCAAACCGTACGCTTGAAGAACTGCCACCCCCAGGTAGTTCTTCACGAACCCTTCGATCACCTCAATCCCCAGCGGGGCTCCACTAGACAAAACTGACTGCAGCGAGCTCAGGTCGTACTTTGCGCGTATTTGATTCGCTTCCTTCACAAGCCTCACCAGTATCGGCGGCACGAGAGGGAGGTACGTGACGTGGTACTTCTCGACCGATGAGAGCATATAGTGCAAGTCGAACCTGGAGAGGATCACCGTCGTCGTTCCCGATGCGAGTGGGGCCAGCATGCACGCGGCCAGGCCATAGATGTGGGACATAGGAACGGTGCAGAGGAAACTGTGGTCTCCTTCGTCCAATTTGAACCGACTCAGCACGAACTGTATCATCGCTATGAGGTTCCTGTGCGAGCCTAGCACTCCTTTGCTCGCGCCGGTGGTGCCGGAGGAGTAGAGCAGAGTCGCCGTGTCGTCCTGATCGACTCGGTCCCTGACTCGGGCCCCACTCGGCTGCGCCTTCAGCATTTCCTCAAACGTGGCCACTATTTTCGCGTCTCGAACGGCTGGGACTGACTGCTCGTCCAGGAGGACGACTAGAAGATTCGAGCCGACGAGTTTGGGGACGAGTCGACGAGTTGTGAAAGCGAGGACCGGTTTGGAATCGGCGATCTGCTTAGCGATTTCTCGAGTTGTGTTGAGGGGATTGCTGGTGGTTATTACAGCACCGAGGGACATGACGGCAAGGCAGACGACGGGAAAATAGATAGAGTTGGGGGAGAGGAGGAAGACGACGTGACCGTTCCTGACGCCCATTTGAGACAAACACGTGGCGACAGAGTCAACGGCTCTCCAGAGATCGTCGAAAGAGAGATGACGGCCGGTGGAGGCATCGATGAAAGCAATCTTGCCGTAGTGCGCCCGAGATGAGAGGAACGTGGTCACGTCCAGGGAACCGTTCGATGGGTGCGCCGGGGGCTTGCGCTTGCTATAGAAGACGGAGTTGGATTTGCAGAAACCACTTCTTTGATCAATCACCAAGTTGCTGCAACTCTGCGCCATTGCTTCCGGCACGACTTTGTCCTCTGATCTGCGGCGGACTTTTATACCTATTGAACAGCTGACCTTTTGACCCAGTGCTTCCTTGGTTGGACCTGAGTTTACGCTGTGCACCGACGAGTCGTGTTGTTCCATAATTGAATTGGAGCATCTGGTCTAATAAATATGTCAGGGCTAGAATTATATTGGTCTCATTATCATTACGTGCTAATTAAAAATTCATGGTCATTAGTGAAAAAATGATACATTATCAGCACACACATCTCACGTTGGAATTTTGTTAAGACACCTATTAATTGATACTCTTAATCACAAGAGATCAGATTTGGTATATAGGTCCCACTATCACCATTTACTAATTAAACTACATGGTCAATACGGAAAGGATAATACACGTATTTCATTTTATTTTCTTTAGCCTGCACTCTAGTACAGCCATTAAGAAGTGGGTCTACATTTTAGTTCATAAATCCTATCACAAGATTACCAAATCAGGTTTCCACATGGCCCAACGCAGACAAAAGTATTTCCAAGTCATACATTATAATAAGTTTATAATAAGAAATGGATATCATCAAATTATTCATAAGTCAGTGTAAATGTTCCGTATTAAGGTGTGACTTAGAATTCTTAATCATATATAGGTTTGTTTTCTACGTATCGAGTTAGACAATATATGATTTCTTTATTGATGAAGACTTCATCCAAGGCCTATAAAAATGATAATTTAATACCACCGTTCGTGGTATTTGATGAGCTCAAGCTGAACTAATTTATAGCACATCATATATTTTATGCGAACTGAATTTGAAATAGTAATGACAAACTTATGGAAATATACCAAAAATCAGTACTTATAAATTCACATATGGAAGACATATTCTCCAATTAGAATTGATTTCATGGTTCAGAATGATCATAATATGAGTTAACACTAGAATTAGTAGTTGAATTTAAGCTTAAGATGTGTTCTAATACAACTAAAAATGTTAACAAACCTCTCTTGCTCCTTATGCTTCTAGGAGTTAATATTTTGAATGGTAGAAAGGAATTTTAAAAAGATAACTCGTATCTTTAGGGTTGTTATTCTTTCCTTTATTATTATTATTTGGCCCTCTCTTTAAACGGTTGGCTTTGGGAAGGTTGAAGGGATCATTTCGCTAAAATAGTATTTTATTGACTTTTAGGAGAAAATAACGTTGTACTATTGAATTTTAAAGGCTTGTCTTTACCTTTCAAATGGGCGTGCAATCGAACGAGGACGCTTGGCCCCGTGGACCAGTATAATGGAGGCGGCTTGGTCGTTCAACCAGTATTATTGACAAATATGAGGTTTCGATAAAGTCTTGAATGTATCTAAAGAAAAAATCAACGCTGCCATTTATGATGGGTCCTACATCATTAATGCTGGGACAAACCAATAAAGAAAATGTTAATGTTACCATTGATGATAGGTCCCACACAAAAAGAAAAAGTTTAACATAAAGTATTTGTAAATACCGACTTTATTTGTGAACTTTCGGTGAAGTTTCCTGTAAATGGGGAGTCCGGCTCCTCACCGTGCGTTCAACAGGAAGTGTGTGTGCCAATAAGAAAGTGTGTAAATGTGTGATGTAAAGGAGTGAGAAAAAAAGTGAGGTAAGTTTTTTTTATTCATTAGCCTTGTAAAATGTTTGTCTTTACGTAAATAAAAATTTTGTACTTTTATCCTCTATTGAATGTTACTCCACTTGAGCTTCTACAATGTCATGTGATTGGATGAAATATAAATAGCGAAAGTCGAAAAAAGGAAAAAAAATATTGGTAATTCTTCGTGAAAGAGAATCTTGAAATAAAGTAAATTATTCTTCTACAAATATATAACTTGATTTATCTTCAATCATCTAAATTTTTATGTTTGTTGTGTATTTATTTATTGCAAAATCCATATTTGCCATAAATAAAAGTGAAACTTGATCTTTAAAAAAAATGGAAGAGGTAATTTATTTCAATTTAATGAAAATGAATAATATGAATGATATGAGTGCAAGTAAAGCAAAAGTGAGCCTTTTTTCTATCTTTTTACGGGTCAAGTAGGTGAGATTTGATGTTTGGATAAGATGAAATCTTTAAGAAAGATTTGTGTGTTTTGGGGCAAATTATAAAGGTGTCAACTTGAGCTTGATTTTGAAAACAATAATGTTTCAATAACTACTATAAGAGTATATGATTTTTTTTCATAAAAAAGTATTTTTTTTCATACGGAAATTTATCTTAAAATTAAGTTTTGATACTATGTTTTAAAATTGATACAATTCAAAAACATAAAGAGTAAATAAGCTTTCTTTATTTTTTTCATAAACAAAAATTTTCAAACTAGATTTAACCATTATAAAACTTTCACCACAATATTTTCGGCTTAAAAAGGTCTCACCCTGCGCATGCCCTCCTGCTATTAGATTGTTGACAATGATTCTATGATGCTGCTATTCAATCAAGGAGATATGACTTTTCTATTCGCCCAACCTGACTTCTCACGGAAATTAAAAACCAGATTTCTCAATACTAAACCAAAAGAAGAAGCACAATATTATAGATGACATCATAAATGGCTCCAACAAGGGGTTTCAATTAGCCATGAGATAGAACTACTAATTTCAAAGCTTGGAAGTTGCTACTTGTATTAGATCCTTTCTGAGAATCTTGCCGGACGGATTCTTGGGAATGGAAGCTATAAAAGCCACTCTCCTGAGTCTCTTGTACGGAGCCACCTGTGAGAACACGACAGTACGTGAAGACACCGCTAACATAGAATTTGTCACTCCAATAAACGACGTCGGTTCTCACCTGTCCCGCCACAAAATCCATTACTGCACTCTCGGATACACTGCTTCCAGGTTTTCTTACCACGAATGCCATGGGACACTGTCCAGCCTCTTTATCAGGGATACTAAAACACAAGAAATTAGAACGGATAAGAAATATTAAAATAGAAGACCTAAAATTCAAGTCAAAAATTAATTTAAGAGTTGAAAGAAACTTTTTTCATTTATAAAAATTCTCGGGTGCATATCTTGACAATGTGAGATAACTCACACCATTAACATATCCCTTTATTATGATGGATTAATAGTGGCCATCAATGGTCATGTTAAAAAATATTAAAAATTTTAAGATAAAATATTTAAATTTCAACTCAAAAGTTAGTTTAAGGCTTGATTTTTTAAAAAAAAATTTAAAAAAACCCTTATGCTCATATTTTGATAATTGAGACAATTTACACTATTAACCAAAACCAAGTTTCTCTCCTTCAATCTTATGTTATTGGAAGAGTCAAATAATTTACGTTCCAATATTTCAGAAAACCAAACCTCATAAATCATGGAGATGAGTTTCTTCTGCCAATAAATGTCTAACTTAGTTAGAAGTATACATTATCTGTAGTCCTTTGGTCCCAAGTTTGACACCAAGTGCATGTATACATGTGTGTTATGATGTGGACAACATGTCTCATATAACTAAAAAAGTTACTAAAAATTATGTTTACAACATAATTAGTTTCATCACTTCTTTAGTTAACTTTTGGGTTACATAATAGGTTTCTTAATATAGTATTAGAGTTAGAATTTCCCTTAGCATCCCTATTGGCTTCGCTTGGCTAAGTATGAGCATCGCCAACATAATGTAACATCATGATAAATTGATAATTTGACCATTATGTTGAACGGATATGTTAAAATGTGAACACTAAATCTTACATTGTTAAAAGAAATTACTAAAAATCTTATTAAGAAGATAAAAAAATTTATTAACTTAAGCCGATTTTTAGAATAAATAACCGGCCACTTAATAGTGTATTTACTAGGAAAAAGATTTATCTTTCTCTAAGATTCACAAGGGTGTTTAAATTGAAATGATTTCTACGCGCTCTCTCTTTCTCTCTGTTCCCTTTTTTTCTTTTTTTTTTCTTCAATCAGTGGAGATAGAGACTTACGGTATAACAGCAGCATCGGAGATTTCTTGATGGGTAAGCAGCAAGGCCTCTAGTTCTGAGGGAGGAACCTAGTAACATTAATATGAGAAATCAGCACATTTTTCAAGAAACAACCTTCATGATAGTATAATTGGATCTGAAATTTCATCCTCATCCTTATTTTCCTCAACCAAAACAGAGGAGTTTCCACAAAAGGAGGCCCATGTCTCACCTGATATCCCTTGTATTTAATCAGCTCCTTCAACCTATCAACCACAAAAACGAAGCCATCATCATCAATGTAGCATAGATCTCCCGTTTTTAACCACCCCTTGGAGTCAAGAGTTAATGTTGTTGCTTCTGCATTATTAAGATAACCTGCAACAACTTAATTCCCAGTATTAGAGGAAGGAAATTTGATTGAGGGAAATAAATTTCGAAGACATTAAAACGAAAGAAAGGATCTGTAATATCACAAAACTAAGATAAATGAGAAAGTCAACAAGTTGAGCAAATTTAATTGTATTGAATCTGTAATGCCTTGTAATATACATAGATACCACTACTTATATAAGAAAAAAGATATATAAATATGCAAACACTTGTAACATTTTACAATCAACCAATTTGCAAATTTAAAAGACTTGAATTAAGAAGGATATTATATTTCCAGTGTCACCTTTCATGATGGAAGGACCTCTAAGCCAAAGCTCTCCGGTTCGCTTCACCGGCAGAGCGTTGCCTGTCTCAGGATCCACAATCTTTGCCTCCATGCCTGTCGACAATAACCCCGCCGTACCATACCTTCTACTCTCCTCCAGCGAGTCCGCCGATGCACCGACGCCAGTGGATTCTGTCAAACCGTACGCTTGAAGAACTGCCACCCCCAGGTAGTTCTTCACGAACCCTTCGATCACCTCCATCCCCAGCGGGGCTCCACTAGACAAAACTGACTGCAGCGAGCTCAGGTCGTACTTGGCGCGTATTTGATCCGCTTCCTTCACAAGCCTCACCAGTATCGGCGGCACGAGAGGGAGGTACGTGACGTGGTACTTCTCGACCGATGAGAGCATATAGTGCAAGTCGAACCTGGAGAGGATCACAGTCGTCGTTCCCGATGCGAGTGGGGCCAGCATGCACGCGGCCAGGCCATAGATGTGGGACATAGGAACGGTGCAGAGGAACCTGTGGTCTCCATCGTCCAATTTGAAGCGACTCATCACGAATTGTATCATCGCTATGAGGTTCTTGTGCGAACTCAGCACACCTTTGCTCGCACCGGTGGTGCCGGAGGAGTAAAGCAGAGTCGCCGTGTCGTCCTGATCGACTCTCTCCCCGTCTCGGGCCCCACTCGGCTGCTTCTTTAGCATTTCCTCAAACGTGGCCACTACTTTCGCGTCTTGAACGGCTGGGTCTGACTTCTCGTCCAGGAGGACGATTCGGAGATTCGACCCGACGAGTTTGGGGAGGAGTTGGCGAGTTGTGAAAGCGAGGACCGGTTTAGAATCGGCGATCTGCTTAGCGATTTCTCGAGGTGTGTTGAGAGGATTGCTGGTGGTTATTACAGCTCCGAGGGACATGACAGAGAGGCAAACCATGGAAAAGTAGATAGAGTTACGGGAGAGGAGGAGGATGACGTGACCTTTCCTGACGCCCAGTTGAGACAAACATGTGGCGACACCGTCAACGGCTCTCCAGAGATCGACGAAGTCGAGATGTCGGCCGGTGGAGGAATCGATGAACGCAATCTTGCCGTAGTGCGCTCGGGATGAGACGAACGTGGTCACATCCAGGGAATGGTTCGATGGGTGCGCCGGGGGCTTGCGCTTGCTGTAGAAGACTGAGTTGGATTTGCAGAAACCGCTTCTTTGATCAATCACCATGTTGCTGCAACTCTGCGCCATTGCTTACTTCACGACTTTGCCCTCCGATCTGCTGCCTCTGAGTGTCGGATTTCTAAGCTCGAGTTTTATACAAATTCCAGTGAAGAACGAGGGTTCGCGTGTGCCAAACGCCAACAGTCCTATCCGGCTGTCACGGAAGATGAGCCAAAAGAGCTCATCACAACTCCGATGTTCCGGCGAAGGATTTGACACTGACCAATGACATGCATGCCCGACAAGCATTTGTTCTAATGGAAGCATGGTTGGCAGTCACTATTATTCAGTCAAGTACGGAAGCATATTATGAAAAGACTTCAGCCCAATGCTTAACCAGAATTTTTTACAAATACGAGGTTTCGAAAAAGTCTTGCATGTATCGTGTGTTTTGACGAAATATAAATAGAGAAAGTCGTAAAAAGGAAAAATTTATTGGTAATTCTTCGTAAAAGAAACTCTTAAAATAATTAAATTATTCTTCGACTAATATATATCTTGGTTTACTCCAATCATGTAAATTTTTATTTTTTGTTTAGTGTTTATTTATTGCATAATCCATATTTGTCATAAATAAAAGTCAAACTTGATCTTTAAAAATATGGAAGAGGTAATTTATTTCAATTTAATGGAAATGAATGATATGAATGATACTCATGCAAGTAAAACCAAAAGTGAGCCTTTTTTTATATTTTTTTGGCGGGTCAAGCAGGTGAGTTTTGATAAAATGGAAATCTTTCGAGAAAGATTTGTCTTTTGGGGCAAATTTTTAAAGGTGTCAACTTGAACTTGATTTTGAAAACATTAATGTTTCAGTAACTACTATAAGAGTAGATGAATTTTTTCCTCATAACAAAAATTTTTATGCAAAATTTAAAGGATATAAGATTCATGTCACATCATTTTTAACATGTTTTCCCCTTAAAGATGAAAAAAAATTTCTTACGGAAACATATTTTAAAATTAGGTTTGATACTATATTTTAAAATTGATATAATTCAAAAACACAAATATTAAATAAGGTTTTTTTATTTTTTTGCATAAATTTTTTTTAAAACTAGATTTAACCATTATAAAACTTACACCACAATATTTTCAGCTTAAAAAGATCTCACCCTGCGCATGCCCTCCTGCTATTAGATTGTTGACAATGATTCTATGATGCTGCTATTCAATCAAGGTGATGTGACTTTTCTATTCGCCCAACCTGACTTCTCACGGAAATTAAAAGCCAGATTCCTCAATGTCAAACCAAAAGAAGAAGCATAATATTATAGATGACATCATAAAATGGCTCCAAACAAGGGGTTTCAATTAGCCATGAAATACAACTACAAAGTTCGAAGCTTGGAGGTCACAAATTGTATTGGATCCTTCCTCAGAATCTTGCCGGACGGATTGTTAGGAATAGAAGCTATAAATGCCACTTTCTTGATTCTCTTCTGTGGAGCCACTTACGACTGTACGCTCGGGTATACTGCTTCCAGGTTTTCTTACGACGTATGCCATGGGACACTGTCCTGCTTCTTATCAGGAATACTGAAACACAAGAAATTGAAACTAAGTTTCTCCTCTTCAATTTTTGTTATTGGAAGAGTCAAATAATTCACATTCCAATATTTCGGAGAATCTGCCTTCATAAATCATGAAAATCAATTTGTCCAGTCAACAAGTGTCTAATTTAATTGAAAATAGATATTATCTGAAATCTTTCTATCTTGACACAAATGTGTGCATTGGTGTATATGTTTATGAAAAAAAAAAATTCAGTTCGTACGATTCACAAGGGTGTTTGAATTGCAATGATTTCTATGCTCTTTTTTTTTTCTTTTCTTTTTTCGTCTTTTAATCAATGGAGATGGAGACTTACGGTATAACGGCAGCATTGGAGATTCCTTGATGAGTAAGCAGCAAGGCCTCTAGTTCTGAGGGGCAACCTAGTAACACTATAAGAGAAATCAGCACATTTTTCAAGAAGCAACCTTCATGATAGCATAATTCAATTTGAAATTTCATGCTTGTTTTCCTCAACCAAGGCAGACGAGTTTCTAGAAAGGAGGCCAATGTCTCACCTGATATCCCTTATATTTAATCAGCTCCTTCAACCTATCAACCCGGGGCGGGGGCCCTGGCTCAGTGGCTTTTTCCAGTATTATAGGAAGGAAGTTTGATTGGCGGAAATAAATTTCGAAGACATGTAAAATGAAAAGAATGCTCTGTTACATCAAAAAACTAAGAAAATGATTTACAGTATTGAAATATTAAATTTTTCTAAAAAAGGATTTACTACCACTAATTATATGAGGAAAAAATGCTTAACTATGTACAGCAATCCAATATATAATCTAGGATATGTGTAATGAAAGAAAGAAGCTGTTACATGGCAAACACTTGTAACATTTTACAACCAAGCAATTTGCAGAAGCACTAGGGACTAATCCAATAGGTTGAGGAAAACCACAGGGTAAAGATATGTACCTGTAAATATATGCTCAAACTGAAGAGGCCAAAGCTAATAAAGGACACCATGGATTACCTAAAAGAGTATCAGACAATGAGAACTCTCTAATTAAGCGACTTCTGTCACTTTTTCTTACGATCATATGGTGAATATGCCAAGGACCTACATAGTGCAGTGTGGTACTGATTATTAATCTAAAAAGTCCATATAATAAATATAATGAATAAAGCATATCTGGTTAAGATCATCAATTTTAAATGTATACAAAATCTGCACAACCAGCACTTACTCAGATTAAGAAATATGTTATACTTCCAATGTTACCTTTCATGATGGAGGGACCTCTAAGCCAAAGCTCTCCGGTTCGGTTCACCGGTAGAGCGTTGCCTGTCTCCGGATCCACAATCGTTGCCTCCATGCCCGTCGACAATAACCCCGCTGTTCCATACCTTCTACTCTCCTCCAGCGAGTCCGCCGACGCACCGAGCCCAGTGAATTCTGTCAACGCGTACCCTTGAAGAAACGTGATCCCGGATAGCTTTTCACGAACCATCCGATCACCTCCTTCTCCAGCTGGGCCCCGCCGGACAAAACTGCTTGCAGCGAGCTCAGGTCGTACTTGGCACGTATCTGATCCGCACCGTTCACAAGCGCCACAAGTATCGGCGGGACCAGCGGGAGTTACGTAATGCGATACTTCTCGATCGATGAGAGCCTCTCGTGCAACTCGAACTTAGAAAGGATCACCGCCGTCGTCCCCGATGCGAGTAGGCCTAGCACGAACCCGGCTAGGCCGTAGATGTGATACATAGGAACAGTGCATATGAACCTGTGGTCTCCATCGTCCAATTTGAACCGACTCAGCACGAACTCTACCATCGCTACGAGGTTCCTGTGCGAACTCAAAACACCTTTGCTCGCGCCGGTGGTGCCGGATGAGTAGAGCAGAGTCGCCGTGTCGTCCTGATCAACTCGGTCCCCGACTCGGGCCCCACTCGGCTGCTTCTTCAGCATTTCCTCAAACGTGGCCACTGTCTTCGCGTTTGAACGGTTGGGACTGACTTCTCGTCGAGGAGGACGACTTGGAGATTCGACCCGACGAGTTTGGGGAGGAGTTGTCGAGTTGTGAAAGAGAGGACCGGTTTGGAATGGGAGATCGGCTCAGCGATTTCTCGAGTTGCGTTTAGGGGATTGGTAGTGGTTATTCTAACGCCGAGGGACATGACGGCGAGGCAAACCACGGGAAAGTAGATAGAGTTGGGGGAGAGAAGGACGATGTGACCTTTCCTGACGCCTATGTCGGATGGAAACGTGGCGACAGAGTCAACGGCTCTCCAGAGATCGGTGAAGGGGAGATGTCAGCCGGTGGAGGCGTCGACGAACGCAATCTTACGGTAGTGGGCTCGGGATGAGACGAACGTAGTCACGTCCAGGGAACGGTTCAATGGGTGCGCCGGGGTTTGCGCTTGCTATAGAAGACGGAGTTGGATTTGCAAAATTGTGCTCGAGACTTGCCTACGTGATATGCTGTATGCCGGATATGCGGGATTTGTCAGGAAAAGACATGCAGCTGATTGTGAAAAGACACCTACACACATTATGCCGAATAACGTACAAAAAACAAAAGTAAATGACCACAAAGGATAGGATGAAAGGTCTACTCGCATAAGCATTTTCAAACCTGTGGCGAATGAGTTGGTGTGAAGCCCTTGTCATCGATGAACAAGGCGTTGAAAAGTTCTTCTTGCTCCTTTCTGTTGTTAAGCATTGCCTGCAAGTAGTCATTGATACGTTACAAATCATTATAAGAAGAATAAAGCGTGGGAATAGTGTTGTTTGATTGGTTTTCCGTGTGTCTTCTTGTTCTTTTTTCATTCCAACCATGTAACGTTATCAGTTTATGTATGACCATGATTACAGCATACCGCCAAATACTGTTTTCAAGTGAAGCTAGGCATCGAGAACCGGCGGTAGGTGGCAAATCCTAAAAGATATTCAACGCCTTTCAGCGAGTCCGGAAGCAAAAACTCCGGTGAGGATTTGCGACCAACCCTGTTTAGGATTGCATCAGTGGTAGACTTGGTGAAGTCTATGACAAACCTTGTCACCACCGTAGACTCGACAAAGTTGGGGTAGATCTCGGCCATCTTGAGCACAACTGTCCCTCCAAAGAGGAATCCTACCAAGGTGCACCTCTCCCCCAAGCTTTCTCAGACCCTTAGCAACACATTCAGCTTGAACCGCCGACCCCGCTTCATTTTGCCTGTCGTTGAACGGCCAAAGAAGAGAAGGTCCGGTACATAAACCCTGTACTTTCTCACTAGAGATAGGACCTGAAACTGCTATGTTAAAATCCCATCCGCTGCAAACCCATGAAGAAAATACCCCGGAAGGCTTCGTTTTACAGTTTGTTCTTGACGCCATTGCCGCTTTCGGGCCAGTTGGGAGTTTCATTAGGTGCCCAAAAGTTCACGATTGTTCCTGGTTCTATTTCTACTTTCAGGAATCTCATCTTAGCTAGCCTCATTACTCTACCGCAAAAAAGTTTCCATCTCTCTCTCTTCCAAGGCTCACACATACAGTAAATAAGAAATTAAAGTATACTGGATAGATCCGCCGGACAAATTTGAAGGTAGTCAATAACTTTTTTAGTAATAGAAGGCAAAACTAAAACATCAAAAGTTATAGACCTTTGGCTGTTGCATGGGTCCTTTTCCTGTAACTTCTATTAATGGTTATAATTATTATGTGTTTTGTGAATGATTATTCATGTTTATGTGGTTTTGCATCTTAGCCCTGCAGCTTTGAGAAAGGCAAAAAGCCTTCTCTCTCTCTCTCTCTCTCTCTCTTTTCAGCTTTGAGAAAAACAATATGTTTCCTTTTTGATCGCACGTTTGAGGGTGAAATCAAAGAACTCTTTGGGAGGAAATTGGGGCATGATTTCAAATTGGTTTTTGTCTCAGCATGGTAAGAGAATATTGCCTTCAATTAATTTCATTGTTGGGTCTATAATTCGGATTCTAGGGTTCCATATTTGAAAACACATGAAAAAAAAACACACTGAAAAAGAATTAGAAAGGTGCTTCAAAAAATAGTTAGAAGGGTGCTTCAAAGAGAGTTAGAAGAAAAATTTTCAACTATGGCTTAATCTATTTGAATAAGTTGCTCATTCTTTCTTTCAACAAAGCAACGATAACATTATTGTAATTCTACTCTTGTGTTGTTTGATTAATTTTGTTCTCATACTACTCTTGTGCCAATTGATTAATATTGATCTGATTCTACTCTTGCATTGATGGACTACATTGTTGCAATTAGATTCTACTATTGTGCTGTTTGATTGAATTGTAAATTGAAATCTCTATTATGTTTTGACGAGAGATAATATTATTTTTGGCATGCAGATCACACTATTCATTCTTGTTATTATTGTGTGTGATTCCATAGACTGTTGTGTGCTCTCTTTTAATATGTGCTGTCATGATTAAAAAAAAAAAGAAAAAGGATAAACATTGATTGTTGACTGTGAACCGTTTCTTGTCATACTATGATTTCCTTGTAGTCATAAGTGGATATTTATTTAAGGAAAAAAGAAAAAAAATAAATCATAAAAGAGTTTGGTTTGTTAAATTTGTAAAAATTATGTTCATGGTATTGTACGTTACTAAACCCGTGTGTGGCTTTGTTAAGTAACACATAAAGGTTGTGTGTGGCACTTATATTAATTTGTTTGATAGGTGTCCGTGGCTTTAAAGTGAATGGGTATCAAGCCGTGTGTAGCTTAAACTGTTTGTGGCTAAGCCAAGTGCAGCTTGTGTATTTTGTGTGGGCCAAGTGGGCAAATTGTGTGTTTTCTGTATATTTTTTAAGAATTGTTTATTTAACTTTACATCAAAGGAAATTTAAAATACAGAAAAACTAAATAAAACTCAATCCAACCCCCCTATTGGATTAATCAATATCCAACAATAACACAACACCATCTCATTATTTCTTATAAAAGCGGAATCCCGAAGGAATAAATGTCCCATGAACTATCCATAAATAGAAAATTTCTATTTCTATTTACTATTTTCTTAGTATTTTCTTACAAGGCTATGCATCCATAGTTGTCTTTAATTTCCAACTCATCTGGACTCATCTGGACTCATCTATCTCAAATTTTCTTAGCAAAAGTGATCTGTTTAGTTACAATAGCAATGCGAAAAGCGTTTGATTCTGTCATAACAACCTGAAATGCATCTAGTTATTACTCAAGTATAGAGTTTGAGAAAGAATCAATGTGTTAAGGATGTATCAGTTCTCTAAAATGAGTTTCATGAAATAGGCACAATGCCGTGTCTTTGCTTCCCATAAAATCATAATCTTGAAGGGGGATCAGTCCACAATGCCAATAAATTGGATAATTTAATTGTATTGGAGGGTCAAGTTAATATGTATTGCATAGCTTCAGGAATACAACAGGGTAAAATTATGTACCTTTCAATGTATGCTCAACCTGCAGAGGCCAAAGTTAATATAGGGTTTAGGGTGTCAGACAACGAGAACACTCTAACTGAGGGACTTCTATCATGTTTCTTACGATCATATGGTGAATGTGCCATGGACCTATGTAGAACAGTATATTGCGGATTATTAACCTGAAAAAGCCGCCCATATAATTATAAACATAATGGATAAAGCATATCCGGTTAATAGCATCTGCAAAGCTACTCTTATATTGTTCAATTTTTTAAAGTCTACAAAATCTCCACGACCTGCACTTTCTCAAGTTAACAATGATAAGGATATTATATTTCCACTGTTACCTTTCATGATGGAATTTCCAGTCCCACTTATCTTGTCTGTACTCTCAAACCACGATGGAATCACGATCTTATTTTCTAGAGTCGAGAAAATCTACGGTTGTACAGCCCTTGGAACATATCTGCTGCCTCTGATTGTCAGATTTTTAAGCTCGAGTTTTATAGTATTTGAACGGCTGACCTTGTGACTAGTTGCTTGTTAGGTTGGACTGGGAGTTTACTCAGTGCACCGACGAGTTTTAACAAAATTCCGAGCTCAGTCAAAATCTAAACCATTTTTATTCAAAATGGTTATAAAATTTTCCTGTTGTCCATAATTGAATCGGTCCGTCTTGTCTAATAAACGTATCAGGGTTAGTATTATATTGGCCACAATATCATCACGTACTAAATAAAAAATTCATGGTCAACACTGATAGAGTAATACATTATCATCACACACATCCCACGCTGGAATTCTTTTAGGACACCCATTATCAAACAGGACATTAGATTTGGTATACGTTAGTCCCATTATGACCATTTACTAATTAAACTTCATGGCCAATAGTGAAAAGATAATGCACATTGCGTTTTAAATTCTTTAGCCTATACCCTCAGGACAGCTATTAAGAAGTGGATCTACATTTTAGTTCATAAATCGTTCCACATGATTTTCAAATCAGGTTTCTACAAGGCCAAACGCGGACAAAAGTCTTTCCAAATCAAACATCTCAATTCAGAACAGAAACACATTATTTTGCGGAAATCAAATGAGCACAAAAGATGAGTAACGGAAACAGCTTCACTGCTCTTTTTGCCCCTCTTCCATTAAGGTTGCTAGAATTTGCTTAAGATGCTTGTTGTAGGTCCATGGGCGTTCCATCTGAACTGCATGGCCTACTTTCTCAACGTATTCCAGCGTAGTTCCGTCCCCGAGTTGCCTGCGAATTCAAGTTTTTGGTAACTGCGGGAGTTATTTTATGTTCAAGGCCATGATCATCCAGCATCAAACGAAATTATAGCAAAACATACTTCTTCAAGTCGTTGGCAACTTCCATGGGGAAAATGACGTCATTCCCTCCCCAAAGCAAATGTATCCTCTGCAGAAATTCGCACCATTATGCAGACAATCTCTCAAAACTTTCTTTTATTAGGATTATAATAAGAAATGGGTCTCATCAAATTATTCATAAAGCGATGCTTGTTCTGAAAAAAAAATCTCTAACTTTCTTTTATCAAACGGAAACCATTTGCCTGGTTGCTCCATGATTAAATCATTTGGTAATCTAGAATGGATTTGATATATGTTGAGGGTTGGAGTTACTTCAAAAGGACAGGAATATAGAGAAAATATGTTACACTATGGATGTTTAGTTTTACATTGTCAAGGGATAAGTTTGTACACCTAATTAAATATGAAATTATGAATTATCTTTTGAGGTGAAAATGAGCTTTTAAATATAGTATGAAAGTCTAGGTTTTCTATTAGCACCCTTATGGATATAAACAGACTCAAAGTCAATATAAAAAACAACAACTTTAGATTATCCTTGTTTGATCATTTAGAAGAGGGGTTGTGTTATGGTATGGTATTTATTAAAATTGATAGAACAATTAGGTTGAAGATATGATTGTAATTATGTGCCTTGAGATTATCTTCTTGTTGTAATGGGTTTTGCTAGTAGTATCCAGTTAAGATACTTATTCTCTTGTTAACTCTTGTTAAAGTGAATAGTATTCAACTAAGATTTTTTAATGTTTCTATATAAATAAGAGAAATATAGAAAAACCTAATAGGTGAGTAGAAAGAGTTCCCTTAGGGGACTAATTGTTAAAGAAAACCCCTCTCATGAATGATAAAAAAATCCATGAGATACTTATTTAAAAAGAGAGAAAGTATGAAAAAATTTAATAAGAAAAAATTATAGGAAACAAGGATATTATAATATTCTGAACCTTTAAAATATATTGTATTTGGGTGTGAGCATTCTTGTAGTTGTATGTTTGATTTTTATGTGAGTGATGTGCTTACTTAAATTTCCCTAAAATTATTTAATTTTGTATTGTTAAGATATAAGTGTATGTAACTAGTTAAACATGAGTGTATATCTCCAGTTCATAAACTAACATTTAAAGTGAAAATGAGTTTCTTAACAGAATGATTGGTGTATTAAGAGCATATGAGGCAGATATTGCCGGACTTCAACGTGTTTAACCAACAGAAATGGCCTAAACCCACCTCAAATCAGACAATGGACCTCGCTATGATGAGGACGCATGCACCAGAACCATGGAGGATTAAAAAAGGAGCAATTTGAAACCTGTGGATATTGAGCCGGCGTGAAGTCCTTGTCGTTGATGACCAAAGCGTTGAGAAGCTCTTCTTTCTCCTTTCTGTTGTTAAACATTGCCTGGAAGTAGCCATATATGTGTTACAACTCATGAACAAAAAGAATTTAGCGTGGGAATACCAAGTTATTTGATTGATATTCAGTGTGCCATTATATTCTTAGGTCGTTTCAACCGTGAAACAGTATCAATTTATGTATGATCGACGTGGAAAGAAGAGTGTACACATAGGATTGGTAACAGCATACCTCCAAGTAGTGTCTGTAAAAGAAGCTAGGCATCGGAAGCCGCTGGTAGGTGAGAAATCCAGAGCTAGATTCAAGGCCCTTGACTGAGTCCGGAAGCAAAAGCTCCGCCAAGGATTCGCACCCAACCCTCTCGAGGATCCCATCTTTGATAGACTCGGTCACGGCCATGACAGAGCATGTCACCACCATAGACTCAACCAAGTGGGGGTACATCTCCGCCATCTTGAACCCAACCATCCCACCATAGCTCAACGCTACCAAGGTGCACCTCTCCACCCCAAGCTTTCTGAGACCCTTAGCAACACATTCGGCTTGAAACGCCGGTGAGCGATCCGATTTGTCTGTCATTGAACCGCCAAAGAAGAGAAGGTCTGGCACATAAACTCTATAATTTCTCACAAGTGCTAGGACTTGGAACTGCCATATGAAAATGCCATCCATAGCAAACGGATGAAGAAACACCACGGCAGGCTTCGGCTTCCGCTGTTTGTTCTCGGCGGGATTGCCGGTTCTGGATTTCTTTGGGGTTTCATTAGGGACCCAGAAGTTTAGGACTGTTCCTGGTTCTATTTCGACTATTTGGGGTCTCACCCCAGCTAGCTTCAGCACTCCACCCAAGATTCGCTTGTACACTGCAAAAATATTCCCCATCTCTCTCTCTCTCTCTCTCTCTCTCTCCCTCTCTCTTCCAAGGCTCACAGACGAAGGAAATAAGAATTCAATTATATACAGTCGTGGAAGAACGAAAATAGTGGTTTCTTGTCTTCTTTATTTCGTCGGGTAGCTCACTGATCTAAGCTGTCTTAACAACAGGTGGAGGCCGAAGCACCGCAGGTGGCTTAGTTATAATATTAAAAACTTGTCTCCTATATAATATTATAATATTAAGTGAACTGGTAGATAAATATATAAAAATCAAGCATATTGAGTTGTATAAAAACTCTTGATAGAAACGTAACCTAGTTTGTTACCTATCTTTGCCAATTTATGGTTTTTTATAGGAGAATGTCATTCTAAATGAGATTAAAAGGCTTTTAACCTCCATTATTTTATAATTTTATAATTCTTATAATATTAAATATACTCTTATACTTTGGTTTTTAATTTTTATTAATGTAAACTTACATTTTTACAAAAATGAAATTAATAAGCTTGTTTCTTTACTTGTAGAAGGAGATTTTTTTTTTCTAAATATAAATTCCTTCATTTAAGAATAAAAAAATACAAAGATATAGGGTTATTCAATTTATTTCTTTTAGTTGAAATGTCAGGTATTATATATCATTAAATGAAATACAAGTTCAAAAATTACATTTTAAAAATTTCAAAATTTTTACAAAAACTAATTTCAATTTATGAGTTGCATTCTTTTGATTGATGAAATCTTACTTCTAATATTCTTTTTGATTTTCATAACAATAATTGAGCTATTTAGGTTACCATTAAATCTTTTTTATTATTTTCAATTGAAATGTCATATAATATAATTTTGAAGGATACACTTAATAGGGTCGAAGGCATATAGAAGATTTCATAACAAATTAAAAGCAACGTGAGACATTTTAATACTTTTCTTTATAACTACCGTAAAATGAACTTACTGACTTTATAAGTAATATTACGAGTAGATTCTACACTTAGAATCATGGGTTTCAATAGATTTTATTTATTTAAATCATGAACACTAACATTATGTCAAAAAGTTTAAAAAGAACATTACTTCTTTTTTATATATAAAGAATTTTAGGGTAAAATATAAATAGGTGAAATTTTCCAGAAAAGACTACCTTGTGAGGAAAATCTTGACGGGGCTGCTCTTATTTCTTACACCAGACTATGCTTGTCATTGACCCATGATTTGCTCGTCACTCGATTTACGACAAGCACGATATCCTCTAGGTCTATTATAATGGTCAAGTTATCGTCGCACACTTATAAAAAGTACATTGTCGGTAATGAAGTTAGTCTATTAGTTGACAAATCCTACCATAAAAGAAAACCTAACCGTGTTTATTCGGCTGGAAATTTGTTCAAATCAAACAAGTCAATTCACAATAGAAACACATTATTTCGTTGATGTCATTGAGTGCTCGAATGTAAAAGAAGTACATGGATGACTAACGAATTCTCCTTTCTGTTGCTAAACGTTGCCTGCAAGAAGCCATAGATGTGTTACAAGTCATTAACAAGGAGAACTTAGCGTTAAATACCACGTTATTTGACTAGTTTTCAGTGAGCCTTTGTCTTCTCAGATCTTTTAAACCATGAAACGGTATCAATTTATGTATGATCGGCAGGGGAAGAAGAGAGTACACACGGCAGGGTTGGCCGTGTTAACAGCATACCTCCAAGAAGTGTCTGTAAAAGAAGGTAGGCATCGGGGGACGCTTGTAGGTGAGAAATCCGGAAAGAGACTCAAAGCCCTTGCCTGAGTCCAGAAGCAAAAGCTCCGCCAAGGATTCGCGCCCAACCCTCTAGGATCCTGTCTTTGATAGACTCGGTCAAGGACATGACAGAGCATGTCACCACCATAGACTCAACCAAGTGGGGGTACATCTCCGCCATCTTGAACCCAACCATCCCACCATAGCTCAACGCTACCAAGGTGCACCTCTTCTCGCAAGCTCTCCGAGACCCTTAGCAACACATTCGGCTTGAGACGCCGGCGACCGCTCCAATTTGTCTGTCATTGAACCGCCAAAGAAGAGAAGGTCTGGCACATAAACTCTGTAATTTATCACTAGTGTTAGGACTTGGAACTACCATATGAAAATACCATCCGCTGCAAACGGATGAAGAAATACCGCGGCAAGCTTCGGCTTCCAGTGTTTGTTCCCGATGCGATTGCCGATTTTGGATTTCTTTGGGGTTTCATTAGGGGCCCAGAAGTTTAGGACTGTTCCTGGTTCTATTTCTATTATCTGGGGTCTCACCCCAGCTAGCTCCAATAGCCCACCCAAGACGCGCTTGTACGCCGCAAAAATGTTCCCCATCTCTCTCTTTCTCTCTCTCTTCCAAGGCTCGCAGACGAAGGAAATAAGAAATTGAATTATTTGCAGTTGTGGCAGAAAGAAGACAGTGGTTTCTCGTCTTCTTTCACTTGTGAGAGAGCTCAGTGATCCGAAGCTATCTTTACTGCAAGTAGGCGCCGGAAACACTGCAAGTGGCTCAGTTATAATACTAAAAATTTGTCTCATATGTAATGTTATAAATTAAGTAAATAGGTACATAAATATATAAAAAGTCAAGCATATTGAATTGTATAAAACTCTAAATAGAAATGTAGCCCAGTTTTTTTACCTATCTTTGTAAATCTTTGATTTTCTTCACAAATTACACAAATAATAGTTAAGAAGCTCATTTCTTTATTTCTAGAAGGAGAAATACTTTTATATATATATATAAATATGAGTTTATTTATTTGAAAATAAGAACATACAAAATATTTTTCTTTTTTGTTGAAATGTCAAGTATCATATATTATCAAATGAAATACAAAATTATCAATTATAATATCATCTTCTAATTCAAAAATTGTATTTGAAAATTTTTAAAACTCTTATAAAAATTTATTACAATTTATATGTTACACTCTTTAATTGATAAAATTTTGTTCTCATATCCTTTTTTTATTTTTATAAAAATAACCGAGTTGATTAAGCTTTTACCATTAATTTTTCTTTTATTTTTGCCATTCCAAATGTACCACAATACAACTTTAAAAGATATATTTAATAGGATTGAGGGCATATAGAAGATTTCATAATAAATTAAAAGTAATGTGACATATTTTAATACTTTTCTTTATAACTATTGTAAAATGAACTTACGGACTTTAGGGGTAATATTACAAATAGATTCTACACCTTTTTTTTTTGTTGTTGATGATCATGGGTTTCAATAGATTTTATTTATCTAAATTGTGAATACTAATACTATGTTAAAAGGTTTTAAAAGAAAATATCTCTTTTTTCATATATAAAGAATTTTACGGGTGAAATTTTCCGAGAGACTACCTTATGAGGAAAATCATCACGTGGTTAATCTCATTTCTTATACCAGACTATGTTGTCATCGACCCATGATTTGCTCGTCACTCGACTTGCACGCGCACGATATCCGGTAGATCTATTATTATAATGGCCACATCATCGCCGCGCACTGATAAACAATTCATTGTCAGTAATCAAGGATAATAATATACAAACATCCCATTTTATATTTCTTAGCCTATGCTTTTACGACAACCGTTAAGCAGCAGGTCTACATTACCATGAAAGATAACCAAACCATGTTTCTCCCGCTAGAAATTTGTTCAAATCAAACGAGTCAATTCTCAACAGAAACACATTATTTCATTGAAATCTTAGAGAGCTCCAACATAAAAGAAGCACAGGGATGACCAAGGAAAGTAGCTTCACTGCTCTTTGTGGCCATCTTCCATTAAAGTTGCCAGAATTTGTTTGAGATCCTTGTTGTAGACGCATGGTCCTTGCAGCAGAACAAGGGGACCAGATTTCTCAATGTGTTGCAGGGTAGTTTTGTCCCTAGTTGGCTGTGAAAGTCCAATTGTTGGTAGTAATTAATGTTATTTTGTGTTTAAGCCTGTGATCAGTGATCACCTCAAAAAGACTCATTCAATGAAAGTAAAGCAAAGCATACCTCTTTAAGTTGTTGGCAACTTCCATGGTGAAAAGTTTGTTATTCCATCCCCAGAGTTGGTGTACCGTCTGCAAATATTTCCGTAGGTAAGGAAACAAATGTCCCAAACCACTATGTTGTTTTGTTTAGTACGTATATAGTTGAAATCTTTCCCCAAATTACTATTCTATTTGTTTGTTATGCCTTTATATATAAAAGTATTTATCTCTCTAATAAATTAGTTTTAAGTGAAAAGGTAAATCTTTAAGTATAATATTAGAACTCATGATTCAAGTGAGGTATCCATTTACTTATGATTCAAACTCTCCGTGTCTGTCTTTAAAAGAAAGGGAGATTATGAAAAGGAAGAGAAAAAGAAGCCAATTGATGATATATTCATCACAATCTCACATTGCATATATTATACTATATGTTGTGATTTGTATATGTAAAAATGTTCATCTCTTTTATGAATTGATTTTATACATATATACATCAAAACCCATGTGATAGTCAAATTTGAAAGTCTATAAAAATAATATTTACCTCCCAATGCCGTTAGGGTTTGTCCTTGTTTGGGATGTTTATCATTGTGCAAATTATGGGAGACAAAATAAGAATAGGAACATAGAATAGAATTGATGCTAGGTCTCAACAAGTCATTGTTGTCCTTTCGTTACTCAAGATTATATAATAAGAATTGGTTATTATAATTACTCATAAAGAATACTATGTTCAAGATAAAAGTCTCATATCAAATATGTGATCCTTATAATTAAGCTTGAATGAAGGAAGTGTCCCTTCAACTTTTGAATAAACTTTTGAGTTGAGCTTTTTAACATGGTATCAAGCCCAAGTTGATCACTCCACCCCATGCAATTTGAACCAATATTACTTGGTATGCAAGGGTGTGTGTAAGAAGAAAGTTCATAAAAAATGTTTTTTAACAAAGGTGGTTTGCTTAGTTACAAGCATCATATGAAGAGCAATTTCATTTAATTTGTTACAAGAAGTTGGATTACAAACATATATATATACATATTGCTCAAGTAAGTCTTTTGAGAAGAAAGTTCATTCATTTAGAGTCTTTTGAAAAGGATTTTTAAGGAATAGGTGCAATGTCATATCTTTGTTTCCTATAAAAGCCGAATCCTTAAAGCGTATATGTCTACCCGAACTATCCACCGAGAGCAAAGTTTTGTTCATATTCACCATTGCCTTAGCAATTTGCCCCTATACGAATATAGCAGCAACTTGCAAAAATGTGCATCTATAACTATTTTTCATTTCCAAGTCTTCCGAACTCATTCGTTTGAAAAATTTCTCAGCTAAGGTGGATTGAACGTTCATATTCACAATTTCCATATGAAGTGAAGTCTCTGAGAGGGGATTAATGTTTTCAAGATGTGTTAATTCCCTAAAGGAGTCTAACAAAATAGGTATGTCACCAAGGCTTTATTTTCAAAATCAAATTTCTATCATTTTCACTACCTCCTTGGTAATTTCCACCATACCAAATTTAGTGACAACTTACAAGGTTGTGCACACATGCTTATTTTTAATTTTCAAATCTTCCAAACTCATCCATCCCAAAGGTTAGTTAATAAAGGTGGTTTCTTTAGATACAATTATCATGTGAAGAGTAGTATTATCTAATTTTACCATGTGAAGAGTAGTATTATCTAATTTTTCCATGTAAAGTGTAGTATTATCTAATTTTTCCATGTGAAGAGTAGTCTTATCTAATTTTGTCATGTGAAGAGTAGTATTATCTAATTTTGCTATGTGAAGAGTAGTATTATCTAATTTTGTCATGTGAAGTCTTATTGCATTTGGATATTGCTCAAGTATAGTCTTTGAAAGGAAATGAATGCATCCAAGATGTTAATTCCCCAAAAGTAGTCCCATAGAATAAGTACAACACCTTGTCTTGCTTTCCTATAAAAGAGGAACCTAAAGGGGTATCTATCCCCACAAACTATCCATCAACAAAAAATTTTTGTTTATTTTCGGTACCTTCTCAACAATTTCTACCCAGCCGAATCTAACAAACATATCAAGGTTAGTATTTTCATCACATGTTAATTAAAAATTCATGGTTACACATCCCACGCTGGTATATATTGGCCACAGGACATCAGATTTAGTATAAATTGGTCCCATTATCACCATTTACTAATTAAACTGAAAGGATAATACACAAATCCCATTTTATATTCTTGAGCTTGTACCTCTTAGGATAGCTATTAAGATGTGCGTTTACATTTTAGTTCATAGATCCTCCCACATGATTAACATATCACATTTCTACAAGGCCAAACGCGGACAAAAGAACTTCTCCCTTGTATAACCTAATGGTATCGGAGCTCGAAAGGGCGATGATAGCTTAACTTTTCATTCTTGGAGTTTCTTTTCTCACCATAGGGTGATTCTTGTTCTATTGCTTCTTGACTTAGGAGAGATGTGCAGTACTTGAAGGGCTGTCTTTTCCTCTTTGTAGGGGAACATCACGCAAAGATTGCTTGTCTCTACAAGGAACAATAAGCAAAGACTGCTTTCGCAGGCCCTTGAAAGGAAGTACTAACCCTAAAAGGCCGTTGCAAGTTTGTTTAGGCCATGGAGGCCGTTTGTTTATCGCAGGCATAAATGGGTGAATCCTTCTTTAAAGGGGCTTGAAATTTGTCCTAGCAATACGTGACCTTAAAGGTGAGTATATCAATGCAAACCGTGACCCTTGAAGGGAGGTTGGATAGTCTAACGATACTCTACGTGTTTTTCTTTTGCTAAGAAGTAATAGCACTTGAAGATCTCTTTGGTTGAGAATAAGAGACTCTGAGAACCTCTATGTCCTATGGATAAATCACTTGTCACTTTCTTTTCAAAATCCTCTAAAAACTCTAAAGTCCTTACTGTTTCTCCTTCTTTTAGCAAACCTAAAGACTCTTTTTCATCTACCAAATCACTTGACCATCTCTATGAAGTTGAGTATATTCCCCAGGATGATCTAGTCCCGCAAACCTTTGACCCTGTTATCCCCAATCCTTACTGAGTTCTTAAAAATGACTACAAAAAGGTTATTGTCAAACATTTCTTTGGTAGGTCTAAATCTAAGAACATCAAATAACTCATCCAGTCCTCTTCTTTTCATACAAATGCTCTTAAAGCCACAGATGTAGAGCAACAGGTTACCCTTGAAATCCCTCTAGAAATTCCTCAAGTTTACTTTGCTGAAGGTTATACTCACCTTCATTTTGGAGTTGTTAAACTCTATCTTTCCCTCACTAGTAGAAAAGGAATGCCTCTAGCAGCAAGGATTGCTATCCTTAACTCCAAATTTTTGCGCTACAGTGATGCTTGTATAGCAACTCTGGAGAGTACCCTGAATTAGGGGACAATCACTTTCACAATCTATCCAAACTACTGCGTTCCTTTGTTAGATCCACATTTGTGTCACTGTCTTACTATCCAAATCCAGATCCTTGGTGCACCCCAAGTTGCTAATGCTACCAAAGCAACGTTACACTACCAGATGGCATATCGTCTTTAAAATCATTCTTTTGATGTTGCCACTCCTCACAATACAAATGGTGAAGCCCTCTTGGTCAAGTATGACTCCGTACATGTTCCTAATCATGTGTATGTCCCAAGGCAAATTCCTCATGATGAGCTGGTGAAGTTATTGCCAGAATCTTGGATCACTACCTATGAAAGAAAAGTCTAGTCCACACAGCCAGTTGCAAGTCAAGATCCATCTTTTAAAACATAAATGGAGAAGTTTCTATTACTTTTCCAAAAGCTAAAGAGTTGTCAGAAAAGCCATCCTCTTCATCCACGCCATTTTCTACTGCCTATTCAGTTTCAGATGCAGACCCTTCTATTCTCTACTTTGACAGAGACGGGAAGGCTGTTTATGCTGGTCAAGATTAAGATGGCCACAAGTACTTTGAAGAATGTAGCTTCCAAGCATGTCTTGATTATGACCCAGAAGAAGAAGATGAGCTGGACTCTAGTAACTTTGGCTATTCTCAATGAGAACTCAAGGAGTTATATGAAGAAGGTGATCCAGTAGTAGACACTTTAGGTGAACCAACAAGTAAAAAGTTTAAGTTTTATGTGCTTTATGGTGATCCAAAAAGACCACCTAAGGCATGGCTTGATTACAGAGCCAACAAGCAAGCAGCCAAAAAGCAGTATAGCAAGGTTCTAGAAGTAAATATGATCAGAACTCCAGAAGGAATGGATCCTAGCTCTATCACCTACGAAGTTGAGTTTCCTCCACTTGAATACTCAGATGAGTAACAAAAGATGAGACATGTCTAGAAAATCTTAGCAACTACCATTCAGTCTGATGGTACCAGAAAGTCCATTACTGCAGCAGAAGCAACCCTAAACTGGCAATTTGAAAATGCTCTTGCATAAAATAAAATGCTAAAGCAGATAGCACGGGGACAAGTATAAATTTCAGAGCAACTGGATCGCGGCTTCCAAACTTCTCATGATGTGATTGCAAGGTGCCAAGCAAATATTGATCTGGTGAATGCTGAATTATCCAACTTAGCCAAGCAAATCAGTGCCTTCTCTCTAGCTTTTCATCAAAAAGAAGTTGAACTCAACCACCTAAAATACCAGCTAGAAACCATGAGAAGAGAAAAACCCCTAATAGACCCTTTTTCCCTCCTTTCATAGTATACAACCCTCAAAGGTTTACCAATCTTTACCCACTACATCACCATATAAGCTGAGTTTTCCATCTTTTGGATTTCCCAGTAGTTACACCCATGATGTTGGCCATGATACCCGTCTTGAACGATAAAGATCTCCAACTCCACCACCCCATGATCGAAAGCAAAAAGGACTCTGTATCAGAGATGATAAAGTGCTGACTTGTCAAAATCCTATCTCTACCTTTCTAGAAGAACTAGTAGAATCAGAAACACCTATTCCTTCAAAAGAACCTAGAATCCTCAGCATTCTGGATGATGCCTCTGATGATGATGACTCTTGGATTGGTAACTTGTTGATGAACATTGAAGAGCCAACGGTTACTTAAGCTGAATCTCAAGGTGAAACAAGCACGAAAAGGCCAGAGCCTAAGACGGTGCCTATAGCTTCTGATCACTCAGAGACATCTGCTCGAGATATTCCTTTCATCTCCTTGGATGATATTCCTCCCCACCAATGGAAGGATAAATTGTTACAAATTTATTCTTACGTGGGTATTGAGCTAAGAAAAGAAGGTACTACTTTTGCTCAAGCAATAGATAGAGTGATTGCAAAATTCCATGGACGCCTCCAACTATGGTGGTTTAATCTTGGAAGTCATAGACAAGATGAAGTTCGTGCATCCAATGACATTAATCATTTCTTTGGACTCATTCACACCGAGTTCTTAGGTTTCTGGGGAGATTCTATTGAACAAGCTTGAGAAGAATTGCTGAAGATCAAGTGTTATTCTTTTAGTAGAAAAGACCTGGAGCAGCATTACAATATGTTCTCGAAAAGATTTTATCTAGTTGGTGGCTTTAATGATGTTAATCTCAAATAGGCCTATCTGAATTCTCTCCCTAATCCATTAGGGAAAGAAATACTGCAAAATCTCAACATGGCAAAAGTACCACTTGCAGCAACCACCCTTGGTCAGTTATATCAACAGGCCTTGATCGCACTAGATTAGCTGTGCAACAAGTACGAGTTTATCCAAAATCTTTAGTTTATGGGAAAAATTATCCACTCCAGTTGCCACAGACCAGACTTGCAAATAAAGTGCAAAGGCTTAGATAAAAACTGTTATTGTCCTTCTAAGAAGACGCACCACAAGGCCAAGTTCAGACATTTCCCTAAACATTCCTATGGAAAAAAGAAGAAAAGGCGATTCCGTTTCTTCAAGAAGAAAAAATTTAGAGGGAAAAGCCAGGGCACTAAATGCTTTGTTTGCAAGAAAGAGGCCATTTTACAAATCAATGTCAACAGAAAAAAAGCGTGCTCAACTTATTGATTCCCTCCACTAGGTTACACCATGGGACGAGGATGCTGATCTTGAATCCATATTTTCTAAAGAAAGTGAACAGGGCCCAGATACAATTCTCAAAGTAGCAGAGGAATATTTTGACACCAACTCCGATTCTGGTAATTCCTCCTATGAAGATGAAGATTATCACTACTACATGATATCCACTTTTGCTCACACAATGGATCCAGATTTGCCCTCTCTCAAGATTAAAGATCAAATCACTCCATCAACACAAGTTTGGATTATTCCAGAAAAGTATGAAAAGCCAGTCAAAGTAATAGCATTCTTTGATACATGCTCTGTGGTTAGTTTCATGAAGCCAGAAGTATTGCCACAAGCCTATTGGAAGAAATGTTCCCGAATGTTTCGAGCTACCAATGGTGAACTATTTGAGGTTATTATCAAAAGCAAGCCAGTCACTCTCAAGCTCATCACTGGTTTTCAATTCACAGCAACGTTCTATAGTACTAATCTACTAGGCAAAGATGTTCTTATTGGGTTTGATATTATTCCCAACCTCAAGAATGTTCGTTAGACTTCAGAAGATATGAAGATTGGAGGACATTTGCTCCCATGGACAGGGGTTTCAAACCTGTTCCACATTTCTAATGGTTTACAACAACTCAATATGAAGATTGTTGAAACCAATTGTGCTGAAGGCCATATAGATTTTCTCAAAAAACATCCAAATCCATTATGGCGAAATGAAGAATTCTTCATCACACTTCCATTCAAACGAAATGAAGATATCAATCAAACAAAAGCAAGTCATAAAGGCATGAATCTTGAACACTTGGCATTAGCTTAGGTTGAGCTGCAACAACTCTAGCTTGACGGCTTGATTGAACCGACAAAGTCAGAATAGGCATGTGAAGCATTCTATGTCAATAAACAAGCAGAGCAAGCAAGAGAAAAATTGAGGCTGGTAATCAATTATAAGCCTTTAAATCATTTTCTCATTAATGATAAATTCCCATTGCCAAACCGTTCTACACTCTTTGCTCAATTATCAGAGGCCCATATCTTTTCCAAGTTTGATCTCAAGGCAGGTTTTTGGCAACTTGGAATAAAACCCGAAGAAAGGTCTAAGACAACTTTCTGCATACCAAATTCCCACTTAGTGGACGGTCATGCCATTTGGATTAAAGGTGGCACCATCCTTATTTCAGAGAACGATGATGAAGATCCTCCGTCTAGTTCTTCATCATGCCCTAATCTATATTGATGATATCCTATTGTTCTCAAAAGATGAAGAATCCCATATAGAGCTGCTCAAACAGTTTTATAGGATCATGCTGTCAGAAAGAAAAATGATAATCGGTGTGCCAGATGTTGATTTTCTCGAGATGAAAATCTCGAAAGGGAGATACGAATTACAACCCCATGTGGCTTCACAGTTGCTTGAGTTTCCTGAAGCAGACATGACAGTACAGTAGGTGCAATAGTTCTTGGGTATTATTAACTACATGGCAGACTTTATCAATAAAGTAGCTGAATACACTACACTGTTATCTTAATTGTTGAAAAAAGAGCCCCCAGCATGGAATCTGGAGCATACACGATGTGTCGAGACACTAAAAGTGTTAGCTCAGAAGTTGCCACCACTCCAAATTCTAGATAAAGGCAAAAGGGTACTGCAGACTAATGGTAGTGATCTTTACCGGGGAGCGATCTTACTAGAAGAAACTGATGGGATAAGAAGAATTTGTGGATACAAAAGTGGCACGTTCAAAGAATCTGAACGTCATTATCACTCCACTTTCAAAGAAATTTTGGCGGTAAAAAGAAGGATTGAAAAGTTTCAATTCCATCTTATCGGTTACCAGTTCTTGATTGAGATGGACTGTTTAGCATTCCCAAAGATGTTACAGTTCAAGCAAAAGATAATCCCTCAGCCACAACTGTTACACTGGGCCAACTGGTTCAACCAATATAAATTTGAGGTGAGGCATATCAAAGGAAAGCACAATGTCTTGAGTGATTTCCTTTCTCGACCTTCCAAACCTCCCCTCACCCTTTCCATCCACAAATGTCCTCATCCTCCTCCATAATTGTAGAGACTATAGAAGAAAAAACTCCCGATAATCCAAAACAACTAGTAGCCGAGCTATTGGATCTCTTACCTACTACAATAAAAGGGAGTATTACTGATGATGCTCTACTTAGGTTTACTGTTACCAGAATCCATGTTTACCAAAGGATACTTCTCAAGAGATATGGTGTGTCAAGCTCTCCAGTCTAGTGGATAGACTGGCATCCAACTTATCCTTTTCTTAACGTCTTTTATGTCCCATACTTACATACAATATCTTTCCCGAAGGAAGCCTTTTGTCTATTATGGTATCTTGCTCGAGTCTATCGAATTGGCATGATCTTTTACAAACCATAGTTGACCAATTTTCTGAGAAGATTTCCCACAAGAAACCAAAGTCCATTTTTTCGCAAATGGCTCTTCCTATTCTCTACTGAAGCAAACTGGTTACAAGAACTCAAGCACTTGACAGACTATTCTTATATCCTCATGACATTTCATCTCAAAGATCATCTCTATATGGATAAGGACAAGTCACATGTAAATATTTTCCCATGTAAATCCTTGTTAGGAAAGTACAACCAACACCCTTTCAACAATATCCACTGTTCCAATCACAGAAATTGGAAGGACATCAAGGAAGCAATGTGTCATGTCAATAACATACATCCTGCGACAGTACCACAGAAGCTGTTCAATCCTTTCTTTTTCAATGAAGACGGACATGCAGACAAGACCGAAATCCTATTTCCAGAGCATTATGACTCTATCTTAGGAGAGCACAGGCTTTTCATTTTATCACTGACGAAGATTTCTGGATGGAGACTTTTAAAGATTTAGATTTTCCATATCCTCTAAATCCAGAATCCTATAACCTTCAGTCTAAAGCCATTGAAGAGGAGTCTGCACCTAAGATCGTGCCTAAAGAAATCTGTCTCACAAATCAAGAAGGAATCTGGGCACGTGAAATCAATCATGAACTTTGGGGACTTGACATTGATGTGAAAGAACATAATTTGGACAACCTGCTGGAAGTGTGATCAAGATCTTATGCTGATCCGATAAGATCCTCTATGTATAATTAATAGTCTTACTTTTGTGTGGTGTGATGAGTGTTAGTCTATAATAATGTATGTAAGGACTCCACATAGGATTCCACCCTTGTAAAAAGTTAGGTGGTCAAAAGCAAATTTTGAAAATGGGATGCCATTTTGAAAATTAGCTTTACCTAAATATAAAAGTAAGAAAGTTAGGTGAGTCTTGTGAGAAAGTTAGTTGTAAAACCTCTATATATAGAGGTCCTGGGCATGAAATGAGAACCAAGATTTGGTATAACACTTTTCTCTCCATTCTCTCATTCTCCCACGAAATTCCCTCACTCTCTACTCTCTCCACTCAATCCTAAAGCCTTCTCTACTCAAATACCTTTGCCTTACGCACTCCAACCCTATACAATTGAGAAAGAACTTCTCCCTATCTCAATTCAAAATAGAAACGCATTATTTTGTGGAAATCAAATGAGCATAAAAGATGAGTGACGAAAACTACTTCATTGTTCTTTTTGCTCCTTTTTCATTAAAGTTGCCATAATTTCTTTAAGATGCTTGTTGTAGGTCCATGGGCGTTCCATCTGAATAGCGTGACCTGCTTTCTCAATGTATTCTAGCGTAGTTTAGTCCCCCAGTTGCCTACGAGGTCAAGTTTTTGGTAATTGCGGGAGTAATTTTATGTTCAAGGCCATTATCATCCAGCATCAAACGAAATTAAAGCAAAACATACCTCTTCAAGTGGTTGACAACTTCCATAGGGAAAATGACGTCATTCCCTCCCCAAAGCAAATGTATCCTCTGCAGAAATTCGCACCATTATGCAGACTATCTCTCAAACGACAATTCTAAGAAGATTATATTAAGAAATGGGTCTCATCAAATTGTTCATGAAAGATGCTTATTCAAAAATAAAAAATCTCAACTTTCTTTTATTATAAAGAAACCTCACAGTGAGTGTTAAAATTTCATAGAGTACAACCTATATCTAATTTAAAACTCTAAAGTATTAAGTGGTTGAACCCATCTCTTTATAAGTATGACGTTTAATATTTTCTTTAGCAATGTAAAACTTATTAGCCACATTTGAACAAGTTCCCTCACCATGATAGACAAACTATTGGACTATCAGGATTCTTCACAATTCAACATGCCCTCTCATTATGATAGTCTAATTGTTTAGCTATCATGGTATAATATTATATAGGCAATACATGAGCTTAAACCAATAAAAGACCATAAGGTTGCTAAGAAGAATCTTGACTCTAATACTAGTAAAATTTTACAAAATATGGTTCCTCCAACTTAAAATTTTAAGATATTAAATGATAAAATCTATCTCTTTATAAACAAGATATTTAATATCTTGATTAATAATGAAAGACTTATTAGCCACATCTTAACAAGGCTCCCTCACTATGATGGTCCTTGACCATCATGATATGGCACAATTCAACAGTGAGTACACATAGCGGTGAGGACACATGCATCAGAACCATGGAGGATTTAAGAAGGATCAATTTGAAACCTGCGGATAAATAAATGGCGTGAAGTCCTTGTCATCAATGACCAAAGCGTTGAGAAGTTCTTCTTTCTCCTTTCTGTTGCTAAACATTGCCTGCAAGTAGCCACAGATGTGTCACAAGTCATGAACAAGAAGAATTTAGCCTGGGAATACTGCGTTATTTGATTGATTTTCAGTGTGCCTTTGTATTCTTTGCTCTTTTTAGCCATGAAACGATATCAATTTATATATGATCAGTAGGGGAAGAAGACAGTACACACAGGGTTGGCCGTGGTAACAGCATACCTCCAAGTAGTGTCTGTAAAAGAAGCTAGGCATCGAGAACTGCTGGTAGGTGAGAAATCCAGAAAGCACTCCAAGGCCCTTGACTGAGTCCGGAAGCAAAAGCTCCGCCAAGGATTCGCACCCAACCCTCTCTAGGATCCCGTCTTTGATAGACTCAGTCAAGGCCATGACAGAGCATGTGACCACCATAGACTCGACCAAGTCTGGGTACAACTCTGCCATCTTGAACCCAACCATCCCACCATAGCTCAACGCTACCAAGGTGCACCTATCCACCCCAAGCCTTCTCAGACCCTTAGCAACACATTCGGCTTGAAACGCCGGCGACCGCTCCGACTTGTCTGTAATTGAACCGCCAAAGAAGAGGAAGTCCGGCACATAAACTCTGTAATTTCTCACTAGAGCTAGGATTTGGAACTGCCATATGAAAATGCCATCCACAGCAAACGGATGAAGAAGCACCACCGCAGGCTTCGGCTTCTGCTGTTTGGATTTCTTTGGGCTTACATTAGATACCCAGAAGTTTAAGACTGTTCCTGGTTCTATTTCTACAATTTGGGGCTTTACCCCAGCTAGCCTCAGTACTCCACCCAAGATTCGCTTGTATACTGCAAAAATGTTCCCCATCTCTCTCTTTCTCTCCCTCTCTCTCTTCTAAGGCTCACAGAAGAATGAAATAAGAATTCAATTATACATAGTTGTGGAAGAAAGAAGATAGCAAATTTCTTATCTTCTTTCATTCGTCAGAAAGTCGAGCTTACTGATCCGAAGCTATATCTATCTCAAGTGACGCTTGAGCTTACTGCAAGTGGATGCTGAGCTTGGTGAGTAATTGTTGGGACAAGCACGTTAACTCCACCACCCACAATAAAAAATTTCTCTCATTTATAATATTATAATTATCATAATATCAAGTAATCGGGTATATACATATGTAAAAGTCAACTATATTGAATTGTAAAATATTCTGAATAGAAATGTTGCCCAGTTTATTGCCTATCTTTGTCAGTCTTTGAATTTTCACATAAATCACGAAAATAATAGTTAAAAAACTCATTTCTTTTTTTACAAAAGGACAACTCTTTTTTTTTCATATATAAAAGATTTCATAACAAATTAACACGAGATACATAGAATGGACTTACGGACTTTCTAAGTAATATTACCAGTAGGTTCTACACCTGAATGATGAGTTTCAATAGATTTTACTTTTCTAAATCATGGATTTTAATATTTTGTTTGACGGTTTAGAAAGAAAGTAACTTTTTTTTTCATATAATAAATAATTTTAGGGTAAGATATAAATAAGGTGAAATTTTCCAGAACACGTTGTCGTTGACCCGTGATTTGCTCGTCACTCAACTTTCCACGAGCGCAATGTCCGGTTAGTCTATTATAATAGTCTCGTTGTCGCTATGCACTAATAAAAAATTTATTGTCAGTAATGAAGGACGATAAAAACACATCCCATTTTATATTCCTCAACCTATGCTTTTACGAAACCCATTAAGAAGCAGATCTTCATTTTAGTTTATAAATCCCACCGTAAAAGAAAACCTAACGATTAAGATATGGATGATAAATTTCACATTGTTAAGATATGAACTGTTGAACGAGTTTATATGTAAAGAAATTGTCCCCCTTCCCTTGAACTAGATATTGTGAAAGGATTGGGCTTTTTAATATGATATTAAAGCCTGGTCGATCCTTAGCACCTTTCTAGGTTCCTATTGATTCAAATTCACATATTGCTCATATAGTGTAACACCATGATAGTATGGTCGTTTGACTATTATGGTGAAGTGACATATTAAGATTTAAACAATGAATCCCACATTGTTAAGCTATGGACTAAAAGAGCAATTTATATGTAAAGAACTATCCTATTTTTTTAAATTTTGTGGAATGATTGAACTTTTTATACTTATCATGTTTTTACAACTAGCAATTTGTTTAAATTAAACAAGTCAATTCATAACAAAAGCGTATTCCTATGTAGAAATCATAGAGAGTTGAACATAAAAGAAGCACAAGGATGACTAATGAAAATAGCTTTTCTATTTTATGGTCATCTTCCATTAAAGTTGCTAGAATTTCTATGTACTACTTGTTGAAGACACATGTTCATTCCATTTGAGCAAGGTTACCTACTTTCTCAATGCATTGCAACATGCAATCTTTACTAATTACTATTGTTATTTTGCATTCAAGCCTATGATCAATGATCACTTGATTCACATGAATCAAATGAAAGTTGTTATGTGCATGGATCATGGATCCTTTTGCTGAGTTTGGTTGCAAAACCAAATCATGAGACCACAATTACAACAAGTTCTTCTTACCTATTTTGAACAACTTTTGGATTTAACAAAATCCAACATTTACTGAGAGCAAAGCTTATAGGTGCATTCAATCAAGATTTAAAAGATAAAACCAAAATATAACATGGTCATTTCTCTTATAACCCTACTTACTAACCTAACCATTGGCAAGGTGGGTTCTAACTTTTGTGCATTACAAACACCTTTTTATTGATGTGGACTCACAAGAGAACCACATGCTAGTTCCCCCATGCATCATTAGGACTCCCATGTATTCACATTACAAGCCATATGTGAGTTACAACATTGTTAACACCTCTAAGTCCTATTTTGCTTTGTCAGATGAGTCAAAACCTAACACAGCTTCTCATTACAGAACAACCTTGCCCTCAAGGTCAAACTTAGGCCAATTACACTTACTCACACAGCTTTCTCCCACATGGCCTGCCTCTTAGGCAATCCCTTGCATAGTATGTATAACTTTGAAGCATGTCTCATAATCCTTCGTTAGAGCACTTATTTAGGGGGTGCCAAGTAACCATCCTTTTTTTCTAGTGTGGTTGGCAACATGGTCCTAACTTTTGTAGCAGATGGCATAAATTGCTTGAGTTGAGATATATGAAAACCCAAGTAAACTCAATTTCCTTCTAACAACCTAAGTTTGTAAGCTACTTGTCTGATCTTTATGATCACCTTGTAAGGTCTCCAAAAATGCAACGATAGTTTAAGCTTCCTTTGGTACAAAAAAAGGTTTTGCTTATATAGTTGCAACATCAAGAATACTCTATCACCAACCTAGAAATAGACCTCTATTCATTTCCTATCATAAAAAACCTTTATACGATTCTGTACTTCTTAAAGTTGATATCTTTGCTCCTGAATGGCATTATCTTAAGTCACTAGTTGTTTCTCCACTCCATTCTCCTTCACCATTCCTAGTATATAACTTAACAAATTAGGAGCCTTTTTATCAAACACACTTGGTAAAGGGTTTTCTTCATGGAAGAGTTAAGACTAGTATTATGGCAATACTCTTCCCATAATATCCATTGTGACTACTCCTTGGGTTTGTCGCTTACAAAGTACCTTAGGTATGTCTCTAAGGTCTAATTGCTAACCTTGGTTTTTCCATCTGATTGAGGATGGTATGTTGATGAAAACTGAAAAGATGTCCCTTGCAAAGGGAACAAGAATTTACTCATAAAAAAGGGATCACAATGACTAGTGATGGATTTAGGCATTGCAGACAATTAAAACACTAAATTAAAGAACAAATTGACAACAAATTCTACTATGCAAGAATGTGCCAAAGGAATGAACCTTGCAAAATTGGAGAGATGGTCTATAACCACTAAAATGGAGTTTTTCCTAATAAGGGAGGCAACCTTCAATAAAGTCTAGCGAAATTTCTTTTTAGACCCCTTTAGAAATTGATAGTGATTCCAAGAGACCAAAAAGAAACTAGTTTTGCCACTTCTATTGTCAACAAACCCATGCAAATTACAATGAACTCCAACACATTTCAACATAAATTTTTCCAATAAAACATAGACTTCACTTACTACAAGCTCTTATGGAAACCTTTATGATAGGAACCATGAATTTGCTTTAAGATCTCTAATATCTACGTTTAAAGTAGACCCTTCTATAAGGAATAATCTACCTTTAAAATAAAAAAGCTTATTGTAAAGTTAACATAGCCCCATTGCTTCCCTATGTTGCACTTTTCTACCAACTCCATCATAATTGGATTAGACATGTTTTCCTCATGAAGAACTTCTAACTCTATCATAATTTCTACCTTTCAATGTAATGCCAGGACCTTCTACATTTAGACCTTTTGCATTTAGAGCTTCCTATTTTGATTTGGACTACCATAAAAGTGCATCTACCACTTAATTGCTAGCCCCCAATTATTATTTAATGGTAAAATAGAATTCCATTAACTTCACCAACCATCTTTCTTGAGTTAGGTTGATATCTTTTAAGACCATAAATACCTTAAGCTTCGTTAGTCCACCCTAATCACAAATTTATAGCCTAGTAAATAATGTCTCTAGGTTTGTATGACCAACACTAAAGCCAAGAGCTCTTTCTTATAGGTGAAAAGGAAGATGTTCTTCTAATGGAGTGTCCAACTAAAAAATGCCACTAGGTGCTTGTTTTGTGACAAACATTGTGTAAATTTCAAATGTTGACACATCACCTTTAATTGTAAATAGGAGATTAAAATCAAGAGAATATAAAATTAGTACCTCTTAAATGGCCCTTTTTAGGTACTCAAAGGCTTCCTCAACTTGTAGATTAAAGCTAAACCATCCCTTTTATAATAGCTTGATGAATGGCCAAGCAATGACCTTATTGTTCCTAATGAAATGTCAATTGTAATCAATTAATCCTAAAAGCCCATATAAAGCCTTCATTATCTTTGGTCTTAGCTAAACCAATGTGGCCAAGATCTTGCTTTTGTTAATTGAAAGACCTTATTGGTTGATGATATGGCCCAAGAATTGAACCTACCTTTGTAAGCACTTTTTCTTTTTTGCAAATAGCTTATTATGTTTAAATGCCTCTAAAGGTTTTCTAACATGATTCATATGTTGCATTAATTCTCCATGGAAAACCAATATATGTTGTAAAAAAAAATGATAATAAACTTTCATAATTAATCTTAAAATATAGTGTTTATCAATTTTTGAAAAGTAAAGGAAGCATTTGTAAGCTTGAAAGACGTTACAAGTTATTCATGATGACCAAATTGCATTCTAAAAGTTAGTTTCTTCATGTCTTATTGTTTCACTCAAATTTGATGATACCCCTCCTATAGATTGAGTTAGTGAAATCCTTGCATCCTTAAGCTCATATAGTAGTTCATCAATCATTGGAATGAGAAAAAAATCCTTCATAGTCATGGTATTAAGGGCTTTGTAGTCAACATAAAGTCTCTATCAACCATTTCCCTTCCTTACCAAAATCACCGGGGAGGAGAATGGACTAACACTTGCTTAGACCATTATGCTATTAAGTAATTCTTTAATGATTCTTTCAATCTTTTTCTTTTGGTAAAAAGGATAATAATATACCTTGGCTGTTATTGACTAAGCCTTTGGAACCAAGGGAATGGTATGGTTGTATGACCTTGAAGGTAGTAACCCTTGAGGTTTAGAGAAAACCTCATCAAACTCCCAAAGAAGACAATGTATGTCCTCCATACATAGAAGACAGTTATTTGGCAAACAGTTTGCTTCCCAAAGAAGGAAAGGAGATTAGGTTTATCGAATCTTAAACTTTAGAATAAAGTCCTTTTAAAATGTATGCTTTTGAACCTTATCAATCTTCTAGATGCTTCATTATAAAGTAAGTGGATCCATAATACAAAATGTAAAAGAACTTTAATAATCTAATTGAAATCAAAGGTTTAATAGCATAGAGTTAAAGAGGTCTTTTTAAACTAAAGGCCACAATTATCTTAATTCTTTATAAGTTTACCTATTATTGTAAAAAAATTTATCAAGATTTTTAATTAGTTAATAAAAAAAATAGATTGGCATAATCTAATTTGAACTAGCTGCATTTGCAAACATAATTTCATTAGTTGGCTAGTTTGTCAATATCGACTTTCTACAGTAGAAAGAATGATACGGTAGCTTCCTTCAGTTAACTTATACTGTGATTTTTGTTAGTCCCAAGTTAAAAACAAAAGTCATCTTTTTTTTTTAATATCCATGAACAATGATGATTTGGAAGACTATCCTTACTCAAAATGAAAGTCGATACCATATTGGAGGATAGAGTGATGAATTGCAATAGATGATCAAAGCAAATAAAGGAAAAGATTTGGCTGCAAAGCTTTTTAAGATATCTTTTTTAGCTTGCATGTATTATATATGGACAAAACAAAATAGAAGAAGATTTCAATATAGAACAATTGACATTCCAATCTTATTGGCTAAAGTAAGAAAAATTGTCTAAGGGAGAGCTTCTTTGTTTCAAAATATAAAATCATTACAGGAAGATGTTATTTTGAGTAAGATTTAGAGGCTTTCAACCTCCATTTTTTCATAATTTTTATAATTCTTATAATGTTGGGGTATGCCCCTACGCTTTTATATACTACTTTTTATTAATGCAAACTTACATTTCTACCAAAAAATGACAATGTATGTCCTTCGTTATTTATCCTACTTTATGGCCCAAAATGATATTGTTACTCATAAGAGTTAAATGAGTCATTTCTTTTAATCATAGGGGTGTGACTTCATTTCTCCTTTCTTCTTCTTCCAAGTGTAGATTGCCTAGATATATAATACAATTGCATCTTTCTCTCCTACCATCTCTCTTCTCATTATGTAGTCATCCAAAACACAATTGTTTGGTGACTACATTGCTTCCTTCTAAGTTGAAGGACATATTCAATTATGAGAAATCCCATGAAACAAAACTAAGAGTACAACACCATTAAATGCCCAAGACTATGTCATCCCTTTGTAATGACAACAAGTAGAAATCTACATGTTGCTATACACCTTATATAGTTAACTGCATAGTTAGGCAAAGTCCTTTACTTAATCTTGTCTCTATTTTCCACTATCACTTCAAACTTTCATAAGTTATTTGGTTTCAACCCTATGTAGTGGGCCAAGGCTTCCTTAAGGAAATTATGGGAATTTCCAAAGTCCACCAAAATGCTTATCATACTATTGAACAACATTAGCTTCCCTTAGATTCTCATTGTTTGTGGTCTTCCTCCTCCACAAATTGCTTTGACATACATCTTAGGGACCTCTTCTATGACCTTCTTCTTTTCTTTAGTTAGCTCATCATCTTTTTCCTTGATTCGAACAAACCCTTTTAATATAATTCTAATGAGTTGCCTAGGACTTAAACTTAGACTTAAAACTAGTCAAATAATGTAGAAAATTTGCTTATTAATTTTTTTTTTTGGAAAAAGGTCCCTTTCTAAGCCATGCTTGCATCTTTTATTGCACATGGCTTTACTTGTGTATACATCTAAAACTCAATGCATTCCTTAAAGGGATTTTATTTAATAAGATAGTTTAATACTTAATCAATCAACCTATACTCTTAATGAACATTTCATAACATAAATGGATGAATGAATTGTTTTATTATCTCTTCATTCAATTAGGAATTAGTTCCATTTACCTGGTCTCATAATTAATCATTCTAGAGAGAACAAACACTTACAATGATGGCCTAGTACGTACCTTTTGTCACTATTGAAATAAAGGTCCTTCTTTCTTTCCATCAATTCTACAGGAGACAACTTTTTGATAAGCATAAGGCTATTCCTAAAGATACTAATGGTTTCTCCTAGTCTTTTTTGTGCTAGGCTTTTAATTATTAGTTTTTATTGGCCCTTTGTTTCATAAAGTTTTTCCAAGTTGCATGTCTTTAAGAAACTACCTAGTTTCTTAGTGAGAACTTCAATCTTAATGTCTTCTCATAAGCCACTAACAAAACTATTGATTAGTTATTTTTCAATCAAGATTTTTGATTTCATTAACAATTGAACATTTTCTTGTTAGTACTCTATAATTGAGCTTGTCTAACAAAACTTAGTTAGGCCTCTATAAAAGTCTTGAAACTCATAATGACCATAATGGTTGTTTAGAGCTTTTATGAGTTTATCCCATGCCCAGTGTTCTTTTTGTAAAAGCTTGTGTAGCATTTGGTACCAAATGTGTACCACTCTTGCCAAGTTCCATGCAAGAATTTAGACCATGTCCTCTGACGAAGTGTTGTTGGGCTTAAAGAATTGTGTGGCATGATAAATCCACTCAATTGGATTGTCATCCCCCACAAAATGGGGAAACTCAAACTTGACACCTTTTAAAGGGGCGGTTACTAGTTGGGGTCTAGAAGTATTCTTGAGACTACTTTATTCTTTTTTTAGACAGCAAATCACTAGAAAGATTGGTGACTTGAGCTTGCACTTCCACCAAAGGCTCATCTATACAAAAAAAACCGTCAACAAGCTATTGTTGCTTAACGGCCATCAATTCCATGAACCAATAGTTAAGATTACTATTGAAGATAACTTGGAATCCGACATGTCTAGCGCCAACTCTAATGCCTTAATATTACATGTATAGATTAAGGATTTTTTCATTGGGTTTTTTTGCAAAACCAAATCACGAAACTATGGTTAGAACAAGTTCTTCTTACCTGTTTTGAATAACTTTTGAAGCACTCATCCATATGAAGATGAACATTAGCAAATTGTTGTTGCATGATGGCCATCAATTCTTTGAACCAATGGTTAAGGTCATTGTTGAAGATAACCTTGTTTAGAATCTGACATGTCTAATGTTGGCTCCAATGCCTTATTATTATGTGTGTGGATTGTGGATCTTTTCACCAAGTTTGGTTGCAAAATCTATCATGAGACCACAGTTGGAATAAGTTCTTCTTACCTATTTTGAATAAAGTTTAAAGTGCTCATCCATATGAAGATGCATGTTATCAATTGTTGTTGCATGACAGCCATTAATTTCATGAATTAATGGTTAAGGTTGTTATTGAAGATAACTTGCTTGGAATTCAACATGTCCAATGCTCGCTCCAATGCGTTATTGTTGTATCCATGGATTATGGATCTTTTCATCAAGTTTGGTTGCAAAATAAAATCACAAGACCACAATCGGAACAAGTTCTTCTTACCGATTTTGAATAACTTTTAGAGCATTCATCCATACGAAGATGAACATTAGCAAACTATTGTTGCATAATGGCCATCAATTTCATGAACCACTGGTTAAGGTCGCTATTAAAGATACCTTATTTGAAATCCATCATGTCCAATGCTAGTTCTAATGCTTTATTGTTACATGTGTGGATTGTGGATCTTTTCACCAAGTTTGATTGCAAAACCAAATCACAATACCATAGTTGGAACAAATTCTTCTTATCTATTTTGAATAACTTTTGAAGCACTCATCCATACGATGATGAATGTTAACAAATTGTTGCTACATGAAGGCCATCAATTTTGTGAACCAATGGTTAAGGTTGCTATTGAAAATACCTTGCTTAGAATTCAACATGTCCAATGTTGGCTATGATGCCTTATTGTCATGTGCATGGATTGCGGATCTTTTCACTGGGTTTGATTTTAAAACCAAATCACTAGACCACGGTTAGAACAAGTTCTTCTTGCTTATTTTGAACAACTTTGGGATTCAATAAAGCCTAATGTTTACTGAAAGCAAAGCTCATAGGTACATTGGATTGAAATTTAAAAGATAAAACCAAAATATAGCATGATTGTTTCTCTTATAACCCAGCTCACTAACCTAACTGCAAGCAAGGTGGGTTCTAACTTATGTGCCTTACAAACACCTTCCTTTAGACATGGGCTAGCAAGAGAACCACCTGCCACCCCCTCCTCTCAATGCACCATTAAGACTTTTACCTACCCACATTACACCCCATACACAAGTTATTGCTTTGTTAACACCTCCAAGTACTATGTTGTTGCATTAGATGAGTTAGAACCTAACAAAAGTAAAGCAAAATGTACCTTTTCAAATCGTTGACAACTTCCACATTGAAAATAATGCCATTCCCTCCTCATAGTAGATGTCTCCTTTGCAGAAATTTGCAACAGTACACAATTAAACATCTCCAGCCTTTATGTCACTAATAAATAAATAGTTAAAACAATCACTTTCAATCAAGGCTTGTCTATACCTTCCAAATAGGCCTTGTATTGAACGAGGATGATTGGCCTAGTTGGGGATAATTATAGTGGAGATGGCTTAGGTGCTCAACTAGTATTATTTACAAATAAGGTCTCCAAAAGTCTTGCATGTATCGTATTATTTCATGTTATGGTCTCAAGTTAAGCTTAATTTTGACAACATTAATCTTTTGATAACATGAATATACAAATATCATCAAGACACTTATATGCAAAAGCTTCTTTAAATGAATCTCTTTTCACATAAAACATAGGAATACTTGTAAAGGTTCCTTGAAAATTCAGATAGGAATATTTCTAAAGATTTTTTTTTTTGTGGAATGTCATGTATTTATATATATCATAACAGTTGTTGTGAAACAAATTTCAATCAATTATTAATTACCTAAGCTTAAAAATGGCATTTGAAAAATTCTAAAACACCTACCAATACTACAAATCATAACTCTTATACCCCTAGTTGATGAACTTTTACCGCTTATATTCTTCTTGACCTTCATAATAATAGTTCTAATCCCTAAGTTTTGATTGCTGATTTTTTTTATACATTTCATTTCAAATGTGAAATATTGTAGCTTTAAAAGATACGATCAACAACATTACTATCATACTTGTGCTTGTTATAGCTTAATCAATCAACTTATTTCTTCCTTCCATTGCTTAACTATAATCCTTGAAAGGGGATTAATGCATTAAGGATGTATCAATTCTAAATGAAGTCCCACAAAATAAGTCCATTGTCATGTATCAATTCCTATAAAATTGAAATCTTAAGGAATATTTATCCACAAATTAGCACTAAGGACCCTTTTGATTTTCTCCTCCGAACTAGTCTCTATCCCAATAATTCTTTGACGAAGAAAAGGTATTAGTACTAAGGAACCTTTTGATTATATATATTTTCAAAAGACAGTATAGGGTCGACGAATAAAAGATATTAGTGAATCTTCTCACTAGACATATTTCTAAAAGACATTAAAAGGCTTATCTTGAGCACTAGTTTCGTTTGATATCTCTCTCGTTCTATCTATTTCCACATATTCTTGCGAAGTGCTAGCACCAAACCAGTTTCTTGATGTATGTTAGGGTTAATATCTTCCAAACCAATCTCTGTCCCTAGAATATTTTAACAAAGAAAAGTTATTGGGGAATCTTCTAGCAACACATATTTTCAAAAGACATGATTAGGCGATTCTTCTCGCTATAGATATTTCTAAAAGACATGAAAAGCCTTTTCTTAAGCACTTGCATTAGTTTCACTTGATATCTCTCCTTTTATATCTATTCCAATAGATTCTTGGGATATACTTACAGTCAAACTAATTTCTAGATGTATCTCTGGTTTCATCTCCTCCAAACTTTTCTTATTATATGCTTATAGGACACCCATTAGTTGATAAATCCTAGTCACGTGACATCAGGTTTAGTATCATATTGATCACATATTTTCAAAAGACATGATTAGGCGAATCTTCTCGCTATACGTATTTCTAAAAGACATGAAAAGCCTTTTCTTAAGCACTTGCATTAGTTTCACTTGATATCTCTTCTTTTATATCTATTCCAACAGATTCTTGGGTTATACTTACACCCAACCTAATTTCTCGATGTATGTCTGGGTTCATCTCCTCCAAACTTTCCTTATTATATGCTTATAGGACACCCATTAGTTGATAAATCCTAGTCACATGACATCAGGTTTAGTATCATATTGATCACCTTATTACCCACTACTAATTAATGGTCAATACCGAAAGTATAATACACACATTTCACAATTTTTTTTTAAGAAATCACATGGAACTCCAAAATAAAAGAAGCATAAAAGACGAGTAACGACAACAGCTTTACTGTTCTTTTAGCCCCTCTTCCTTTAAAGTCGCCAAAATTTCTTTGAGACGCTTGCTGTAGATACGTGGGCGTTCCATCTGAACAGCGTGACCTGCTTTCTCAATGTATTGCAGCGTAGTTTTGTCCCCCAGTTGCCTGCGAAGACCAATTGCCGGAGTTATTTTGAATTCAAGCCGACAATCATCCTGCATAAAAAAAAAAAATTAAAGCAAAACATACGCTTTCAAGTCGTTGGCAATTTCCAATGGGAAAATGGAGTCATTCCCTCCCCAAAGCAGATGTACCCTCTGCAAAAATTCGCACCATTACGCAACAAATCTCTCAAACCACTATATAATCAAGAAACACATATGAGTGATAAAATTAGAAGTCCAAAATTACAGTGTATCTTCCTAGAAAATCGAGGTTTAATTTGTTATTTAGGATGTTCCTTCTCATGCAAACTACGGTTTGTGTTACAACAGAGATAAAATTTAGAGAAGCCATAAACAAGGAGGATTTAAAAAGGAGCAATCTGAAACCTGTGGGTAAGGAGTTGGAGTGAAGTCCTTGTCATCGATGACCAAAGCCTCGAGAAGTTCTTCTTTCTCCTTTCTGTTGTTAAACATTGCCTGCAAATAGAGATGGATATGTTACAAGCCGAGAACAAGAACTTAACGTGGGACTATCACGTTATTTGATAACAGCATACCTCCAAATAGTGTTTGTAAAAGAATCTAGGCATCGGGAGCCGCTTGTAGGTGACAAATCCGGAAAGCAATTCAACGTCCTTGACGGAGTCTGGAAGCAAGAGCTTCGATAAGGATTCGTACCCGACCCTCTTTAGGATTGCACCTTTGATAGACTCGGTTAAGGCCATGACGGAGCATGTCACCACCATAGAGTCAACCAAGTCTGGGTACATCTCAGCCATCTTGAACCCAACCATCCCACCATAGCTCGACCCTATCAAGGTGCACTTCTCCACTCCAAGCTTTCTGAGACCCTTAGCAACACATTCAGCTTGAAACGCCGGCGACCGCTCCTTTTTGTCTGTCACTGAACCGCCAAAGAAGAGAAGGTCCGGTACATAAACTCTATACCTTCCCGCTAGAGCTAGAACTTGGAACTGCCAATCGAAAATTCCTTCCGTTGCAAACGCATGAAGAAACACCACTGCAGGCTTCGGTTTCCGCGGTTTGTTCTTGGCGACGTTGCCGGCGTCGGGTTTCTTTCGCGTTTCCTTGGAGACCCAGAAGTTCAATACCGTTCCTGGTTCTATTTCCACTACCTGGGGTCTCACCCCAACCAAACTCATTACCCCACGCAGCAATGTCTTGTGTACTACAAAAATGTTCACCATTTTCCTGTTCCTCCTCCTCTTCTTCTTTCTTTCTCCCAGAACAGAAATACAATGGGGGAACGTAAGACAGCGATTTCTGACCTCCCTTTTTTGGTCAACTCATTTAATTGTTCCTTCTGTTGATAGCTTTTTTTTTTTTTTTTTTTGGCCTGGTCCCAGGGAGTAGGAATTGAAACCTTATCTTGTATCAATGAAGACTTCATGATTATCCTAGACAAATAATATAGGCTTTGTTTATAGGAAAAAATTTAATCATCTCCTCGACCAGTTGGTTCTGAGCATTATCTTTTGTCCTTTTCCTCGGCTCTACGCAAGGAATCTCGTGGCACATATAGATCAACTTAGGCATCACGCCTGGGCTAATAAAAAAAGATGGCCAACGGGATCTCGCCCTAAAGTTATTCAAAATGGTTACCAACTTCTTTTTTGGTTGCATAATTGAACCGCTCCATTTGGTCGCATACAAAAATCAAGTTAGTATTATTGCGGTCACGTTATCACCATGTACTAATTAAAAAATTCATGGCCTGTAGTGAAAGGATAATACTCACAGATCCCATTGACACTCCTCAGCCTATGCTTCTGGGGCACCCATTAAGAAGTAGTTCTACATTTTCGTTGATAATTCCCACCACAAGATAACACAACGGTATTTCTACAGCTACAATTTTTTTCAAATCAAACATGTCAATCCATATTATCTTTGCATAATCATATAGAGCTCTAGCATGAAAGAAGAACAAAGAATGACTATTGAAAACAGCTTCACTATACTTTATTATGTTCATCTTCTATTGACGACGTCAGAATTTCTTCAAGAAGCTTGTTGTAGACGCATAGTCGTTCCATCTGAACAAGGTGACTGGCTTGCTCAACGCATTGCAGCCTGGTTCTGTCCCCAAGTTGCCTGTGAAGTCCAGTGGTTAGTAATTTACCGATTTTATTATGAATTCAAACCTATGATCACCTGGTACACATCAATGTGACAAGGGCAAAGCAAAACGTACCGCTTCAAGTCGTTGGCAACTTCCCTGTTGAAAATGACGTCATTCCTTTCCCACAATAGATGCAACCTTTGCACCATTTCGCATTAATATGCAAATAAATGTCTTCCATTTATATACACACAAAAACACTTGCAAAAGAGATTGGAAGCTGCCAACGACTTGTGGCAGGATCTCGTGAATTGGAGTGGTTGTTTTATTTGTTTGTGTACTTATAATATGGAGGCTTGCCAACCGGATAATAGTTTGTAGTCTAAAATAGGCCACAAGATAAACAATTTCATTAGATGACTAGTTTTTCAAGATAGACTTTCTACAACAAAACTATATTGCAGCTTCTTTCGATTAATATATATTGTGATTTCTATTTATTCCACATAAGAATTAAAAATCATATTCTTTTTTTTTTATGTACATGGACATAGATGATTTGAAAAGTATTCTTGCTAAAAATGGAATCTAATATCATATTAAAAGATGGAATGAAGAGCTAAAATTAACAATCAAAACAATTAATGTAAAAGATTTGACTGCTAGACTTTTTAAAATATTATTTTTAACTTGCATTTATTGTATATGAACTAAATACAATAAAAAAACATTTTTAAAGCAAAACAACTAACATCCTAATCATGTCAGCAAAACTATAGACAAAGAGTTTTATTGTTTTGAAATATATATTTTTTTTCTTAGGAAATATCATTTTAAGTGAGATCTTGAGACTTTTAACTTCCATCTTTTTATAATTTTTGTAATCTTTGTAATGGTAGTGCATGTTATTATGCTTTTGTACACTAAATTTTATTAATGCAAACTTATATTTTCATTAATAACAAAAAAAGCCTTCAGATTATAGAGCCCAAAGTTCACCAAAATCCTAATTGAGAATGACTTTCAATTAAGACATCATGGTCATTATTCATAAAAGAGAGTGCTAAAAGGGTCATTATTCATAAAAGGGAGTACTAAAAGGGTCATTGTTCATAAAAGAGAGTACTAAAAGAGTCATTATGTTGTTAATCAATATGGATATTATCTTTATAACTAGAAGCAACAAGGAATATAAATCTCACTAAGGCTATTAATACTCTTCAATACTCGGTTGATCTTCTAGGTGAGTATATTACTATAACCAAATTTTCATTAAATTTTAGTGAAGGACATGCAAGTTACTTTGAAGTTACTAATAGACTAAGATAGAGAAAGCCATTATATCCATATTCATTGGTATTGGTCATGAAGATACTTAACAAAATTATTATTGTAAAGACCTCAACATCTACATTTATGTTTCACTAAGCAATGCAAACTTAAAATAATAATTCATTTGTATTTTACTGATGATTTTTTCCTCTTCTTTTATAGTTATATAATTTCAATACTCTATCTTGTAGAAGTCTTAAAGGAATTTGCTAAACTCATAGCTTTATATAATAACCCAAGCAAATGTCAAATATTCTTCTTAAGTTTATCAAAGCAAGAACAACTTCTTATTTTAGATCACTCATCCTTTCTTATGAATACACTCCATATTAGATATCTTGGAGTTCTCTTGATTAACTCATGTTGATTATAAAGGTTTAATGGATAAAAAAGTTAGAAGAATAGAAGGTGAAACATTTTAGCTATGCTAGAAGACTATATTTGGAAAATCATTCCTAATTTCAACATATATATTTGGATGCAAGTATTCATACTCTCAAAGTAAACAATTTATATGATTAAGAATAAACTATGGGTAGATAGTATAAATATAAAATGTTCTCACAAGTAATTTGTCAAATAATTTGCTCACCAAAAAACAATGAGGATTGGGGCTATAAAATTTTAAACTTTGGAATAAAGCTCTTTTCAAATGTACATTTTTCTTTTTACAAATTTTGTTTTATTAATAAAGGTTGGGTTGAAGCACCATACTTTGTTAGTATAAAATGGTAGGGTATAAGCCTAACCCAAACTTTACATTACATGCCATTAATAAGTGAAGGGGAAAAAAGACCTCAAGATAGGATCAAACACATTCAACTTTACATTTTAGTAGTTATCCAAGAGAAGACATTGGAGAACAATCCAGGTTGGAATCAAGTGCACCACCTGTGAAATTGGATGATGATTCATTATGATCATGATCTAGTACTATGGACTAAACTCTAATCTATTGGGTCACCACTACCACACTCAAGTACTCATATCTCATGTTAGCATGAAAATTGTGATCCATAACGTTGTGAGATATTATTTTTCTTCTCACTTTAGGTTGAAAATATTCATTTGTTACCTTAAGGCAATCTAGGATATGATAGATCTTCTTAATAAGGTCATCCTCAATTTGTTTGTCCTTCTCAATGTAATTAGCATTTCCTTTTCCCTTAGTAGGTTTCTTTTTGTTTCTTTGTCTTTTTCTCATGCTAGTTAAGAGCGTTTTCTCTTCTATCCCTATGGATTGCAACTTTAGCTTGTTTACTTATGAGGACTCTTGGTGAGTCAAAGAAAGAATGGAAAGCTCAAAACAATCTCAAATTGATGTCAATTACTTGATTTCCTTTTTGTTCCTTAACTATTTTACACTTATCATCTTTCAATTGATTAACTAAATAAATTTGCTCTTGATTCTCATCCTCCAACTTAGTCAAAATAATAACATGAAACCAATAAAACTCTAACTAGAATCTCTCATTCATTAGACACTATTGAGAACATTGTATACAAGAAAGACACATTATATGCCAAGAGTTTAAAGTTAAACTTTGCTTCAATTCTTACATCAATGTCCACAATAATTGTATTTATTACATGCTTTCCATATTGTATGTCAACTAGAACATTTTAATTTTGCTATGAGATCTTTTGTTAATGCATTTGCTTTAATAATTTTTTGCTTTTATACCCATTCTTATCCTTGTATATCTCCCCACCATACAAGTGTTGTTTATCCTTAAAGTGTGCTAGTATAGAAAATCATTTTCTGTCACACTTCCTTTTGATGGATTGTGTTCTTTATAGTTTTCTCCAACTCCTATTTCTTAACCCAAACCACTTGGTATGATTTATTGAAAATCACTTCATCTACATTTTCATCCATATAAATAACATCCTTATCAATCTACTTTAGTTTGGAAGACACAACAACCTTATCATTAAGTACAATGAGATAGTGGCTATTGCTGCTTCTAACTTTTTTTTTATTTTCCTTTATTTTTCACACTTTGGATTCCTTAGCTACCTATGTTTGTTTTCCTTTCCCATCACATAAATGATGGGCTTTGGATTTTTTTCTTTTTTTTTTGGTGAAAATGTAAAGGTGCATTAATAAAAAGTAGTGTACAAAAGCATAAAGGCATACCCTAGAATTACAAGAAATATGAAAATCTAGAGGTTGGAAGCCTCCAAATCTTACTCAAAATAATATTTCCCATGAGAATTTTATATTTTGAAATAAAGAAGCTCTCCCTCATACAATTTTCCTTACTTTAACTAGCATGATTAGAATGTCAACTATTTTGCTTTGAAATTATCTTCTATTGTGTTTTGTCCATATACAATAAATGCAAGCTAGAAAGATAACTTAAGAAATTTGGTAGCCAAATCATTTCATTTAGTTGCTTTGGACATTGATTGCAATTCTTTATTCCATTATCTAATATCACATCTAATTCCATTATGAGCAATAATAGTTTTTCAAATCATTATTGTTCATAGACATTTGAAAAAAAAAAAAAAAAGATGATTCATGTTTTCAACATAAGACTGACAAAAATGACAGTATAAGTTAATTAAAGGGAACCATCATACCATTCCTTCTATTGTAAACATTCGATCTTAACACACTAGTTATCCAATAAAATTATGTTTGCTAATGCCACTAATTCAAATGAGATTATATGAAACCACTTTTTCATTTATTGGTTAAAGGTGTTGATAAATTTCTTTGGAGCAATTGGATTTTTCATACTTGTACAATTTCTTTCTACAAATAGACTTGTAATGTCCTTGTATGTGGCAATAATTACAAAAATTAATATTCATCTCATAAATAATTTTTTGCCACTTCCTACTATCCTCAAAACTATTAAGGTAAATCTTAGTAGGCAAAGGATTAAAAATATCCAATTTTACTCATATTCTTATGAACATAAAAGTTTCTAAAAACAAAGTGCGATCATTCACTTCTAAAAAAAAAAGTGCATTTCAAACCTGTGGATAGCGAGCCACCGTGTAGTCCTTGTCATCAATGATCAAAGCCTAGAGGAGTTCTTACTTTTCCCTTTTTGAAACTATTAATCATTGCCTGTGGTAGTCATTGACATGTTACGCACCGTGAATCAAGAAGAATTTACTGCGAGATATAGTGTTACTAATTTTTTTTCCATTAGAGGTTCAACTTTTTCTTTTAAAGTTGACTTGTTAAAGATAAGGAATATTTTCACACATAAAAAATATAATACACTAATATATCGATCATGTAAAATATACACAATATTCCAACAATTTTAGTGTACCTTCGTATTATATAACTTTTCTTATCTTTGGGACAAAAAATTTGTATTGAAAGATAAAAAATTTGGGATTAAACATAAATAAAAGAAAAATCCTCTAATCCTAAAGCTAATTTTTACATTGAGTATTTAAATATGCTCACGAAGTATTAGAATCTAAATTAATTCTACTATATCTTTTACAATTGTGAGCTTAATAATATTGTATGCAAAACAAAAAAAAAATTGTTGTTTACAAACGAAATTACCGGGCAGGAAAAAATCTCTAACAAAAACCATCTAATATTTAAACTAGCTTTTGATTGTCCTTGCCCTTCTCACATTTTCAACCATGAAATTGCATCATTTGTGTGTTGTCAGCAGGGAAAGACGATAGATCACAGTCCCGTGGACGTGATAAAAGCGTACCTCCAAATAGTCTGCCAAGGAAGTTTGGCAACCGTAGCCGCCGGTAGGCGGCAACTCCAAGAGGCGATTTGACACCCCTTGCTGGGTTTAGAAGCAAATACTCCGGCCAGGATTCAAACCAATCCTCTCCACGGTGGCGCTAGTGATAGACTCCATCAAGGCTGTGACAGAGCTTTCCACCACGACAGACTAGACCAAGTTGGGGTACATCTCAGCCATCTTGAACCCAACCATCCCTCCATAGCTGAACACTACCAAGATGCACCTCTCCACCCCAAGCTTTCTCAGACCCTTTGCAACGCATTAGCTTGCAACGCCGGCGACCACTCGGATTTGTCAGTGGTTGAATCGCCGAAGAAGAGCGAATCGGATAGGTAAACCCTGTACTTCTTCTCTAGAGCGAAGACTTGGAACTGCCATGTTAAATTCCCATCAGCCGCAAAACCATGAAGAAACACCACCTCAGGCTTCGGTTTCTCCTGTCTGTTCTTGCCGCCATTGCCGGTTTTGGATTTGGGTGGGGTTCATGATGGGAAAAACGACGTATAAAGTTTCTCACTTTGATTGAACCTATGAGGAAATACTAAAACACCAACGATGTATTCGAATCACAAGTAAAATAATCAAATCACAGTCAACACAAAAGAATTTCTACGTGCTCTCTCAAGCTAATGTTTTGTTGAGTCATAGTTGGAGAATTCCAAATTCTATCTTTTCCTAGATGAATTGTAATGCTGGAGTATGCCCCTAAGCTTATGTATTACTTTATTCTTCGATGAATAAACTCACATATTCATAAAAAAAAAAAGAATTTCTACGTGGAAAAACTCCTCCAATGTGAAGGATAAAAAAAAACCACGGGACCGATCACGGAGTCCACCCAAATCTCCACTATATCAATCGTTAGGATACAACCCAATCAAGTCCTTAACAATAGCAACAGGACAAAGATTTACTGATTCAACAACAATAGAATCACCAATAAATAGTGAAGAATAAGTTGTAAACAACAACTTAACCAAAAAAAGTTAGAGAAATACCACCCAGATTTTCGACCACAACTGCTAACTTCAAGAGCTCCAAACGACGATCCAACCGTTCACAATGAAGAACACCCAATCCCGAACCTGCTGACAAAAAATCAGCTCAATCGGACCACGGATCGTCCTTGATCAAACGTTTGATCAACTGCTGCGCAGGGCCTCTAATTCCTGCGAAATTCTGCTCTTTTCTTTTCTCTCTCTCTTTTCTTTTGACGGCCACTCACCTCTTCTCTTAAAGAAAAAAACCTATATTTTTTCTTTTAAACCTTAGGGCCACATTACCCTAATTAGACCCAATAATAAGTCCCCGAATATGGGCTGGACCAACCCAACAGTTCACTGGGGACCCAGACGTTCAAAACTGTTCCTGGTTCTATTTCCACTATCTGTGGCCTCACCCTAGCCGAACTCATTAACCATACTGCAATAAAGTTAACCATCTCTCTTTCTCTTCCTCTTTCTTTCTTCCAGAATACAAATTCAATGGAATGATCATGCATATAATGTTGTTGGAGAATGTAGAACAGTAATTTCGGACCTAATATTTTACATTTAGAAGATACATACTTACTCCAATTATGATTGATTTCATGGTTCAAATTAATCATAATACACGTTACGCATTGCACACTCATTATATCCCTACTCATTCCACTTACGATTGATTTCGTCTTTTCCCATATGGTCATCACTCCTTTGTGGTTGGCACGTGGAAAGCTTTACAAGATGACTTCGCCATAATAGCATTTTATTGACTTTTAAGAGACATAAATGATGTACAACGGAAATTCAAAGGCTTCCAACTTTGAGTGAAATTTGTGGTTGGCTCGTGGAAAGCTTTACAAGATGACTTCACCATAATATCATTTCATTGACTTTTAAGAGACATGTAGTGTTATTTTGAATGAAATTTGAAAACTTCAAACTTTTATCTTTTCATAAATATAGTAACTTTTGTAGTACTAGGTATGGTTATATGCATTTGTATTTTAAAATTTATTAATACAATTTATCATTCCATAAAAAAAAAATCAAAGGCTTATATGTTCCTTCGAAATGAGAACCAAATGAAAAAAGGAACTTGGAGGAGGCTCAAGTGTTCAACCAGGACAAAATGATAATTATGTTGATTCTAAATTCTATATTATTTGTAACTATGAGATCCTCAAAGCTCTTTTATACGTGTTATGTAATTTGATGAGAGAGAAAAAAAAACAAAAAGGAATCGTAAAAAAACATTTCTGGTCATTCTTAATTTATAAACGTCTTGAAGTAAATTATAGCTCTATAAATATATTAAAAAAACTTAATTTATCAACTACGTAAAATCTCAGTAATTTATTATGTTTGCTGTGCGCGTGTATACAACCATATTTGTTAAAAAACCAAAAGACAAAAGGGGTCTTTAAGAATATGAAAGAGACAAATTTCTCTTAATTTAATGAAATTTCATGATATGAATGATATTTATACAAGTAAAAATAGAAGGGACCATCAGTTTGTTGCACGTTGCTATCTTTATACGGGTCAGGTAGGTGAGATTTTAAGCTTTGATAAAGAAAGAAACGTGCCAAGGAGGAGTTGGTGTCTAACGGCGGTTCGGAACTTGCTTCACGGGCCAATTGTCTAGGTGTTAGCTAAAACCTAACTTTAACAACATTAATCTTCTAACAACTAATACGAGAGTAAATAGTTTTCTTTTTTATAAGACTTTTGTCAGACTCTTCTCAACGTATTGTCATGTTGAGAGTAAAAAAATATTTTTCACGAAAATCATTGTCTATAAATAAATAAATAAATACCTTACTTGAACCAGCGCTTTGATGAATTATCAGCATGATTTAATCAACGTACTAGTTATACTTCATTTCAACATAAAAGGCCTCATACGTATGCACTTTTGATGCCGCCAAGCTGGTCGCCTACAACTTGCTGAATCAAGCGACCACCAGCAAATAGTGAGTAGAATGACGCTAATGTTCTTCGTATAAAATATACTTGAATCTGTTCATCTTGCGTAATAAGATATCGTCTTAGTATTTTAGTGGTCACATGATTACCATGCACTAATTAAAAATCCATGGCCAATCATGAATGGATAGAACACACATCCCATGTTATATTACTCAGCTTAAGCTTCTGTGACACTCATTAAGAAGTTGGTCTCTATTTCAGTTGATAAATCCTACCGCAAGATTACACAGCTAGAAAGCTTTCCAAATCACACATGCTAATCCACAATAGAAACACATACTTTGACATAAATAATATAGTGCTCCAACATGAGAGGAGCACAAAGGATGACTGGTAAAAATAGCTTCACGGCCCTTTGTGTCCATCTTCCAGTAAAGTTGCCAGAATTTCTTTGAGATGCTTGTTGTAGACGCATGGTCGTTCCAACTGAGCAAGGTGACCTGCTTTCTCAATGCACTGCAGCGTGGTTTTTCCCCCCAGTTGCCTGTGAAATCCAATCGTAGTAACCAGTGGTGTCATTTTGTATTCGAGCCTATGATCCATGGTTACCTCGTAGACATGAATCAAACGAAAGTAAAGCAAAACGTACCTCTCCAGGTCCTTGGCTACTTCCATGTTGAAAATGGCGTCGTTCGCACCCCACAGTAGATGTACCCACTGCAGTAATTTGAATTATATGCAAATAAATGTCACCAATCTCTATTCTTCTTTTTTTTTATTATTCATACTTAAATTCATACACCTAAGTGTTGAATCTAAGATCAAGAGACTTCAAACAGCATATGCTCTTAACTAAATCAGGTACTTGTCAACAACAACCTTTATGATAACTTATTAGCATGCAAAATATTTAATTACTTAGGTAAAAGGATATAATTAAAAGGAGGAGACAAATTATCAAGGCACTTTTGCACTAAGCATGAGGTCAATCATAGTAAATGTTCCGAATTCACAACCAGCACAGTATCAAATGTAACAAACAGCACCTGTGGATAATGAGCTTGCGTGAAGTCCTCGTCATTAATGATCAAAGCCTTGAGAAGTTCTACTTTCTCCTTTCTGTTGGTAGCCATAGCCTGTGGGTAGTTATTGATGTGTTACACGTCATGAACAAGAAGAATTTAGTGAGGGAATATCGTGTGACTAGGTTGGTTTTTGTTATGAGTTCAACCTTTTTTCTATAAATCAATTTGTCAAATAATGAGATATTTTCATATAAGTATACTAAGTTAGTATATTAACAATATAAAATACACAAAGATTAGGAAAAACTTCTTTATTTAAAAATATTAAATCATATCAATTGAATGTTTTATTATACTATAGTTAGAGAATTTCAAACTTAATTTTTCTTTTAGATGAACTTGTAATGTTTGGATATATCACTACATATTTTTTCCTCATTTAATGAATAAACTCAAATATTTATAAAAAAAATAAAAAATACACAAAGATCACAATATGTCTTCTCATTCTACGTGTGAGAATAATTTTTATGAAAATTCATTTAATTTCAGTCTAAATGATGTCTCACTAAGAATTTGAATTATCATACTATGCTAGAAGCGTTATTTTAAATGAATAAATAAATAACTTCTATGAGAAGGGAGCGGCTTCAAGAAAAAAAAAAAAAAGAAAGGAAACTGACAAAGGGAAAAATATATTTGAACAGCTTTTAATGTGCCTTTTTGTTGTTTGATCCTTCCAACCGTGGAAAGTACCTTGTGTGTGGTCAGGAGGGAAAGACGAGAGAGTTCAGACTATGGTCGATGGGATAGAAGCGTACCTTCAAATAGTCTTTGAAGATGAAGTTAGGTAACCGTAGCCGCCGGTAGGCAGCAATTCGGAGAAGCGATTTAACGCCCTTCACTGAATCCGGAAGTAAGTACTCCGGCAAGGACTCGAACCCAATCCTCTCTAGCAAGGCACCATTGATAGACTCAGTCAAGGCCGTGACAGCGCCTGCCACCACCATAGACTCGACCAAGTCGGAGTACATCTCAGCCATCTTGAACCCAACAATTCCTCCATAACTGAACCCTACCAAGGTGCACTTCTCCACCCCAAGCTTCCCCAGACCCTTTGCGACGCATTCAGCTTGAAACGCCGTCGACCGTTCGGATTTGTCAGTGATTGAACCTCCAAAGAAGAGCAAATCTGGTACATAGACCCTGTACTTTCTCGCTAGAGCTAAGACTTGAAACTGCCATGTTAAAATCCCATCAGCCGCAAAACCATGAAGAAAAACCACGGTAGGCTTCGGTTTCTCCTGTTTGTTCTTGCGGCCATTGCTGGTTTTGGATTTCTCTGAGGTTCCTCTAGGGACCCAAAAATTCAAGACTGTTCCTGGTTCTACTTCTACTCTTTCGGGTCTCACCCCGGCTAAGCTCATTATTCCTCGCAGGACTGGCTTGTATGCTCCAAAAATGTTCACCATCTCTCTCTCTCTCTCTGTGTCTCTCTCAAGGCAGTTACCCTAAGGAATAAAGAAGCGCATCGTGGGTATAGTGCCGTGGGAGAACCAAAGTGGAGATTAATGATCTTGCTTTCTTTTAATTTGTCAACTCGTTTTCATGGCTTGCATCATAGCATCTGGGTCAGAAAGTAGAGGCATGGGAGCTTCCTACTCGCCGGCATGTGCTTGTTATACCAACTTTGGTCATACGCGTAAAAACCGAGAATGTAGGAAAAGAAGAGTTATGATAATAAAAATTTCTTCTTCGTCTTTTTTTTTTTAATCCTATAGACTCTTAGCTTTGCAACGATTTTAATATTTTTTCTTGTATTGAAACAAAAAATTATGATATCTTAAGATAACTAGATAGTTTTATAGGAGATATAACGAAAAGCATTCTCATTTAAAATAGTCACTTTAACAATAGCATATGCAAAATACCATTATAAATCTATAAAATAACATACAGAAAACATCTCAATTCAAAACGGGAACACTGTTTTGCAAAAATTATATGGAGCACAAAAGATCGGTAACAAAAACAGCTTTACTGTCCTTTGTGTCAATGTTCCATTAAACTTGTCAAAATTTCCTTGAGGTGTTCCATCTGAACAAGATGACCGGCTTTCTCAATGTGTTGCAGCGTAGTTCTATCCCCCAGTTGCCTGTGAAAGTCCAGTTGTTTTGCAATTATCAGTTTTATTTCGTATTCAATCCCATCATCAATGATCACCTAATACACATGCATCAAGCAGAAGTACAGCAAAGCATACCTCTTCAAGTCGTTGGCAACTTCCATGGTGAAAATGACGTCATCCCCTCCCCAAAGTAGATGTATCATCTGCAGAAATTTGCATTAGTACGCAAACAAATGTCTCAAAACACTATGGTACGGATGACTTCTGCACATTGTTTTTACGTGTAGCTTTAGGAGGAAAGTATGATATTGGATAATGTCGAAATCAAGTGTGTGTATTCTTTTATTACGAACTTTTTGGTATATTATTATTTTTTATATGTGAATGTATTTCTATATCTTTCAGGTCAATTCAAGAGAAAAAAAAAACCAAAAAACAAAAAAAACAAAAAAACCAAAAAAAAACAAATCTTTTGTATCCAAACTGGAACTTCAAATGAAACTAATTCGATCGTGAATTGGGTCCTTGTATAAAGTGTTTCCTCACACAGGAGAAGAGGAGATGTACCAAAATCTGATGTGGGGAGATCCTACTCTCTTTTAAAAATTAGTTTCAAAAGAAGTAATATACCTTTTAACATATACAAGTGAAGACTCACATGATTGATATATTTTTAAGTCTAAAAGTACTTACAGAAGCCATAAACAAGGAGGATTTAAAAAGGAGCAATCTGAAACCTGTGGGTAAGGAGTTGGAGTGAAGTCCTTGTCATCGATGACCAAAGCCTCGAGAAGTTCTTCTTTCTCCTTTCTGTTGTTAAACATTGCCTGCAAATAGAGATGGATGTGTTACAAGCCGAGAACAAGAACTTAACGTGGGACTATCGCGTTATTTGATAACAGCATACCTCCAAATAGTGTTTGTAAAAGAATCTAGGCATCGGGAGCCGCTTGTAGGTGACAAATCCGGAAAGCAATTCAACGTCCTTGACGGAGTCTGGAAGCAAGAGCTTCGATAAGGATTCGTACCCGACCCTCTTTAGGATCGCACCTTTGATAGACTCGGTTAAGGCCATGACGGAGCATGTCACCACCATAGAGTCAACCAAGTCTGGGTACATCTCAGCCATCTTGAACCCAACCATCCCACCATAGCTAGACCCTATCAAGGTGCACTTCTCCACTCCAAGCTTTCTGAGACCCTTAGCAACACATTCAGCTTGAAACGCCGGCGACCGCTCCTTTTTGTCTGTCACTGAACCGCCAAAGAAGAGAAGGTCCGGTACATAAACTCTATACCTTCCCGCTAGAGCTAGAACTTGGAACTGCCAATCGAAAATTCCTTCCGTTGCAAACGCATGAAGAAACACCACTGCAGGCTTCGGTTTCCGCGGTTTGTTCTTGGCGACGTTGCCGGCGTCGGGTTTCTTTCGCGTTTCCTTGGAGACCCAGAAGTTCAATACCGTTCCTGGTTCTATTTCCACTACCTGGGGTCTCACCCCAACCAAACTCATTACCCCACGCAGCAATGCCTTGTGTACTACAAAAATGTTCACCATTTTCCTGTTCCTCCTCCTCTTCTTCTTTCTTTCTCCCAGAACACAAATACAATGGGGGAACTTAAGACAGCGATTTCTGACCGTCCTTTTTTGGTCAACACTCATTTAACTGCTCCTTCTGTTGATAGCTTTTTTTTTTTTGGCCTGGTCCCAGGGAGTAGGAGTTGAAGCCTTATCTTATGTCAATGAAGACTTCATGATTATCCTAGGCAAATAATATAGGCTTTGTTTATAGGAAAAAATTTAATCATCTCCTCGACCAGTTGGTTCTGAGCATTATCTTATGCCCTTTTCCTCCGCTCTACGCAAGGAATCTCGTGGCACATATAGATCAACTTAGGCATCACGCCTGGGCTAATAAAAAAAGATGGCCAACGGGATCTCGCCCTAAAGTTATTCAAAATGGTTACCAACTTCTTTTTTGGTTGCATAATTGAACCGCTCCATTTGGTCGCATACAAAAATCAAGTTAGTATTATTGCGGTCACGTTATCACCATGTACTAATTAAAAAATTCAGGGCCTGTAGTGAAAGGATAATACTCACAGATCCCATTGATACTCCTCAGCCTATGCTTCTGGGGCACCCATTAAGAAGTAGTTCTACATTTTCGTTATAATTCCCACCACAAGATAACACAACGGTATTTCTACGGCTACAATTTTTTTCAAATCAAACATGTCAATCCATATTATCTTTGCATAATCATATAGAGCTCTAACATGAAAGGAGAACAAAGGATGACTATTGAAAACAGCTTCACTATACTTTATTATGTCCATCTTCTATTGAAGATATCAGAATTTCTTCAAGAAGCTTGTTGTAGACCCATGGTCGTTCCATCTGAACAAGGTGACCAGCTTGCTCAGCGCATTGCAGCGTGTGTAACAGTCATGATCCTGGTGTAAAGAATTGAACACAGAATGAGTAATAGGACGAGAGATACTGACTGAAGGAGATGCCAAAAATGGCTTGGAAGATTTAGCCTTTCTCCCAATGTTTACTAATTGGAAATGAATACATGGATTGCTCAAGAGGGAACCCGAGACCTCTGCTGTTTACACAAACTGCTTTCAACTATTTTCAATGCCTTTCCTAGAGCTTCTTGCCCTTATTTATACAAGTCAATTATCATAACAGACTCTTGCTAACTAACAACAATCACAACTATTGAAAGGCACTAATAGAATGGACTGTAGTTATAACTATCTTTAATCAGTTACAAACTAAGCCTTATTAGTTACAACTGCTCACTAACAGTTTAACAGAACAACTGACCTTCACGTCATCTTGCTGACTGAAGCTTATTAACTGATGTGGCATAGTTTGTAAAAGGAATATTACATTCCTCCTCGCTTAGCGACAACCTTGCCCTCAAGGTTGAATTCTGGAAAACGTTCTTCAAACATTCTTGAATCAATCCATGTAGCCTCTTGTAATGGGAGACCTTGCCAATGGATTAAAAACTGAGCTCTCTTGTTCTTTATTCGCTGATCTAGCAAGGCTTGAGGTAGCGGGCTAGTGGCATCTTCCTTTGCTATGTATGCTGGCAATTCTGGTTGCACCATTATATGATGTCCTATGGCTTTTTTCAATAAGGATACATGGAAAACGTTATGTATCTTAGACCCTTCTGGTAGTTTTACTCAATATGCCACTTCTCCAATTCTTTGCAAAATTTTAAAAGGGCCATAATACCTTGGAGATAATTTGTGATTCTTATGTACTGCCACTGACGTTCCTCTATAGGGTTGGAGTTTTAAATACACCCAATCCCCTACTTGGAAAACCTCTTCCTTTCTGCCCACATTGCAATATTTCTGCATTCTATTTTGCGCCATTCTCAACCTTTCTTTTACATCTTTCATTACCTCATCCCTATCTTTTAGCTTTTGATCCACAATCTCTAAAGTAGAAGAGCCCGGAATATATGCTAACAGAGTAGGTGGTGGTCTTCATACACTACTTCAAAAGGAGACATCTTAAGGGAACTATGCATACTGGTGTTATAACAAAATTCTGCCCATGGTAGCGACCTAACCTAGTCTTTAGGATGATCCCAAGTGAAACAACACAAGTAGACCTCCAATGTCTTGTTTACTATCTCTAACTAACCATCAGTTTAAGGATGGTATGTGGTTGAAAAATTAAATTTTGTACCTTGCATCTCAAATAGTTGTCTCCAGAACCCACTAGTAAAGATAGTGTCATGGTCACACACTATACTCCTTGGCATGCCATGCAATTTAAACACATTCTCAAATAACGCATTAACAACGCTAACTATTGTATATAGATAAGCAATAGCCAGGAAGTGAGAAAACTTAGATAACCGGTCTACTATTACCATAACGACTTGTTTACCTCTAGAGTTAGGAGGGCCTTCAATGAAGTCCATAGAAATATCTTCCCATATTTGAGCTGGAATTGGTAGTGATTGTAGTAAGCCACTCGGTTTGGTATTCTGCCACTTAACTTGTTGACAGATGTGACATTCCTTTACAAACTTAAGCACATTCTTCTTCATATTTTTCCAAAAGAAAACTGCCTTCACCCTTTGGAGGGTTTTACAGTAACTTTCATGCATAGATTCATGGATTTCCTTGATGATCTCTGGAATCAAGGCTGAATTCTTGCACAAGAAGATCCTATTCTTAAAAATAATGACTCCATTCTGATATTGCCACTGATTCCCTACTTCTCCTATGCCAATCTTATTCAGCAGTTCTTGAGCTTCACTGTTACTGCACACTTCTTCTTGTATAGGGGTTAACCATTCGGGTGTTGGAATTGAGACTGCCTTTAATTCCTCTTCCTTCATTTTCTTCATACTACTCTCCCCTGATTCCCAATTACTCAACCTTTCTACCTTCTCCCCTTCTGGAATTTTACTAAGGCTGCATTTCATCACTAGTTTCTTATGATTAGCCGTTTGTCCAATCATGATGGATTTCTCAAGATCAAGTTTTAGCTCTAACATAGCCTCTTAGGAACCTTTGTTTTCTATCTGTAAATCTTCATCTCTTCTAAACAATGCATCAACCACACCATTTTCTTTGCCTGGCCGATAATGGATCTCAAAATCAAACCCTACCAACTTACTAAGCCATTGTTGTTGAGTTGGAGTTGTAATTTTCTGATGCCATAAATTCTGCAAACTCTTTTGATCAGTTTGGATAATAAACTTGGTTCCTAACAAATATTGTCTTCATTTCTTCACTGCTAGAATAAGGGCTAACAACTCCTTTTCATATGTGGACAGTAATAGGTTCCTTCCTTGTAGTGCTTGACTGAAGAAAGCAATAGGCTTGCCTTCTTAGGATAAAACAACTCCAATTCCTACTGCACATGCGTCACACTCAACCAAGAATTGTTAAGAGAAGTCTAGTAGTCTCAATATTGGAGCTTCAGTCATTTTAGTTTTCAAGGTTTGAAAGGCCATAGTTGTTTCTGGACTCGACATGAAAGAATCTTTTTTGAGTAACTTGGTCAGAGGAGCTGCAATTTGTCCATAATTCTTGATTAATTTTCTGTAATACCTGGTTAGCCCCAGAAATCCCCTTAATAATTTAACAGTTGCAGGTATCTGCGATTCCATCATAGCTCTAACCTTATCATGCTCCATTTCTACACCTTTCTCAGTTATAACATGGCCTAAGTAATTAACTGTCCTTACCCCAAAGGCGCATTTCTTCCTCTTTACATATAGTTGGTTCTTCATAAGCTTTTCAAACACCAACCAAACATGTTCTCTATGTTCCACCCATGACTTGCTGTAAACCAATATATCATAAAAAAAAAAAACTAACACAAAAGCATCTAAAAATTCTTTGAATACCTTATTCATCAAACTTTGGAAGGTTGAAAGTGCATTGCAAAGTCCAAAGGGCATTACTAGGAATTCGTAGTGCCCTTAAGGTGTTTGGAATGCTATTTTCCCACATCATTGGCCTTCATCGAAATCTGGTGATAACCAGACCGTAAGTCCAGCTTAGTAAAAAACCTTGCTCCATTAAGCGCATCTAAGAGCTCATCAACCGTGGGAATTAGGAATCCATCTTTAATGGTTTCCTTGTTTAGAGCTTTGTAATCAACACACATTCTCCAAGTTCCATCCTTCTTCCTTACCAAGATGACAAGAGAAGAGAAGGGATTGCAACTCTCTCGAATTACCCTTGCCTTTATTAATTCCTGCACTAGCTTTTTTATTTCCTTCTTTTATAGGTAAGGATATCTATAAGGCTTGTTAGCTATAACCTTTGAATCACTTTTAAGCAAAATCTGGTGTTCATGCCCATGGTGAGGTGGCAATCCATGTGGCTTCATAAAGATTCCATCATATTGGAGACATAGATCCATGATATCCTTTGGATAGAACCTTTATTGTTCCTCTTCCAAATTCTGTGAAGTTGATTTCAGATGCAGAAACACCCCCTCCTTTTGCTGTCCGAGCAATTTGTTTAGCTCAAAACTCCTTACAATCTTGTTTCTTAATTGCTAATCACCCTGGAGCTTAATTAATCTCCCTTCATACATGAATGACATCTTCATCTCTACAAACTCTCATCTCACTTCACCTAAAGTGGCTAGCCAATGAATTCCAAGAATTACTCCTAAATTAGGAATAGGTAGAACAAAAAAATCTGTTGTCATTATATTTCCTTGTAACACAATAGGCACGTTTGAATAGAAACCTTCACCTAGAATTACTTCACCACTAGCCACTTCCACCTTAAATGTCCTTGTTGTATCAACTGTAAGCTTAAGTTTCTTAGCCAATTGAGCACTTAGGAAGTTATATGTGCTTCCCGAATCAACTAACACCACCACTCTTGTCATTTGCTCACCCATATTGCCTTGAATTCTCATTGTTTTTGACACTTAACACCGCATAATGCAGCTAAGGATAGTACTCTTAGCTCGCCATTATCCATTTCTGGCTCTTCCTCATCAGATTCCATAATATCCATAACCTCTAACAAAAACAATTTCTTGCACTTGTGGCCAAGGGTGAAACGTTCATCACAATTAAAACATAACGCCCTAGCCCTCTTATCCATAATCTCTAGTTAAGTGAGTTTCTTAACCAGCAAAGAAGGCTTATTCTCCCACTGTTTTGGTTCCCTTCCTGCTCCTATAGGAAATTTCTTAAGGTTTGATATAACAGGATTCTTACTAGCCAATTCCTTAGCTTCAAACAATCAGGCAAATCCAATTGCAACCAATAATGTGGAAGGATTATGGGCCATGACATCTAATTTAATCCATTCTTTCAAACCACTTATAAAATAACTAATACTTTAGGAAACATTAATCTAACCAGAACCAAGGAGTAACTTACCAAATTGTAATTGGTAATCATGAATACTCCCAATGTGCTTCAACTTAGTCAGTTCCCCAAAATGATCAACTAGAATGGTTGGACCAAACTGCTTCCTGAGTTCATCTGTGAGTAATTGCCAAGAAACTCTAGCTTCTCCATGTTCCTTCTTAAGCAATTGGAAAATCATCTGTGCCTCCCCATCCAAGTGCCATGAAGTAATTCTAACTTTGTCTTCTACAATAGTCTCATAGTAATCAAAAAATTGGTCAAAACAATCAATCCAGGGAGTAAGATCAACATTACCTTCATATTTAGGAAATTCCAACCTAACAATATGAGGATGGAGTTGACTAGAAAGGGATCGCCTATCCTCCTGATTGCGATGATCTCCAAAGCGAGCCAAAGAACTTTCCCCTTGATCTTTTTCAACTTGAGCTGCAACTATATCAATCTTGGCATTGAGAGCCGCAAACAACTGCTGCATCGTATCAGAGAGTTCTTTCACCACTGGATCCATAAAGGAACCTTTATCCTGATCATTGTCGGGCATAGTTGATACCACTTTGTAATAGTCCCTGATCCTGGTGTAAAGAATTGAACATAAAATGAGTAATAGGACGAGAGATACTGACTGAAGGAGATGCCAAAAATGGCTTGGAAGATTTAGCCTTTCTCCCAATGTTTACTAATTGGAAATGAATACATGGATTGCTCAAGAGGGAACCCGAGACCTCTGCTGTTTACACAAACTGCTTTCAACTATTTTCAATGCCTTTCCTAGAGCTTCTTGCCTTTATTTATACAAGTCAATTATCATAACAAACTCTTGCTAACTAACAACAATCACAACTATTGAAAGGCACTAATAGAATGGACTGTAGTTATAACTGTCTTTAATCAGTTACAAACTAAGCCTTATTAGTTACAACTGCTCACTAACAGTTTAACAGAACAACTGACCTCCACGTCATCTTGCTGACTGAAGCTTATTGACTAATGTGGCATAGTTTGTAAAAGGAATATTACAGCATGGTTCTGTCCCCTAGTTGCCTGTGAAGTCTAGTGGTTAGTAATTACCGATTTTATTTTGAATCCAAACCTATGACCAATGATCACCTGGTACACATCAATTAGACAAGTGCAAAGAAAAACTCACCTCTTCAAGTCATTGGCAACTTCCCTGTTGAAAATGACGTCATTCCTTTCCCATAATAGATGCACCCTCTATACCATTTCGCATTAATATGCAAATAAATGTCTTTGATATATATTCACACACAAACACTTGCAAAAGAGATTGGAAGTTGCCAGCGACTTGTGGTAGGATCTCGTGAATTGAATGTGGTTGTTTTATTTGTTTGTGTGCTTATAATATGGAGGTTTGCCAATCGGATAATAGTCTATAGTCTAAAATAGGCCCCAAGATAAACGATTTCATTAGCTGACTAGTTTTTCAAGATAGACTTTCTACAACAAAATTGTATTGCAATTTCTTTCAATTAACATATATTGTGATTTATATTTATCCCACAAAAGAAATAAAAATTATGTTTTTTTTATTGTACATGGACATGGATGATTTGAAAGGGTATTCTTGCTAAAATGGAATCCAATGTCATATTAAAAGATAGAACTAAGAGCTACAATCAATAGTCAAAACAACTAATGTAAAAGATTTGATTGCTAACTTTTTAAAATATCATTTTTAGCTTGTATTTATTGTACCAGAACTAAATGCAATAGAAGACTCTTTTAAAGCAAGAAAAACTAATATCTTAATTAGGTTGACAAAAGTAAAGAAAATTGTATGACAAAGAGTTTTTTTGTTTTGAAATATAATTTTTTTTTAGAAAATATCATTTTAAGTGAAATCTAGAGGCTTTCAACCTCTATCTTTTCATAATTTTATAATCTTTATAATGGTAGAGCATGTTATTATGCTTTTGTATACTAAATTTTTTTTATGCAAACCTACATATCCATCAACAACAAAAAAGCCTCAAGATCATAGAGCTCAAAGTTCACCAAAATCCTAATTGAGAATGACTTTCAATTGACTTTCAATTGACTTTCAATTAAGACATTATGGTCATTATTCATAGAAGAGGGTACTAAAAGGGTCATTATGCTATTAATCAATATGGATATTATCTTTATAACTAGAAACAACAAGGAATATAAATCTCAATATGGCTATTAGTACTCTTCAATACTTGGTTGATCTTATAGGTGAGTGTATTACTATAACAAGATTTTCATTAAATTTTAGTGCAGGGCATGCAAGTTACTTTGAAGGTACTAATGAACTAAGATAGGGAGACCCATTATCTCTATATTTATCGGTATTAGTCATGAAGATACTTATCAAAATTATTATTGCAAAGACCTTAACATCAACATTTATTTTCATTAGCAATGCAAACTTTAAAAAGAATTCATTTGTATTTTGCTAATGATTTGTTCCTTTTCTTTTGTAGTTATATAATTTTAGTATTCTGTCTTGTAGAAGCCATAGAAGAATTTGCTAAACTCATAGCTCTATATAATAACCCAAGCAAATGTCAAATATTCTTCTTAGGGTTATCAAAGCAAGAACAACTTCTTATTTTAGATCACTCATCCTTTCTTATGGGTACACTCCTTATTAGATATTTTTTAGTTCTCTTGATCACAAAAAAACTAACTCATGTTAATCATAAAGGTTTGATGGATAAAAAGTTAGAAAAATAGAAGATGAAACATCTTAGCTATGCTAGAAGACTACAATTGGAAGATCATTCCTAATTTCCACATGTATATTTGGATGCAAGTATTCATTCTTTCAAAGTAAATAATTTATATGATTAAGAATAAAATAAAGAACTTTCTATGGGTAGGTAGTACATATATATAATGTTCTCATAAGTAGCTTGTCAAATAGTTTGCTTACCAAAGCAAGAAGGAGGATAAGGGCTATTAAATCTTAAAGTTTGGAATAAAGCTCTTTTAGGACGTACATTTTTCTTTTTACAAATTTTTTTATTATTAATAAAGGTTGGCTAAAGTACCATACTTTGTTAGGATAAAATGGTTGGTTATAAGCCTAACCCATACTTTACATTACATGCCTTTAATAAGGGAAGGGGAAAAAAGACCTTAAAATAGGATAAAAAACATTCAACTCTACATTTTAGTGGTTATCTAAGAGAAGACATTGGAGAACAATCCAAGTTGAAATCAAATGCACCACCTATGAAATTGGATGATGATTCATTATGATCATGATCTAGTACTAAGGACTAAACTCTAATCAATTGGGTCACCACTACCACACTCAAGGACTCAAATCTCATATTAGCATGAAAATTGTGATCCATAATGTTATGAGATATTGATTTTCTTTTCACTTTGGGTTCAAAATATCCATTTGTTGCCTTAAGGCGATCTAAGATAAGATTGATCTTCTTAATAAGGTCATCCTCAATTTGTTTATCCTTCTTAACATAATTAGCATTTCCTTTTCCCTTAGTAGGTTTCTTCTTTCTTCTTTGTCTTTTTCTCATGCTAGCCAAGAGCATTTCTCTTCTATCCCTATGGATTGCATTTTCTTTTCTATCCTACAAGTGTTGTTTATCCTTAAAGTGTGCTAGGATAGCAAAATCATTTTTTGTCACACTTCCTTTTGATGGATTGTGTTCTTTATATTTTTCTCCAACTCTTATTTCTTAACTTGAACCACTTGGTATGATTTATTGAAAATCACTTCATCTACATCTTCATCCACATAAATAACATCCTTATCAATCTGCTTTAGTTTGGAAGATACAACAACCTCATCATTAAGTATAATGAGATTAACTTCTTGTGTAGTGGTTGCTACTGCTTCTAACCTTTTTGTTTTTTCCTTTATTTTCCACACTCTTGATTCCTTGGCTACCTATGTTTGTTTTCCTTTCCCATCACATAAATGATGGGCTTTGGATTTTTCATACTTGTACAATTTCTTTTTACAAATAGACTTGTAATGTCCTTGTATGTGGCAATAATTACAAAAATTAATATTCATCTTATAAACAATTTTTTGTCGCTTCCTACCATCCTCAAAGCATTAAGGTAAATCTTAGTAGGCAAAGGGATTAAAATATCCATTTTTACTCATATTCTTCTAAACATAAAATTTTCTAAAAACAAAGTGTGACCATTCAGTTCTACAATAAAAAAGTGTAATTTTGGGAATAATTAGAAGAGACAAAAAAAAAAGTGCAATTTCAAACCTTTGGATAGTGAGCGACCGTGTAGTCCTTGTCCTCGATGATCAAAGACTTGAGAAGTTCTACTTTTCCCATTTTGAAACTATTAATCATTGCCTGTGGTAGTCATTGACATGTTAGGCATCATGAACAAGAAGAATATAGTTCGAGATATGGTGTTACTAATTTGCTTTTGATTAAAGGTTCAACTTTTTCTCTTAAAATTGACTTGTTAAAGAAAAGGGATATTTTCACACATAAAAAATATAATAAACTAATATATCAATCATGTAAAATATACTTTTTGGAATAAAATATAAATAAAAGAAAAATCTTCTAATTTTTGAGTTAATTTTTACATTGAGCATTTAAATCTTCTCACTAAGTATTAGAATTTAAACTAACTCTATTATATCTTTAACAATTTTGAGTGTAATAATACTCGTATGCAGAAAAAAAGTGTTTACAAAGGCAGGAAAAAATCTCTAACAAAAACCATCTAATATCTAAACTAGTTTTTGATTGTCCTTTGCCCTTCTCACATTTTCAACCATAAAATTGTATCATTTGTGTGTTGTCGGCAGGGAAAGACGATAGTTCACGGCCCCGTGGGCGTGATAAAAGTGTACATCCAAATAGTCTGTGTAAAGCAAGTTTGGCAACCGTAGCCGCCGGTAAGCGGCAACTCCAAGAAGCGATTTGACGCCCCTTGCTGAGTTTGGAAGCAAATACTCCGGCAAGGATTCGAACCCAATCCCCTCTAGGGTGGCACTAGTGATGGACTCCGTCAAGCCCGTGACAGAGCTTCCCACCACGACAGACTCGACCAAGGTGGGGTACATCTCCCAACAATCCCTCCATAGCCGAACACTACCAAGATGCACCTCTCCACCCCAAGCTTTCTCAGGCCCTTCGCAACGCATTCAGCTTGAAACGCCGGCGACCACTCGGATTTGTCAGTGGTTGAATCGCCGAAGAAGAGCAAATCGGGTAAGTAAACCCTGTACTTCTTCGCTAGAGCTAAGACCTGGAACTGCTATGTTAAAATCCCATCAGCCGCAAAACCATGAAGAAACACCACGGCAGGCTTCGGTTTCTCCTGTTTGTTCTTGCCGCCATTGCCGGTTTTGGATTTGCGTGGGGTTTCACTGGGGACTCATTAAACATACTGCAATAAAGTTAACCATCTCTCTTTCTCTTCCTCTTTCTTTCTTCCAGAATTCAAATTCAATGGAATGGAGAAAGTCATGCATATGCTGTTGTTGGAGAATGTGGAACAGCAATTTCGGGCCTAATATTTTACATTTAGAAGATACATACTCCAATTATGATTTATTTCATGGTTCAGTTTTATCCTAATACACATTATGCAATGCACACTCATTATATCCCTAGTCATTCCGATTATGATTGATTTCGTCTTTTCCCATATGGTCCTCACTCCTTTGCGGTTGGCTGGTGGAAAGCTTTACAAGATGACTTCGCCATAATAGCATCTCATTGACTTTTAAGAGACATAAATGATGTACAACGGAAATTCAAGGCTTATATGTTCCTTCGAAATGCGCGCCGAATGGAGAAACGAACCTGGAGGAGGCTCAGGTGTTCAACCAGGATAAAATGATAATTATGTTGATTCTAATTTCTATATTATTTGTAACTATGAGATCCTCAAAGCTCTTTTATACGTGTTATGTAATTTGATGAGAGAAAAAAAAAAAAGGAATCGTAAAAAAACATTTCTGGTCATTCTTAATATATAAACGTCTTGAAGTAAAGTAAATTATAGCTCTACAAATATATTTTAAAAAAAACTTAATTTATCAACTATGTAAAATCTCAGTAATTTATTATGTTTGTTGTGTGCGTGTATGCAACCATATTTTTTTAAAAAAATAAAAAAGACAAAATGGGTCTTTAAGAATATGAAAGATGCAAATTTCTTTTAATTTAATGAAATTTCATGATATGAATGATAATTATACAAGTAAAAATAGAAGGGACCATCAGTTTGCTGCACGTTTCTATCTTTATACGGGTCAGGTAGGTGAGATTTTAAGCTTTGATAAAGAAAGAAACGTGCCTAGGAGGAGTTCTTGTCTAGAGGCGGTTCGGCACGTGTCTAGGTGTCAGCTAAAACCTAACTTTAACATTAATCTTCCAACAACTAATATAAGAGTAAATAGTTTTTCTTTTTTATAAGACCTTTGTGACACTCTTCTCAACATATTGTCATGTTGAAAGTAAAAAAATATTTTTCACAAAAATCTTTGTCTATAAATAAGAAAACAAAATACCTTACTTGAACCTGCGCTTTGATAAATATCAGCATGATTTAACCAACGTACTACTTACACCTCATTTCAATATAAAAGGCCTCCTCATAAGTATGCACTTTTGATGCCCCCAAGCTGGTCGCCTACAACTTGCTGAATCAAGCGACTACCAGCAAATAGTGAGTAGAATGACGCTAATGTTCTTCATATAAAATATACTTGAATCTGTTCATCTTGCGTAATAAGATATCGTCTTAGTATTTTAGTGGTCACATGATTACCATGCACTAATTAAAAATCCATGGCCAATCATGAAAGGATAGAACACACATCCCACTTTATATTCCTTAGCTTAAGCTTTTGTGACACTCATTAAGAAGTTGGGTCTATGTTTTAGTTGATAAATCCTACCGCAAGATTGCACAGCTAGAAAGTTTTCCAAAACACACATGTTAATCCACAATAGAAACACTTATTTTGGCATAAATCATATAGTGCTCCAACATGAGGGGAGCACAAAGGATGACTGGTGAAAATAGCTTCACGGCCCTTTGTGTCCATCTTCCAGTAAAGTTGCCAGAATTTCTTTCAGATGCTTGTTGTAGACGCATGGTCGTTCCAACTGAGCAAGGTGATCTGCTTTCTCAATGCATTGCAGCGTCGTTTTCCCCCCTAATTGCCTGTGAAATCCAATCGTAGTAATCACTGGTGTTATTTTGTATTCGACCTACCCTATGATCCATCGTTACCTCGTAGACATGAATCAAACGAAAGTAAAGCAAAACGTACCTCTCCAGGTCCTTGGCAACTTCCATGTTGAAAATGACGTCGTTCCCACCCCACAGTAGATGTACCCACTGCAGTAATTTGCATTATATGCAAATAAATGTCACTAATCTCTATTCTTCTTCTTCTTTCTTTTTTTAATACACACCCAAATTCATACATCATATGTCACTAAGTGTTGAACCTAAAATCAAGAGACTTCAGACAACATATGCTCTTAACTAAATCAGGTACTTGTCAACAACAACAACCTTTATGATAACTTATTAGCATGTAAAATATTTCATTACTTAGGTAAAAGGATATAGTTAAAAGGAAGAGACAAATTATCAAGGCACTTTTGCCCTAAGCATGAGGTCAATCATAGTAAATGTTTAAATGTAACAACCAGCACATGTATTAAATGTAACAAACAGCACCTGTGGATAATGAGCTTGCGTGAAGTCCTCGTCATTAATGATCAAAGCCTTGAGAAGTTCTACTTTTTCCTTTCTGTTGGTGACCATTGCCTGTGGGCAGTTATTGATGTGTTACACGTTATGAACAAGAAGAATTTAATGAGGGAATATCGTGTGACTAGATTGGTTTTTGTTATGAGTTCAACCTTTTTTCTATAAATCAATTTGTCAAATATTGAGATATTTTCATATAAGTCTAATAAGTTAGTATATTAACAATATAAAATACACAAAGATTAGGAAGAAAATCTTTATTTAAAAATATTAAATCATCTCAAATGAATGTTTTATTATATTATAGTTGAAGAACTCCAAACTTAATTTTTTCTAGATGAACTTATAATATTTGGATATATCATTATATATTTTTCCTTATGTCTCACTTAGAAATTGAATTATAATACTATGCAAGAAGTTTTATTTTAAATAAATAAATAAATAACTTCTATGAGAAGGGAATGGCTTCACGAAGAAAAAAAGAAAAAGAAAACTGACAAAGGAAAAACTATAATTGAACAGCTTTTAATGTGCCTTTATGTTCTTTGATCCTTCCAACCATGGAACGTACCCCATTTGTGTAGGGCCAGGAGGAAAGACGAGAGTTCAGACTATGGTTGATGGGATAGAAGCATACCTTCAAATAGTCTTTGTAGATGAAGTTAGGTAACCATAGCCGCCGGTAGGCAGCAATTCGGAGAAGCGATTTAACGCCCTTAACTGAGTCCGGAAGCAAGTACTCCGGCAAGGACTCGAACCCAATCCTCTCTAGCAAGGCACCATTGATAGACTCGGTCAAGGACGTGACAGCGCTTGCCGCCACCATAGACTCGACCAAGTCGGAGTACATCTCAGCCATCTTGAACCCAACAATTCCTCCATAACTGAAGCCTACCAAGGTGCACTTCTCCACCCCAAGCTTCACTAGACCCATCGCAACGCATTCAGCTTGAAACACCGGCGACCGTTCGGATTTGTCAGTGATTGAATCTCCGAAGAAGAGCAAATCCGGTACGTAGACCCTGTACTTTCTCGCTATAGCTAAGACTTGGAACTGCCATGTTAAAATTCCATCAGCCGCAAAGCCATGAAGAAACACCGCGGTAGGCTTCGGTTTCTCCCGTTTGTTCTTGCCGCCATTGCTGGTTTTGGATTTCTTTGAGGTTTCTTTAGGGACCCAAAAGTTCAAGACTGTTCCTGGTTCTACTTCTACTCTTTCGGGTCTCACCCCGGCTAAGCTCATTATTCCTCGCAGGACTGGCTTGTATGCTCCAAAAATGTTCACCATCTCTCTCTCTCTCTCTCTCTCTCTCTCTCTCTCTTTCTCAAGGCACTTACACTAAGGAATAAAGAAACGGATGGTGTGTATAAGCTTGTGGGAGAACCAAAGTGGAGATTAATGATCTTCCTTTCTTTTAATTTGTCAGCACGTTTTCCTGGCTTGCATCGTAACATCTGGGTCAGAAAGTACAGGCATGGGACCCTCCTACTCGCGGGCATGTGCTTCTTATACCAACTTTGGTCTTACCAGTAAAAACAAAGAATAAGAGGAGCTAGGATAATAAAGCTTTTTTTTTTTTTTGAATCCTATAGACTACTTAGCTTTGCAACCATTTTAATATTTTTTTTGTATTGTCAAAAATTTATGATATCTTAAGATAACTAGATAGTTTAACATTTTTATAGGAGATATAACAAAAAGCATTCTCATTTAAAATAGTTGCTTTAACAATAGCATATGCAAAATACCATTATAAATCTACAAAATAACATACAGAAAACATCTCAATTCCAAACGGGAACACTGTTTTGCAAAAATCATATGGATCACAAAAGATCGGTAACAAAAACGGCTTTACTGTCCTTTGTATCCATCTTCCATTAAACTGGACAAAATTTCCTTGAGGCGCCTGTTGTAGACGCATGGTCGTTCCATCTGAACAAGATGACCGGCTTTCTCAATCTGTTGCAGCATAGTTCTATCCCCCAGTTGCCTGTAAAAGTCCAGTTGTTTCAGTTTTATTTCGTATTCAGGCCTATCATCAATGATCACCTAAACACATGCATCAACCAAAAGTACAGTAAAGCATACCTCTTCAAGTCGTTGGCAACTTCCATGGTGAAAATGACGTTATTCCCTCCCTAGAGTAGATGTATCCTCTGCAGAAATTTGCATTAGTACGCAAACAAATGTCTCAAACCACTATGTTACTGTTGACTCCTGCACATTGTTTTTACGTGTAGCTTTAGAAAAAAATTATGATATTGGATAACGTGGAAATCAAGTGTGTGTATTCTTTTATGCCGAACTTTTTGGTATATTATGTTTTTTTATATGTGAATGTATTTGTATATCTTACAGGTCAATTCAAGAGAGAGAGAGAGAGAGAGAGAGAGAGAGAGAGAAAAAGAAAAACAAATCTTTTGTATCGAAACTGGACCTTCAAATGAAACTAATTCGATCGTGAATTGGGTCCTTGTATAAAGTGTTTCCTCACACAGGAGAAGAGGAGATGTACCAAAATCTGATGCGGGGAGATCCTACTCTCTTTTAAAAATTAGTTTCAAAAGAAGAAATATATTTTTTTAACATATACAAGTGAAGACTCACATGATTGATATATTTTTAAGTCTAAAAGTACTGCACAACCGTGGTTTTTCAAGGATAGAGATAACAGAAGATAAGGCACAGAGAGCGGGATTGACGCTTGATCCCGACACGTTAACGTCACTGTTGCTGTTGCTGTTTCTGTTACTGTTCAACTACTCCAGACTATATGGATGTCACCGAGAACTGACGCTTATCAAGAAAATGCTTGACTTGCCTTCACTACACGTAAACCATTTGTCTGGATGCTCCAAGCCAGCGACAGTAAAATTTGATGACCAAATTATTTGGTCCCGATATGGATTAGACAGATGGTGATATTTGCAATTATTTTGAAAGGAATGGGAAAGAGGGATAGGATCTCGTGTTCATAATGAGAGAATATCTACTATTTTATGGCAATGTTTCCAGTCTAACCTTCATCGCGTTTAAATGTCGTCCTGGAACCGTGGAGGATTTAAATTTGCATGTGTAAGAAAGTGGGTATCCCTTAAATTGATGATATAGAAAATGTAGAAAAATTTCAAACCTGTCGGTAATGAGTTAGGGTGAAGTCCTTGTCATCGATGACCAAAGCCTTGAGAAGCTCTATTCTTTCCTTTCTGTTGTTAAACATCGCCTGCAAGTATCATAGATGTATTAGTGAAAACAGGGGAGGGGGGACTAAACAAACTTATGTAGATGAAATGTGAATGAAATGCACAATTCTTATGTAAAATATTGGAGACGAAAGCCTTGTATTGAAATGTTACCATTCTTAAATCCAGAGTCTAGATTGATTTGTTGTATTTTTCATGTAACTTCGATCTTTTAAGATATAATCAGTAAATGAATAAAAAAGTTTTCATTCTAATTTATTTAACCTTGAGTTTAAAGTATACTCAACACACAAAGAGTATGGAAAACAAAAATTTTATAATAAAAAGATATAGTTTTGGGGTAGTTTTAAATATAAAAATGCTTTTCATGTTAAAAATCTTTTAAATATAGGACTGTATCTAGACCAACATGAAAGGCTTCTTAGGCCTAGAAGGGAAAAATCTGCTTTTAGAACCTTATTAGGTATGCCCTGTGATATTCCCCAAAAGTACTCATGAGGGAAGGGGAGCACCTACTCATATAAGACACAAAAATGAAACTCCAAGTATGGGACGAAATCCCAACAATATCTAATATAAATAGGTATCAAAAACGGAATTCTCAGGTTTACGTAAAATAAGACATATTTTTGTACCATTTTCCTTCTTTTATTCTGCTACTCAGTCCCCTCTGCCAAAAGAGAAAAGAAATGCTCATTCTCAACCATCACAAAATATTGTCTGCAAAAGGTTGAACACAAGCAGTACAATATCCTGTTTTCTAAAGAGCATAGAAATCAAAGCGTGCTTTGCTTCAGTTCTTCCCCAGCCAAACAATTCCTCCATTTGCAGATGGTTTCAAGCAAACTGTCGTGTACCTCACTTCAACTTATATGATATGCAGAAAGACACGACTCTATATGTAATGCGTGCTTAAGTTGGTGGAAAGCAGAAATATAAAATTTACCAGACTGCTTTGGCTTCCCTAATAATCTCCTTATTTTGTATCTTGATTTTCGTTGACAAGACCAGTCACCTCTGTTCCTGGTCAAAATACGGATTTCTACTATGGTCTTGCCGCGGAAGAGATGGCTGGACTCACCCGACAAGTGTTGTAACTTTGATAGCCTGTCGTGGTGAAAGATGTCAAGAATTGACAAGACTGTGTTCTAGGTTGATTTTGGTTCGCAAAACTATACATGAAAAATGAAAGGATTCTGCTTCACAAGCAGACAAACTACGCCGATAAAACTAAATGGCTTCGCATACAATCCACACGAACCACGAGAGGTGGAAAAGTGACGGAAGCATACCTTAGATAAAAGAAAAATAGAATTTGGCAGGTTTTATGGTTCGGTTTGACTAAGTGAGCGGAGACGTAAGTGTAGTAATGTAAACAACAAATTGGATGTTGGTAAGGTAAGTATGTGCAAAGGAAGCAAATATAAAATAAAGTACAAAGGTGAGATAAAAAGCAAAAGAGAAAAAAATAAATTCCATGAACACGAGGCCATCGGCCTGTTGCAACTACACAAAGCCAAACATGGCTTTGGTGTTATGATTGATTGGATTGAATTGGAATTACATGAGGCTTACAAAAGGTTTGCTAGATACTTTCTCCTATACAAGTTGTGCCATTATATAAACATTTTAGCACGCTTGTCACTTCCAAGCAATTGTTAGGAAGTTTACATGAGGACTTTACATAAAGTTAAAGCTAATTGTCCAGACTTCACTCCTTTTCACTTTCTTCTTTTTGCATCTTTTATATCATGACTTTCATGTCCATCAACTTGTGAGTAGATGCAGGGTTGTATGTTTTTCCAAGTTCTACAGCATGACTTTTCACGCTCAAGACTTACTGTTTAGGACTAGGAGACTTTGATGTCTCATGTTGGCCTTCATACAACGTGTGTGCCAACTCACCATCTTTATGCATGAACTTGGAGAATGTTGATTTAACTACACCAATGGCATATAGCTTCTGACTAAGGTGGAAAGCATGGTAGATAATGCAATTACACTTAGCATGTGAGGTGAAATTCCATTGCAACTTGTTTAAATCAATGGTTGTAACACAGATAGTCTTTGAAAATGAAATCAGGCAAACGCAGCAGACTGTAGGTGGCATTTGAAAAAGCTTCTTAACGCCGTGGACGGTCTCCGGGAGGAGATATTTTGGCCAGGATCGGAAACCAATCGGCTTAAGGGATGCAGGGCTTATCAACTCGGTCAAGGCCACGACCGAGCATGTCACCACCATGGACTCGACCTAAGTCTGGGAACATCTCCGCCATCTTGAACCCAACCATCCCGCAGTGGCCCAACCCCACCAACGTGCACCTCTCGAGCTCCAGCTTTCTCAAAGCCTTAGCGACACACTCGACTTGAAACGCCAGCGACCGTTCTGGCCTGTAAGCGATTGTTTCTGATTTCGAAGTCTTCATGACCCAATTCATTACAAAATTTTTTAGAAAAGGAGGTTTGTTTAGCTAAAATTACCACACATGAAGTGCAATATCTTGAACAAAAGTGGGGATTGTTAGCTTAATTTTTTATTTAAGCTTACTAAAGTGGGCTATGTTATGTTAGTCCATGAAAGTTCTAAATATGGACTGGCTGATGTGGAGCGTGGCTAACCAAATAGGGCCGTGATGAGTGGGCCTATTGGGTTGCACATAAGGTAAGGCTAGGTCTTATCTTCTAGCTCATATAAATACGTAATGTTCTTAGGGTTTCATAAGGTTGCTTTTCACAAAAGAGGCGAAACCTAGGTTCTCTCATCGAGCTAGTGATTCTTATGAGAATAGAGGATATTCACCTAAGCCCGAATTCAAAGAGCATTATTGGGTCTACAACGACGAAAGAATGGATCGCAAGAGCGGTATGTTTCTATGAATTCTATTTTTATTTGTTTGCTAAATCAAAATCATACAAACAGTGTTTTAGATCTGTCTACACAGATCCTATGAAGTTTCTTTATCCAAAATGTGGTATCAGAGCATTGTAGATGAGGTCTAAAATCCGGTTTTGATTTTTATTTGGTTTACAAAATCGTGTTTGTTTTTCTGTTCGGGTCAAAATGTGATTTGCTAAACATTTGGGTGTTGTTTGTGATTTGGAAATACAATTTTCAGATTATTTGGGTTTAAACTGTAATTTTAAAATTTTCAAATTAACAAAAATCCCAAATCGCATTCACGGGCAAAATTTGATGAAATTTCGAACGGAGTGTGATGTTTTTCTCTACAATCCGTCTCTATGCACAGTTGATCTACAGTTCTACACGAACTTTTAGCACAAAAATCGCATTCTTGAGTCAATTTTTCGTTTTTGCCTAAAACCTAACTTTTAGGTTCAAATTTGGTCATTTTTTAGCGTTTAATCGGCCAAAGAACAGTTTTTCCATGTGTTTCCGGCCAATATGTGTCGGAATCGATGCAGATTTCGTGCTAATTTTGCACGAATCTGCGAATCGCAAACGAAATCATTCGCGGTTCATTCGGGTTCCGTTCGGGTCGTTTTCGACCCGAATAGCAGGATCAACCCGCTTCGCAGGGTCATCCGGGTCTGACCCAACAGGGCTGGACCCGGGTCAGGATGGTCCGACCCATTCGGGTCGGGCCGGCCTGGCCCATCAGGGTGTGCCCGATCCGGCCCATTCGGGTCGGTCATGGTCCGGCCCATTCGGGTCACCGGTTCGGCCCATTCGGGTCAACCCAATCCGGTCCATCCGGGTAAGGCCCATTTGGGTCAACCCGGTCCAGATCCATTCGGGTCCATGAACCCGACCCGGTCAACGGTCAACGGTAAAAAAAAAAGTCAACTATTTTGACCAGAAACTTTGACTGGCGCGTGAGAGCGCGTGGATGGTCCAAATTGAGTGCGGTTTGAACCAGAATGTGTATTTTTGAATAACAAACATTTTGATATATTATATGATATATTTTATATATTTTTTCAGTCTCTTTTGATGCTTTAAAGTTTGGAGCATGTATGTTGACATCTTGTTTATTTTCTTGCATACTTAAGTTTGTTTATAGACATACTCTGTATGCTATTATAGTATATGTAATTGAAGCATGCATTTAGTTGAATCTGTTAAAGTGTTAATTCATATTCTAATGAATACATAAACCATGTCTCGCAGTATGAGAATGATCCAATTAGGTTGTGACTGCCAAAGTGGCACAACTTAATTGTGTTCAAGTAGTTTTCTCATGCAGATGGGGACGTTTTTAGTTTTAGTATATAGTTATACTCCCAAAGGAGGTGATTATATATTAGAACATAAAGAGTTGCATAGTTAAAATGCATGTGTTTAGACTAATTGGATTAGTCTATACATCTAAAGGTGGTAGATTATGAAAATTAGAATATTCTCATGGCCTTTACTATACTGAGATTTTACAGTGATTGTTATGTATTCTACCCAAAGGTGTTTACATGATAGAGTTTGTGAATCTCCAAATATGTGATTGTATTTATATAGTACTCGTATATTACTAATGTTGTATTGGCTCACTTTCAGTCACCTTTCCTATCAACAACCAAATGATTACTATTGAGACACTTACGGGTGCGAACTTTAAAAGATGGAAAGAGGATGTTATGTTCGCGATGGAGATGACAGATGTACATTCTGCTTTTACTATAGAACAGCCAGCTGCTCTTACTGAAGAGAGTACTGAAGAGCAAAAGAAAACTTTTGAATCATGGACAAGGAGTAATCGGATTTGTTTATTGTCCATGAAGAGATCAATCATGGATCATCTTAAGAGTGGGTTGCCTGTGGACGGTACTGCTAAGGCATTTATGGAAGCTGTAGAAAGCAGGTATAAGGTATCTTCAAATGCTGAAACAGGGCAGCTTCTTCAGGCATTATATGCCATGAGGTATGATGGAGCTGGTGATGTAAGAGATTACATCATCAGAATGGTAGATTACCAATCAAAGCTTAAGGCTTTGGATGTTGCACTCCCTGATGCATGTGTTGTCCACCATGCTCTGAATTCGCTTCCTCCTAAATTTGGAATAACCAAGACTACCTATAATAATCAGGAGGAAAGCTGGTCTTTTAATGATCTGATTGCTAAAGTAGTAGCTGAGGAAGAGAAGTTGAAGTGAGACAAGTCGCATATGGTAATGTATTCTCCTAATTCAAATGTGGGGAAAGGCAGAAGAGTAGCTGCACCAAATCATCCAGGTATTCCTTCAACCTCTAAGAATGTTAGTACATTTGGTCATAAAAGTGGGGTCAAGAAAACACTCTTTAAGAAAGAAAGTGATCGTTGCTTCTTTTGTAAGAAGAAAGGTCACATGAAGAAAGAGTGTAACAAATACAAATCTTGGCTTCAAAAGCGCAAGCCAGCAGGTACTAGTTCTTTGGTTTTTGTTTGTGAATCTAATATATCTATAGCCCCATCAAGTTCTTGGTGGCTAGATACTGGTGCAACTAATCATGTTGCTTTTACCATTCAGGGGTTCATAAACAAGCGGAGACCAAGTAAAGATGAACTATGGCTTACAGTTGGGAATAATGCTAAAGTCCCTGTAGACTTTGTGGGAGATATTGTTTTAACATTAGATTCAGGTTTTCAAATGTTATTGAAGAACACTTTTTATGTACCGTCTTTTAGATGAAATTTAATTTCTGTTTCTGTTTTAGACATGGATGGTTATGCATTTAAAATAAAGAATTCAATGATTACTTTTTTTTACAGTTCAAATAAAGTTGGATCTTGTGTTTTATCTTATGGTTTATATTAATTAAGTTTATCTCCTTATAATGTCTATAATATTGAAAAGGTTGTTCCCAAAAGGTCTTTACCTAAAGAGCAATCATACATGTTGTGGCATAAAAGGCTTGGTCACATTTCTAGAGAAAGGGTGGATAGATTGATAAAGTCTAACATTCTTCCTCCTCTTAAAGATGATCTAGTGACATGTGTTGATTGTTGTAGAGGCAAAATGGTCAAGATAAAGAAAAAGACTGCAAATCGCAATTCTGATCTCTTAGAGATTATACACACTGATATCAGTGGACCCTATACATCAACCTTATGCAGAAATGTATATTTTATTACATTTATAGATAATTTTTCCCGTTATGGTTACCTGTATTTGATTAAGGAAAAGTCTGAGTCTCTTGATAAATTCAAGATTTTCAAGACTGAAGTCGAAAAATAGTTGGGAAAAATAATCAAGGTTGTTAGGTCAGATAGAAGGGGAGAATACTATGGCAAACATGGCGATGCTGGACAACTTAAAGGCCCGTTTGCTAAATATTTAGAAGACTCTGGAATAGTTGCTCAATTTACAATGCCAAGGAGTCCTGAACAAAATGGTGTAGCTGAAAGACGTAACAGGACTCTTATGGATATGGTGAGAATTATGATTAGTAGAACTAATTTACCTGGTTTCTTATGGGGAGAAGCTTTGAAAACAACTCTTTATATACTCAATCGAGTACTCACAAAAGTTGTTCCGCTTACGCCATTTGAGTTGTGGACTAGTCGTGTACCTACTTTAAACCATTTAAGAGTTTTGGGATGTCCTGCAGAGGTAAGATTGTATAATCTAACTCTAGGCAAGTTGGATTCAAGGACTACAAGATGTTATTTTGTTTCTTATCTTGACTATTCTAAGGGATATCGTTTTTATAACCTATCTGGAGGGACTAGAATTGTAGAGTCTCAAACTGTAAAGTTTTTAGAGCTTGATGTAGCGGAAAATGTTATAAGTACTCCTTCACCAATTCAGGATGCAGATGTAGTAGGCACGTCTGTGACGTTTTCTTTACCTACTCAAGCAATAGAAGTGCCTATAGTACCAACTGTAAGGACTTCTGAGTCTTCATCATAATGATGTCTGGGAACTAGTTGAGTTACCTAAAGGTTGTAAACCTGTTGGTTGTAAATGGGTATATAAGACCAAAAAGAGTTCTACTGGTCAAGTTGAAAGGCTTAAAGCTAAATTAGTAGCAAAAGGTTTCACACAGAAAGAAAGAGTAGATTATAATGAAACTTTTTCTCCAGTATCTTCTAAAGATTCCTTTAGAATTGTAATGGCTCTAGTAGCTCATTTTGATATGGAATTACACCAAATTGATGTTAAAACTGCTTTTCTAAATGGAACGCTAGATGAAACAGTGTATATGAAACAGCCTGAAGGTTTTGAAATGAAAGAAGGAGAAAAGCTTGTTTGTAGACTTAAGAAGTCTATTTATGGATTAAAGCAAGCTTCTAGACAGTGGTACATAAGGTTTGATAGTTTTATCACTTCATGTGGTTTTGTGGAGAATAGAGTAGATCGTTGTATATACACAAAGATTAGTGGGAGCACTCCGATCTTTCTTGTCCTTTATGTGGATGACATTTTACTTGCAAGTAATAGTCAAACGTTACTTCATGAGACTAAAGAATTATTGTCAACTCAGTTTGATATGAAGGATCTCGATAAAGCAACTTATGTTTTAGGGATTGAAATTCAAAGGGACCGTTCTCAGCGTTTATTGGGGCTTTCTCAAAAGGCATATATAGGTCGAATTCTTGAACGGTATAACATGGAAGATTGTAAAGGAGGTAAGGTGCCAATCTATAAGAGTGATAAATTAAGTAAAGATCAATGCCCTGCGACAAAGGAAGAGAAAGCTTTAATGAGGAATATACCATATGCAAGTGCGCTTGGTAGTATTATGTATGCTCAAGTTTGTACGTGCCCTGATATAGCTTTTATAACAGGACTTCTTGGAAGATATCAATCGAATCTTAGACAAGAGCATTGGGTAGCTGTTAAGAAGGTCTTAAGGTACTTAAAGAGAACAAAAGATTGTATGATGACTTACAGGCATGTAAAAGAATTAGAGCTGGTTGGGTATACAGATTCAGATTTTGTTGGATATAAGGATGATTGGAAATCTACATCAGGATATGTGTTTATGATGGCAGGAGGAGCTATTTCATGGAAAAGCTCAAAACAGACAATGATGACATCTTCAACCATGCATTCGAAATTTATGGCATGCTATGGAGCATCCATTCAAGCTGTTTGGCTAAAGAACCTCATAAGAGAATTACAAGGCTTTGATTTTGTTAATAGACCAATCAAGTTATACTGTAATAATAGAGCCGCAGTATTGTTTATTAACAATAACAAAAGTCTAGGAGGGTCCAAACATATAGACATAAAGTACTTAACCATAAAGGAAAAGGTTAAGGAAGGTGAAATTTCAGTAGAGTCGATTAGTACAGTTGATATGATAGTTGATCCGCTTACTAAAGGTCTAAGCCCTTGTGTTTATGAAAGACATGTCAATAGCATGGGCTTAGTGGCATCATGGGATGTTTTTGTATAGTGGGAGCTTTTAATCTTCTCTTTAAAGACTTAAGGTAAAAGTATACCTTAAGCATTGGCTGGAATTACATAGCCATAAGGATATCTTGTAACATATAAAGTTTAACTCAAGTTATAAAGTGCAAGATATGTTAAAAGGTTCATTGGAACCATAAAGTAAATTCTCTGATGACATTCTGTTATCGAAGGAGAGAGAATTAGACTGACAACAGTAATAACGCATACAGAAATTGTTAAAGTGTTATATAGTTGCCACATCACCATATTTATCTATGTTAAGAGATTGAAGATTTTGTGGTCATGATTGGTGTTATATCTCTTAATATGTATAGTTACTAGTGTGATTCAAAGTTTAAGATCTCATATGGCTGGTTTTAGTTCAGAACTGTTTCTGGATCAATGTAAAGATGCGCATTATTTCAGTTTAATATAGCCCAAGTGGGAGAATGTTAGCTTAATTTTTTATTTAAGCTTACTAAAGTGGGCTATATTATGTTGGTCCATGAAAGTTCTAAATATGGACTGGCTGATGTGGGCTGTGGCTAACCAAATAGGGCCGTGATGAGTAGGCCTATTGGGTTGCACATAAGGTAAGGCTAGGTCTTATCCTCTAGCTCATATAAATACGTAATGTTCTTACGGTTTCATAAGGTTGCTTTTCACAAAAGAGGCAAAACCTAGGTTCTCTCATCGAGCCAGTGATTCTTATGAGAATAGAGGATATTCGCCTAAGCCCGAATTCCAAAGAGCATTATTGGGTCTACAACGACGAAAGAATGGATCGCAAGAGCGGTATGTTTCTATGAATTCTATTTTTATTTGTTTGCTAAATCAAAATCATACAAACGGTGTTTTAGATCTGTCTACGCAGATCCTATGAAGTTTCTTTATCCAAAAAGGATTACTGATCTTCCTTTCTTTTAATTTGTCGGCACGTCTTCCATGGCTAGTATCATAATATTTGGGCCAGAAAGTAGCGGCTTGGGACCTTCTTTTCCTATAAAAAGAATATAGGAAAAGAGAAGCTATGAGAGTGATGCATTTTTCTTTCAATCCTATAAAATATTAGCTTTGAGACGATTTTAATATATTTTATTGTATTAATAAAAATTTATAGTATCTTAAGAAACTAGATAGTTTATCATTTTTGCAGGAGATATAACGAAATTAAAACATATATTGTGATTTTGTCAATTTCATATAGAAAATATAAGTCATCTTTTTTTTGAATATGCATAGACAAGGATAATTTGAAAAAGTATTTTTACTCATAATGGAATCCGACATGATATTAAAAGACAAAATGGAGAACTACACTAAATGATCAAAGCAATAAAAAAAAAAGAATTTAGCTATCAAACTTCTCTAGATGTCTTTCCTAACTTATATTTATTGTATATGGGTTAAACAAAATAGAATACGTTTTCAGGAAAAAACAATAGATATCCTTATTCTCTTCGCAAAAATAAAGAAGATAGTAAAATAAAGAACTTATTTATTTAAAAATATAAAATCTTCCTAAGATAATGTTATTTTAAGTAAGACTTAAAGGCTTTCAACTTCTATATTTTCATAGAATTGGTGACTTTTGTAATACTGAGGTATGCCCATGTGCTTTTATACTTTAATATTTATTTGTACAAATTATCTTTTCACAAAAAAAAATAATTATTTAAATTTAAATGCAATAAAAAAATTCTTATTTTATTTATATGTGAACCACTATTTATCAACAAGTGCCTAATTTAGTAAAAACAAATATCGTTTAGGATCTATTGTTCCCAAATTTGACACTTTGAAATTGTATGAATCATCAAAAATAGACTAAAAAAATATATTATTAAAATACAATTAAAAAAACTAATCCTTTTGCCACTATTAAGTTCATGGCTTATAAAATAATAAAAACTTAGCAATTGTATGTGCAAAAAACCATTTTACATCTATAAAATAACACACAAAAAACATCTCAATTCAAAACAGGAACACTGTTTTGCAAAAATCATATGGAGCACAAAGATCAGTAACAAAAACAGCTTCATTATCCTTTGTGTCCTTTCTGTCCATCTTCCATTAAATTTGTCAAAATTTCCTTGAGACGCCTGTTGTAGACGCATGGTCGTTCCATCTGAACAAGATGACCGGCTTTCTCAATGTGTTGCAGCGTAGTTCTATCCCCTAGTTGCCTGTGAAAGTCCGGTTGTTTTGCAATCATCAGTTTTATTTCGTATTTAAGCGTATGATCACCTAATACACATGCATTAAGCAAAAGTACAGCAAAGCATACCTCTTCAAGTCATTGGCAACTTCCAAGGGGAAAATGATGTCATTCCCTCCCCACAGTAGCTGTATCCTCTGCAGAAATTTGCATTAGTGCGCAAACAAATGTCTCAAACCACTATGTTACAAAGGACTCCTGCTCGTTGTTTTTATGTTTAGCTTTAAGAGAAATGAAGTATAATATTGGATAGTGTTGAAATGAAGTATGTGTATTCCTTCATTATGAATTTTTCTGTATATTATGTTTTTTATATGTGCACGTATTTCTCTATCCTACAAGTCAATTCAAGAGAAAAACCTTAATCTTTAAATATAATATTAAAACTTAGGTTTTAAATGAGAGACTTATTTGTTCATAAATTAGGTCTTTCTATAAAGTGTTTCCTCATGTATGCGAAGAGGAAATGTACCAAAATCTCATGTATATCCTACATTTTTAGTAAACTAATTTAATGTGCTTCTTATCTGTGAAGATCCTAATCTCTTATAAGAATCAGTTTAAAAAGAAGAAATATACGTTTTAACATATATACATGAAGACTAACATGATGGATATATTTGTTAGTCTAAAAATACTGTGTACCTTCCAACATAACTGAGGTTTTACTAGGATTTTCTTCTCATGCAAATTACCAATTGAACCACAACAGAGACAAAACAAGATAAGGAATAGACAGCGGGATCGATGCTGGAACCCACACGTTACTGTTATTGTTCAACTACTCTGTATATTATATTCATATCGGACATTAATGTTCTGATGCTTATCAAAACAAATCTTTGACTTCCCTTCACTATTCGTAAACTATTAGTCTGGATGCACAAGCCAGCGACGGTATAACCCGATAATTGAATTATTTGCATTTATTTTTGCAAGGAATGGGACAGGGGGTACGTTCACGTGTTCATAATGAGAATATCTATTACTTATGGTGATGTTTCCGTTCTAACCTTCGTCGCATTTAAATATCGTTCTGGAACCGTGGAGGATTTGAATTTGCATGTGTAAGAAAGTGGGTATCACTTAAATTGATGATATAGAAAAAGAAGAAACATTTCAAACCTGTGGGTAATGAATTAGGGTGAAGTCCTTGTCATCAATGACCAAAGCCTTGAGAAGCTCTACTCTCTCCTTTCTGTTGTTAAACATCGCCTGCAAGTAATCATAGATGTGTTAGCGAACACAAGAAAAAGATAAACAAACTTATGTAGATAAAGTTTGAATGAAATGCACACACAAAAAAAAATTATATAAGTATTGAAGACAAAAGTCCCATGTGAAAAAGTTACAATTCTTAGACCAGAGTTCTAGTACTAGAGTCAAAAGTGATTTATTGTAGCTTTTATTTAATCTTGATCTTTTAAAACATGTTCAATAAATGAATGAAAAATATCCATTCCAATTTATTCAATCTTGAATATAAAATATGCAATACACAAGGAGTATTGGAAATAAAAATTTTACAGTAAAAAGATATGATTTTTGGATACTCTTTAAATATAAAAAAAATATTTTTCCAACTAAAGAGCTTTTATGTTGAATTATAGGTCTATATCTAGACCAAACTGAAAGGCCTGTGGGCTATTGGTCGCGAGACTATCCGCCTGAAAGGGGAAAGATTGCTTTACTAACCATATTAAGTAGGCCCTATTATGTTCTCCAAAAGTACTTATGAAGGAAGAAGAGCGCCAACTCATATAAGACCCAAAAATGAAACTCCAATTCTAGTGTCGGACAAAATACCAACAATATCTGATATAAATAGATATAAAAAATGGAATTCTCATGTTTACCTAAAATAAGAAGTTACGTATTTTTGAACCGTTTTCTTCCTTTCATTTTGCGACTCAGTCCCCTTTCCCCAAAGAGAAAAAAAGAAATGCACATTCTCAACCATCACATAATATTGTCTCCCAAAAGTTGACCAAAATTGGTGCAATATCCTGTTTTGTAAAGAACATAGAAGGCAGAGAGTGCTTTGCTTCAGTTCTTCCCCAGCCATATAATTCCTCCATTTGCAGATGGTTTCAAGCAAACTGTCGTGTACGTCAGTTCAACATATATGATATGCAAAAAGACTCGACTCTATCTGTAATATGTGCTTAAGTTGGTGGAAAGCAGAAATTTAAAATTTGCCAGACTGCTTTGACTTAGGGCTTTCTCTAGATAAGAATAGTACCATTTAAAATCCTCTATTTTGTATCTTGATTTTCGTTCACAAAACCACTCACCTCCGTTCCTGGATCAAAACATGGAATTTTACGGTTGTCTTGTTCCGGAAGAGATGGCTGGCCATAACCTTAAAAGTGTTATAACTTTACTAGCCTGTCGTGGTGAACGATGTCAAAAATGTGTTTTGTTTTTTTCGGTTGGGAAACGTCATGAATCCGTTTAGTGAATTGACATGGCTGTCTACTAGGTTGATTTTGGTTCACAAAATTATACATGAAAAATGAAAGGACTCTCGTCTTCACGAATAGATAAACTACGCCGATCAGACTAAATGGCTTTGCATACAATCCATACGAAACAAGAGAGGTAGAGGAGTGACGGAAGCATACCTCCAGATAATCTTTGAAAATGAAATCAGGCAAACGCGGCAGTCTGTAGGTGGCAATCTGAAAAAGCTTCTTAACGCCGTTGACTGTTTCCGGGAGCAGATATTCCGGCCAGGATCGGAAACCAATCCGCTCAAGGGATGCAGCGCTGATAGACTCGGTCAAGGCCGCGACGGAGCATGTCACCACCATGGACTCGACCAAGTCCGGGAACATCTCCGCCATCTTGAACCCCACCATCCCGCCGTAGCTCAACCCCACCAACGTGCATCTATCGACTCCCAGCTTTCTCAGACCCTTAGCGACACACTCGGCTTGAAACGCCGGCGACCGCTCTGGCCTGTCAGTGATTGAACCGCCGAAGAAGAGAAAGTCCGGTACGTACACCCTGTACTTCTTTGCTAGAGCCAAGACTTGGAACTGCCATGTTATGATCCCATCCGCTGCAAACCCATGAAGAAACACCACGGCAGGCTTTGGTTTCAGCTCCTTGTTCTCGTCGCCATTGCCGGATTCACTGGGGACCCAGAAGTTCAACACCGTTCCTGGTTCTATTTCCACTATCTGGTGCCTCACCCCAACCAAACTCATCACCCACAGCAACAATGGCTTGTACACTGCAAAAATGTTCCCCATCTCTCTGTTTCTCTCTTCCCGAACACAGAGACAATGCAATGAAGAAAGTCAAATATACAAAGATGTGGGAGAATATCGGAAAGTGATTTCGAGCTTCCTTTTAACTAATTGAAACTGCTCCTGCTGTCTGGTCAGAAAGAGCAGGAGTTGAATCCTGACTTTTCCCCCTAGGAAGATAAAATTCCGTATAAAGTCAATAACCGTGAGCCCAGCTAAGATGTTACCTTTTATGCGCACGAAGAATTTATGATAACCCAAGTATATAATTCAATAAAACTACAAATGGTCTCACATTTGTCTTTTACATATATATATATATATAGAGACACACCTAAACTTAAATATTAAATGACTAATTTGGAACCAAAAGATATCAGACGGCTAATTTTGTCACCAAGCAAGTGATCGACCCTTCACTTAATAACAAAGAAATAAGTCAAACTGTTTAATTTCTTATTTGTCTCCTCGCTTTTTGTCTTTTTATTTTATTTTTTATTTGTCCTGTCTCCTTTATGGTTGGAGAGCTTTCATCGAATTAAAGGCTTGTCTGTAAGCACAAAACGTGTTCGAATGGGACCAAGGACTGCCGGCCAAGGTTCTGCCAAATCTGATCAAGTAAAAAATAAGTTATACGGTGGTTTGCTAGGAGGCTTGGTGGGCCGAAACTTGCTCTATGGCCCACATTTTTGGGTGTCAATTTGAACTTGATTTTTATATTATAAGTTCAAAACTATTTATATAAATATAAGGAGTCTTTCTTTTTAATAAAAAAGAAGTACAGATAATATAAAACTTATATCACACTATTTTATTGCAATTCACTTTAAGAGTAGGAAACTATTTTTAATGAGGACTTTATTAATAAATTAAGGAATATTATACTTAGACATGACTTTTAATATCATATTATATTATAAAATCCAATTCAACCTAAAAGCTACATAAAAAATAAAAGGGTATTTGAAAAAAAAAAGAAATTTTCAAACAAGATTTAAATCATATAAAACTTTCAACATAATACATCTCATCATACCACCAACCTAGTTGCATAGTCATTTTCCAACTACTAAATCAAGTAATTGATTCATTTAGCTTCCCCATGTGGCTATTAAATCGACTAACTTGGTGGTATGATAAGACATAGGTACACGTCTCTCACTTTGAAATTAAAAAATTAGTTTCATAAGAATTTTTGTTCATACATAAAAGAGTATTTCGGAACATCATAATGATAGGATTTGTTCCTATATTTTTGTACATTAAATTTTATTGATGTAAACTTACTTTTTTACAAAAAAAAAATTACACTTAAACATGAGTTTTAATACCGTATTGTAAAGTCAATTCAATTCAAAAGTTAAATTAAGAATAACTTGATAGTTTGAACTAGGCAATTATCTTGTTCTTCTGTCCTCCCTTAATGTCTAGTTTTCTGTGTTTAGTTACTGGATCTTTGTTCTTGTATTTTGATGTTCCGATGAATTTAACATTTTATGAATTCCTCACAAGCAATATGCATGAGCCAATTGTACATTGAGTTCATTTCATTCAGTTTATGACAGGGTTTGAACAGGGGAACAGGAGTGTATCGCCATTTGCATTTCCCAATGGTTTACTGAAACTCATTCCCTTCTTTTCAGCTGAGGAAACTTGGCCAGAAAGTGTGTACATTTATCCACATAGAGCAGCTTCAGGTCTCAGTTAATTACATCATCAAAGGTTCTTATACTTTCATGTATAATTTATCTTAAATCTTTAATATTTTAATTTAGTATTATTTTTATATGTATAATTTTGTCAATGAATACTTAATTTAATTGAACAAATTCTGTTTCAGATTAAAGTGGTCTTAGATTTCACAATCGCCCCACCCCATTACCAAAATTTTAGGAGAAAAATTCATCGAAGATTCTGTAAGAGAATTATTTGGAAAACCTATTCTGAAAAAAAATTCTATATTATCAACATAGAAGTTGACAAAATCTCATAGGAGCCCACATGGAGGAAAATATTTGGCACCCTTCAATGCATTTGTTGGTTGGAAGTGTGGATTTTCCCTCCAACACCTACTCAAGGTCTAAACTTGAGGAGGCATTATTCATTGCCTTTCATTTTCATTGTATTACAGATTCCACGTTGCTGTCTAAGAGCAATTGTGTCAGCATCAGCAAGTGGGCGTAATTAACAGGACCCTCCCCTCTTCAATCAATAACAACACAAAGGTTCTCCTCCCATTGCCGTGCAATTTATGATATACATTACTCCAGCATCGCTTTTGTCCTTGTTCTAAAATTTCCTGCACTGTAAACGATGAGTGAAGCTCTGGGCTTGGTGCACTACAGCAAGAGTTTTCTTGCTCTTGCTTGTTAATGAAAAATAGAACAGAGCCGTTTTGGAAAAAAATCTTGTTTGACAGAATGTTTTAACTAATCACATTTATAAGCTTTAACATTGGATCATTTTTTAAAAAAAAAATAACTCATGTATCCACTCACACACCTTAAAGGTGTTAAATATGATACTTTAGTCTCAAGCAGTGTTTGTTTACCAATAAATTAGGCATTTGTCGACTTTTAATCTTGTATCAAAACTCAATTTCAGTATAGCACATGTGAACAACTAAAATCCTTATAGTGTCTCCACATCTAAGATAAGAAATGTGTTGTTACTTAAATCTTATTATGATATTTTTGTGAATTGGATAGATGTTTGGTAAACCCTAAATGGTTGCAAAGTAATATGGATTTCCCCATTGAATTTAGTACTCCTGGATTATCAGATCACAGTCCTTGCACTATCAAGGTAGGCAATAATAGACCAAGTCAGAAAAGGACTTTTAGATTTTTCAACTTCTGGCCAGACAACCCCCAATTTATGACAATAGTGAAGAATATTTAGCAACAAAGGGTTGATGGCACTATAATATACAGAATAATGATAAAGTTGAAGGAAATGAAAAAAGAGTTGAGAAAGCTAAATAGAGAGGAATTTGGAGAACTACCAAGGAAAACAAAGGTAGCAAGGAAGCAACTACAAATAGCATAAGCAAAGCTCTTTGATGACCCTTCAAATACCCAATTGTGCAATGAAGAAAAGGAGTGGTAAGAAAAGTTACTAATACATAGCAAGCATGAAGAAATACTTCTGAAGCAAAAATCAAGGAATAATTGACTGAAAGAGGGAGATTGTAATAGTAAAGTCTTTTTCAAAAGCATGATGAAGAGGAAAGCAAAAAATCACATTGTCAAGCTGGAATTAGATGATTGGCAACTTACTGAAGATCCTGTAATGATAAAGAACAAAATTCTAAGTTACTATCAAAACTTGCTAGGAAGGGCAAACCAACTTCAACCATTAGAAACAAGATTAAGAGAGTTATTTCCTATGAAAATTCCAGAAGAGATAAAGAGAAGCCTTATAGCAGACGTTCAAAGAGAAGATATATAAAAGGTCCTTAATACTTTTGGTGATTACAAAGCTCCAGGTCCTGATGGATATAATAGCTTCTTCTTCAAGAAAGCGTGGAGTATTATAGGGAGTGACATAGAAGATGCAATAATAGCTTTCTTTCAAAGGAGACAGCTACTGCGAAGCATAAATTCAACAGTAATCTCTCTTGTCCCTAAGAAAATTAATGCCACCAATATGAAAGATTTTAGACCAATATCTTATTGCAATATGTTGTACAAGATCATATCAAAAATTGTGGCAAGAAGATTAAGTTTAACTTTGCCTTATTTCATACATCCTTGTCAGACAACTTTTGTCCCAGAAAGGAACATTAAGGAAAATATTTTGTTGTGTCAAGAGTTAATGCACAATTATCACAAAGATATTCATGGGAAAAGGGTGGCAATTAAGGTTGATATTATGAAAGCATACGATTCAATAAACTAGAATGCAATCCTAAATACTCTGAAAGTTTTGAAGTTCCCAGACAAATTTAGATTGCTGATTGAAAGCTGCATCACTACTGTGGGATATTCTGTGAACATCAATGGCTCTCATACAGGTTTTTTTAAGGGGGTAAAGGGACTTAGACAAGGAGACCCTCTCTCTCCTTTTCTCTTTGTTATTGTGATGGAGATTCTTAACAGAATTATACAAAATAGAGTATCTTCTGGAAGGTTTAAATTTCACTGGAAATGGGCTAAAGAAAAGATCACTCATTATGCTTTGCTGATGATCTCTTTTTGTTTGCTCATGGAGATATTGAGTCCATACTGTGTTTACTAGATGCTATGCAAGAGTTTGAAGATATAACAGGTTTGAAGATGCATCCAGAGAAGTGTCAAATTTTCTTTTCAGGCTTGTCTGAACAGGAAAAGGCTCTAATACTTGATCATATTACTATCCAAGAAGGCCAACTTCCCATAAAATACTTAGGAGTGCCATTGATTACTAAAAGACTCTCCAACCTAGATTGTACTATCTTGACAGAAAAGATATTGAAAAGAATTAAAGGTTAGGAGTCTAAGCATATTAGTTATGGAGGGAGACTGCAGCTAGCAAAAAGTGTTCTGTTCTCATTGCAAACATATTGGATGCAAATTTTTCTACTGCCAAAACAGACCCTTTATGAAATTGAAAAAAGGATTAGAACTTTCCTTTGGACAAGTAAATCTAATGGACGATGTGTAGCGAAAGTGGCATGGAAAGAAGTCTGCTGGCCTAAAATTTTTGGAGGACTAGGTTTGATAGACATTCACACTTGGAATATGGCGGCTATTGGAAAACTCCTATGGTCTCTTGTGCACCCCAATTCAAACTCCTTATGGGTTAAATGGATGATAACAGAAAATTTGAAGGAAATGAATGTATTAGAAGTTGAGATGAAAGGATCATTAGCTTGGAGTTTTAGGAATATTTTACAAGTAAGAAGTGAACTCACACAACTAGTGACGGACTCATAATACAATATTGTCAAAAGTTATGTAGCACTAAGAGAGAACAGAGAAGATTCCAAATGGGCAACACTTGTTTGGAAAGTAGGAGTACCGAAGCATAATTTTATATGTTGGATCATTTTAAGAGACAAACTATCCACAGCAGATCGGGTGGCTAAATGGAATAGTTCAATGGATCTACAATGCAACCTCTGCCAACAAGAAGAAGAATCACATGAACATTTATTTTTTAAATGCAAGTTCACAAACTACATCTGGAAGGCTTTGTTAGGCATGAATGGATTAACTCGAAGAATTGAACACTAGAAAGCTGAAATATGTTGGATGATCAAGATTATTAAGAGGAAGAGCTTTGCAGCTACTTTGCTTAGTATATCTTTCAAGGCCGTATTGTATCACATTTGGAGTGAAAGGAATAGAAGAAGATTCAGCAATACAAGTCTAGAAAACTCAACCATTATTGCTAAAATCAATAAGGATGTGAGAGGCAAGATTTCATCTACTAGAGGAGTCAAGTTTACAAATTGTAATAAATTTTTACAAAAGCTTTGGAATTTGCCAAGTGTAATATTTGAGCTTAGATGATGATATTTTGTAATCGAACAATCTTGTAAATTTTTTTACGGGTGATATATAATTTGACCTTTCACCAAAAAAAAAAAAAAAGTTATACCTTTTCTGACATAGAACCCAACTGCTTCGTGGTCAATCTAAGCAACTATGGGCATCGGATACCTGTGGATGCAATCCTGCCATGGACTATTTGGTGAAGGCTTTACAATCCGCAGGGCCTCCCGAACTGCACTTTTACACTTGAAACCACTCCCAAAAGCAATCTGCCAGATGCGGTTCTTCTTCCGTATCCTCCCCTTGGATTCTGAATAAGCAAGCTCATACCAGATCGAACTCGACGAAGAGTAAATATTTTTCTTTTTTGTAAGACTTTTGTCATACTTTTCTCAACATGTTGTCATGTTAAGAGTAAAAAAAGAAATCGCAAAAATCATTGTAAAATAAAATTACCTTACTTGAACCTGTGCTTTGATAAGTTTATCAGCGTGATTTAATCAACGTACTACTTACACTTCATTTGGACCTAAAAGGCCTCCTTATACGTATGCAATTTTGATGCTGCCAAGCTGGTCACCTACAATTGGCTAGATCAAGCAATTACCAGCAAATAGTGAGTAGAATGACGTCAATGTTCTTCATATAAAATATACTCGAATTTGTTCATCTTGCGTAATAAGATATTGTCTTAGTATTTGTCATATTATTACAATGCACTAATTAGAAATCCACGGCCAATCATGAAAGGATAGAACACACATCCCATGTTATATTACTCAGCTTAAGCTTCTGTGACACTCACTAAGAAGTTGGTCTATATTTCAGTTGATAAATCCTACCACAAGATTACACAGCTAGAAAGTTTTCCAAATCACACATGTTAATCCACAATAGAAACACATATTTTGGCAAAAATCATATAGGGCTCCAACATTAGAGGAGCACAAAAGATGACTAGTGAAAATAGCTTCACGGCCCTTTATGTCCATCTTCCAGTAAAGTTGCCAGAATTTCTTTGAGATGCTTGTTGTAGACACATGGTCGTTCCAACTGAGCAAGGTGACCTGCTTTCTCAATGCATTGCAGCGTCGTTTTTCCCCCCAGTTGCTTGTGAAATCCAATTGTAGTAACCACTGGTGTTATTTTGTGTTCGACCCTATGATCCACGGTTACCTCATAGACATGAATCAAACGAAAGTAAAGCAAAACGCACCTCTTCAGGTCCTTGGCAACTTCCATGTTCAAAATGACGTCGTTCCCACCCCACAGTAGATATACCCACTGAGTAATTTGCATTATATGCAAATAAATGTCACCAATCTCTATTCTTCGTCTTTTCTTTTCGTTTTTTTATACATGCACCCAAATTCACAAACCTAAATGTTGAACTTGAGACCAAGAGACTTCAAGCAACACATACTTTCAACTAAATCAGGTACTTGTCAACACCAACCTATATGATAACTTATTAGCACACAAAATACTTAATTATTTAGGTAAAAGGATATAATTAAAAGGAGGAGACAAATTATCGAGGAACTTTTTCCCTAAGCATGAGGTCAATCATAATAAATGTTTCGAATTAACAACCAGCACATGTATCAAATGTAACAACCAGCTTCTGTGGATAATGAGCTTGCGTGAAGTCCTGGTCCTTAACGATCAAAGCCTTGAGAAGTTCTACTTTCTCCTTTTTGTTTGTAACCATTGCCTATGGGTAGTTATTGATGTGTTACACGTCATGAACAAGAAGAATTAATGAGGGAATATCGTGTGACTAGGTTGGTTTTTGTTATGAGTTCAACCTTTTTTCTATAAATCATTTTGTCAAATAATGAGATATTTTCATATAAGTATAATAAGTTAGTATATTAACAATATAAAATATGTAAAAAATTAAAAACCTCAAGGGAGCAAAATGAATTTCTCTATTGCTATCTTTTACTTTACAATGTTTGCTATACATTTATAGAGACATAGCTTAGTTTAGGAAAGGTAAACTAAATATTTACAATAAATACAATGATATTGTGCCTAATCATAGGCGCTAATATGGTAATGTATTAGGTGAGGCAGTTGTTTATTAACATTCCCCCTCAAGCTGGAGATTTGAATAAATCAAATACTTCGAGTTTGGAGAGAAGATGACAATGTTGTTTGCTGTTGAATGCCTTAGTGAGTAGGTCAGCAGGTTGTTCCTTGGTTGGTACATGTCGTGTCATAATAATTCATTATTGAAGCTTTTCTCTGACATAATGACATTCAACTTCAATATGCTTTGTGCGCTCATGAAATATAGGGTTTGCTACAATCTTCTCTGCGGCTTCATTGTCACAATGGAGTAATGCTGGACGCTTCATGTAAAAACCAAAATCTTTAAGTAACCCAATGATCCAGACTATTTCACAAGTGGTAAGTTACATAGCTCTGTATTCTGCTTCAACTGATGATAAAGACACAGTGGGTTATTTTTTGAAGCACCATGAAATTAGAGAGTTTCCCAACATTATACAAAAGCCTGTGGTGGATCTTCTTGTCATAGGACATGTGCTGTAATTAGAGTCACAATATGCTCGCAACTCAAATGGTGAAGATGATGGGAACATGAGACCAAGGCCTGGGCAGCTTTTAAGATATCTGATCACTTTTAGAGTAGCTTCCATGTGAGATTGTTTTAGATCATGCATGAATTGGCTAAGAAGTTGAACCAGAAATGTGATGTCAAGCCTAGTAAGTGTGAGATAAATCAGTCGTCCAACTAGTCGTTGATAGACTGAAGGATCGTCAAGAGGAGGATCATTCATTTGTTCTCTCGATCCAGCATCATACTCAAGGCTTGTGAATTTTTTATTTTGCTCCATGGGAATCATTGATGGCTTCAAACTAGCTAAGCCTGCTTCATAAATAAGCTCCAATATATACTTTCGTTGATTTAACGAAATACCATCTGGAGATCGAGCGATTTCAAGCCCTAAGAAAAATTTTGAGGGACCAAGATCCTTCATGAAGAATGCACCATGCAAATATTTTTTAAGGTCTGAAATGGCTGCTTAACTGTTTTCTGTAATCAAGATATCATCAACATAAATGAGTAAAGCCATAAAAGAGCTACCTTTCCTCTTGGTGAACAATGAGTAATCATGGTAAGACTGGCTGAAGCCGTGTGCAATCAGGGCACCAGTAAACTTGGCATTCCATTGTCGAGAAGTTTGCTTCAACCCATAAAGAGATTTCCGCAATCAACAGACAAGATGCTCCCCCTGATTGCAAAATTCGGGGGAAGCTCCATATAGACCTCCTTTAAAAGATCACCATGAAGAAAGGCGTTTTGAACATCCATTTGATAAAGGGGTCAATGATGGACCGCGGCAATGGTAATGATGAGCCGAATAGTGACATGCTTGGCTGTAGGAGAGAAAGTATCTTGGTAGTCAATGCCCTCACGTTGATTATAGCCCTTGGTAACCAAATGGGCTTTCTAACGTTCAATGGAGCCATCAGCATGATACTTTACCTTATAAACCCATTTACATCCAATAAGACAACGACAAAGGGGCAAAGGAACAATATCCCAAGTGTGATTAGCCTGAAGGGCAGTAAGTTCAGCATCCATGGTTGTAATCCAATTGGGGTCATGGGTGGCTTTATGGTACGTGGTAGGTTCAATGATGGCAGAAATGGAGGCAATGAAGTGTTGGTAAGGGGGGTTGCAGTGGTGGAGGGAGACATAGTTAGATATCAGATAAAGGGAGGTAGGGTAAGACATATGTAGTCGGAGGTCCAGATAGGAGGGTGAGTGGGACGGCCAAATCGATGTAGTGAAGGATCAGGAGGCTCAGTAGAAGGAGCAGTAGTAGTGTCAGTAGGTTGGGGAGGTGGGGTGAGGGATGGTGGTGATGCAAGATCAGGGATGTCCAACAAAAGGTTGGAGGGGAGAGGCAGGGCAATGGGAATTGTACTTGAAGGAGCTGGTTCAGGAAGATCCACAGGCAATGATGAGGAAGTGTACATGTCAGGATCTAGCACAACTAGAGGAGACGAGAGGGCCAGGCTGTCCAAAGAAGAAGAAGAAGAAGAAGAAGAAGAAGAAAAGGAAGAAAAAGGAAAAATAGTTTCTTGAAAAACAACATCACGACTAATGAAAAATTTATGGGACTGAGGTCATAGACATGATAACCTTTTTGAGAAGGAGGATAACCTATAAAAATACATGGAAGGGCGCGAGGACTAAACTTATCTCGAGGGCCCAAGGTGGTGGCGTAACAACAACAACCAAAAACACGAAGATGGTCAAGGATAGAAGGTTTACCAAATAACTTTTCAAAAGGACTGAGACCATGAAGAAAGGAAGAGGGAATTCGGTTGATAAGGTAGGTGGCAGTGAGAAGGCATTCCCCCCAGAATGATAGGGGGATGTGGGCTTGAAACATTAAAGCACGGGCCACATCTAATAAGTGTCGATGTTTGCGTTCAACGACTCCATTTTGTTGAGGAGCGTGAACGCATGAGGTCTCATAGGAAATGCCTTTCATAGAAAGGAAGGAACAACACTCAGAAGAAAAAAATTCAGAGTCATTGTCAGAACGAATGCGATGGACAGTGGCATTGAATTGGGTATGAACCAGAGAGATGAAATATTGAATTTTGGAAAATACTTGGCTTTTAAAATAAAGGAGGAAAGTCCAAGTAGCATGAGAAAAGTCATCCACAATGGTAAGAAAATAGCGTGCACCATCATGGGTGGGAGTTCGATGAGGACCCTAAACATCCATGTGGACAAGTTCAAAACTGGAGTGAGTCAGAGTGTGACTAATGGGAAAAGGTTGGCGGGTTTGTTTAGCTAAAGGACAAATAGGGCAGGAAAAAGAAAAAGGACAAGAAACAGAAACACCAGAAGAAGAAAATTGTTTTAAGGAAGAATGACCAAGACGTTGATGTAAAAGATCATAACTAATATTATTAATAAAAACTGGAGTACAAAAAAATTGATGTTCGGAAGTACAAACAGTGGACTTTAGGGAATTTAAATATTCAGAGAAAACAGAACTAAAATTTTTTGGAAAAGCATAACATAAAAAGTAGAGTCCTCGATCAGCCTTGCCGAGCCCGATCAAATCCCCAATCGTATGGTCTTGAAATACACAAAAAGCATCGAAAAAAAATGGCTACACAATTGTTATCATGGGTTAATTTTTGAATAGATAACAAATTGTGTTTAAAATGGAGGGCATATAAAATATTGGTGAGATGCAATCATGGATAAGGTTGACAGCGACCAATGTGGGTGACAGGACTAAGTGAACAATCAGGTAATGTAATATTAAGAGGTGCAACACATGGGGAAAATGAATCAAGAAGAGATAAATTACAAGTAATATGGTCACTGGCCCCTAAATTGATTATTCATAAGGATGAAATGGGAGAAAAGGAAGAAACCGTACCTGAGAATGGGTCCGAGGAACCCATTTGGTTGATGAAATTCAAAAGCTTGTGCTGTTGATCGGCAGTGAGAGTAAGCCCAGTGGATCCGCCATATATGCTACCTGGGCTAGGTGGATGATAGCCTAAGATACTCGGACTAGGTGTGGGTGGATAGCCTGAAGAGCCCTGAAAAAAAGATCCCCCAGTGAAGTCCATAGCTGGGGGATGAGTGGGGCCATAGCCAAGTGAAGGCAGAGAATCAGATGCGGCAACATTATGGGCTAAAGGCCCTTGGCCAGTGGGCTTGTGCCTATTATTACCACGTGGCTTGGGCCTGCTGCTAGAGGGGTAGCCCACTAACTAGTAGCAAGACTCACGCAGGTGTCCAAGCCGCTTGCAATGACTGCAAATGGGCCTAGATGTGAGAGGTGCCTATTAGGCATGAGGCGGGTTAGGCCTGTTGGGCCCACCTGAGGATAAGGGCCCAGCCCGTTGGGGCCCAAAGATGCACCTAATCCGACTGGGGCATGACTAGAACGGTGCGTTTGAAAGGCACTGGCATCACTGCCGAGAGAGGAACGACCGTCAGCAACAGCGCACTGGAGCAAGTCTTGCTTCGCCAGCGAATAAAGCTTTTCCACGCTTGGTAGCTCGTCACGTGACATAACATTGGAGTGAAGGGTAGAGAATTCATCCGGCAAGGCCAAAAGAAGTTGCAAGGATCGATCCTCCACCTCACAGCGCCGAAATTGCTTACTAGTGTCACAAGTGCCGCCACAACAACAGTGAAGAGGAGGTTGTTGGGCATCTAAAGCACCCCAAAGCTCCTTCAAATAGAGGTAGAAGGATGTGAGCTCAGCACTGGAGGCACCAGGAGACAAGCGAAGAGTGCCAATGGCCTGTTTGAGAGAAAATTTCTAGGTCCTGCTAATTCGATCGAAACTATCTTAAAGCAATTGCCAGACATCGATGACACTGGGAGTAGTGGAGACCATAGTCTCGAGTGAGGAATTAACAGAATGGGTTAACCAAGTCTTCACAGCTACATGACATTGGTCCCAATGGGCAGCAGCGTCACCATCACCAATGGGGCGTGGGAGCTTGCCAGTTAAAAAACCCATCTTATTCTAAGCAAGGAACACTATTTTGATTTGCTTGCTCCAAACATGCCAATTGGCCTCACCGGTGAGCTTCTGGGGCATGCATCCTAACGGGCAGCAGCATCACTATCACTAGTGGGGCGTGAGAGCTTGCCAATCAGAAAGCCCATCTTATTCTGAGCAAGGAACACTATTTTGATTTGCTTGCTCCAAACATGCTAATTGGCCTCACCGGTGAGCTTCTGGAACACAATGCATGCCGGTTGAAGATCAGCAATACTGAGATGGTATGGGTCATGGAAAGGAGAGATAATGGAGCTATTGGTAATGGCCATGAGGGAGGTGAATAACTAGGGTGGCGACTAGGGTTTTGAAATTAGGTAATTAAGGTTAAGGGTAAATTTGGTAAGTGAGGAAAGGTGAGTGCGGCAAGGGTTAAAAAGAAAGGAAGAAGAAAAAAAATGGCTAGGGTGTACTGGAAAAGAAGGGAGAAAGCGGTTGGGGTTTATGAGAAAAGATAAAAAATTGAGAAAGAGAAGGTATTTCGGAAAGGTTGGATGAAGTCAACCGAAAAAGGGAGAAAGAGAAAAGGCAAAGTGGAAAGATGGAAAGGATAAGTCAGGAAAAGAGAAAAAGTGTGGAAGGTGAAAAAAGTAGCGAGAAACGAGAATGAGAGAGAGAATAAAGTGAAAAGATGAAAAGGGTATTTGGAGAAGAAGAAAGAAAAGACAAAATAGAGGGAGGATTGTGTTGGAAAACGGAATGGAAACAAGACAAAAGAAAAGGAAAAAGTGGAATGGAAGAAGAAAACGGACCAAAATGAAGACAGAGGTGGATGAAGAAAAAAACAACCAGCAAGAGGCTCACGACTCAATGGAAAAATTATGGAAAAAAAATTACAGCAGAAGCTAGGATCGTATGACAATTAATACCATGTAAGAAAGTAAAAATCTCAGGGGAGCAGAATGAATTTCTCTATTGCTATCTTTTACTTTACAATGTTTGCTATACATTTATAGAGACATAGCCTAGCCTAGGAAAGGTAAACTAAATATTTACAATAATTACAATGATATTGTGCCTAATCATAGGCACTAATATGGTAATGTATTAGATGAGGCAACTGTCTATTAACAAAATACACAAAGATTGGAAAATATCTTTATTTAGAAATGTTAAATCCTCTCAAATGAATATTTTATTATATCATAATTGGAAAATTTCAAACTTAATTTTCTTTTAGATAATCTTATAATATTAGGATATACTATTATGTATTCTCTCATTCTTAAAAGAATAAAGTTACATATTTATAAATAAATAATTTTTCACTTAGAATTTGAGTTATAAAACCATGCTACAAGATTTTTTTTTTTAAATAAAAAAATTAACTTCTATGAGATGGGAACAGCTTCACGAGAGAAAAAACATGGAAACTGACAAAGGAAAAACTATATTTGAACAGCTTTTAATGTGACTTTATGTTGTTTGATCCTTCCAACCATGGAACGTACCTTCAAATAGTCTTTGTAAATGAAGTTAGGCAACCGTAGCCGCCGGTAGGCAGTAATTCGGAGAAGCGATTTAACGCCCTTAACTGAGTCCGGAAGCAAGTATTCCGGCAAGGAGTCTAACCCAATCCTCTCTAGTGTGGCACCATTGATAGACTTGGTCAAGGCCGTGACAGCGCTTGCCATCGCCGTAGAGTCGACCAAGTTGGAGTACATCTCAGCCATCTTGAACCGAACGATTCCTACATACCTGAACCCTACCAAAGTGCACCTCTCTTCCCCAAGCTTCCTCAGACCCTTTGCGACCCACTCAGCTTGAAACGCCGGCGACCGTTCGGATTTGTCTGTGGTTGAATCACCGAAGAAGAGCAAATCCGGTACGTAGACCCTGTACTTTCTAGCTACAGCTAAGACTTGGAACTGCCGTGTTAAAATTCCATCAGCCGCAAAACCATGAAGAAACACCACGGTAGGCTTCGGTTTCTCCTGTTTGTTCTTGCCGCCATTGCTGGTTTTGGATTTCTTTGAGGTTTCTTTAGGGACCCAAAAGTTCAAGACTGCTCCTGGTTCTACTTCTACTCTTTCGGGTCTCACCCCGGCTAAGCTCGTTATTCCCCGCAGGACTGGCGTGTATGCTACAAAAATGTTCACCATCTCTCTCTCTCCCTCTGTCTCTCTCTCAAGGCACTTACACTAAGGAATAAAGAAACGCATCGTTTGTATAAAGTTGTGGGAGAACCAAAGTGGAGATTAATGATCTTGCTTTCTTTTAATTTGTCAACATGTTGTCAAGGCTTGTATCATAACATCTGGGTCAGAAAGTAGAGGCATGGGACCTTCCTACTCGCTGGCATGTGCTTGTTATACCAACTTTGGTCTTACGCGTAAAAACCGAGAATGTAGGAAAAGAGGAGTTATGATAATAAAGATTTCTTCTTCTGTTTTTTTTTTTTTTTGAATCCTATAGACTCTTAGCTTTGCAACGATTTTAATTTATTTTCTTGTATTGACAAAAATTTATGACATATTAACATAATAGATAGTTTAACATTTTTATAGGAGATATGTCGAAAAGCATTCTCATTTAAATCTATAAAATAACACACAGAAAATATCTCAATTCAAAACGGGAACACTGTTTTGCAAAAATCATATGGAGCACAAAAGATCGGTAACAAAAACAGCTTTACTGTCCTTTGTGTCCATCTTCCATTAAACTTGTCAAAACTTCCTTGAGGCGCCTGTTGTAGACGCATGGTCGTTCCATCTGAACAAGATGACCGGCTTTCTCAATGTGTTGCAGCGTAGTTCTATCCCCCAGTTGCCTGTAAAAGTCCAGTTGTTTTGCAATTATCAGTTTTATTTCGTATTCAAGCCCATCGTCAATGATCACCTAATACACATGCATCAAGCAAAAGTACAGCAAAGCATACCTCTTCAAGTCGTTGGCAACTTCCATGGTGAAAATGACGTCATTCCCCTCCCCAAAGTAGATGTATCCTCTGCAGAAATTTGCATTAGTACGCAAACAAATCTCTCAAGCCACTATGTTACTGTTGACTCCTGCACATTGTTTTTACGTGTAGCTTTAGAAAAAAAAAGTATGATATTGGATAATGTTGAAATAAAGTATGTGTATTCCTTTATTATGAACTTTTTGGTATATTATGGTTTTTTATATGTGAATGTATTTTTATATCTTACAAGTCAATTCAAGAGAAAAAATAAATCTTCTGATATAATATCAAAATTTGAACTTTAAATGAGACACTTATTTGATCATGAATTAGGTCCCTGTATAAAGTGATTCCTCGTATAGGAGAAGAGGATATGTACCAAAACCTGATAAGGGGAGATCCTACTCTCTTTTAAAATTTAGTTTCAAAGGAAGAAATATACTCTTTAACATATATAAATGAGGACTCAAATGATAGATATATTTTCAAGTCTAAAATACTGCGTAGTACTGTGTACCTTCCAATGTAACCGTAGTTTTACCAGTATAGAGAGAACACAAGATAAGGGATAGAAAGCAAGATTGATGCTTGATCCCGACACGATACTGTTACTGTTACTGTTCAACTACTCCAGATTATATATAAGAAATGGATGTCATCGAGAACTGATGCTTACCAAGAAAATGTTTGACTTCCCTTCACTACACGTAAACCATTTGTCTGGATGCTCCAAGCCAGCGGCACTTTGAAGGGTGAACCACTTGGTCCCAATATGGATTAGACAGATGGTGATATTTGCAATTATTTTAAAAGGGATGGGACGGAGGGTAGGATCACGTGTTCATAATGAGAACGTCTATTATTTATGCTGATGTTTAGGTCTAACCTTCATCGCGTTTAAATGTCGTCCTGGAACCGTGGCCGATATAAATTTGTGTGTATAAGAAAGTAGGTATCCCCATAAATTGATGATATAGAAAAAGGAGAAAAATTTCAAACCTGTGGGTAATGAGTTAGGGTGAAGTCCTTGTCATCGATGACCAAAGCCTTGAGAAGCTGTACTCTCTCCTTTCTGTTGTTAAACATCGCCTGCAAGTAATCATAGATGTGAAAGCGAAAACGAGAAAAAGACAAACAAACTTAGGTAGATGAAATGTGTATGAAATGCACACACACAAAAAAAAAATTCTTATATAAAATACTGGAAATAGAAGTCCTGTGTTAAAAAGTTACAATTCTTAGATCTTGATTTTTAGTACTAAAGTCTAGCTTGATTTATTATAAATTTCATTTATTTTCTAGATATATCTTTTAAAATATATCTAGTAAATGAATTAAAAATATTCATTCCAACTCATTTAACTTTGAGTTTAAAGTAAGCCTGATATATAAGGAATATTGAAAACAAAAATTGTGTAGTAAAAAGATATGATTTTTGAGTACTCTTTAAATATATAAAAAGAGAGTTCAAACTAAAAAGCTTTTAGGTTGAATTGTAAGTCTATATAGAGGGTTTCAATTTGATATGGAAGGATGTTCTCTAAAGCCACTCATGAGAGAAGGGGAGCATCAACTCATATAAAACGCAAAAATGAAACTCCAATTCTGACATGGGATGAAATTCTAACAATATCTAATATGAATAGATATCAAAACGGAATTCTTAGGATTATGTAAAATAAGATGTTACATACTCAGTCCCTTCTCCCAGAAAAAGAGAAAGAATGGATTCTCAACCATCACATAATATTCTCTCAAAAGTTGAACACAAGTGGTGCAATATCTTGTTTTCTAAAGAACATAGAAGGCAGAGCGTGCTTTAAGTCAGTTCTTCCCCAGCCAAACAATTCCTTCGTTTGCAGGTGGTTTCAAGCAAACCGTCGTGTACGTCAGTTCAACATATATATGGTATGCAAAAAGACTCGACTCTATCTGTAATGCGTGCTTAAGTTGCAGAAATATAAAATTTCCCAGACTGCTTTGGCTTTCCTAATAATCTCCTGCATACATGACCTGGTGATTTCTCTAGATAAGGATAGTACCAGTTAAAATCCTTTATTTTGTATCTTGATTTTCGTTGACAAGATCAGTCACCTCGCCAAAAGACGGATTTTTACGGTGGTCTTGTTCCAGAACAGATGGCTGACTATACCCTACAGGTGCTGTAACTTTGATAGCCTGTCGTGGTGAAAGATGTCAAGAATGTGTTTTTTTCGATTGGGAAACGTCATGAATCTGTGTAGTGAATTGACATGGCTGTCGACTAGGTTGATGTTGGCTCACAAAATTATATACGTGAAAAATGGAAGGACTCTGCTTCACAAATAGATAAACTACGCCGATCAGACTAAATGGCTTTGCATACAATCCATACGAAACAAGAGAGGTGGAAGAGTGACGGAAGCATACCTCCAGATAGTCTTTGCAAATGAAATCAGGCAAACGCGGCAGATTGTAGGTGGCAATCTGAAAAAGCTTCTTAACGCCGTTGACTGTTTCCGGGAGCAGAATTTCAGGCCAGGATCGTAAACCGATCCGCTCAATGGATGCAGCACTGATCGACTCGGTCAAGGCCACGACGGAGCATGTCACCACCATGGACTCGACCAAGTCCGGGAACATCTCCGCCATCTTGAACCCAACCATCCCGCCATAGCTAAACCCCACCAACGTACACCTATCGACTCCCAGCTTTCTCAGACCCTTAGCGACACACTCGGCTTGAAACGCCGGAGACCGCTCTGGCCTGTCAGTGATTGAACCGCCAAAGAAGAGAAAGTCCGGTACGTAGACCTTGTACTTCTTTGCTAGAGCCAAGACTTGGAACTGCCATGTTATGATCCCATCCGCTGCAAACCCATGAAGGAACACCACGGCGGGCTTCGGTTTCAGCTCCTTGTTCTCGTCGCCATTGTCGGTTTCACTGGGGACCCAGAAGTTTAACACCGTTCCTGGTTCTATTTCCACCATCTGGGGCCTCGCCCCAACCAAACTCATTACCCGCCGCAACAATGGTTTGTATACTGCAAAAATGTTCGCCATCTCTCTTTTTCTCTCTTCCCGAATACAGAGACAATGGAATGAAGAAAGTCAAATATACAAAGATGTGGGAAAAGACATGAAAGTGATTTCGACCTTCCTTTGAACTTATTGAAACTGCTCCTTCTGGTCAGAAAGAGCTGGAGTTGAAATCCTGACTTGTCCCCTTGGAAGAGGAATAATTGATCATTCTGCAACCGTGAGCCCAGCTAAGATACTACCTTCTATGCACACGACGATTTTATGATAACTCTAAGTATATGATTCAATAAAGCTACTAATGGTCTCACATTTGTCTTTTGTATATAGATACACACCTAAACTTAAATATTAAATGTTAAACTTGGAATCAATAGATATCAGACTGCTAATTTTGTCTCAAAGCAGGTGATCGACCCTTCCCTTAATAACAAAGAAATAAGATCAAACTGTTTAATTATTTATTTGTCTCCTCTCTTTTTTGTCTTCTTCGGCCCTGTCTCTTTTATGGTTGGACAGCTGTCATCGAATCAAAGGCTTGTCTGTAAGCACAAAACATGTCCGAATGGGAGCGAGGACTGTGGGCCAAAGGCTCTGCCAAATCTGATCAAATTAAAAAAAAAAGTTATCTGGTGATTTGCTCGGAGGCTTGATGGGCCAACATTTACTCCATGGCCCACATTATTGGGAGTCAATTTTAATATTGCAAGTTCAAAACTATTTATATAAAGATAAAGAGTCTTTCTTTTTAATAAAGAAGAAGTGCAGAGAATATAAAACTTATATCACACCATTTTAATGCAATTCGCTTTAAGTGTAGGAAACTATTTTTAATGAGGATTGTATTCATAAATTAAGGAGTATCATACTTAGACATGAATTTTAATATCATATTATATTATAAAACCCAATTCAACCTAAAAGCTAAATAAAAAATAAACGGATATTTAAAAAAATTCAAACAAGATTTAAATCATATAACTAATAGTTGTAGAGTCATTCTGTAAGTGCTAAATCAAGCAATTTATTCATTTAGCTTCGCCATGTGGCTATTAAATCAACCAAACTAATGGTATGATAAGACTTATGTATAAGTCTCTTGTTTTTAAATTAACAAATTATTTTCACAAGAATTTTTATTCATACATAAAAGAGTATTATACTGAGGTATAATGATAGGATTTGCTCCTATATTTTTGTACATTAAATTTTATTAATGTAAACTTATTTTTTACAAAAAAGAAATACACTTAAACATGAGTTTTAATACCATATTATAAAACTCAATTCCATTCAAAAGTTAAATTAAAAATAAAGAAGATTTCTTTATTTTTAAAATAAATAAATAAGATTTAAATCACTCAAACTTATGATCAACATAAAAAATCTTATCATACCACCGGGCTGTTTGCTGAAGTAACTCTGCAACTGCTAAATCAAAGGATTGATTCATTTAGCTTCCACATGTGGATCCCCTTGGGCTAGGTCTTAGCGAACCAACGAATATGGAATCTAAACCAAAGTGGATTCTGACACGAAAGGTTATATAATTCTGAAAAGAACATGTTTAGTGGCACCCTGTTCAGAGTCAATGTTGCTCTAGGTGATTCAGCACAATCTCACTCGTATTCGTCTTCCGTGTGACTTTTGGGATTATCAAACAGCCAACACTCCTAGAAGAGATTTAGAACGTCACGGCATGGCTACTTTTAGAATGCATGTGGGGAAGCTTTGGTTACAAGTTTTGTCTTTGCTTACGCAATTTGGGTTGAAAGAGACTTAGGAAAATAGAAAATGAAAGGACAATGACATATAGCAGAAGTGGGTAATCTTGGAACACGACTAATAAAAGAGATTTGGCTCTTTACGAGTTTATACAAGTTATTTTTTTGTATAACAAAAATAGCATAATCAGGTTAAGTAGCAACACATTTCTTATCTTAGATGTGGAGATATTTTAAGGATTTTAGTTGTTCACATGTGCTATATTGAAATTGACTTCTGATACAAGATTAAAAGTTGACAAATGCCTAATTTAGTGGTAAACAAACACCGCTTGAGACTAAAAAGTTTCATATTTAACACCTTCAAGGTGTGTGAGTGGATACATGTGTTATTTTAAAAAAAATGATGCAATATTAAAGCTTATAAATGTGATTAGTTAAAACATTCTGTCAAACAAGATTTTTTCCAAAATGGCTCTGTTCTATTTTTCATTAAGAAGCAAGAGCAAGAAAACTCTTGCAGTTCTGTCTGACCTAAAAACAGAACTTAAAACTAAGTTAGTGGAGAATATCTAAAATGAATTACGAAATGCAGAATATATATAAGACGCGTGCCATGGGTATCATAAAAAACTACCCATATTGATTGGTCTCCGTGTCTTAATATTGAGATATAGCAGATCTGTTTCGTGCTGCGCAGTACAGAGAGAAGACCTCACGCGTTACAAAGAGCAAAGGGAACTTTCAGGCCATGATTCCGCAGAACAAAGCATTTCCCATAACCCCAGAGCCAAAACTGGTCGCCAAAAGTGCAGAAACCACCTATCTTTTAGTGTAATCCACCAAACCCAGAGCTTCACTCATCGTTTACAGTGCAGGAAACTTTAGACTAAGGACATAAGCGATGGTGGAGTAATGTTTACCATAAATTGCACGACAGTGGGAGAAGAACCCTTACAGTTGTCATTGATTGAAGATGGGAGGGTCGTGTGTTAATTACGCCCACTGCTGATGCTGACACAATTGCTCCTAGCCAGTAACGTGGAATCTGTAATACGATGAAAATGAAAGGCAATGAATAATGCCTCCTCGAGTTTAGACCTTGACTAGGTGTTGGTGGGAAATCCACACTTCCAAGCAACAAATGTATTGGAGAGTGCCAAATATTTTCCTGCATGTGGGCTCCTGAAGGATTTTGTCGACTTTTATATTGATAATATAGAATTTTTTTTCAGTATAGGTTTTCTAAATAATTCTCTTACAGACCTCTTTAGTCCTAAACAGCATTTGTTCATTGACAAAATTATACATACAAAAATAATACCAAATTAAAATATTAAATATTTAAGATAAATTATACATAAAAGTATAAGGGCCATTGATGATGTAATTAACTGAGATCTCAAGCTCCATATGGATAAATGTAAACACTTTCTGGCCAAGTTTCCTCAACTGAAAAGAAGGAAATGAGTTTCAGTAAACCATTGGGAAATCCAAATGGCGATATACTTCTGTTCCTTGTTCAAACCCTGCCATAAACTGAATGAAATGAACTCAATGCACAGTTGGCTCTTGCATATTGCTTGTGAGGAATTCATAAAAATGTTAAATTCATTGAAACATCAAAATACAAGAACAAAGATCCAGTAACTAAACACAGAAAACTAGACATTAAGGGAGGACAGAAGAAAAAGATAATTGCCTAGTTCAAACTATCAAGTTAATCCCTTTTCCGACATAGAACCCAACCGCTTCGTGGTCGATCTAAGCAACTATCGGCACCGGATACCTGTGGGTGCAATCCTCCCATGGACTATTGGGAGAAGGTTTCACATTGCGCAGGGCCTCCCAAACTGCACTGTTACACTTGAAACCACTCCCAAAGGCAATCTGCCAGATGCGGTTGTTCCTCCGGATCCTCCCCTTGGCTTCTGTATAAGCAAGCTCATACCAGATCGAACTCGACGAAGTGTTTCCGAACCGGTGTAGAGTCATCCGAGACGCCTCAACATGCACTGGAAGAAGCTGGAGATTCTTCTCAAGTTCATCGATCACACCCCTCCCGCCCGCGTGTATGCAGAAATGGTCAAAAGCGAGCTTGAAATCGGGAATATAAGGCTTCACTTTCGCGTTGAATAGTTTCTTGGCCACCAAGGTGGCGAAAAAGAGAAGCTGCTCGCTTACAGGAAGCACAAGGGGACCCAGCGTTGTGATGTTTGCCTTGAGAGCTCCACCAGCTATGGTCATGAGGTCCTTAGACAAAGAAACCCCGGTTTTCCCTTTATCATCCTGTTCCTGATAGACACATTTGAAGGCTGTATCGTCAGCCCCACGATGAGTCCTCACGACATGTACGAGCCTATACTTTGCTCGCCGCCGATCAGACGGCTTGTTTGATAGCAAAATAGCAGCGCCACCCACTCTGAACAGGCAATTAGGTATTAACATCGATTTTTTATTCCCAAAGTACCAGTTCTGAGTGATGTTTTCAGTGCTAACAACAACTGCGTAAGTGTTCCTTTGAACCTGCAACATGTCCTTAGCGAGATCAATCGCTATTACACCAGCGCTGCAACCCATACCACCCAAATTGAAGCTCTTGACGTTACCCCTGAGCTTGTACTTGTTAACAATCATGGCGGAGAGCGATGGCGTTGGATTAAACAGGCTACAATTCACCACAAGAATACCAATATCCTTGGGCTTGACACTGGTATTCGCAAACAGTTTGTCCAAGGCTCCAAACATCACTTGCTCTGCCTCTTCTCTTGCCGCAGCCATGGAGGGCCTAGGAGGAATGTAGTGCATAGCTTCAGGGACGTAGGTCTCCTCGCCGAGACCAGAGCGCTCAAGAATCTTGCGCTGGAACTCCAGGGACGAGTCATCGAAGTCTCCGGTGAGCTTGGAGTGCTCCATGAACTGTTGGTACTTGACCTGGAGATGCGAAGGAGGACGATAGCATGAGTAGTCCACGAGGTAGACGGATCTCGGGCGTGTCATTATGTACACAGTGGATCCAAAAACAAGAACGGCGGAGAAGATCACGACGCTGACGAGGTTGTATTGGAGGTGAAGCCAGAGTTGCTGAATCTCGCCGGGGTTCAGATGAGAGGCTTGAATGATAACGACGGTTATCAGAGGGACCAGGCAAAGAGTCAAGAGGTGGGATACAAGGTAGTGATAACCCAGTTTCACGTACTTGAGATTCACACTCTGTAGGAAGTCCGGTAGCCTCCGGGCCTGCCGGATCTGAACCCCACCGGCTTCTGCGCTCATGATGGCTTGTCTCTTCTCTTGTTTTTGGATTAGAGGTGAGTTAAGGTATTTCTCGCTTTTATGAACTGGGTTCCGGCGCTAGCAGCTTCAGGGGCTTATATACGGTAAAATTTACAGAAAAAGAAATCCGCGGTGGAGGAGAAGAAGGGTTGTTGGGTGGGTTTAGAAGTGGTTGATACAACTACAGCAACGACCTAGTACAGATCATCGCCCACGTATGTCGCTGAAAGAAAGTGTGAGACGTTTAAGGTGTTCGGCTGTTCCGTTTTCTCTGCCACTGCTTGAAAAAATGTCCCTCGTTTTCTTCTTCGCGAAAGAAACTGAGAGGAAGATGGGGAGTACAAGGAATCTCGCCGCAGAAAAAGAAGTGGGCTTTTAGAAACGAGGAGTCCAAGAGAAGGAAGCGGAAGCTTCAAAGTGGCTTCTTGACACGGTTTCGAAAGGACAAACAATATAAGACTTTGTCCATCACATATCCAGATTCGGAGGGAAGCCTTGAGGAATAAGATTCTAACGAGCTCTTTCTCAAACTACGCTCCTATGAACTTTCGCCTGTTTTGTAGCTTTCTGGTGTGAAATTTGGCACTTTCCTGCACTGAGGATTAAACTAGTGCAAAATGGTGATGTTTTCTTGCCGACTCCGTCCGACGTGTACGAGCTTGGTTTATCAATGCAAGCAAAGATGGAATGAGTAAAAGAGTGAATGATGTAAGTTTGAAATTATCAACATCGATTTAGGAGTCATTGGATTCCTTACAACATTCGCACTTATCAAGAAACTATACGTATATGACCATATTTTTATATGCTAGCCGTCTTTAATCTTTGAATCATATTTCAAATTAGTTTAGGAAAACCTATTCATAGTTTCAACTTTTTCATTTGAAAAAATTGGCTCAATTTAGGGTTTATATGACATGCATATAGGCAATACCTACTCCTAACTAAAAGAAGTACTTATCTTTCTCTTTAAGTATCTAAACCAATTCTTGACATTAATTTTGAAAATGATTAAAAAAAAGTTTCAAACTTTTTCCATGAAAAATAAGGCTTTATCATATATTTCAAACTCATGACAATTCCAAAATCATCCATGATCAAATTTGGTGCTTTTGCATGTCATCTTTCCTCCAAGACTGTCACAATTTCCTGATATAAGAAACAAATTTATCTTTTTAAAAGACCTTATAAGAAATAGAGATACCGTTATTAATAAAACTGTTAACATGATCATGAAAGACTGACTTGAAACAATCTCCAACACCTGATGCTTCTATTCGTTATTGAATAAAAATCAATTTGATTATATTTTCATATTCATTCTTTCCCAATCAAGCCAATTTGATTCGGTCATATGACCTACTTGATTTTTTATTAGGATAGGTAGGGATATTAAATGACTTCAACAATTTTGAAGCACAACCCATGTAACAACTATTATATAGAATCAAATATGGTTACACGCTAAGTTTATTTTGAACATTTAATCTAATCAAGGCCTAAGATTAGTTTAAAAGGTCCATCCAAAAATGGACTAAACATTTTGGACACTATCTTTTTGGTAAACCGTCGTCCAATTAACATGCATCACCATTTATTTGGATTGAGTCAGGCTAACCACCAACTGACAATGTTGACGGTTAAACTACTGTACTTATGTCCCTTCGCTCTAATCATCAAAATCCAAAATAGTAAAAGGGGACATCCCATGTGTCATGGGCCATCATGGTCACCATGTCATCATCCATGAATAATCTCTCTCTTCCTATTACGGTCCACAGGTTGGTGTTAAGAAGGACGCCCGTCGTCAGCAGCCAACTGTTCCGTGGACCGCAGGGATTTATCCAGAAGCCTAAAATAAATTGGGTGGTCGCCGGGCATGTGATGGAGGAGACCAAACCCCTCCGACGACATCACGAAATAATCACCATCATGGGCAGCTGTCGGACGAGGACCGACGTGGACCGCATGTGGCATTTATTGACCCGTCTGACACGTTTGTGTTTCTGCCATTTTTCATTGCAATGTTCTAGAAATTATAATATCAGCTTTTCTGCACGCACGGTTCTGAATTGCTGTGACCTTAAAGAAGTACGATTGTGTTTTATTTTATTTTTATTTTTATTTTTCTTAAGATTATTGAAACACCCATGATTCATTAGTTATCGTTCATAAAACAAGTCCTTCTAACTATTAAAAAAATTATTTACATTACCGACAGACATATTAATCTAATTTTGTTATATACTTAAATGTTATATTCCTCTTTTAATAACTCAATTTTGCTTTTGTTGGTTAAATCCTTTTTTTTTTCAGTTAAATGTTAGTGTTTATGGTTGAGAATAAAAAATTAATTTTTTGACTTGTCTCCAAGAGGGTGCATTAAAAAATGGATCATATATAAATTTTTATATTGCAGTATCTCATTTTTTATATTCATAACTTATAAGATAAATTAATAAGTGTTTAGTTCAGTTATGAGTAAATGTTATTTAAATTTTTTGATATCACATTTAATTTCTAAGTATATAAATTTGGATGTGTATATTAAAAAATTGTAAAATAGATTTTTTTGATTATCAAGAATAATATTAATAGTATCTTATATTGGTGAAAATACATTTTAAATAAAGAAAATCACTTATTCTAAATTGACTTTAATATAATAATACTCTCAGGTATAGTAATGAAGTCTATGTTCAAGAAACTGTATCCATAATGTATGAAAGAAGATATATGCTTTTGCTACAACAAAACTCACAAGCTACACTACTCACATGTTAGGAATAATACAAAAAATATTCTATGCTACTTAAATCATATTTGAGAGCCATCTTTATATTAAAAAAAAGTTCTTATACTCTTTAATTGACGTTTAGATATAAATTAATTTCTAATAAAATCATAAGCTACACAATTATATGTTAGTGGTTTACTGTCATTGGGATAATTATAATTTGATCTTGTCCGCTTCACAAACTCCCACCTAACTTCTTTCCTTGGTCAACTCGGTTCCCAGGATTCGCGGAGCGATGTAGTAAACTCTGCCAAAAGATCGCCGCCGTCCATGGATCAGCATGATACCGCCTACAATTAATTACACCGCGGCAAAGCTTGTTGCGACGGCTATGGGACACGCTCCCCAGCCCACCCCATGGTCGTAATAAGTTCCCTTGACTTCACCGGCAAGAAAAGTCCGCCCATCTTTACTTTATTAAAGTCAGCGACTTGTGTTCAAATTTGTGTTCTGAGGTTGAGTCTGAGGCGTTATCACCATGGCGGCTGAGAGCGTTGAAGGGAAAAAGAAATTGGTTTGGTCACATGGAAACCCATTAAACCCGTGAGTTTCAGGAGAACGGATAAGGAAGACAAATACTATCATGAGTTTGGTTGAATGCGATGCTTCTTAGGCCATCAAATTTGGTCTAAGGATTTGCAAGTTGAATGAGCTTAAGAATGAGTAATGTGAGTTTCTAATAATGAAATTAATTACTTTACTAACCAAATCATATGTTATGTTTTGTTAGAAATGCTTGCTCTTTTCATTAAGATTGTTCATCGAATACACAGAAACCATCATGTATAAAGTTTGTGGCATGTTAAGATATTAACAATTTGAGACTACTTGGTTTATAAAGATCCTTTAACTCCAAGTGAGAATATAGATGATAGAGTGTTGTATTTCAACCTATGAAGTTGATACTATGCTTAAAAAAACTCTTCTATTCACTATCATTTTGTTAAAAAAGATGAACATCAAAATGTATAATAATGAATAATATTAAATTGAGATACTGGTAATGTGATTAAAATTATTTCAACATAGCATTTATGCCCTATGCTTAAAGAAACCAGAAAGATTAGGTTCATAAGTGATAGAATGCAAGTTTGAAACAACACTTTGATAATATAGTAATAAACTTCATTTTTTTTCTTTTAAAAACAATCATGAAAAGAGAATGGCACCTTCATTTATAAAGATAATACTAGACTAAAATATTACTAATATAGAAAATGCATTATTTTTAATATTTTTTAATTATTTATGGAAGAACATTTTTATTTAGGAACATTAAACTTTTATTGGTGAAACCTTTATTGTATTATAAATGAAAGATTCTAAATTCAATTTTCTCTTAAATAAATTGCAGTACTAAGATATGCCTCTAAGTTTTTATACTTTCTTATTTTTTGATAAATAAATTCATATATTCATAAAACAAAAAGTAAAAATAATTTTTTTTTAAAAAAAAAAGAGATTCAACCAATGGTTTAACTCTTATTTCAAATGATATCAATGATTTTTTTCCTTTTCATTTTATTTTTGTTTTTGGGATGCCACAACATAGTTTAAGCATTTGGAGGTTGGTTTTCTTCAAACAAAAAAAAAAATTATTTCTCTTTATTTTTGTTTGCTCACTATTCAAAATACATAAGCACAAAAATAGGAGAAAGAATCAAAGCTTGAATTCTTAGTCTCTGAAAATATTTTGGGAAACTTGAATTCAAATAGTAAAATCACTCAATCTCCTTTGAATTTCTATAACAATTCTTCAAATAAAAATAAAGATAAGTGTAACGAAAGCAGAGTTGGGCTAAGCCCAACTCTTCAGTTCGGCTTTAATTGGACGGGTCAATGCTTAGAGGAGTACAGGGGGCTCCCGAGAGGTGGGTTGGGGGTTCTAGACGTAGGCCCATATAACTAGCTTTGGGTGTTGCCTGGGTTGACCTCAAGCCCAACCCCTTTCCAACGCGGTCGTTTTACCCCACATGCCCAATCTTGCCTTCCAAACAAAGGAGCAGTGATATGGTGTCTTCAATTTCTTTATCTCTTCTAATGAAATCTGGAGTTGAAAGCTCAATTTTGCTCTTGTATGCTTGATTACCTCAACTAGATCAAAGTGAGGTTGTTTACTCAAATCCCAAACTAGAGACTACATGTCTCTCACTAAAGCAATTACATGACACCAAACCACAAATAATTAAAAAAGGTCTTTTTTTTTCTTTAAAAATTATTTATAAAGATTTTTTTTTTTTTGCCTAGAAAAAGGGAAGGGAAATAAGTGTCGAGCAGCACCTCCTCTCCATTAAGGTGGCTGCTTGCCGACACCTTTTCATATTCAAATAGCAACAGGAGATATTTCAGTGTTTGTCCTCTTAACTACCATAAATAAAGGTAGGAGTTTTATAAATGATATTACAAGAAGGTCCTACCCTTGAATTATGAGTGTAAAATCTTATACTTTTTGTGCCAAACTATGTTGTCGCTGACTCATGATTTGCTAGTCACTCAATTTCAACGAGCACGATGCGTGTCTCATAGTTGGATCTGTGCAAAGGATAGCTCTCATAAAGCATATCTAGCATTTTGTTATTCAATATATCTTCATTGAGCGCTAAGAATGTTGACCACAAAAGATGATAAACCACAGGCTACCCATTCGGGGTCCCGTCTTCTACTAAAACTTGCAAGAAGGCACGGTTATTGCAAGCAAACAAGGTGACGTTCTTTCTTTTTGGATGGCTGGGACACTATCCGGATGATGATCACGTACATTTCCCAACCAAAAGGTTGATTGAAGTTGTAAAAATTGGCCCGTCAAGCATAAATAATTATTAAAAATTAAAAATAAAAACTTCTCTACTTTTGTATGAAAACTCAAAATAATTCAAGGGTTTAGTGCAGATGTATAATTCACTTAAGATAGGCTCTATTTATAGGAATTTTTTTTAATCATTTCCTAGAAGAGCTTGTTGCTAAGCAAATTAACTTACGTCTTTTAGCATCTTATGGCACATGGTAAACAGTGATGGTCAATAGTATCACGTCCTAGGTTATTCAAAATGGTTACCAAGTTCTTATGTGGTTCCATAATTAAATAGTTTGTCTACTCTCATAAAAATATCGAGTTGATATTATATGAGTAAATGGTAAAAGGATAATACATAGATATCCCATTTTGATATTCCCTAGCGTATGCTTCTAGGACACTCATTAAGAAGTTGGTCTACATTTTAGTTGATAAATCCATCCACAAGATGTCCCAACCGTGTTTCTCCAGCTAGAAGTTTTTTCAAATCAAACATATCACTTCATATTATCTTTGGATATATCATATATAACTTTAACATGAGAAAAGTACTAAAGATAACTCTCTTTAATTGATATGTATTGTAATTTTTATATATCTTACTTCAAAAGTAGATTATATTTATTTTTTTAATGTACTTAGACTAGATAAATTTGATGAAATATCCTTATATGATAAGGCTTCATAGGATCATTAATGATTAAAATTTTAAAATATAATTAATAATTAAAACAACTAAAGAAAATATTTGATTGTGAAGTTTTTTAAACTTTCTTTCTTAGTATATATTAATTATATATAATCTAAACAAAATTATGTACATTTCAAAATGACTGTTGAAATAATAATCTTATTTGGTAAAATCAAGAAAGTAGTACATAAAAGAGTATTTTTATTTGATAATATTAAATTCTCTCAAAAAATATTTTGTCACACTATAATTGAAAATTTTCAAACTTGATTTTTCTTAAATAAAGTATAATGTTGGGATATTTCATTAAACCTCTATGTTATCTTATTTTTATATGAATAAACTTACATTTTCAAAAAATAAAAGAAAAACAGCTTCACTATTATTTGTAGACGAATGGTCGTCCCACTAGAGCAAGGCGACCTGCTTTCTTAATGCATTGCAGCATAGTTCTTACCCAATTGACTGTCAAGTCCAGACGTTGGTAATTACTGGTGTTATTTATTTATTTAATTTTGGTGAAATATCAAAAATTATATATCACCAGTGTTATTTTTCATGCAAACCTATAATCAATGATCACCCCATACACATGAATCAAACAAAATCAAATTACAAATGGATGTGATGTGTCACTTAAAAATCGAATTATAATTCTACATTGTAATTTTAACTTTCTACATAAAACCAACTTAGAGAAAAAGGAAAAACCTTTACGTAAACCTAAAAAAGGTAAACACCGTACTTTGATAGTTTTAAATGTGGTCAGAGTTCAAAGTGCGGTGGACGTGACAAAAGCTTCCCTTTAAATAGTCTTTGCAAACCAAGTTAGGTATACGTGGCCACAGTAGGTGGCAATTCCAAGAAGCGATTTGATGCCCTTGATTTGTAAGTGGTTGAACCGCCGAAGAAGAGCAAATCCGGTACGTAGACCATGTACTTCTGCTAGAGCCGAACGGAAACTGCCATGTTAGAATACCATCCGTTCCAAACCCATGAAGAAACACCACGGCAGGCTTCGGCTTCCGCTATTTGTTCCTGGCGCCATTGCCAGCGTCAGATTTCTTCGGGTTTCATAGGGGATCCAGAAGTTTAAGACTATTTCTGGTTCTATTTCCACCATCTGGGGTCTCGCGCCTGCCAAACTCATTGCACCACGCGACAATGACTTTTGCAGTGCAAAAATGTTCACCATCTCTCACTTTATCTTCCTCGAACATTAGCAGTTGTGGGACTGAATGCCCACATGGTTCACAATGACCAAGTTTACTTAGCAGAGTAATCTTAGCCAAAAAAGGAAAAGTTTCAGTAAACCATGGGAAAATGAAAATGGCGATATACTTCTGTTCTCATGTTCAAACCCTGGCATAAACTGAATGAAATGAACCCAATATACAATTGCATCTTGCATATCACTTCGGAAGGAATTCATTCCCTTATTAAATTCATCAGAACATCAAATTACACGAACAAAGATCCATTAACCAGCGATAGAAAACCATACATGGAAGACAGCCTCTTATTTTATTTTTTTTATTTTTAAAAAGAACATGAACGTATCCTGACATCTTATATTTAAATAAAGAAAGCTGAGCATAACAATCATACTTTATGAAGATACAAAGAGTACTGCATAAAACTAATTCCTGAAAAACCTGTATATTAGGTAATTCAAAGGTTTGCATGTAACCGTAAATTTATGGAGGCCTATAATTCCCTGCAGCAAGCTTTCGATCCCGAAAGCATTTACAGCCTCTTATGTCAATGGAGGACAGAAGAACAAGATGATTGCCTACTTCAAACTATCCCTTTTCTGACGTAGAAACCCAACCGGATCGGGTCAATCTAAGAAAATGTCGGCACCGGATACCTGTGGATGCAATCCTCCCATGAACTATTTGCAGAAGGTTTAACATTCCGCAGGGCCTCCCAAACTGCACTATTGCACTTGAAACCACTCCCTAATGCAATTTGCCAAATGCGATTCTTCTTTCCGATCCTCCCCTTGGCTTCCATGTAAGCAAGCTCATACCAGATCGAACTCGACGATGTGTTTCCAAACCGGTGTAGAGTCATCCGAGACGCCTCAACATGTACCGGGAGAAGCTGGAGATTCTTCTCAAGTTCGTCGATCACAGCCCTCCCGCCCGCGTGGATGCAGAAATGGTCAAAAGCGAGCTTGAAATCGGGAATATAAAGCTTCACTGTAGCGTTGAATAGTTTCTTGGCCACTAAGGTGGCGAAAAAGAGAAGCTGCTCGCTTACAGGAAGCACAAGAGGACCCAGCGTTGTGATATTTTCCTTGAGAGCTCCACCAGCAATGGCCATGAGGTCCTTGGATAAAGAAACCCCGGTTTTCCCTGCGTCATCCTGCTCTTGATAAGCACACCTGAAGGCCGAGTCGTCAGCCCCACGATGAGTCCTCACGACATGTACAAGCCTGTACTTCGCTCGCAGCCGATCAAACGGCTTGTTAGATAGCAAAACAGCAGCAGCACCCATTCTAAATAAGCAATTGGGTATTAACATGGAACTTTCGTTCCCGAAGTACCAGTTCTGAGTGATGTTCTCAGTGCTAACAACAACTGCGTAGGTGTTCCTTTGAACTTGCAACATATCCTTAGCGAGATCAATTGCTATAACGCCGGCGCTGCAACCCATACCACCCAAATTAAAGCTCCTGATGTTACCCCTGAGCTTGTACTTGTTAACAATCATGGCGGAGAGCGATGGCGTTGGATTAAACAGTCTACAATTCACCACAAGAATACCAATTTCCTTGAGATTGACATTGGTATTTGCAAACAGATCGTCCAAGGCTCCAAACATCGCTTGCTCTGCCTCCTCTCTCGCTGCAGCCATGGTGGGCCTAGGAGGAATGTCTAACAAAGCTTTGGGGACGTAGGTCTCCTCGCCTAGACCGGAGCGCTCGAGAATCTTGCGCTGGAACTCCAAGGACGAGTCGTCAAAGACCCCGATGAGCTTGGAGTGCTCCAGGAATGTCTGGAACTTGACCTTCAAATGCGAGGGAGGCCGATAGCACGAGTGGTCCACGAGATAGACGGATCTCGGGCGTTTCATGATGTACACGGTGGTGCCAAAAACAAGAACGGCGGAGGAGGTCACGACACTGACGACGTTGTACTGAAGGTGGAGCCAGAGTTGCCGAGCATCCTCCGGGTTCAGCTTAGCAGATTGAATGATAACGACGGTTATCAGAGGGACCAGGCAAAGAGTCCAGAGGTGGGAGACAATATAGTGATAACTCAGTTTCACGAACTTGAGATTCACACTCCGTAGGAAGTCCGGAGGCCTCTGGCTCTGCCGGATCTGAACCGCATCGGAGACACCGACTTCTGCGCTCATGATGCTTTATCTCTTCCCTGGTTTTTGGGTATGAGGATCGAGATTTGAGTCAAGTTCTGTTTTTTCTTTTTTTTTTTTTTGCTTTTTCTGAACTGGGTTACGAAGCTTGGAGGTTCAGGGGTTTATATAATGGGAAGATTTGTAGAAAATGAAGTCCGTAATAAAGAAGGATAGTGAGGGTTGTTGGGTAGTCTTAGAAGTTGTTCATACCAATACATCAACGACCCAGTATAGATTATGCATCACGTATTTAGCTGAAGGAAAGCTTGAGATGATTAAGATTTTCGGTTGTTATGTTTTCTGTGCTATTCTTCTTCAAGTTTTTGAATCATTTATTGGAGATCAAAGAGATAAGAGTTGCTTTTTATGTAATACTTTTAATGAATTTTGAGATTACATTTTTAAGGTTGTTTATACTCAACCATAGTTTGAGTAGAAGTGGAAACTACATCCAATGTAACACTATTATTCAAATCATAGCAACCAAGGATTAGGTGACTCAATCATGGAAAAGGCCAAAGCTTTAAGGCATGTATTGCTAAATTTGTATTTACATCCTTTGTTTATGTTATTTGAAATGAAAGGAATAATAGTATATTTAGAAACAATATAAGTTTTGAATGTGTAAGTCTTAAAATTATTAAAAAACTTATAAAAGATAAATTCCATTGTGTTAATAAGATCCACAAAATTGCTGAAAATCTATTTATTCAACATGCTTGGAGGTTTGAGGAAACCATTTTTTATATAACATAATATGGTGTAAAGTCCTCTTATAGATGTATGCTCATAACCATCTTGTATTATTATATTTTATATATAAATTCCTTACTTAGGGACAAAAGTAGGAAAAAAAAAATGGTAGATGGTTAAACTATTACTTTATACTCTTTGTTCAAACCATCAAATCATAAAAGAGTAAATGGGAATGTACTACATCTTATCATCCATTATATCTTAGTAGGCTAATTTAGTAATAAATTACTAGGAAATATAACTATAAGGTCTGAAATTTGACATCCATATTTGTGAATTGAGCATGTGCATTATAATATTTTAAAAAAATTAAAAAACAAATCATCATCATGTCCTTTTTTGGAATGAATCGCTTTCTTATTCAATACAGTCCATAAGTGTTAAGCCGGCCGCCCACCATCAATAGCCAACGGAGAGTCCTTTTTTGGAATGAATCGCTCTCTTATTATGAAATGGTCCTTATTGATATAGTCAATAACATCAACTGTGACTGCCATCATTTCATACACCAATATTATACAGAATCAAAACACGATTACACATAAGATTGTCTAGAACATATTTGCTTTTATCATCAAGTAAGATTAGTTTGAAAAGGTCCATCTAAAAAGGGGTCAAAGACTTTGAATATTGCCTTTTTGGTAACCATCATCCATTTAACAATCATCGCTCATCTTTATATGAATATGGCTAATCACCAACTGACAATGTTGACGGTTAAAGTACTATTTTCTCTTTGTTCTAACCATCAAATCCACAAGAGTAAACGGTCATGTACTATATGTTATCTTCCATCATCATCACCGTGTCAACATTTACGAAAATCACTCTCCTCTTTGTTATGGTCCACGGGTAGGTGTTAAGACAGACCTCCATCATCGATAGCCAACTGTTACATGGACGTAGGGATAATCTACAAGCCAACAAATAAGGGGGTAAGCGACCGGTGCCATTTAAGCCTTCTGATTAATTCCACGATCAGTTAGCCGAAGGCTTAGGCCTATGACATGATAGACTCTGTTACTTTTGGACTATAATTTTTTATCACACTTCTAAGCCAACATCCTAGCAATATTTTTACAACAACCCCCTCTCTAGCTAGCCCTCAACTATAAGGCACCCCTTACTTTGGCTTTAGGCCCCTTGGGGCCCCACACAAGATTGCTTCACACCTAATTAGACTCATGTTGCATATGCTCACATCAAGATTGGGGTTGGTTAGCTTTAATACCAATTAGAAAGCCTAATCCTTTTACAAAAGTTAATTTAAGGAAAATGGATTTTTTCTTTACATATAAACTATTCTACAAACACATTCTTAGCAATGTGGGACAACTCTATATAGTAATATTTAATACACTCCCCCACCACAATGGTCTAACTTGAATCATACCATGGTGTCACTTATATTGTATGAATTCAAGACCAAACCATACCTATATCCATAGGTGCTAAGAGAGAATTTGACTTTAATACCATATTAAGAAACTTATTATCTACCCTAAAAACTAATTTAAGAAGTAATAGAACACATTATCTTATAAACATGATTTTTATTAATTTTTTTAACAACGTGAAATTCATTGTTTATATCTTAACATGTCCCTTCATCCACGCTTATATGGGCAAGACTCAAACTTAACTAGTAGAAGCCCATAGGAGTGCTCTAATATCAATTATAACTAATCCAACTACTTAACTAAAAAGCCTAGACCTATGTATGATGTGCTTCATTACTTTTAGACTATAACAGTCCACCATGCTTCTAAGGCAACATCCCATCTGCACCTTCACAACCACCAACTCTTTAGGTAGCCCTCACTAATCGTCACCTCCTTACTTCGATTCTAGCATCCCTGCACAGGATTGCTCCACACTTATCAATACTCACACCACATGTGCTCATGTCAAGATTCAAACTTAAGAGGATGTATGTGACTGTTCTTATACCAATTAGAAAGCTTAATCCTTTCACTAAAACTAACTCAAGTAAAAAGGACATTTCTTTACACATAAGATATTCCACAAGTTCACATCTCAGCAACGTGTGACAACTTCATACCAATATTTAGTACTTGAGAAAATTATTTTTTATGTAATTTAATATTGTATAAGTCATGTCATAGAGGTATGCCTATTATCATCATATTTTATATATGAATTCTTTACTTGGCCCAAAAAAAAAGAAAAGTTGAAGACGGTCAAACTACTACTTTATACTCTTTGATCCAACCATCAAATCCCAAAAAGTAAATGGGAATGTCGAGTATGTTACCATCCATCATCATTGCCGTGTTCTCGTCTACGAATGAATCGCTCCCCTATTTATTATGGTCCATTAGTCGGTGTTAAGATGGAAATCCATCATCAATAGCCAACTGAGTTGTTGACCGCATTGGGTTATGTACAACCGAAGAAATGGGGTGTCTCCAACCTATACAATTAAAGCATTGTGATTAATTCAACAACATGGAAGGTTGCGTTGTCATTCACCGTAATCATGATTTGATCTTTAGCCGTTTCTTAACTCTAACCGATTTGAAAATAGCATATTAAACCCCGGTGATTTATTCCATAATAAGAGAAGTGAAATATTGTTATTTCTCAACATTGATTTAGCGTTGAGAAAGAATAATGAGCATAGATTTTGTTAGTCATTTGATGTTATTTTTCATATCTATGATTTGATGTGCTATCGTTTCCTAACTTCCACTAACTTGGAACTAACATATTAATGACAGGAATATTGATATTCCATTAGTATTCTGATGATGAAAAAATGGAAATTATAATAAAAAAATATTCTTATTATTATTTGCATATAATTTTAAAATAAGAAAACTTGATGCTGAAATACTTTTTGTAAAAAAATTGGTCCAAAAAAGAAATAAAATTACTTGACCCAATCCTAAGTGAGTCCAGTTTAGGAGCAGCTAACTAAGTCCAACCCACGACGTAGCCCGTGTTGTCAATCCAGTTATTGTGTGCAACCCAGGCCCACACGAACCAGCCTAAGCCCGCAAGCCTGAAGCGCGACCCACTTCGCGCAAGGGTGATACCGTTCTACCTACGAAGCCCAGCTGCGCGTGACCCGCTATGAGCAAACCCGTAGCCCGACCCGGACGTCATTCCGAACCCAGACCCGCTCCGCGTGACCAAGGCGCAATCCAGAAGCCAAATCTGCGCCACCCGGTTTTGCCCGCACAACGCGAGATCTAGAAATGACCCACGACCCGCGACACACTTCGCCTGCCAAGACCGGAGCTCGAACTTAACCCAGAAACCGTGCAACCCGACTGAAGGTGCAGAAAGTCCCGATTCTTGTCTTCTAAGTACAGAAATTTTGGGAGAAAAAGGGAAGAGAAAACTCCAACAGGCAGCAAGTCAGATATTGGCAGAGATATTCAGAACGGCTATTTTTCAAGTTGAAAATAAAGAAGAGTCTGATGTAAAGGCTCACTATTTTACTGCTAGCTCCTTGGTAGACGGTTTATTTGCACAGAAAAGGAAAAAATGAAACCAGATTGTCAAGCTTTGAGCTTTCTCTGAAGATCTTCGGTAAAGTGCTATATTAGTCTTATATACTTTGAAATCTGCTGTAACTTTGCTCACATATGTGATGATTGGACTTTAATTATTATTGTGCACATATATCTATTTATAAATTCAAAATCCTTAACTCTACTTTAGTCGGAGACTTTCGTGATTAGGACTTAGTTCACAATTTGTTGTTATTAGAAAACTCTTAGTTTAACAAAATTTTATACAAACTATATATCTTAAGGAATTTGCTTTGTATAAGGTTGACAAAGTCTTATTTATAAATATATTTTGTTGTAATCTTTGGTGGAAGGATTATAAGTTGTGAAAAAATATTTTTTCTTAAATACTAAGTAAAGTATAGTATAAGATCTAGAGTTCGATATCCTGTGTGCATGAATTAGAAGTGTATGTTGTAATATTAAAAAGAATTTAAGGGTATTCTCTGAGCCAAACCTTGGTTTAAAATAATAATAATAATAATAAATAAACACTAAGTAAAATAAACTTCAATCAATTGAATTTAATGAAAAAAATGTATGAATATAGGTGTGAGGGTAGAATCATCATCGTAAAAAGTAAGTCTTATTTGTGTTGATTGTTTACTTCTTATTTTCTAATCTAGCTTATAAATTATGTGAAAATTATAAAACATTTTTAAAGACTAATAACTCAAAAAACCAATTCAACTCTCCTTCTTTGTTAACCATTATATGGAACAATTAAAACAATGCACCTAGAAATATCTTAGGAGTTCAATGTATTCTACAAAATTACAATAGAGGTTGAGTTTCCTTTCAAGAAAATTTGTTTTTCTTTCCCTTTTAACATAACAAAATAGGTAGGAAGAAAAAAACACCCCATCGCCTATTCCTTTTTTATATATAAAAGAAAAAAATGCACCCATATAATTGTTGAACTTAAGACTAGATAAATCTTAGTTAATGTTTATTTTTAACTAAATAAGATACTTGTTAACCATTTTTTTATTCAACAAAGTCAATTGTCTAGTGTGATAATATAAGGTTCTCTATGCTTATCAAGAGGAAAGATAATTTAATCAAGCTACAACTTGTTTTATGTCCGTACTTGTTTTATATTTCTTTTCCCGTGGACTTCCCACAAAAAATTTGTTGCTCTTTACACGTGGAACATAAAATAAAGCTACCATATAAAGATCCTGGGATGGGCTTAACCCGAAATGCTGAACCTATATGTTAATTTTGGCCCATATCACATGCACTCGGTTGACCCCAAGCCCATTACGGCTTGCCCTTCAAACGTGGTCGTTTAATCCTCTATTCCCAATCTGGTTTCTGTATAAAAAGTCGGCTGCGAAAACCTGAGGCGGTGCCTGTCGTCTCGGCAAGAGAGGTTCAAAAGAAGTCAAAGGTGGCGGTGTCTAATTGAGCTCCATTTTGAACAATCAAAGGTATGGCGTCTTGAATTTCTCTATAGCTGCTAATAGAATCTGAAGTTGAAAGCTCAAGTTGCTGTAATATGGTTGGTTACTTCATGTTTGTGCGTAATTGATCGGATAATCTTTATCTCCTAAATGACAATCATGGTTGGTTTGCGTAGAAAATGTTGGCAATCTCTGATGGAATATATATTTTCGCTGTTAGATGTGTTTGAGATTAGGGATTGAAATTTCATTTTTTTCTTTTTTGGAGTATATGGGACTATTGGAGTTTTTTGTTTTGTTTCGTGTGTGAATGGGGGAGAACAGTCGGATAATTTCAGAGTTTATCATTTGGAGGTGAAAGGAGTGTAGAATTTTCTAGTGAAAACAGGGTTGGGCTTTGGAGGTGTGTGTCTCTCTCTAATTTCTGGGTTTGTGTTGGTTTTTGTTGTGTTCTGAACTGAGGGTTGTAGAAAGAAGTCGTACCAGCCTTTGGCTGGCAGGTTAAAGCCCAAACTTGTGCTTTCCTTAAGTCTCACTTGCTGGTTGGTTGTAGTGAATATGGTTGCTTAACGTTGAAATCGGAATTGAATAGCGTGTTCTGGTCCATTGTATCTTTGTTCGTTGGGGTTCAAGAGATTGAAGGGTTTTTTGACGTTGAACGAAGAAGAAGTGTATTGTAAATCCTAGTGGCTAGTTTTGGATTACTGTGAGGTGGTGTTGTTATCACTTGGGTGTCCGTGGATTACGTGAAGTGGGCGGGAGATTTGCTGCTTGTATTTGTTGGTTGGGGAATGAAAGAGTGGGGTTGGATAAGTATGAAGTGGTAAGTTTAAAGGGGTTGCACGTCAGGTGCTTGAGGAAGGGCTTGAATCTATATGGGTGGTTAATCAAGTGAATTTTGTGCTAATTAAAGTGGATTATTGAAACATCCAACCGTAGGAGGCTGTAGAGGAAAGAAAAATGCTGAATCAGGTAAAGAGTGGAGCATGTGCCGTTGTGCAGTTAGCTTTGGGTTGTAAGTGTCAAGAGTGTTTATGGGGGTGCTAGTTAGCTGCTCTGTTGTTCTATGAATGATGAACCCATAAGTGATTACCGAGATGTTTCTTGAATCTACCGACCATAATGCTTTCTTACTGCATCTGGAAGTATGAAAAATAAGAAGATATTGCAGTAGTGGTAAGACATTTTTATCCCAAAGTTTCAAAAGTTTCAACTTCTTTTGTCATGTTGGTGATTGCTTTTTGATGGGGTACATGTTTTCTGTATCAAGTCTGAATAAATCATAATTACCTGGACTGTGCTGCTTGCACAATGTCAACTTAGAGCTGATCAGATGCTATTTATCTGAACTTGGATTATGTCCTCCTTTGGTTGTTATTATGAGATATGGGATTCTTTCTGATATAAGAATAACACACCCTGAAAGAGGGGGAAAAGAAAGATGGAGTCTTTGAGAAAAATCTAAATTAGTTGTGACTATGCTAACTTAGGCCGTACAAAGTAGGAGGATGCTTGTACGTAAAGCAAGTCTGTTTTATCAACATATTTTTACTGTACAGTGTATTATGATTTTTATTAGAGTGTTGTGTGGCCGATTAGTTTTCCATAGTTTGCTATGCTGGTTTTCTGGTTGAATGACTAAAAGGATTTGGGTGGCTTGACGTGGCTATGAGGTTGCTTTAAGTGATGGGTGATTAGTAAGCATAGCTCATGCAGAGTAACTCCTGTATCAGATAACTGAGGATGGAAGTGCAAAAAAGTCAACCTGAAAAGCAGTCCTCACCTACTGCTACAAATCCTGCCATCACTTCATGTCGAAAGAAGAAGAGTGAGGAAGCCACTTTCATGGAGGATTTGAAGGATCACATCGATGAGTTCATCCATGCATCTATGGACGAACACAAAACTTGCTTCAAGAAGACTATACAGAAGGTTTATCTGTCGTTCATCTTCACACTATTTCTATGCCATAAGCTTAGGTTTTTTCATTTCCTTTCTTGCTACATAACTTCTGCTGATTGTGTCCTTCAAATTCAATTTCAGATGTTTGGAATGTCAAAGATTGTTGCAGAAAGGAACTCTGAAGCTAAGGGAGTTGAAAGTTCTCTGCCCCTCCAGACAACAGTGTCAGACTAGAATGTCTCCTTCTTGATCGAGAGCTTTCTTTGTGTTTTTTGGCCATGATTTTCTCCAGTAATAAATAATGCTGGACTATGTTTCTTGTTAGAGTTTTGAATTGGGTAATCCTGCTTTGATATTAATATATAAGTTTCTATGACCATCCCAAATTGAATAGCAGATGAAGTGATTTCATGGTTGAAATGTCTATTCTCATATGGGTTTTACAGTTTTGGTACTATAGTCCTGTTGTGTAAGCATCTAATAACTTTTGAATTCAGTAACCCTATTGTTGGAGCTAGGAATCTTTTGCATTAGGGAGCTTCCTTTCCGTTATGGTCAATAACCCATGGTTCATATAACAGCATGCTTCTTTTTTGAAAGGCTTTAGCACAGGCATAGCAGCTTGGACATAAGGAGACTTTTTTCATCTAGTAGAAGAAGTTCACGAACTATACTAAGCTGTGGCATCTTAGAACTGGCAAAGGGACTCGGTGAATGGGTTTTGGAGTCAGTTTGAAACTGGTCTACTATATGCGTCTGCTAAGAAGTCAGCAGGATCCATTTCAATCGCCAAGTGGAATCTTACTTTTTATCAACATCTGCAAACTTTATTGGGCTTCCCAAGACTACTTTGCTAGAAGAAAATCCATAGATGACACTGCTTCTGCCCTCCAATGCTACCGCGACTTGCTTGCTTGTGAGCACAACTTGGAGCATGCCTTTTTGGCTTATTGTTGGAATATCTTAAGTTGCTGGCAACTCTTTGTAGAATTCTTCGTATATAAATAAGCCATCCATTTTTCTTTACTCGGGGTTGGTGAAAAATATCTCCTTACTGCCTGCCAACTGGCTGCCTTGAATACGAGTTAAGAGATCAGTACTCAAAGTTAGACGCCCCTAGGACACTGAGGGAGGTTGGTGAACAACCAACCTGCCATCCATGTGTTGCTATAGTGTTGAATATATGCAAGAAAAAACACTGCTTTTTTCTGTCTCTGCTCGCCAGTCGGGATCAGAGCTTATGAGACTTGCAAAACTTTTTTTTTTTTTGATTGGTTCAAATGAAGCGTGTACGAAAGAAGATAGAGAACAAACAATTATTCAACGCTACCTAGCAGCCTACCAATAGCTATCAAGAATTCAAAGGAATATTTGGCCCATTGGAATCCACTTTTTGTAGCTTTCTGCAAACCACAGCAAACCACTCCCCAATCTGGAGGTCATTCAAACTTTGGGTGGTCAGGGCGGGTGGGTGGGGGGGGGAGGAGGGGTGGTGGGTGGCTTTGGGTTGCAAAAGAACAATTCCTTGTTCATGTTCAGCAAATAGAGAACCAAACCGGGAAGCAGAAAAAATCTGTAAGGAAAGAAAAAGAGAAGGCATTTTCGATTAGAAGTCCACCCACTATACAGAACATTCGTGATCCAGGAATATTTTAAACAATTTAGCAGTAAGATCTCTTAAAGAAGCCCAATATTTGTCAATGAGGACCTTTTAAAACAGTTCTTCCCGCCTTATCACTCCATGTTCTCTTGGAGTGCCTCTCATTTTTCTCATCCTCATTCAATTTGGTGGCCTCTTTAATTCTGTTTGGTTCTCGGGAAAGTTCAACGGCATATTTTACTTATATTTTCTGCTTTAATGGACTGGTCAAGAAGATAAACAAAGAAATGCAGCTCTGGTCATGTGAAAACATACTACTTCATCACAGTGACATTCTTGTGGTAGAACAGGAACGAAACAGGTGACAAGCTAGGCCTAAAGGACATGGAACCGAAATAACTAGAATCATCATTAGTGATTCTTAAACTAGTAGAATTACAGTTACAAGGAAGATCATATTAGGAAGGCAAAGCCGCTGTTCTTTATTGACGCTGATGAAGCAGTTGTCTATCAGTGGAGCCTCAGATTTTTCATCCTACAAACAAGAGGAAAATCCAACAAACATTAGCATTAACAGAAAGAACCTTAATATTTGGAAACAAAAACACTTGGGGCACGTGGGCTGTTGTAGTACAAGGTAGTATATGAGACATGTTTAATATGACTTTATAGGGTTAGTATAAATTGAATATGCCAGAGGAGGCCCCTGCTTGATTCAGGTTTTGGAAATACTTGCTTTGGGGGGCCAAAGAACAACCGACTTGGCTTTAGAAAGCAAGAGTGCTTTTGATATGCCGACGAAATGATACTTTTTAGTCTTTCCTAACAGCAAATGACAAGAGAAAAGACAAGGTTTGTTATTATTTTTTTGTGTCCAAAGGGCTAGTCAGTCTTGCAGGTGGCGAGTTGTTAAGGATTTAGGCACTAACTTGCACTGCTTTCAAGCGGTAGCTGTAATAGAAAACCAGGATAAGATTAGGTAGTATTAAATAATAGCTATTTCTCATCATCAGTATCTTAGTATGGAAAAAGTTGAATAATTTTAAATATAAAATTAAATTTTGGACTTAAATATGATATTTTATCTCAAATTAAGCTTTTGTAATAACTGTTCTAACGCTTGTAAACTAACCCATGTTTGAAGTGATAAGATGTGTTAAATGAGTGGAGTTTCTATATTATTAATATCTTGACATAATATACTCATTATATATCTTCTAACGACCAAGTTTTGGGAGAGAAAGTTAGAATATTTGCAATAACTAATAACATAAACAGATAAAGTGAAGGGCTTTAGCTGTACTACCTCTTATCTTCTTCGCCTGTGTTTCCCGTGCTGCTGCTCCCAGGGGTTTTGTATTTGGGAAAAGGCACTCTGCCAGACTCAATACGCTTGACATCCTCCACAAGTTCTTCATAGCGCTTCTTCACTTCTTCGGGAGTTTTCCCACCAACAGCCTTAGCGACATTGTGCCAACGGTCGGGGGTGTCCTTATCATACACAGCCAGAGCCCTCTCAAAGGCCTTGTCGTCCTTGGCAGACCACGAGTCAGAGCTCTGGGAGGACATTGAACGGGACGCCATTGCTAACAGATGGAATACTTTAACAGTGGTTTCAAGAAAGAGGAAACAGATTGGAAAAGCTGAAAAGCTGGAGATACTGAGAGAGTTTTGATGAGAGTCAAGGTTGAAGACTCTGGTCAAGGGATGATATGAGCAAAGAGGTGGCAATGCCTTCTCTTTATAAGCAGGAAAGGAGGGGTTGGGGTGGGGTAGTGCCAGTTGGCATGGAAATCTTGCAAAATTCGAGTCGAATTTCTATGATTTGTCTCCTTAGGAACCACAAAATGAAGCACAAAGAGGACAAAGAATTGGGAGAATCAGTATCTCCAAGAAGTTAAGACAAACATAAGATTAATCACAGTACTTTCTTATTCCCTTCTTCAAGTTACAAGCATGTGGGTTTTTACACATGAAAAACACCAGAACTTTTCAAATTAATACAACCTAGAAGTCCAGGAAAAACATCTTTCATCTTGTACAGTGTGGGACTGTGGAGTAACTTCTGGAAAAAGTAGGTAAAATCTTGGGGGTTGGAGCCTTAGAAGACAATAAGCCTCGCTCTTTTGATTCTAGTTCTCGCTGTTGGTATGACAAAGCTCCCAATGAGTGTAACAAGCCCATCACATGCGCACCAAAATCCACTTTTTCCTGTTCAATTGAGATCTGCTGCAAAAAAGCTGTCTACACTCCATATCTGAATAACATTCCAAGCACTCTGGCTGGCCTGATGAGTCCGTACAATGATTCTTTCCTGTTCTGTTTTTAAACCGATGACAGATCAACATAAGTAACTTTCTCTTTTAGCGGTCGAAAATTTTACAGAATGGTAGTTTTTTCTTGGTATGGGTTGTCTTAGCAGGAGGACTTGGGTTTCTCTGGTTGGTGTTTGAATAGTTTAATCACAAGGAGATTATGTTCCATCCATTGTTCTAGAGCGACAAGACTCTAGTTTCAACAATCGTACCTTACACGGAGACTTTTATATCAGAAAATGAAAGTTCCCAATCTAATATGTTCAATTCAATGAATCATTGAGAGCCCTGTTACTCCTCTGTTCATCAAACTAATGAAAAACCAATTTCATTTGCGGTTGATTGAATTTCTTGAAGCCTTGTATAGCATGTCATTAACGCGATGGCAGTGATTCGTTGCTTGTCAATTCAGTCACAAAAGCATCAACTTCAAATGAAAGGTATATGTATCATTTTAAGGTTGAGTTACAGATGGATTAAGAAAAAATGATAAAGACCACGTAATGCACGTGAGTTAAAGTTGATACTCTAGAAGAAAATGCGCATATATGCATGTATGGTTGTTTAAATGTATGTACAGGTCGAGGATGAATTATTTTTGGACGTTAGAGATGATTCAGTCCTTTCCTGTTCGGATAGTTTTGAAAGCAGAGGACAAGTAATACAAAATACAGTACTGCTTCACATGAAAGGGGTGGCATTCCTTGTTATGACATATGTTGTCATGATGGGGTAGGAATAATTGTCATTCATCTTGTAAGAAAGGAAAGTGACTTTAAGTTTTACTTCTTTTGGGTGAACACGAGCTTTGGGCGAGGCTGGCATCCCACCTTGATGATGATGAAGAAGGTCCAGAATCATATCTCTGCTGATATCACGTAGACATGGGGTGCTGAAATTGAATAATTGGGGAGAATATTTCAACTCTCCAGATGCCAAGTGCTTGTAATGGCTTGGTACTGTTTTGAATTCTCATCACTTTTCCATTCTTTTCCTTGGAAACAAACAGCTGGTTTAGACCATGCGAAAGGTTGTGACAACTTTTCATTGTCCCTAATCTCCAGCACTTCGTACAGATGCTGCGTAACACAAACTTAGAATATTATCTTTCACAGGGCATTGGTTTAGCAGCATAAGGGTACCTAGCTAGTGGCTTGTTGCTATGACATAATTAACCGTATTCTTGAAAGAAAAACTTTCACGGATTCTAAGAGCAACTTTTCTAGTAATTGACACGTATAGATCACAAACAATTCATTTACCCTTGGTTTTGCCATGGGTGTTTGGCGATAATGGAGCTATGATACTAATTGTTTAGAGATAAATGTGATCATACAATAAATTCACACACATAATAATAAAAAAAATGATATTTGAAGATTTATATGATTCTTGACAAATTAATCTTTTTATATTTCAAGAAATTGTAAAAAAAACATAATTCTTTCTCTTTAGTCATTGTGATAGTTCACCAAATAACACAATTTATATAAAATATTCAAAAACTGTATAATAATAATTTTGAAAAAATTCTGAATCATAAAATTATCATTTTATCTCAACCCTAGTTTTGACTCCATAACAAGCAAAAGAGTTGTAAATAAAGATTTTTTTCCTCATAATTGTGTGCTTAACGAGGAAGAAGACTGATATCCAAGTAGTTATTAGCTTGGATTTCTATGAGTAGTTTTTTGGTGTGTATATTAGTATCCCACGATATGCTCTGACATCTTGATTGGAGAAAGTGACACCAGTTCTTGGTGAGACCAAATATCCGTTAGGAATAAAAGCTTGAATCTAGGAAAGCATCACTTGTAGGAGTCTATCGGTGTGGTACCATGGCTTTAGGCTGCAAGTTGGTGCTGATGGCCCCAACCTATGGGCCTATGCTGGCCAAGGTCTTGCAAGTAGACTTCAGTTTAGTCTATTCACTACTTCGAGAATCTATAAACCAGTCCCCGATACTTGAAACTAAGCAGGATTAGAGTGCCTGTAACAAGAAATTGCAGCAGCAAAGTTGATTACTGTCTTCGTAATGCTGTAATGGAGAATGTAATTTTTAACGGTAATTTTTCTTCTTACTTTCTATTAGATTATAGAGTTCATTATAAAATTTCAATGTATTTAGTGAAAAAGTTTCATCATTTATAACATCAATAATTTATTCTTACATTTTTAATGTGAGATAAAATCTATATTTAATACTTTTTCTATATGTGTATTAACATAAATATTACAAAAATAATTATAATATAGAGATTTATTCTTATTTTTGATAATATATTAGAATGTAAAAGTTTATTTTAAAATTTTAAAAATATTAAATAAAAAAAATTCATTATTTAAAAATTTGAAGACTCATCTTTATGCTTACGATTCGAGACAATACTTACATTTAACACTTTTCATCTCTTTGTCAGTCAAAGTTTGAGACATATTGAAGTCCATAGATTTTCATGTCATATTGCCAACTTCCTGGTTGGGAACTTTGGAATTTCTTTTGGAAATCTTGTTTCTAATCAGGCACCAGTTCTTCTTGCTTTAACTAAACAGAAGCATGTGTGCAGACATTGGAAGCAAAAGCCACCCGATTGTCAAGTTGCATCACTTATGGTCATGGGATTCTGGCCACATGCTAGTGGGGATTGCACTGATCATTAGTTGAAAACTACTTGAGCAATTTTCTAGGAATCTGTACGAAAATATATAAATAAAAGCAATGGTTCTTTGAGATACACCCACCTGCTGATATTTCGAATCCTTATCAGCCAAGTCTATCTCCATAGAAAGCAATATCTATGGAATCGTCCTCCTCAGGACTTTTCTTTGTCCAGTGGTCCTTCCTTACAAGTGGGAGATGTTGAGTTACCCTGACACTTGTTGGTCCAAGACTGCAGTTCTTCTCTGAGTTGATCCGTTAGATGTTAACTATCTTTATTTATTAAGAAAGCTTATTTTCTCTTCTTATAATTCAACTTATAAGTAAAAAAGTTATATTTTATTTTAAAAATATTTTTTAATAAGATTTAAGTAATGTAAGATATTTTTAATATTATATTTATAACGCATCTTTTTGCAACCAATATAATCCATGGGCTTTAGTATAGAGTAGAACATTGCTTGCATACATTGTAGTGTTGTATTCTTAAACATATACTAATATTTGGTTAAGAAGGCTCATTTTTGCTTTATAAATTGGCTTATAAAAAGATGATGTATATTTTATTTTAAAAAAATTTCTCAAATAAGATGCAGATAATGTGAACACTTTTCAAACTATTTTTAACATTATCTTATTTGCTAATTTAATCAAAACCCTTTCTCACACTAATCACTACGAAACTTGGAATCTCTAACATCATCATCAGAGCGAAAAATCCACCACTCAGGATTAGTCGGCGGTCCTGCGCAGGCCGGAAAAGCATCATGCTTGTGCTTTAGACGGAATCTTTCCACAGAAAGGGCAACTTTGAAAATCAGAAATTCTAATTCCGGGACTTAGTTGTAGGGAATTCTTGCACACATGGAAGTTCCACTCTAATGAACGAGCACATCCTCAAAGAGTGGGCCTTTCCCCCCTTTTCCTTTTGTATGATGCTATACAGGAATCCTCATGACCTTTGGCCGGCTATCTTGTATTTCCCTGAAGAGAAAAAAATTGAATACATCCTTTGAGTATGATTCTAGGAACAAAAGGTTGAAACCATACGTTAGTAATCAGCTTGTGGCCGACAATGCTGGAAAAGATATGATGATACACCCGCGAGAGACCAGCCATGCAAAATTTCAAAAAAGGAATCATGGGTGTCTTCCAATTAATCTTCGATGCACCAATGATGTTCTTTGAGATCAGTGTTGAAAGATCATGTTGGAACTATTTGAAAAGTACCTGGCTCACGTTTCAGGCCGGAAACTTATTTTCTAAGATCTGAATTCAAATTTTGCACGAACACCTGTCTATGATTCGTGTTAGAAAAGGTTTAGTTGGAATAGGCCAGATCTTGTCGGGCATGTGTTCTTTTATCCTTACGTTTCCTCTTGATTGTCATTCTCATGGAAGTTCAAAGTCAATGCTTTTTTTCTTTCGTCTCCTTTGTGAATTGTATGCCATATGGAATAGCAGTGTTCCTTAAAACGCTTGTTTGCTGGATTTTTCTATTTGAATCTTGAGCTTTGGAATGTGCAGTATTACCTGCTCTTAATTAAGCTAGATGCTTGTTGACTAGCATAGCATCAAGACTATAATTAAGTGAATAAGCTCTTGTTATAACATAATACTTCACTTTACGGTAGTTATGAGCGGATGTTAAAATGTTTAATATTACTTATAATTTATTGTAAAACCATCAATAATTAAATAAACTGTCTACTCTTTACAAACTGGTTTTGAGAAAAATTCAGAGAAAATGAAACTTTCTAATGTTTTTCTTACTTTGAAGAAAGAAGTGGGCTTACTAACTCTTACTAACTCTTCTTTTGTTTGTGATTAGGCTGACAATATGAAGTTGTAAATGCTACAGCAAGAAATCCTGGGTAACTAGCTACTGACCGCAGAAACGAGTGTACCAGTTATAGCTAAGTTTTTCCGACCTATAATGTCAGTCATGTCAAGTTCTTGGACTTGTTCGTGCAGACATCAAGATCGTGGACAGACTTCGATGGGGACTTGGACAGTAGCTGCGTCAGATTTGGATGAATCCTACACCAAGATTCCTCTGATCTGTACAATTCATATTCATCCAATACTCTCCACACTCTCGCCATTCCTCGTTTTTGCAGTTTTAAAGTTCAATCTTTTCTCTTTGGAGCACCAATTTCCAAATGGTACCTCTGTTATGTGAAAAGTTTTCTTTTGATTGCCTCCTATATTACTTATCAATGTTGTGAAATATGAGGTTCAGAATAGTTCTGAAGAATGGGCATATCATTAAACAGAAATCCCATTAAATGCTGTTGTCAATGGCAGGATGATGAATACATTGCTTCAAGGAAGCCTTCCCAATACAGGAATTGAACCACTGGATTCACGAAGGCTTTAGCTGAATTAACAATTTCATATTTGAATTTCAATTCAGCTTCAGCTTTGAGCAGAGACCAGAGTAGCAGCAGTTTGTTGGGTAACACACTCGAAGCCCAATAGTATAAGCAGTCGGCAGCAGTCTTAAAGACACCATGAACGAGCTCTGAATCAACTCCGAACCTGCTCTTTAAGCGATGGTGAGTATCTGCTGGCCATCTGATCCAAGCGCTGGTGAGGCCCAACCAGCGGTGGTGGCTGCTCATGAACTCAAGCTGGGCCTTCAGTTGTGGGGTCTATTCTTATGATACTACAATGTCGACCTTCCAACAAAGGATCACTCATTGCAAATGTAACATTGCCCTAATGGGCTAGCTCCAGTGTTTTTCACGAAGCATCCCAGTCCATGTCTCAAATGGAGACTTATGGGAAAGGTCATTGTTCGAAACACAGGGGAGAGGTCATTGTTCCACAAGTTGTAAATGAGGATATGCTAATTATAAAAAATATAAGATTTAAACTTGCTTTGATATTATATTAAAATTATACTTTGTTGTAAATAAATTTAAGAGGATTTCATTGTTGAAAGAACAAATTCAAAGAAAAATACAAGGACTTTCCTTGGCCCAATGGTAATTGAATCAGGACCCTAATTAATGAGTTCACCTAATTGACGGTTTGAATCGCATCCTCTCTCCATGTGTGTGAGCTGTAGTTAAAAAAAAAAAAAAACACCATATTCAACTCATCTTTATAATAAGTGGGAATCAAGGAGAGAACAACTAAAATTGTTAAAAGGATCATGGAAGTGCTGTCAATGAAATTCAAACAAAGCCATACTTCAAAGGGCAACAAAAAGGAAGGCTACCGAGCGAGCATCGTCTAGTACATGGGCGTGTAAATTTATTGAGAGTTTTGAAATATAAATTTCAGGAAAAGGTACACACTTCCAATTGTTGGTAGCGATCTGGCTTATAGATTACTCTCTTCTTTGACATATTAGGCACCGCGTCACCTTTCAGGCATTTCTACCAAGATGAATGCAAGCATTGTAACCTACAAGCAAAGAGAGAAGGAAAATGTTAAGACAATAAAGCAGAATTCAGAACAGTTAAATCAACTAAAAATCTGTTTTCTACATATGAAATAAGAAAGGTTCATCGCCGACATAAAAGCTAGGGGGTCCCAATTTCACTTTTGCCACAGTTTTGTATAAAGCCATGAAAATATCCTCCAAAACTCTCTCTCTCTCTCTCTCTCTCTTTCATGGGGTGTTTGGGACGTGCGCTAAGAAGAAAAAGACGAGAAGTGAATGTTGGATTAAGAAGAAGAAGATGAGAGGAAGATCGGTGACAAGTTTAAAAATTATAAAAAGGAATTATATTTAACTTAAAAGCTCAAAACATTAATTAAAAAAATATTCTCCTATAAATTACTCTTCACATGCTATTCTATAAATATATCTTTTTTATGTAAGATTTAACATAGGTTTCGAAATGCATAAATTGGAAAGGAAGCTCATCCTCCCCCGATAGCTTCAATGTCCACTTCAATACTTAAAAGTGAAGTGAAAGAACCACCAAACATTTTATACATGATGCATGCATACCCACCAGAATATAACTCAGGGACGTCGGATCAGGCTGAGATGACACACTGTTTATCTGAAAGCAGGCGCTGAATGGATTGTTCGGATCGCAATCAATGACTTTTTCACAGGCATAGCTGGCCTTGGGGTCGCACTGGCCTCCAGAAGTCGGAATAGATGGAGTCTGATAACATTGAGCATCGCCGGCGCACCGGCCTCCGGCAGTCGGATTAGATGGAGTCTGATAATTACGGACGAGAACAAAAGCAATGCTATGACCCGAATACAGTTGGAATACTCGAAGGTTATTTTCGTATGTATTATTTTCACTGTTGATCCATGATTCAAGTTAAGAGCTAAGATGGGCTAAGAGCATAGAATATGAACACTGCTAGCCACTCAGAGCTATAGTGGCAGGGGACCTTTATCCTTTCCACGAGAGGCAATAATGCATTTGCCTCATTCAAGGACTTTTCACGAAGTCCTAATGGTCTTTCAATATGAATAATATCCTTTCCACGAGAGGCAATAGTTTATTTGCTTCACCCAGGACTTTCCAACAAGTCCCAATAGTCTTTCAAGTAATGATTAAACGAGTCATACACAGTTCATGAATTTTCAATATCATAAAGTTATCCTTTTTGTGGTGAGTTGTTATGGAAATTAAATAGTGAAAGTCATAAAAAAGAATAAATTTTACTAATGGTTATATTAGAAAACTTAAAGTCTAACATAAAAATTAACTTATGAGAGGAGATAGTTTTTACATTAAAACTTTAAGGACTATACTTCCTTGATGTAGAATTTTAGTCCTCAATCTCCCATATACACTAAGTATATTTTGGGCTCAATATTAAATATGTTATAATAAACTCATTGACAATATTTAAAAGACTCAAAGTTAAATAAAAATTAAAGTAGATCAACTTAGGTTTTAATACCTTATAAGAAAACTCAATATTTAACCTAAAAGTTAGCTTTTGAGTTGCCGGAACATATTTTACATTTAACATTCGGAAGGTTATATCCTTTTTATTTGAGACTTTCATTCTCACTAAGTTCCTAATTGTACAAAATTCTTTAAAAGTTACAAAATTACTTATTTGTAGAGATAAGAAGTAATTTATAATAAATAGTATAATTTTCTTATATTTTTAATATTTGTTATGTCCGTACTTATTATAAAATTCAAGTAAATTCAACACATGAATTTGAGTTCAATATGCCTCACCTGCGTAGTAGGCTTCAAGAGACCAACATCATAAATCAAGGAGAGGTCAGGCTTGAAAAGCCCAAACGAACGTTGGGACCCTGAACCGGATTTTAGATCCTCATCATACAGCTCAAAGATAAATGTATCCACAGATTTTCCAGGCATTAGAGGTGTTCCAGGCATTGGTTTAAGGTGCTCCAGCAAATTCCTGTTATAGACCCTTGCATTCTCAACACTAAGTCCGACATCATTGCTGTCCCAACAGTAGGGCCACCCTGTCTCAGCAACCATAATCTCAATTTCCTTGAAACAAATCGCATTCAGCGCAGAACGTACAGCATCTACCTGCATATTATCATATTAATCACGTTAATATAGTATTTGTTTAGTATTTTTGGAACATAGGATATGGGATACCCATTAGATTCACCTGCGCATCGAACATGTTTGTGTATGTGATCCCGGTTCCCGAGTCGACACGCCCCGAGTTGGGTTGGAATGAGCAAAACGCGAGCGTTTCAGGCGTGGGATCCTTCTGGTACTCGAGGAAAGGGTAGGTCTTGATGGCAAAGGGCGAACCATTCTCCTTCTGGAATTCCAACAAGTCTTGGAGCATGTCGTGGAGCTCCGGGTTGAACAACCCGGAAGACGACGGGCAGGACTGACTCAACACGGCCATGGAGTGGACAGTGGACACCCGGATGTTGCATGCGAGAGGCGCCGATTTGACGGCAGCTTGGATATTGCGCATGGCCGGAAGGAGCTGAGAGATTAAGCCTTGGTCCGACGAGGTCGTGACCTCGTCGCCAACGGTGATGAGGGTGATGTTGCTGGAGGGGTAGTAGGGGAGTACGTTGGAGTTCACCCACTGGGTCGCCGCGTTGGGGTCGCAGGCCAGGTCCGGAATGTCGCTGTTGGCGATGCCGACGATGATTTCGATGCCGGTCCCGGCGAGGGCCTCGATGATAGCGCAGTCAGCATTGCGGAGCCGGACTTTTCCAAAGATTGTGGACTTGAGGAGGCCCGCCGTCGCTGCCGGTGGGGGAAGGTTGTCGGCATCTGAGCCATAGTTGACGCCGATGCATGATTGAGTTTCTGCAACACAAACAGATGAGGATTAGAGTGTATGAAACAATTCAACTCAACTCGGTTTCCTATACGTAGCTTGCGTGAAGTACAAATCGCTATAGAATTTTAAACAAATACCCTACTATTTAACTCATAAGTTGAGTTAGCTTATAAGTTGAGAATAAACTTTTCATACTTAAATATTATAAATATAAACTATTTTTTTACATATTAAAAATACTCTAAACTCAATATTAATCAAGATAAAATGGATATTATCTATTCATAAAATATATTTTAATAATTAAAAATTGAATAGAAGTTAAAAATAAATTAATATATTTACATTTAAATATTACTCAAAGATTTCTTCTCCTCAACATTAAACTTTATCAGCCATCACCACTCAAGAGAAAAAAAATCCAAATTCAATAACGACGAACCTGCAAGGTGAAAAGCCAAGATGAGGAGGGGAAGAAAGAGAAATTGTGAACCCCAAGGAAGAGTAGCCATGGGGATTGGACTGCTGTAAGCAAGACAGCGGAAAAAGAAAGGGATACGACAACCCTCGGTGGATAAGTGCTTATGTAGCCCTGGTGAGTGCGCGGACTGTCTCAGCTACCAATGAGGAGGTGGCGGCTTGATGTGGGGAATGGATGTTTTAACATTATCCTAAAGGAAAGTGTGGAAGCTTTCATTATTCCAGGCATTACCTCTTTGGCTCCCAAACCTGCAGTCCCAGAGCATGCCCCGCGTAGACTCCTTTTTGGTCAATGACAGCAAAGATAAGATAATTTCTCGTTTCACAGGTATTAGAAGCAAACAGGCTACTGGTTCATAAGCACCAAAGCAACGAATTGAATGTCTATGAGAAGACTTAAAACCTAAAGATGGTCTCCAACATCTTTTGTACACCAAAATGTGTCCTAATAATAAAAACTTAGAATATAATCCAACTTGAATTCCAATATCATATTAGATATTTAAAGTTTTAACTAAAACATTGATTCAAGAGTTAGAAAATGCTTTCTTAATTTAAAATTTACAAGTTTCCTCCCATACAGTGTGAGACTCCAATAGTGTCACGTCATAATTCTTACATCAATGGAATAATAATTTATTCTCAATTCTAATGTTTTCAAAAAGTTTGTCCTTTTCAATGGTACTTTCTCTTTGATTACTTCGACAATTCACCAAATAACATAATGCCTAGTAATGTTTCTAAAATCTTATATTTATAAGCAAGTTAGGGAAAAAAACTAATTAAAATTTATGATTTTACCCTTATCCCTAATTTTGACATATAATGCCTAATAGCTGAAACCTCTCTCCCGGCAATAATTTTGACTTAATGCCTCATAGCTCAAACCTATTTCCCGGAAATAATTTCAAATAGCTTTCCAGGTACTAAGTTAGCACAATTTTAAGGAATTGGATAGGTTTAAAATCTATGACTGAACTTTAATTTGTATTACCAACTCTATTATGTTAGAAATATAGGATTATTGTAACCTAAGAAGGGAGATTGAACTAGATTGAGGAATTTCTATTCTATTTTCTTCTTGGTATATGTTTCAATTAAACTTAATTTAATTGTGATTCAGATTTCAAATTAACATATGTGCAAATAGTATAAAATAGTATAGTAAATTAAATAAAACTCAAAGTAAAAAGGAAAGGGGAGAGAGAGCAATCCATACAAAAAATAATTTTAAGTATAATTCAACTTATCTCTAGTCTACATCCATAACTCTCTTAATCAATAAGATTAAAAGGACTACTACTCAACTAAAGAAAGAAAGAAACCACTCACTACAATTTTTATACAATGATGCACATTGGATACCAATTTCATACAACCGAGGAACCCTACATCACAACAACCATATGTTTGTGATATATAGGTCAATCTCACCAAAGCCTCAGGTGTCACACACACAATACAAATAATTTTGTCTTTACAAGAGAAAATTAGCTTGAATCATAAAAGGATTATAACCAATTATAGTTGAGCATGTGTCCCTTTATTAATAAACTAGATATTACAATATATGTAGTGAATACAATTTAGCTAACACAAATACATAAATATTGAAATATCACTTCAAATTTTACTCTCACATGGCAGCCACAAGGAATTTCATCTTAAAATGTGTTGCATCAACAATTAACATATACATATTCTTAAAAGATTTGTAGTAAGCTTGTAGAACATAAAGGATCAGTTCAAAACTATGTTCCCAAATGTTTTCCGAATTCGGACAGCACACAAAATCCCACTCCAAGATTGTTCTAACACGTAAAAATATGGATTAAGAACTCAACAAAATGCAAGAATCATAGACCAAGTATTTTGTTCCTAAATAACTTAACCAGTAAGCAATATATATAATATAATCCCAAAAAATGAACAACCTTGCTCAAGGATTAACATACACACTAAACTTTACAACTTTAGCACAAAGAATACAAATAATTAAAAAAAAGGTTGAATTTTTGTATAAAAAATTAAATATTATTCTTACATGTAAAATTAATACTTTACAAGTCGCACCAACTTCTACTTTCCCCCAGCACACACCACCAACCCGAAAGCCCTGGGACCCCTGGGGACCCAAAAACTAGCAATTGTTTGAGAAAGACGGAAGAGTCAAGCATGAAAACTTTGATCCATTGATCACAAAGAAAGATAAAGAACGAGGACTTTCTTAGAAAATTTGCTCAAGAATTTGACCACGTGGAGACTCGGGTGAGAGAACACATGCTAACCACTTCAAAAGAATCGAAGCTCTTGGGACAAAATCCAATAAATGTATTGTAACTTTGAATGCCGACTATAAAGTCGAGCTAAGCCTGAAGCGTTTTTAGATGGTAAAATGATTGGAATCCAAGAGTTCAAGTAGAGATACCAAAAAATTCCATCCTAAATAGTTTGGGGTTTGAGACTCCAATCCCCTCCCCTTTTACCTAATAAGAAAACGCAACACAATAACAGTAGGATTCTCAAATTTGTCATTATTATTAGGTTGCAAAGGTTTGGTTCCTTAACAACTAGTTTGCACCTTTTATATATTAAAGAATGAATCATTGGACAATTTTTTTCCTTGATAGCTCTCTTAGTTTGCCTACCTCGCCAAATGATACAATACTCAAGGTTTTTCAAAGTTTTATTCTCATAAGTGACATTGGAGAAACTTTAATAAATAAATAAAAAATCAGAACTTTAAACTTGTATATAAAAAAATTCAATATTATCCTTATATATATGATTAATACTTTACTCATTGGTCCCAATTTGGCTCTACTAAGATTTTAAGCCTAAAGTAGGTTTCTCAACATGTGTTTAACTTAATTGAAAGTAAATGCTGGTTAGGACCAAGAAATCCTAAGTTCAACACTTTGATGTGTGAGATTAGGTGATAATAATAATAATAATAATAAAAAAAAAAGGTAAGTCATGGGTGTCGATGCAAGACTATGGAACTTCCAAAAAGGGAGACTTCTCCAATTATTGTTCGAGAAAGACGAAAGTGGAGATAGAAAAGGTAATATGAGAACTTTGATCCATTGTTCACAAAGAAAGACAAAGAATGAGGTCCTTCTTAGAAGATTTGGTCAAGAATTTTATTACATGAAGATTCGGATGAGAGAACACATGCTAACCACTTCAGAAGCATCGAAGCTCTTGGCAAAAAATCTAATAAATCTAGTAAGGAGAACTTATCCTATTGTAACTTCAAGTGAAAACTATAAAGTAAGCTAATCTCCCCTTGGAATAATTTGGTGTAACATCTCCGCATTATAGAAAAGTATAGAAAATCTCTTCAAATATATTAAGTACACAACCATAATTTTTGGAAAAAGGAAGACCTAGAGAAACTCTCTTCAACTTTCACACTATAGTCTTTGGATAGAGAAAGACTAAAACAACACTTTCCAACCATAGTCTTTTGAAAGAGAAAGATCTAAAGAAATTCTCTTCAACTTTTGCAACTATAATATTTTTGATAGAGAAAGATTGAATAAATCATTTTCAAAAGCAAGCCTTCATCAACTATGTCATCCACGCCTCTTTTTAAACCATGCATCCCTTAGGTCAACCACTTTAGGCACTCAGTTATAGCCTTTTCTAGGTTACACCTCTCTTAGGCCGTGTTTCTCTCCAAGCATCTACACATTATTATGAGCTTTTTCTATCTAAATCCATCCTCCACCTTAAGGCCATCAATAAAAGTAAAAATTATGGGTCTTTAACAACAATTGAGATCTCTTTTTGAAATTCATTAGTTGAAGAGTCCACCTTCCATCCAAAAATATTAGTGTTTTTTTTCCAAATCAACCATTGAAACCTCCTACACCTCATTTGGATATTAATAAACTTGAAAATCTCAAAATTTTACTTCATTAACCACATCAATATAGGGGCATCACAACCTCCTTCTTAATCATCAATTCATCTTTAAATGCCATTATCTTTACCATTCTTTGACATTTGATAATATAACTTGAGCCAAAGATTCACACGACCACCATAAACAATCTAATCAGCTAGATTTTCAATTTGATAACTTTAGTAAATACTGATCACCTTAAAATGTCATGCATTTTAACAAAAAATCTCTAATTTGACTTATAAATGCTCAAATCTAGATAGAAAGACATAGATATTTAATTTCCAGAACTCAATCCACCATTCCAACAGCATATTCTAATTGATTTATATTAACATCATTTAAAATCAAACTAGATTTAGGAATAGAGAAAATCTCACCTCGAAACATTTATCTACTTCTTCAATTGCATTCAACATGTTTGATTTGTTATTAATGGTCTCGATCTTCCATGCTTACCACACCACTTGTTGGGGATCCAAGTGTCTTTGATTCCACTTGTTAAGATCTAAATGGCTCCAATACTACTCGTTAGGGGAAATTCAACCAAGCACGTCATCCATATAGAGATTGAATACACAATCATGGAAACACACATATCCAAACACAACAAATTTAAAAGATTCTGAACATCATAATGTATCATATTCACGTAGTCTCTTTTTATTAGATTTTTTCATACTTTCATTCTCATCAAAGAGATATTTAATAGATTCTCTCAATAACTAGAATCTATAAGTGAGGTTTTCTCCAATAATTAGCCTCCCAAGGGGATTCTTTTTGCTTGTCCTACTAGGTTTTTCTATATTTCTCCTATTTCTAGACAAATCCTAATCAAATACTACTAACTAAGTCTACTATAACTAAAAGATATTTCATGATTTCATAATTACATAGAGACCCTGATTGTAATTATAGTCATACCTTTTAACCTAACTATTCTGCTAATCCTAATATAAAAGAAGCTAAGCCTAAAACATTTTTGGATGGTAAAAATATGAGTCAATCATACGAGCCCTAAGGATGCACTTGTGTCCATCATTGTTAGAAGGAAGTTGACATGCATGATTGATACGAAAATTGATGAAAAGGAGTCGGCATGTATCATTGGGTTAGGCGTTCTTTCATAAGAATAATGCATTGGATCAACTTGTTAATTAATCTAGTCGGAGAAAGATAAAGAATCAAGCACGCTGGAGAAGGTGGGAGGAAAGTTCGAAGGGAAGAATAAGAAAAAGGAAGGAAAAGTACCTCCATTAGCTTTTGTCTCAATAAACGTGGGAATATAAATGCAATCAAAACTTCACAAGGAGATTCGCAAGTCAACCTCAAGACATAAAATGTCCAAAATGACAAATTACACATAGTGGTGGACCAAAAGTGTCTCACACCTATCAAAAGTATTAAAAAATTTCTCTCTTCACAAGGCCTTTTGTGAAAGATGTGAACTTAGACTTCTACATCATGGTATGAGTACCACTTAGTGTGATCCAAAAATTTAAAAAAATGGGTCACACTTCATTAGCAAAACTAAGGTTGAATTATGGGAGAATGTTAGACTAAAGAAGTCTCATAGTGATCAAAATATTTTTTTTTTTATATATTTTATATGCCAAATAACTCTTTTTCTCACAAGGCTTTTGAGAAGTACTTCCATGACCTCCTTTAAAGATTTAATTATACATCCCAAACCTCAGCAAGTGGCCGTGGATGGCATTAGACATGCCGCCAATAGCATCGGCTTGCCTTTTAATGCCGCCAACAGCATTGCTTCAATGTCTAGCCCACCCAGGAGAGGAAATAAGCCACTGGATTCAGGATGGGCCCAGCTTTTCAGCAGAGCTGAAAGTAGCAGGAGTTTGTTGGGTAACACTTCTGAGCCCAATAATTATATTCGGCGAGCTGTATTTTAAGATTTCCTTACAAAGGTCTTTTTTTTATTTTTTATTTTTATTTTTACGGATACAAGCAAAAGGATTTAAATTAAAGATGTTGAAATAGTTCCTGCAAATTACTAGCAAATGTAATTTCAAGAGTATTTGATATCACTTCATATAGATAAAAATCTTTAACATACGTCACTAGTAGCACAACTTCATCAGTCAAAGCCTCTAAAGGAGCGACCACCATGATCCAAGAAGCCCATCATGCCGAACATGTAAGACAAAACTTCAAATCAAGAGTTTATCAATGGCGTCCTTGAGTTGCTGTAATTGGGATTTCAATTGACTCCCCTCATTTGTTGTGACATAACAGGCAATAACAGGTCCGGTGACTCCACAAACTCGCCCAAGTGCTTGCTTTGAATTGACAAATACGCAGGGCACATTCTTGTCTTCAGCAAGCAGGGGAAGTTGGAGAAGGATCTCCAGCGGCTCGGTGTCAGCGGCCATGACTACCAACTCAGAAATACCCCTGTTCAGTGTCTTCGTAACTTCACTGTCTCCCTTCTTGAGTTGCTTGTAATGGGAGGCTTGTTGAATGAGGTCAAGTATAGTGATTGTGAGCTGCGAATCAACCAAAGGGTACGCCTTTGGATTCACTGCCTGTCCTGTCATTCTTGGCGCGAGAGGAAGGGATTAGGGTTTTTGCTGAGAACGAAAGAGGAGAAGAAGACAAACTCGGGTTTTAGCAGCTCTTTTTTGAAATTTTAGAAATAAAGTTGGTTATTTGAAGTTGATTGATATTTTTTCTTCTTAATTGCTTCGTCGATTATTTCTATAATTGAATGTAAGATTCTTTCCTTATGTGTTGAGCGATCGGTTGCCAGAATCAACATATTTTAAAAATTATTTAGATATGATACACTTCTATAAATAAGGAAATATTTGTTTTTATTTAAAAACTAGGGTTCTTTTTTATCCTTGCAATATGGTGCAAGCATCAAGGTCATTGATTGAAAAGTTGAATAAAATTCGAATTTTTCTTCCTTCTTCTCCTCCCCAAAGATTTCTTTATTCTTTAGCGTGCCTTGCGCTAACAAAATGGCACCATGCTCAAGTACCCAGATTGTTCAAGAGGTAGAGAAAACAGCCATGGTTGTTGCTCAAGAACACTTTGTCATTAAGCATCCGAGTCAGTGTCTCAGTGAATGCAAGTATGAGCTGCTTGACCAAGACCGGGACACTGACAAATATAAAGAACAAGAAAGATTATCGTGATTCCAATAATTATCGCATCTCGCTGCCCCACATCTGGCATATTTTTCTCACTATTTAGGAATTTTCAAACCTTAAAAACTGTAAGAGAATTTACAGTCGAGAGTTTATCTAGAATTGCATATTTCCAAACAAAGAGAGAGAGAAAATCTAAATTCCAATTCGCTATTTTACCGCCAACCCTAATTTTAATTACCACCAAGATTGTGTGCAGTATTGGTCAGACCTCTCTGGGGACTTGGACAGTTGCTGCATTAGATATCGATGAATCCTACAGCAAGATTCTTCCGGTCTGTCCAACTCATAATCATCTAATACTCTTAACAACACTCTTGCCATTCCTGATTTTTGCACTTTCGAAGTTCAATCTTTTCTCTCTGGAATGCCAATTTCCAAATGGCACCTCTGTTATGTGCAAAGTTTTCTATTAATTTCCTCACCTATCCATGTTGTGAAATAGTTCTAGAGAATGGGCATATCATTGAACACAAACCCTTGAGATGCTGTTGCCCATCGCAGGAAGATAAGCACATTGCTTCAAGGTAACCTAACTAATACAGGAAGGGCTCGGCTGAATTAAAAATTTTATAGTTGAACCTCAATTTGGGCTTAAGGTTTTGGGCAGAACCGAGAGCAGAAGTAGTTTGTTGGGCAACACTCCAAAGCCCAATAATTATAATCAGTCAGTAGGAGTCTCGGAGACACCATGAACGAGCTCCGAGCGAGCTCGTTAAGAGGAAGAGAAAACATTCTCGCCGTGTGATCCAAGCACTTGTGAGGCCCAATTGGCCGAGCTGGCTGCTCATGAACTCAAGCTGGGCCTAGAGAGTTCAGTTGTGGGGACAATTATAATACTACAATGTCGGCCTTCCAACACGAGGATCACTCATCGACAGCGACATTAGCAATATTGGCTGCCGCCTGTGAATTTTCACGAAGAATCCCAGTCCATGTCGACATAACGAATGAGTAGCTTTGTTCAAGAGCTGGATAATGACAAGCAAGTTTAGCAATGTTCCCATACTCGACAGTTTGGATGGTCTGTGCTATAAGATTACCGGAGTAAAGTTGGGTATCTTTGAATTGACAAAAAGGGAAAGAACTCGCCATTAAAAAAAGGAAACAGAGACCCCTATCTGTCCTCAAGTTGTAAATGGCGACTTGCTGATTGTAGAAAATACGGGATTCAAGTATGCTCTAATGCTATGTTAAAACCGTGTTTGTAGTAAACGGATTGAAGAGGACTTCATTGTTTTGATAAATTTACAGACGATTTACCCCACAGAAAAGTGAACGTTAGTAAGAACGAGCTGAAATATAGTTGTTGAATGAATCATGAGAGTGTAGTCAACGAAGTTCCGAGAAAACCATACTTTAAAGGGCGACTAAAAATGAAGGCGTAGAGAGGAAGAAAGAGTAAAGAGTTGAGAATATGGAATGTAAAATTATGGACATTCCTGAAATATAGATGTAGCACATCTTACTCATCTCCAACATAACACCTATTAAAGTAGAAAAGTCCATCTTAAAGCTCACAAACAATAAAAGGTATGTCCCTATTATTAGTAAGACTAAGATTACATATCAACATTTATAATGTGGAATAACATCTTCAACACACCTCATCTAAGCCAATAGAGATACTGTAATATGGACGATAATTAAGATGCAAAAATCCACATCATGAAGCAGGTCATGGTTCTAATAGCATGTTAAAGTAATAAACTCATTCTAAAACTTATAGGCTATAGGTGATAAACTCTTGTCATTAATAAAGTTAGGATTATATATCAACACTTTGATGTGGAACAACATTCTCAACAACATTATTTTATTGGACTAACTAAGAAAGAGAAGAGAAAGGGCTGCACCAATATGCATAAAACTAAACTAGGGATCTAATAATCCATCACAGTTAACGAAACAATAAGGAAAGGCATATGCTTCAGATTTTTGGTAGCAACATGGCTTAAGAGTTACTCTCTTCCTTTGACATCTAAAGGACTCCATCACCTTTCAGGCATTCCCACCATAATAAATGCAAGCATTGTAATCTACAATCAAAGAGAAGGAAGAAATTAATAAAAATAAAGAAAAATCCATAAGAGTAGCAAATGATAAATAGAAGAGTGATAGATGTATGGTTTAGGAAGAAGAAGATAAGTGATAGGTTTCAAGGTGCATAAATGGAAAAGGAATCTCATTCTTTTGAAAGTTATTATCAAGATGCTTGTCCAAATTCACATTATTAATCAGTGAGTTAGAGTTTTTAGTTATATATAGAATTGTCTATTCACTTTTTGAACTGATTTTTAAAGTAGGAAACAAACTTCTTTCACTCCAAGAGTTGAAAGTGATGTGATAGGACCACCAAACATTTTATACAAGATGCATGCATACCCACCAGAATATAACTCAGGGGCGTCGGATCAGGCTGAGATGACACACTGTTTAGCTCAGAGCAGGCGGCGAATGGATCGGTCGGATCGCAATCACAGGCAAAGCCAGCCTTGGGAATGCATCGATTTTCTACAATCGGATAAATTGGAGTCTGATGACATGGAGTATCGCCGGGGCACAGGCCTACGGGAGGCGGATTAGTTGGGGTCCGATAACATGGAGCATAGCCAAGGCACGGGCTTACGGGAGTCGGATTAGTTGGAGTCTGATAATGACAAATGAAAACGAAAGCAATGTTATGACCCCAATACTGTCGGAATACAAACATCCATACACAAAGGTTATTTTCGCATGTATTATTTACACTGTTAATCCATTATTTAGACTACGAGCTAAGATGGGCTAAGAGCATATAATATGAATGCCACCAGCTGCTAAAGTAGCAAGGAACCTTTATCCTGTCCACTAGAGGCAATTATGTATTTGCCTCATTCAAGAACTTTCCGACGAAGTCCTAACAGTCTTTCAGTAATGGATAATATCCTTTCCACAAGAGGTAATAGTTTATTTGTTTCATTCAGGACTTTCCAACGAAGTCCCAATTGTCTTTCAAGTAATGATTAAACAAGTCATACATAGTCCATGAATTTTCAATATCGTAAAGTCTTACTTTTTGTGTTATGTTTTATGGTGACTTGTTATAGTAATTAAATAGTGAAAGTCATAAAAAAAAGTTTTACAAAGGTTTCATTAGAAAACTTAAAATTTAACCTAAAATTTAAATTGTGAGTTAGAGATTTTTTTTACATTAAAATATAAGAATTTATTATTTTTATATAAAACTTTCATTCTTAACACTCCTATATATATTAAGCATACATTGGGCTCAAAGTCCAATATGATAGAATAACCTCTCCAATTATATTTCAAAAACTCAAATTTAAACAAAGATTAAAGTGTATTAACTTAAGTTTGATTCTATATTAAAAAAGTTAAAATTTAATCTAAAAGTTAGCTCTTGAATTTAGAAGACATATTTTATATGTAAACATAAGGAATAATTTATATCAAATAATATAAAATTTTTTTAGATTTTGAATATTTAATTATGTGTGTATTTATTGTACAATTCAAGTAAATTCACGACATGAAATTTGATACCATATGCCTCACCTGGGGAGCAGCCTTCAAGAGACCAACATCATAAATCATGGAGAGGTCAGGCTTGAAAAGCCCAAACGCACGTTGAGACCCTGAACCAGGTTTTAGATCCTCGTCATACAGCTCAAAGATAAATGTATCCATAGATTTTCCAGGCATTAGAGGTGTTCCAGCCATTGATTTAAGGTGCTCCAGCAAGTTCCTATTATAGACCCTTGCATTCTCAACACTAAGTCCGACATCATTGCTGTCCCCACAGTAGGGCCACCCTGTCTCAGCAACCACAATCTCAATTTCCTTGAAACACATTGCATTCAGGGCTGAACGTACAGCATCTACCTGCATATTATCATATTAATCACGTTAATATAGTATTTGTTATCTTCGGACATCAAACTTTGTTTAGTATTTTTGGAACATAGGATATGGGATACCCATTAGATTCACCTGCGCATCGAACATGTTTGTGTATGTGATCCCGGTTCCCGAGTCGACACGCCCCAAGTTGTGTTGGAATGTGCAAAACGCGAGCGTTTCAGGCGTGGGATCCTTCTGGTACTCGAGGAAAGGGTAGGTCTTGATGGCAAAGGGCGAACCATTCTCCTTCTGGAACTCCAACAAGTCTTGGAGCATGTCGTGGAGTTCCGGGTTGAACAACCCGGAAGACGACGGGCAGGACTGACTCAACACAGCCATGGAGTGGACAGTGGACACCCGGATGTTGCATGCGAAAGGCGCCGATTTGACGGCAGCTTGGATATTGCGCATGGCCGGAAGGAGCTGAGGGATTAAGCCTTGGTCCGACGAGGTCGTGACCTCGTCGCCAACAGTGATGAGGGTGATGTTGCTGGAGGGGTAGTAGGGGAGTACGTTGGAGTTCACCCACTGGGTCGCCGTGTTGGGGTCGCAGGCCAGGTCCGGAATGTCGCTGTTGGCGATGCCGACGATGATTTCGATGCCGGTCCCGGCGAGGGCCTCGATGATAGCACAATCAGCATTGCGGAGCCGGACTTTTCCAATGATCGTGGACTTGAGGAGGCCCACCGTCGCTGCTGGTGGTGGAAGGTTGTCGGCATCTGAGTCGTAGTTGACGCCGATGCAAGATTGAGTTTCTACACCACAAACAGAAAAGGATTAGATCGTATGAAACAATTCGATTCAACTCGGTTTCCAATACGTAGCTTGCATGAAGTAGAAATCATAGACTTTTAAACAAATACCGAGTTACAAAGCTCAATGTTTAACTTAAAATTAACTCATAACATGGATTACCTATTCTTTATAAATAAATATTATTTAAAAATATTAAATTTTATATTAAATTTTAATTCTTTATATTCTCTAACATATTAAACATACCTTAAATTTAAAGTTAATCATATATAAAAATATTATTTACTCATTCAATATATCAAATGAGAGTTAAAGCAAATCAATTTAAACTGATTCACATTTAACTTAGAAGTTAACTTATAAATTAGAGAAATAATTTTACATTTAGATATTTAACCTAGGCATATCAAATATCAAAACTCTAAGAAAATCTAAATTCAGTGACAACGAACCTGCAAGCTGAAAGACTGACATAAGGAGGGGGAGAAAGAGAAATGATGAACACCGGAGAAGAGTGGCCATGATTGATCGCCCTGCTGTAAGCAAGAAGACGAAGTAGAAAGGGATACGAGAATGCCGGGCGGATAAGTGCTTATGTAGAGCTGGTGAGTGTGCCCAACTTGTCCCAACTACCAGTCAGGAGATGACACGTTCATGTGGGGAACCGGATGTTTCAACTTTACCTTATAGGAGAGTCTAAAAGCTTTCATTATCCCCCCGAAACGTTTAGTACAATATTTCGCAGGTTGTAGGAAGCACAAAAAGGTCATTAACACTTAAATCTATAGCATGTCCTGCAGACGCTGCTTTTTGGTCAATGACACCAAATATAAGATAATTTCTCATTTCTCAGTGATCAAAGGTATTAGGAATAATCAACAGACTAGTAGTTGATAAGCATCAAAGCAACAGGTTGAGTGTCACATCATAATAAACCTCTTAAACCTATCACCTTCCTGTCGAAGTTTCGGATTTTCCCCTTCAAACTGGAAGGGCCATCGGAGAGAAGAAAAGATCCTACAGCAAATATGTACATGTAGAACTAACATACATGAAAGAATAGCAAGGTTACTGTGGATTAAAAAAAATGTAAAAGATTATATTTTGATTTGTAGTTTGATAACTTTATATTTTATAGAATTATTTTGATTATTTTAAGATATAAATAATAAAAGTTTTGTAAGATAATATTTAACTTTTTATATATTTATTTATATTTGTGTTATTTATGTAGTAAATTTTAAAAGAGCATAAGAAATAAAAGAAAAGAATGTTACAAGCAACACGAATAAATAGATAAGGTAACGTGCATAATAGATAAAAAAAGGACAAAAAGGGCAAAAAAGTAAAAGTGGAGCAAAAAAGTGAATTGTGAAGAGTGCAAGTAGGGCACGCCTCCAATGGATGAAAAAGAAAAGAAAAAAGAAAAGAAAAGAAAAGAAAGATAGAGGCACAACAACTTACCTCTATTTCATACCTTTTTTATATTACTTTGATTTATAAGAATTTTATAAAAAATTCTTGAAGAAAAAATAGTATAGTAATAACTTTTTTTAAAATTTAAGATAGTTGTCACATCAAAAAGTGTAAACCTATTAGTTAATTATAGATCATTTTATTTAAATATTATGTATTGAGTCCCTATAAGTCTATAATGAATTAACTAAAAAGTATAGTAAGCATAAGAATATCCAATGGTCGGTATTCTTGACAATGGTCCTGAGTCCTCATTATTCGTAATTTTAATTTGGATCCACTACCGCCTGCCGGGGGCAGAAAACAGAAAAGTTCAACGTGACAAAGGAGTTGTTAAGCCTAGGTGTAAATGCAAGACTTGGAAACTTCCAAGTTGCCACGATTTCTGGGTCCAGATGGAAAGCCTCTCCAGCAATTGTTTAAGAAAGACAGGAAGTGGAAGGAGAACAGACAAGCACTAAAACATAGAAGAACAAGGAGGCTAACCCCTTCACCTAGTTGAAACTTGCGAATCTGAAACCAAAACCTGTGGGCGTCCCGCCATGGGAACAAAAAACATAAGATATTGTCTGAGGAAAAGGCTGAATAAATTGTTGAAAAATCGTCGTTAAACTCTGATGACTATTGAATAACATAGAATTCTCTCAAAGCATGGTCCTCCTGAAAACAAAATATACAGCAGCATACGAAACATCCACTAGTATGTGAACAATGCATGAGTCTGTGCAAGTAAACATTATCTGCTTGCAACTCTTGTTGAAACCATAGATCAAGTACAGCTTATGTTGGGAGATTATGTAGACTTAACAATAAATACACATATAGCAAATACAAAAATACTAATAATTTTACATGATTTAGAATAAACATATTCTTGCATCAGTGGAATAGTAATTTATTCTTAGTTTTGATGCTTTCACAAAGTTTATCTTGTTTAGTGTGGTACTTTCTCTTTATTTTTTTAATTTAAGCTTTTTAATGAATATGGTACTTTCTCTTTAGTTACTATGATGACTCACCAAATGACATAATGCCTAGTAAGGTTTTTGAAAATCTTATATTTATAAGTAACTTAGGAAAAAAACTTAACTAAAAATATATAATTTTACCTTTGTCCCTAATTTCGACTTAATGCCTAATTGCTCAAACCTCTTTCTTGGCAATAACTTCAAAAAGCCCCAAGCACTAAGTTAGCATAATTTTAAGGAATTGGACACGTTTAAAATCTATAACTATAATTTATATTACCAATTCTATTATGTTAGAAGTAAGGAGATAATGACAATCTAAGAAGGGGGGTTAAATTAGGTTGAAGGATTTTTTTTTTATTTTATAAACTCATACACTTACACCACATAGTGCCAAACTTGGGACTAAGAGGTCTTAGGTAGCACATGCTCTTAACTAAGTCAAGCACTTGTTAACTTTAAGGGATTTATATTTCTTCTTGGTTTATGTTTCAATTAAACTTAACTTACTTATGATCCAAATTTCAAATTTATACTCAAATAGAATAAAATAGTGCAATAAATAAAACAAAACTCAAAGTAAAAAGAAAAGGAGAGAGAAAGAGCTATCCATGCAAAAAATTCTTTTAAGGATGATTCTACTTATGTCAGATCTACATCCATCCCTCTCTTAAATAATAAGATTAAAAGGACTCTTTATAATTTTCACATTGGGCACCGATTTCTCATAACCAAGGAATCCTACGTCACAACAACCACACACTTTATGATAGATAGGTCAACCCAACCAAAACTCAAGTGGCATGCACCCAATAGAAATATTTTTTTCTTTACAAGAGTAAAATCAGTTCAAACCATAATGGGATTACAAACAATTATAATTGAACACATAACCCTCTATTAATAAACTAAATATTACAAGATATAGTGAATACAATCTAGTTAGAGAAATACATAAATATTGAAATATCTCTTCAAGTTTTACTCTCACACGGCAGCAACAAAGAATTTCACTTTGAACGTGTTGCACCGACAATTAACATAAATATATTCTTAAAAGATTTGTAGTAAGCTCATAAAACATATATAACTAAATAAAACTATGTTCCCAAATGTTTACACAATTCGGACAGAACACAAAATCTCACTTCAAGATTCTTCTAGCGCTTAAAAATATGTATCAAGTGCTCAACACAATGCAAGAATCATAGACCAAGTATTTTGTTCAAAAACACCTTAATCAGTCAGCAACGTATATAATATAATCTCTCAAATACAACAACCTCGCTCAAGGATTAAAATACACAGTAAAATTTCCAACTTTTGTTATGAATTGTATATTCTTTTTTATATACTTAAGAATATAAATATAAAAAATAAAATTTTGTATAAAAAATTAAATATTATCCTTTATATAAAGTTAATTCTTTACTTATTGGCCCTAATTTTGGCCTCACTAGGATTTAAGTCTGAAGTAAGTCATTGGTGTCGATGCAATACTAGGAAGCTCCAACTCGCACCAACTTCCTCATTCCGAAAGGACAAACCCTCCAGCAATTGTTTGAGAAAGACGGAAGAGCCAGCATGAGACCTTTGACCTATTGAACACAAAGAAAGATAAAGAACGACAACTTACTTAGAAAATTTGGTCTAGAATTTGATCGCGCGAAGATTCGGGTTAGAGATCACATGCTAAGCACTTCAGAAAAATTGAAGCTCTAGGCACAAAACTATAAAGTAAGCTAAGCCTGAAGTGTTTTTAGATGTTAAAATTGGGGAATCAATATTACACGCATAAAATGGTAAAATGGAGATCCCAGCCCTTTAAATGATTGTCAATTCTTTATTTTCTACCTAATAGTTCAAGTAGAGAGATAAGTAGATCTCAACCTAAATAGTTGGGGTGTAAGACAGTAACCTCTCCCCTTTTACCTAATAAAAAAAATAACACAATATAGGATTCTCAAATTTGTCATTATTAGTAGGTTCGACAGGTTTGTGTCCTTAACAACTATTTTTGGAACTTTTATATACTAAAGAAAAAATTTCTATATAACTTTTTTTCTTGATAGCTCTCTTGGATTGCCTAGCTCACCAAATGCAACAGATACATCTAAAGTTTTTCAAGGTTTTGTCTTCATATGCAACATGGGAGAAACTTTAATAAAAAAAATCAGAACTTTAAAATTGTTTATAAAAAATGAAATATTATCCTTATTTATAAATCAATACTTTACTCGTTGGTCCTAGTTTGGCTCCACTAAGATTGTTAAGCCTAAAGTAGGCGATGGGTGCCGATACAATACAAGGAAACCTTCAACTCGCACCAACTTCTGCTTTCCAAAAGGACAACCTCCGGCAATTGTTTGGCAAAGACGGAAGCGAAAATAGAAGAGGCAAGCATGAGAACTTTGATCCATTGGTCGGGAAGAAAGATAAAGAATGAGGGACTTGCTTTGTAAATTCGCTCAAGAATTTGATTACATGAAGATTCGGAGAGAGAACACATGCTAACCACTTCAGAAGAGTGGAAGCCCTAGGCACAAAGTCTAAATAAATCTAGTAAGGAGACTCTACCCTATTGTAACTTCAAATGAAAACTATAAAGTAAGCTAAGCCTAAAGCGTTTTTGGATGCTAAAATGGTGGAATCAATCATACACACGCCGAGCATGCACTTGTACCCATCATTGACAGAAGGAAGCTGACGTGCATGATTGATCTGAACATTGATGAAAAGAAGTCGACGTGTGTCATTGGGTCCAGGCATTCTTTCATTAGTATAACGCACTGGAATCAACTTGTCAAATAATCTAGACGGAGAAAGATAAAGAATCGAGTATGCTGGAGAAGTGGCCGGAAAGTTCAAAGGGAAGAATAAGAAAAACGTGGGAAAGTATCTCTATAACTTTTGTCTCAAGGAACGTGGGAAGATAAAAGCAATCGAAAAACTTAAAAAAGGGGATTCCCAAGTCAACCCATAAGATGTCCAAAATGACAAAGTAAGTACACATAATGGTGAACCAAAAAAGTTCTACACCCATCAAGAAACTTAAAAGATTTCTCTCTTCACAAGCCCTTTAGGGAAAGAGGTGAACTTAAGCTTCTATTAGAGTATGAGTACCAGTTTCATAGTGTGATCCAAAATCTCAAAAATGGGCCGCACTTCATTAGTAAAACTAAGGTTGGATTATGGGAGAATGTTAGATTAAAGAGGTCTCATACCAATCGAGATAAAACTTATTCTATGTTTTATATGCTCCGATAACTTTTTTTTCTCACAAGGCCTTGGAAAAATACTAGGACTCAAAACCCTTTTCAAATGGACTAGTCCAGATTTTGTTCATGACCTCCTTTAAAGATTTCATTTTGCATCCCAAGCCTCACAAGTGGCCGTAGATGTCACTAGATATCCCGCCAACAGCATTGGCTTGCCTTTTAATGCTTGCTGGCTTAAACGTTTCAACAGCAGCTTAAAAAGCATCCATATCTACATGCAGCCAAATCCTTGACAAGTCACTTTTAGATTCCAGCTCCACAATTCTTTTCACCCCTGACTTTGAAAGGACAAACCTTTAATCAGAACTGCATGCCGAACCAAACCTCATAAGGCCATCATAGCGGCAAATAGGGAATTTGAAATAAGTTATGCAAGCTTCTCAGCAATCAGAAAACTTCACTGCTATACCAAGATTCGATGAACGCTAATCATAATCATCCAACTCTATCAAGACTACTGCAATTCCTTTTTTTTTTTTTTCTTTTTTTGGTCACTTTACAAGTTCAATTTTTTCTTTTTGGTTAACCAATTTGACCATATGGTACCTCTATTATGTAAGAAGTCTTTTGTTCATTGATTTTTTTCCATTTTGTCTTCTGATACCTTGCTCTCCTGTGTTCTTTATCCACGTTTTGAAATACAAGTTTCGGACCATGGGCCTGAAGAATGCGAAGGACGTTGAACAAGAACCCCATCAGATTATGCTGTCCATAGCGGGAAGATATTCACTTTGCTTCAGGGTAGCCCACCCAATAGAAACTTGGGCCACTGGATTCAGGATGGGCTCAACTCGGATAACAGAGCCGAGAGTAGCAGGAATTTGTTTTTTTTTTTTTTTTTATAACTCACGTACCAGAAAAATGTGGACGAAAATCTGAACCATAACCACTGTCGGTCAAGGTTTGACAGCAGGAGTTTGTTGGGTAAAACTTCTGAGACCAATAATTGTATTCAACCAGTTGTATTTTGGGCTTTCTTTAAAATGTCTTATCGTTTGGTATTTTTATTTTTACAGATACAAGCAAACGGATTTAAAATAAAGATGTTGAAATAGTTCCTGCAAATTTACTAGCAAATGTAATTTCAAGATTATTTGCTAACATTTCAAATAGATAAAAATCTTTATCATACGTCACTAGTAGCACAACTTCATCAGTCGAAGCCTCTGAAGGAGCGACCACCATGATTCAAGAAGCCCATCATACCGAACATGTAAGACATAAAACTTCTGAACAAGAGTTTATCAATGGCGTCCTTCAGTTGCTGTATATGGGATTTCAATTGACTCCCCTCATTTGTTGTGACAGAACAGCCAATAACAGTTCCGGTGACTCCACAAGCTCGCCCTAGTGCTTGCTTTGAATTGACAAATACACAGGGCACGTTCTTGTCTTCAGCAAGCAGGGGATGGCGGAGAAGGATCTCCAGCGGCTCGGTGTCAGCGGCCATGACTACCAACTCAGAGATACCCCTGTTCAGTGTCTTGGTAGCTTCATTGGCTCCCTTCTTGAGTTGCTTGTTATGGGAAGCTTGTTGAATGAGGTTGCACTTCCATAAATAAGAACACTTTTTTTTTATCTATTTAATAACTAGGGCTCTTTTTTATCCTTACAATATGGTGCAAGCATCAAAGCTCATTGATTGAAAAGTTGAATAAAATTCGAATTCCTCTTCCTTGCTTCTCCTCCCCAAAAATTTCTTTATTCTTCAGCGTGCTTGTTCTAACAAAATGGCGTCATGCTTAAGTACAGTACCTAAATTCTTCAAGAGGTAGAGAAAATAGCCATGGTTGTTTCTCAAGAACACTTTGTCATTAAGCATCCAAGTCAGTGTCTCAATGAATGCAAGTATGAGCTACTTGACCAAGACCGGGACACTGACAAATATAAAGAACAAGAAAGATTATCATGATTCTAATAATTCTCGCATCTCACTGCCCTACATCGGGCATACTTTTCCCACTATTTAGGAATTTCAAACCTTAAAAACCGTAAGAGAATTTACAGTTGAGAGTTTATCTAGAATTGCATATTTCTAAAGAAAGATAAAAATTCTAAATTCCATTTCGCTATTTTACCGCCAACCCTAACTTTAATTACCACCAAAATTGTGTGCAGTATTCGTCAGACTTCGATGGGGATTTGGACAGTAGCAGCAAAATAGACTTCGATGAATCCTAGACCAAGATTCTTCCGGTCTGTCCAACTCATAATCATCCAATACTCTAAACAACACTCTTGCCATTCCTGATTTTTGCACTTTCGAAGTTCAATCCTTTCTTTCTGGAATGCTAATGTCCAAATGGCACCTCTGTTATGTGCAAAGTTTTCTATTCATTTCCTTCTATGTTACCTATCCATGTTGTGAAATAGTTCTGGAGAATGGGCATATCACTGAACACGAACCCATGAGATGCTGTTGCCCATCGCAGGAAGATGAGCACATTGCTTCAAGGTAGCCTAACTATTATAGGAATTGAACTACGGAATTCAGGATGGGCTCGGCTGAATTAAAAATTTTATGTTTGAACGTCAATTCTGGCTGAAGGTTTTGGCTGAAGCAGTTTGTTGGGAGCACTCCAAAGCCCAATAATTATAATCAGTCAGTAGGAGTCTCAGAGACACCATGAACGAGCTCCAAACGATCTCGTTAAGAGGTAGAGAAAACATGCTCGCCGTGTGATCCAAGCACTTGTGAGGCCCAATTGGCCGTGCTGGCTGCTCATGAACTCAAGCCGGGCCTAGAGAGTTCAGTTGTGAGAATTCTTATAATACTACAATGTTGGCCTTCCAACACCAGGATCACTCACTGCGACGGTGACATTAGCAATATTGGCTGCCGCCTGTGAATTTTCATGAAGTACCCCAGTCCATGTCTCAAATGGGCAGACATAACGACTGAGTAGCTTTGTCCAAGAGCTGGAGAATGACAGGCAAGTTTAGCAATGTTCCTAAACTTGACAGTTTGGATGATCTGTGCTATAAGATTACCGGAGTGAAGTTGGGTATCTTCGAATTGACAAAAAGGGAAAGAACTCACCATTCAAAGAAGGAAACAGAGACCTCTATCTGTTCTCAAGTTGTAAATGGCGACTTGCTGATTATAGAAAATGCGGGATTCAAATATCCCTAATGCTATGTTGTAAGAAAGAGAAAGGGGAGTATGGGAGCTACGAGTGAGCAAATTGTGTTGTATTTTTGCTGTGATAATTTGTACAATGTTGAACCTATATTTATAGGATCTGAAACCTATTTTAGGAATGGAAGAATAATATGTACAATTATTACAAAGATTTGAGTCCTAATCATGGGACTTAATATGGCAACATTTGGTGGACGTTTGTAACGTTAACATATGTTAAAACCGTGTTTGTCGTTAACGGATTGAAGAGGACTTCATCGTTTTGATAAATTTACAAACGATTATCCCACAGAAAATTGAACGTTATTAAGAAGAAACTCAAATACAGTTGTTGAATGGATCATAAGTGTAGTCAACGAAGTTCCAAAAAACTCATACTTCTAATGGCAACTAAAAAGGAAGGTGTAAAAAGGAAGAAAGAGTCAAGAGTTGAGAATATGAAATGTAAAATTATGAACATTCCTGATATATAAGTATAGCACATCTCACTCACTCCAACATAACATCTATTAAAATAGGGAAGTCTATTCTAGAATCTATGACCGGTGAGACTATCAGACTATCAGTCAGGATTTGGCTTAGAGAACACCACTGTGCTAGGACTTGCGCGTAATGCTAAGATTATATATTAATACTTCTAATGTGGAATAATATTCTCAACACACTCCATTCAAGCCAATAGTGATAACATAATATGGATGACGGTGCAAAAAATTCACATCAAGAAGCAAGTTATGATTTTGATACCATATTAAAATAATGAAACCTTTCCTAAAATTTATAAGTTATAAGTGACAAACTCTTGTCATTAATTAGACTAGGGTTATATATCAACACTTTTGATATGAGATAACATCCTCAACATTATCACTTTATTGGACAAGCTAAGAAAGAGAGAGGACTCCACCAATATGAATAAAACTAAACTAGGGATCTAATAATCCACGAGAGTTAACTAAACAACAAGGCATATACTTCTGACTTTTGGTAGCCACGTGGCTTAAAATTTACTCTCTTCCTTTGACATCTAAAGGACTCCATCACCTTTGAGGCATCGCCAGGGCACCGGCGAGTCGGATTAGTTGGAGTCTGATAATGACAAACGAAAAAGAAAGCAATGTTATGACCCGAATATTGTTGGAATACAAGCGTCCATATACAAAGGTTATTTTCGCTTGTATTCTTTACACTGTTAATCCATTATTCAGGCTACGAGCTAAGATGCGCTAAGTGCATATAACATGAATGCCACTAGCTGCTAACGGGGCGAGGAACCTTTATCCTGTCCATTGGAGGCATAATGTATTTGCTTCATTCAAGAACTTTACGACGAAGTCCTCACAGTCTTTCAATAACAAATAATATCATTTCCACAAGAGGATTGTTTATCTGCTTCATTCAAGACTTTCCAACGAAGTCCCAATTATCTTTCAGGTAATGATTAAAAGAGTCATACATAGTTCCTGAATTGTATATATCGTAAAGTCATACTTTTTCTATTTATGTTTTATGATGAGTTGTAATAGTAATTAAATAGTCAAGGCCATAAAATAAGAAGAAATTTTACTAATGATTTCATTAGAAAACTTAATATTTAATCTAAAAGTTAAATCATGAGTTGGGGATATTTTTTATATTAAAACATTAAGGATTCTATCTTTTTTATGTAAGACTTTCATTTTCAACATTCTCATGTATATTAAACATACTTTGGGCTCAAGGTTAAATATGGTAGAATAAATTCTCCAAAAATATTTCAAAAGCTCAAAGGTAAACAAAGAATAAAGTATATTAACTTAGGTTTGACCTTATATTAAAAAATTCAAAGCTTAATTTAAAAGCTAGTTTTAGAATTGATTGGGCATATTTTATATGTGGACATAAGGAAAATTTTATATCAAATAATATAAAATATTCTTACATTTGTAATACTTCATTATGTGTGTATTTATTGTGCAATTCAAGTAAATTCATGACATGAAATTTGATATCATATTCCTCACCTGTGGAGCAGCCTTCAAAAGACTAACATCATAAATCATATTTGAACTTCAATTCCGGCTTAAGGTTTTGGGCAGAACCGAGACCAGCGGCAGTTTGTTGGGTAACACTCCAAGCCCAATAATTAGAATCAGTCTGTAGCAGTTTAGAGACACCATGAATACTACAATGTTGGCCTTCCGACGCGAGGATCACTCATTGCGACGGTGACATTAGCAGTATTGGCTGCCGCCTGTGAACTTTCATGAAGTATCCAAGTCCATGTCTCAAATGGGCAGACATAACGACTGAGTAGCTTTGTCCAAGAGCTGGATAATGACAGGCAAGTTTAGTAATGTTCCCACACTTGACAGTTTGGATGGTTTGTGCTAAAAGATTACCGGAGTGAAGTTGGGTATCTTTGAAATGACAAGAAGGGAAAGAACTCGCCATTCAAAGAAGGAAACAGAGACCTCCATCTGTTCTCAAGTTGTAAATGGCGACTTTCTGATTATAGAAAATACGGGATTCAAATATGCTCTAATGCTATGTTAAAACCGTGTTTGTCATGAACGAATTGAAAAGGACTTCATTGTTTTGATAAATTTACAGACGATTTACCCCACAGAAAATTGAACGTTCGTAAGAACAAGCTCAAATATAGTTATTGAATGGATCATGAGAGTGTAGTCAACGGAGCTCCAAAAAAACCATACTTCAAAGGGCAACTAAAAAGGAAGGTGTAGAGAGGAAGAAAGAGTCAAGAGTTGAGAATATGGAATGTAAATTTATGAACATTCCTGAAATATAAGTGTAGCACAACATAACATCTATTAAAGTAGGCAAGTCCATCCCAAAACCCATAGGCCATAAGAGGTATGCCTCTATTATTAGTAAGGCTAAAATTATATACCAACACTTTTAATGTAAAATAATATCCTCAACACACCCCATCAAGCAAATAGAGATAGTGTAATATGGATGATAATTGAGATTTAAAAATATATGTGAGGATGTTCTAATACCACGTTAAAGTTTAGACCTATTCTAAAACTTACAGGTTATAGGTGATAAACTCTTGCCATTAATAAGGCTAGGATTATATATCAACACTTTTGATGTGAGATAACATCCTTAGTAACATCACTTTATTGGACTAACTAAGAAAGAGAGAGGGCTACACCAATATGCATAAAACTAAACTAGGGATCTAATTATTCATCACAATTAACGAAACAAGAAGGAAAAGCATATGCTTCAGATTTTTGGTAGCGACATGACTTAAGAGTTACTCTCTTCCTTTGACATCTAAAGGACTCCGTCACCTTTCAGGCATTCCCACCAGGATAAATGCAAGCATTGTAATCTACAATCAAAGAGAGAAGGAAGAAATTAAGAAAAATAAAGAAAAAGTCCAAAAGAGTAGCAAATGATAAATAGACGAGTGATAGGTGTATGGGTTAGGAAGAAGAAGATAAGTGATAGGTTTCAAGGTGCATAAATGAAAAAGGAATCTCATTCTTTCGCAAGTATTATTATCAGGATGGTTGTCCAAATTCACATTATTAATCTGTGGGTTAGAGTTTTTAGCTATATATAGAATTGTCTATTCACTCTTTGAACCAACTTTTAAAGTAGGAAACAAACTTCTTAGTCAGTCCACCAATCATTTTATAAAAGATGCATGCATACCCACCAGAATATAACTCAGGGGTGTTGGATCAGGCTGAGATGACACACTATTTAGCTCAGAGCAGGCGGCGAATGGATCAGTTGTATCGCAATCACAGGCAAAGCCAGCCTTGGGAATGCATCGATTTTCTACAACAGGATAAATTGGAGTCTGATGACATGGAGCATTGCCGGGGCACGGGCCTACGGGAGTCGGATTAGTTGGAGTCCGATAACATGGAGCATCGCCAGGGCACGGGCTTACGGGAGTCGGATTAGTTGGAGTCTGATAATGACAAACGAAAACGAAAGCAATGTTATGACCCGAATACTGTTGGAATACGAGCATCCATACGCAAAGGTTATTTTCGCATGTATTCAAGCTACGAGCTAAGATCGGCTAAGTGCATATAACATGAATGCCACTAGCTGCTAACGTTGCAGGGAACCTTTATCCTGCCCACCAGAGGCAATAATGTATTTGCCTTTTCAAGAACTTTCCGACGAAGTCCTAACAGTCTTTCAGTAATGAATAATATCCTTTCCACAAGAGGTAATAGTTTATTTGTTTCATTCAGGACTTTCCAACGAAGTCCCAATTGTCTTTAAAGTAACGATTAAACAAGTCATACATAGTTCACGAATTTTCAATATCGTAAAGTCATACTTTTTAAGTGTTATGTTTTACGGTGAGTTGTTATAGTAATTAAAAAGTGAAAGTCATAAAAAAAAAGGAGAAAGTTTACTAACGGTTTTATTAGAAAACTTAAAATTTAACCTAAAAGTTAAATTGTGAGTTGGAGATATTTTTTACATTAAAATATTAAGAATTTTTATCTTTTTTATATAAAACTTTCATTCTTAACACTCCTATATACATTAAGCATACTTTGGGCTCAAAGTCCAATATGATAGAATAATCTCTCCAATAATTTTTCAAAAACTCAAATTTAAACCAAAGTTAAAGTGAATTAACTTAGGTTTGATTCCATATTAGAAAACTGAAAACTTAATCTAAAAGTTAGTTCTTGAATTGAGAGGACATATTTTATATATAGACATAAGGAACAATTTATATCAAATAATATTAAATTTTCTTACACTTTAAATATTTAATTATGTGTGTATTTATTGTACTATTCAAGTAAATTCACGACATGAAACTTGATATCACATGCCTCACCTGGGTAGCAGCCTTCAAAAGACCAATATCATAAATCATGGAAAGGTCAGGCTTGAAAAGCCCAAATGCACGTTGGGACCCTGAGCCACCTTTTAGATCCTCATCATACAGCTCAAAGATAAATGTATCAAATGATTTTCCAGGCATTAGGGGTGTTCCAGCCATTGATTTAAGGTGCTCGAGCAAATTCCCATTGTAGGCCCTTGCATTCTCAATAGTGGTTCCGACTTCATTGCTGTCGCCACAGTAGGGCCACCCTGTCTCAGCAACCATAATCTCAATTTCCTTGAAACACATTGCATTCAGGGCAGAACCTACAGCATCTACCTGCACATTATCATATTAATCACGTTAATATAGTATTTGTTTAGTATTTTTGGAACATAGGATATGGGATACCCATTAGATTCACCTGCGCATCGAACATGTTTGTGTATGTGATCCCGGTTCCCGAGTCGACACGCCCCGAGTTGGGTTGGAATGAGCAAAACGCGAGCGTTTCAGGCGTGGGATCCTTCTGGTACTCGAGGAAAGGGTAGGTCTTGATGGCAAAGGGCGAACCATTCTCCTTCTGGAATTCCAACAAGTCTTGGAGCATGTCGTGGAGTTCCGGGTTGAACAACCCGGAAGACGACGGGCAGGACTGACTCAACACGGCCATGGAGTGGACAGTGGACACCCGGATGTTGCATGCGAAAGGCGCCGATTTGACGGCAGCTTGGATATTGCGCATGGCTGGAAGGAGCTGAGAGATTAAGCCTTGGTCCGACGAGGTCGTGACCTCGTCGCCAACGGTGATGAGGGTGATGTTGCTGGAGGGGTAGTAGGGTAGTACGTTGGAGTTCACCCACTGGGTCGCCGCGTTGGGGTCGCAGGCCAGGTCCGGAATGTCGCTGTTGGCGATGCCGACGATGATTTCGATGCCGGTCCCGGCGAGGGCCTCGATGATAGCACAATCAGCATTGCGGAGCCGGACTTTTCCAATGATCGTGGACTTGAGGAGGCCCGCCGTTGCTGCTGGTGGTGGAAGGTTGTCGGCATCTGAGTCGTAGTTGACGCCGATGCAAGATTGAGTTTCTGCAACACAAACAGAAAAGGATTAGATCGTATGAAACAATTCGATTCAACTCGGTTTCCAATACGTAGCTTGCATGAAGTAGAAATCATCAGACTGTTAAACAAATACCGAATTACAAAGCTCAATGTTTAACTTAAAATTAACTCATAACATGGATTACAAAATATTAAATTTTAATTATTTATATTCTTTGATATATCAAACATACCTTAAATTTAAGGTTAATCATATATAAAAATATTACTCACTCATTCAATATATCAAATAAGAGTTAAAGAAAATCAATTTAAACTGATTCACTTTTAACTTAGAAGTTAATTTATAAATTAGAGAAATAATTTTACATTTAAATATTTAACCTTGGCATATCAGACGTCAGAACTCTTAAGAAAATCTAAATTCAGTGACAACGAACCTGCAAGGTGAAAAGCCGACATAAGGAGGGGGAGAAAGAGGAATGATGAACACCGGAGAAGACTGGCCATGATTGATCGCACTGCTGTAAGCAAGAACGACGCAATAGAAAGGGATACGAGAATGCGGGGTAGGTAAGGGCTTATGTAGTGCTGGTGAGTTTGCCGAACTTGTCTCCACTACCAGGCAGAAGATGACACGTTCATGTGGGGAACCGGATGTTTCAACATTATCTTATAGGAGTCTAAAACCTTTCATTATCCCCCGGAAACATTTAGTACAACATTTCGCAGGATGTAGGAAGCACAAAAGGGTCATTAAGAGTTAAGTCTATAGCATGTCCCGCAGAGACTGCGTTTGGTCAATGACACCAAATATAAAATAATTTCTCATTTCTCAGTGATCAAAGGTATTAGAACCAATCAACAACAGGCTAGTAGTTGATAAGCAACAAAGCAACAGGCTTCATAATAAACCTCTTATGCCTATCACCTCTCCTTCAAATTGGAAGGGCCATCGGGGAGAAGGAAGGACCCTACAGCAAATATGTACATGTAGAAGTAACAGACATGAAAGAATAGCTGGGTGAACGTGGATTAAAAATTTGTGAAAGACTATATTACAATCCATTGCCATTACATCAAAAGGTTTAAGCATGTTTGTTAATTATGGATTATTTTATTTAAATACTATGTACAACTAGGTCCCTATGAGGCCATAACAAACTAATTAGCAAGTATAGTAACCATGGGACTATCAAATTGTCGGTATTATTGGGTTGGACAAGATTATGATATACTTCTATATATAAACTTAATAGTTTGCTCCTAAGGTCTTACTTTAATTTGAATCCACTACTGCCTGCCGGGGGCATAAAACAAAACAGTGGAAAAAGACAAAGGGGTTGTTAAGCCTAGGCGTAAATGCAAGACTTGGAAACTTGCGAATTGCCAGAAGTTCTGGATCCAGAAAGAAAGCCTCTCCAACAATTGTTTAAGACTGGAAGTGGAAGAAGAACGGACAAGCACGAGAACTTAGACCAATTGGTCAACAAGAAAGAACGAGGCTAACCTCTTCCCCTAGTTGAAACTTCGAATCTGAAACCAAAACATAAGATATTGTCTGAAGAAAAGGCTGGATAAACTGTTGGAAAGTCTTTGGTAAACTCTGATGACTGTTGAATAACATAGAATTCTCTCAAAGCATGGTCCTCCTGAATTCAAAACATACACCTGCATTAGGTGAAAAATGCCTGCGCCTGTGCAAGTAAACATTATATGCTTGCAACTCTTGTTTAAACAGTAGATCAAGTACAGCTTATGTTGGGAGATTATGTAGACTTAACGATAAATACATATATAGCAGATACAAAAATGCTAAGAATTTTACATGATTAGCAATAAACAAATTCTTAAATCAATGGAAGAGTAATTTATTCTCAGTTTTGATGCTTTCAAAAAATTTATTCTATTTGGTGGTACTTTCTCTTTAGTGATTATGATGTCTCACCTAAGTAACATAATTCCTAGGAAGGTTTCTAGAAATCTTATATATAAGCAACTTAGGGAAAAAAATATTTAACTAGAAATTTATAATTTTACACTTATCCCTAATTTTGATTTAATGCCTAATAGCTCAAACCTCTTTCTTGGCAATAATTTCAAATAGCTTCCCAAGCACCAACTAAGTTACCACAATTTTAAGGAATTGCATAGGTTTAACATCTATAACTAAACTTTAGTTTATATTATTGATTCTATTATGTTAGAAATGTAGAGGTTATGACAAACTAAGAAGGGAGGTTGAATTCAATTGAGAGATTTCTATTCAATTTTCTTTGTAGTATATGTTTCAAATAAACTTAATTTACTTGTGACTCATATTGCATATTAGCATATGCACAAATAGGATAAATAGTGTAGAAAATTAAATAGAATTTAGATTAAAAAGAAATAGGGAGAGAGAGAGAGAGAGAGAGAGAGAGAGAGAGAGAGAGAGAGAGAGAGAGAGAGAGAGAGAGAGAGAGAGAGAGAGAGAGAGAGAGAGAGAGAAAGCAATCCATACAAAAAATTGTTTCAAAAATGGTTCAACTTATCTTAAGTCTTTATTCACCCCTCTCTTAATCAATAAGATTAAAAGAACCTGTACTCCATTGAAGAAAGAAAGAAACTACTTTTTACACTTTTTATATAATGATACACACTGGACACTAATTCCTCACAACTAAGGAACCTTACATCATAACAATAACATGTTTTATGACATATAGGTTAACCTAACCAAAACCTAGGTGTCATGCACATAGAAAAATTAATAATAAAAAATTAAACTTTTGTATATAAAATTAAATATTATACTTATATGTAAAATTAATACTTTACTTATTGGTCCTAATTTTGACTTCACTAAGATTTAAGCCGGAAGTACGTCGATACAATAAGAGGAAACTTCCAACTCTCACCAACTTCGGCTTCCCAAAAGGACAACCCCTCTAGCAATTGTTTGAGAAAGATGGAAGAGGCTAGCATGTGATGTTTGATCCACTGATAGCGAAGAAAGATAAAGAAGGAGGACTTTCTTAGAAAATTTGCTCTAGTATTTGACCACGTGAAGATTCGGGTGAGAGAACACACCCCAACCACTTCAAAAGAATCGAAGCTCTTGGGACAAAATCCTATAAATCAGTAAGGAGACCCTATCCTATTGTTACTTTGAACGGAAACTATAAAGACAAAATAAGCCTAAAGCGTTTCTAGATGGTAAAATGGTGGAATCAATCATACAAGCATAAAATGATAAAATATGGATCCCAACCTAAAGGGCTGGGGTCCAAGAGTTCAAGTAGAGATACGAAAAATTCCAGCCTAAATAGTTGGGTTTGAGACATCAATCCCCTCCCTTTTTACCTAATAAGAAAACATAACACAATAACAATAGGATTCTCAAATTTGTCGTTATTATTAGGTTGCACAGGTTTGGTTCCTTAACAACTATTTTTGGAGCCTATATATATTAAAGAATGAATCATTAGATAATTTGTCTTCCTGCATAGGTCTCTTTGTTCGCCTAGCTCACCAAATGATACAATACATCCAAGGTTTTTCAAAGTTTTATTTTTCATAAGCGACATTGGAGAAACTTTAATAAATAAAAAAATAAATCAGAACTTTAAACTTGTACATAAAGAATTCAAGATTATCCTCACACATAAGATTAATACTTTACTCATTGGTCCCAATTTGGCTCTACTAGGATTGTTAAGCCTAAAGCAGGGCATGGGTGTCGATGCAATACTAGGGAACTTCCCACTCGCAGCAACTTCTGCTTTCCAAAAAGGACAAACCCTCCAGCAATTGTTTGAGAAAGGCGGAAGTGGAAATCGAAGAGGCAAGCATGAGAACTCTGATCCATTGGTCACGAAGAAAGATAAAGAATGAGGACTTTCTTGGAAACTTTGCTCAAGTATTTGATTACATGAAGATCCGGGCGGGAGAACACATGCTAACCACTTCATAAAAATCAAAGTTCAAGGCACGAAATCTAATAAATCTAGTAAGGAGACCATATCCTATTGTAACTTCGAGTGAAATCTATAAAGTAAGCTAATCCTGAAGCGTTTTTGGATGGTAAAATGGAGGAATCAATCATACAAGCCCCCAGCATGCACTAGTGTCCATCATTGACAAAAAGAGCATTGACGGAAAGAAGTCCACGTGTATCATTGGGTTTAGGCATTCTTTCATTAGAATAACGCATTGGTATCAACTCGTTAAATAATCTAGACAGAGAAAGATAAAGAATCGTGTTTGCCGGAGAAGGTGGCCGGAGAGTTCGAAAGGGAAGAATAAGAAAAACGAAGGGAAAGTATCTCTATAACTTTGTGTCTCAAGAAGGGTGAGAAGATAAATGCAATCAAAACTTTAAAAAGGGGACTTTCAAGTCGACCTCTGGACATAAAATGTCCCAAATGACAAAGTAAGTATACATAGTGGTGGACCAAACAAGTCTCACACCCATCAAAAACCTTAAAAGATTTATCTTTTTCAAGGCCTTTTGGGAAAGAGGTAAACTTAAGCTTTTATTAGAGTATGAGTACTAGTTCCTTAGTGTGACCCAAAATCTAAAAAATGGGTTGCAATTCATTAGTAAAACTACGGTTAGGTTATAGGAGAAAGCTTAATTAAAGAAATCTCATACCAATCAAATAAAACTTATTTTATGTTTTATAGGCTTAGATAGTTCTTTTCCCACAAGGCTTTTAGTATATTATTAGGACTTAAAGATTTCATTATGCTTCCCAAACCTAAAGTGGATGTCATAATGTTAAAAATTGGTATTATCCTATATTAGAAGTATGAGAATGAGCAATTGAGCTTATAAGTGATAAAATTTTCTTAATATCTTAAAATTTTAAAATTGATCATCGCACTCTAATATGATATCAAAGTTAAAAATGGGCCTCTACTTTTCTAATATCTCATACCTTGAAGTTGGGTTTTAATTCATGTATAATACTTGTATTAGCATACATGTGAGAGAGAATGTTAAAGGTGAATGTTATTTCAAATTGGAAGTATAAGAATAGACTCTAAAGCTTATAAGTAATGAGATTTTCTCATTTAATACTTTAAAGTTTTGGAATGAGCTTCAAACTCTAATACATAGACATGCCACTAATGGAAATTGGTTTGCCCTCAGGTGATGGGTTAAACGTTTCAACAGCAGCATAAAGAATCCATATCTACATGCAGCCAAATCCTTGACAATTAACGTTTAGATTCCAGCTCTACAATGCTTCTCTCCCGCCTTTGAAAAGGATAAACCTTTAATCAGAATTGCAAGCCGAATCAAACCTCACGCAGCCATCCTAGCGGCAAATAGGGAATTTGAAATAAGTTATGCAAGCTTCTCAGCAATCAGAAAACTTCACTCCTATACCAAGATTGGATGAATCCTAAACATAATCATCCAACACTCTCGAGACTATTGCAATTCCTTTTTCTTTTTTTTTCACTACAGAAATTCAATCTTTTCTCTTTGGTTTAACCAATTTGATCAAATGGATCCTCTATTGTGTACAAATTCTTCTATTCATTGCCTCTTTTCTATTTTGTCTTCAAAACTTTGCTCTCCTTTGTTACTTATCCACGTTTTGAATATTAGATCCGGACCGTGGTACTGAAACAAGAACCGCATCAGATTCTGCTGTCCATGGCGGGAAGATACCCACTTTGCTTCAAGGTAGCCCACCCAATAGAGGGATCGAGCCACTGGATTCAGGATGGGCTCAGCTTGGGTAACACTCTTGAACTTCAATTCGGGCTAAGCTTTTCAGCAGAGGCTCAGTAGCAGGAGCTGTTGGGTAGCACTTCTGAGCCCAATAATTATATTCAGCCAGCTGTATTTTAGGCTTTCTTTAAAAATGTGTTATTTTTTGGTACTTTTTATTTTTACAGATACAAGCAAACGGATTAAATTAAAGATGTTGAAATAGTTCCTCCAAATTACTAGCAAATGTAATTTCAAGAGTATTCGCTAACATTTCACATAGATAAAAATCTTTTAACATACGCCACTAGTAGCACAACTTCATCAGTCAAAGCCTCTGAAGGAGCGATTACCATGATTCAAGAAGCCCATAATACCGAACACGTAAGACATAAAACTTCAGATCAATAGTTTATCAATGGCGTCTTTGAGTTGCTGTATTTGGGATTTCAATTGACTCCCCTCATTTGTTGTGACAGAGCAGGCAATAACAGGTCCGGTGACTCCACAAGCTCGCCCAAGAGCTTGCTTTGAATTGACAAATACACAAGGCACGTTCTTGTCTTCTGCAAGCAGGGGAAGGTGGAGAAGGACCTCCAGCGGCTCGCTGTCAGCGGCCATGACTACCAACTCAGAAATACCCCTGTTCAGTGTCTTGGTAGCTTAATTGGCTCCCTTCTTGAGTTGCTTGTAATTGGAGGCTTGTTGAATGAGGTCAAGTATAGTGATTGTGAGCTGCGAATCAGCCAAAGGGTACACCTTTGGATTCATTGCCTCTCCTGTCATTCTTGGTGCGAGAGAACAAATAGAGGGAAACAAGACAGACTAGGGTTTTAGCAGCTCTTTTTAAAAATTTTTAGAGATATTTTTTTCTTAATTGCTTCTTTGATTATTTCTATAATTTGACGTAAGATTCTTTCCTTATGTATTGTGTCATTGGTTGTCAAATCAACATATTTTAAGAATTGTCTAGATATGATACACTTTTATAAATAAGAAAATATTTCTTTTTTAATATAATAACTGGGGCTCCTTTTTATACTTACATTATGGTGCAAGCATCAAGATCACTGACTGAAAAGTTAATAAAATTCGAATTCTTCTTCCTTGCTTCTCCTCCCCAAAAATTTCTTTACTCTTTAGCGTGCCTTGCACTAACAAAATGGCATCATGCTCAAGTGCCTAGATTCTTCAAGGGGTAGAGAAAACAGCCGTGGTTGTTGCTCAAGAACACTTTGTCATTAAGCATCCGAGTCAGTGTCTCAATAAGTGCAAGAATGAGTTGCTTGACCAAAACCGGGACACTGACAAATATAAAGAACAAGAAAGGTTATCACGATTCCAATAATTCTCGCATCTCGCTGTCCCACATCGGGCATATTTTTCTCACCATTTAAGAATTTTCAAATCTTAAAAACCGTAAGAGAATTTAAAGTTTTGCACATTTCTAAACAAACACAGAAAAAATTTAAATTCCAATTCGCTATTTACCCCAACCCTACTTTTAACTACAGCCTAAAATAAGGTCATCCTGTCAATTCCTTTCGTTCGGTTTGTCCCTCTTATCTCGGAAGAGATAAGCTAGTGTCAATCATATATCCATGGTACCTGTAAATTGACGCTCGCAAGTACCCCTTTCAGCCTCAAGATCCACTGATTTAACATCCACAGATTCCCAGTATGTGATAACTGATTTAAAGAATAATCACCGGTCAATGTATATTTTTTCAAACAGTATTTGGAATTTATTTGAAAAGTATTTTCGATTAGATTCTATAATGGTTTTCAATCACAAGAGAGTCAAAATGTGAAAGAACTATATACTTCATTCCACCAAAGTATTTTCTTTCTTTTTCTAGAGTTCATAACATCGGAACACGGAACCATCGGTCAAAAAAGAGAGCACCAAACTGAAAGCCATAACATAACCGTGACGAGAACCCCGACGGGGACCAAAGGACTACACTCAAACGCACGAACAAGAATAAACCAAGCCTAAACAAAAACTACGCCCTTAGCTCCTCCAGCTACCGTCGCTGCCACCACCGCCCCTAGAGTATCTTGCGCCTCCTTCCCCACCACCGTAACCACGGTCGCGGCCACCGCCGTAGCCACCACCACCGTAACCGCCGCCGCCGCCACTTCCGTAGCCACCGCCTCCACGGCTGTATCCGCCGCCACCTTCGCGGCGAGCTCCACCATAACCGCCTCCTCCGCGGCTGAAACCGCCACCGCCGCCACCGCCGTTTCCGCGGGACTGTGCCTCGTTGACCGTGATGTTACGACCGTCGAGGTTTTGACCGTTCATGCCCTCGATCGCGTCCCTCATCGCCTTCTCGTTGCTGAAGGTGACGAATCCGAAACCCCTGGACCTTCCGGTCTCGCGGTCATTAATTATCTGAAAACGAGAAACAACCAGATCTAATCAGATCCACAGGTATACAACAACAAAATAACAGAACCGATCGATCTTCGCCTTCTGGTAACAAAGCGGAAGATGAACGTACCGCTTTGTGTGAGTAATAAAAGAATCAGTTTCATAGAGATAGTAACACAGAATCAAGTAACACAAACAGAGCAGAACAGAGCAGATCAGATCAGAATTTTTCGGATCGCATAGATCGCGTCAGATCCGAGCTCTCTGCGACGACAAACGGACCTTCGATTCAAGGATCTCGCCATAGGCAGAAAAGGCTCGCTCAAGGGCCTGATCATCGGTGGCCCATGCGAGCCCGCCGACAAAGCATCTGTATTCAACTTCAGCGGACGCCATTGCTGAGAACTAATCCTAGACTAGAACAGGGGAAGATTGGGGGAGGATTGAGACGAAGCAGGAAAGAGCGAAGAGGCACCAAGCCCGACCCTAGATTATATAGATCAGGAGGCCGTAACCTGGGTTAGTTAGCGGCGCACCTCGTGTAGCGTATTTGCTAACCCCGGTTAACTTCTGAGCGGACAGATCGGTGATTGTGAGGGCCCGTTTGGTTACAGATACAAGCCTATCTTTGGTGAGCTGTAAATGGATATTCTTGCCTTATTCAAACCCTGCCATCATTGAAACCACAGTCCGCCACTTCGGCCTCGCACTTGCTCTGCCTTGGATACTCATTTAAAACGCATACTAATAATGTTCATCCTAAATTCTATTGAATTATCTAATTAAATTATTATATTATGAATTATTCATATATTTCAAGATTTTGAAAGTATTACGTGTAGTAAAAATACTAATTCTTGAAAAGTACATTACTATTAATCTAAATTATTTATTTTTATAATTTTTTATAATTTTACTGAAACTGCCAAAGACACTAAGTCTCTTTTATTTAGAAAGTCTCAAGTCTAACATTAATTTTTTTGTACCTTTTGTCTAACTCAAGAAAAAAAGAACTTTTGTTAAATGTTGATTTTTTTTACATGGCTTAATTTTTAATATAATTTTTTGGAAGGCTTACTCATTCAAACTTAAAATTAATCATTAAATGAATATGAGTATTCTTATTTATGGAAAATATATCATATCACAACATTAATTATACGTAATATACACTGTTTTTAATCATTATAAAATAGATATTATTTACATATTAAACTTGTCGATCATTCTTAGTGAACATGATATTGAGTAAATATTTTATTTCTTCCTTTTTAATATATCTCATTTATTTGTTTCCTTTTTTGTGGTTTCTTTCGAAATAAATGCTATTTTCTTTTTCTTCCTTTTTAGATTTAGAAGGGAGGAAGGAAGAAGCTACTCTTGATTCAGAATAAGCCAGTCCTCGTAACCAAACAGGCCGTCAACGTATTTGGCGGTTGGGTTAGCAAGAGTGAACTCTGGGTAACGAAAGGTGCCAAGAAGGTTAGGTAGTGGGGTCCGTTCTAGTCACGTGACGTTGATATAATAAGACGGATATTTCCTGCACTCAAAATATCTCTTGGAAATATCTTAGTTTCAAAGTACCGCTAGGCCCTTTGTATCTAACAAAATTCCACAGGTTTTTTTCTTTTGTTTTTTCTCTTGGAAATATCTTAGTGCGCCGTCTAGGGCACCCAGAACACGAAAACAAGATGACGTACTCTGACTTCATCCGAAGAGAGTGGTGGACTGGTCATGTTGGGCTCCATCTTGGGTTTTCATAGCTTGTCAACCTGCATATGGTTAAAGCATATATTTTCGATGTGGGCTCTAAAATTCCTTGGATTCTCTATGGGCCTCCAAAACCCTGAAAATCTTGTGTTAAGATTTTGGGCTCATGAAGGCTTCAGTTCTTTAGTCCATAAACAAGAATTTTTGTTGGGCTTTCAATCTCATGCTTCAAAGATGACAAGCCAGACGTATTTCATTTGCCATTCAACTTACTAAGTTCACACGTATTGTTTGTGTAAGTCTGCTTATTAGCACAAGGCATGTAGGTAGGGCCTAACGGGTGGTCATCAAGCCCATGAGTACTATTGGGTTATTATTAGGAAAGATGGTATGCAAATCTAGTTATCAAGTTTTTGTTCTATAAATACATCCTAAGCTACTTTGCCTTCTGAATAACTTAAATGTCTCTTGATCATTCAAACATGTCCTTCTTAAAGAATACATAATATTAAGATTTGTCGTTAAACAAACAATACCATTTTATATCTATACATATTATATCAAAATATAAGCAATATAGAAGATACGTTATTCAACATATCTCTTTCTATTAATCATAGCAATCAATAGTTACTATTTGTTTTATTTTAGAAAAATCTAAATTTACTTTTGTGGTTTTGTGTTTTTAGAATTTTGAAGGATCGTATCTTTTATACCAAGGGAAGAAAATGCTTTATAATTTTAAAAGAAACATTTCCTAATTTTTTTTAGTACAAAGAAAGTCATATGATGAGACTTGCATGACCTAAGTTAATTTTATTATAGGCTTGTATGATTGGCTCGTAGGTGTATTTATTTATTAATTAATTCCTTGTATATAAGAAACATCCCTTCAAAGCTTTTTTATTTTTCCCTTCTATACTTTTTACATGGGTTGCCACGAAGAGATAGTGTAGTAATAATCGGTGAGGATAAAAATTCAAGGCAAAGGGCTATCATAGCATGAACTACAACAGATGAAGATGCAAGGTGGGATTGGTTTGGATATGGCAAAGTTAGTGCAATAGTAGAACATATTTGCACAACCTTGGGGGCGAAGTAAGTTCGGTGACATCTAGCCTATCACCATGTAATAGTGATAGTAGATAGGTGTTCATGTAAGCTGCATAGCAAAGCAATGAGGCAAGTTAACAAATGTTATAGCTTGAGACAACTTAGATAAATACTTAGGGAGTTGGGCCTTTATCGTTTAGAGATTTAGGTGTGTGGTATGGACTAGCCTTAGAATAGATAGATGAGGCTAAATTAGCAATATGCCTTGAACTATGGGTTACAATGTTATTGTTGGAAATAATTGGTGCTTACAATAACATTTGAATGTTAGTCTTAGGTAGAGAGTGAAGGTGTTAGTTCCTTAAAATCATTATGAGACCTAGGAGAAGATGAAAAGTTAGTAGGTGTTATAAAGTCTAAATATGAGTTAACATCACCTTTGATTTATTGATTTTTCTAAGCATAAGGAAAACTTGATTTATTAAAATAATGCATTATACAACAAAAACTTGATTCATTAAGGATAATGTGTTGTGCAACAAAGAATTTTTCCTTGAAGCTTAAAGTCACCTATGTGTGTAAGTGGTATAGTACTATTGTCTTCTACTAAAATGCTATCAAAGCCCAAATAAGGATGCATATTGGTGAGCTTACCAAGGGAGTTGAAGATATAGGAAATGACTCCAATGTTGGCCATCCAATCCTCTTCATTAGCATATCCCAAGATGAATGATGCTAGATTTATTGGGATTTCATCCATTTGGTTTGATTGGTCAAATCACTTAAAGTAATGAAGAGCAATATGATCACATTTATCACAAATTTGAAGAACATATTTTAGTTGCATCACGTCTCTAATTTCTTTGGTTGGTGGATTTCTTCAAAGATAGGTTTGATTATCTAGTGAGGCAAATGAAGAACCATAGCCTTGGTAGTTGAAGCTAGAAGAAACTTAATTTCCTCATATGCCATTACAATCTCCATAGTCATTATGTTGAGAAACAAAGGCAATGTTTTCAACAAAAATAGAAGTAAAATGGTTAGGTCTTACCTTGCAAGCTAGCAATTGAGAGATCATGCCATTGTGTGGAAATATTAGGGCCCAATACATGGCATTACAAAAATGGCTCATATCAGCGGTAATTACTTCTAGCAACTTGAAAGTTCTTGCATTGTCATCTAAGAGCTTTTCAATGGATCACAACTAGTTGAGCAAGTGTTAGAATTTATTCAAATAATAAGAGAGAGATTTTCCAAACTTTTTAAAGTGGTTCAGCTATGAGGGGAGTTTGAACTCCTTAGCTTTTGCAAAAACTAATTGACAAGCTCTACCTAAACCTCAGCAAAAGTTTACAAATCAAAGACATGACCAATAATGTTTTCAAAGAAGGTCCTAATTATCTAGGACTTAACAAGTCCATCATCTAAAGCTAGGCTTCTAAACCAATTTTTCCTTCTTCATTAGCTTTAGTTGGTTTTTGAGTTTGTAGGATTGACTTCATCTCGATAAGCTACAAAGAGTAAGGAAAGCAAGGAAAGTGATAGAGGGCAAGAGTCTTTCCAACCATCAATATAGATCAAGAGAATTTAAAAGAGTAAGTTTTCTATATTCTTTTTTCTCCATTTTCCAAAAGATATGAAGGTTTAAGGTTTTACGAACAATTATTTTAAAGATTAGTTTGACTCATATCTTAGACAACATATTTCATGAAATCACTTTAGCTAAAAATGCATAATTTAGATTTAGACATAACGAGAGATTCAAGAGAATTGACATAAAAGAACAATGTGTAATTCTTATGAGAATTTTACATATTTTAGAAATAGTTGCTATCAATATGTAAATAATTGGTTTTTGTAATATTAGACTTCCTTTTCTATGAAATAAATTGTTAAATTTGACAATAGAGTACTTCAAACCAAAGATAACAATGTAGACAAATAAACAAACCAATTGGCACACTAATCATGACAACTATAACAATCAAAGTAATGTTTTAGTTTGATACACCAAAAAGTATATTGCACTAAAGCTGAAAAGTAACTTGAACATTTAAAATTAAACAATATATAAATAACCAGAAAAAATAAGGTTTCGAGAATTATAACACTAACCTTAAACCACAATAGTTCTCACTACATTTGAAATGATATTTAATCAATTTCCACAAGGCATTAATGTAGCTAAATGTATGAGTTTACATTTTCAAGAATACAACTTGGATATGTGTTCTTTACTATGGTATCCCTTTGTAGCCAATGGAATACTTTATAAACCCCAACCATATCAAAATGGACTCTCACGACTAGCAATTATGTCGACCTTTCCTCACCTCGACAGGGGAGGCAAAAGCATCACCCCTTCTTCCATGGACCAACCTACATCCTAATAGACCAACCCATTTACAAGTTGGTCACAAGCCCTAACCATTCCTCTTAACCTGCACACAAGATGCTCAAGCCACAAGTTTAACATATTAGAAGCCTACAAATAATAAATCACCCCCAACTATTTGTCCCTCCTTGTCTATTGTATCTTGTGACACTTAAGTTCCTCCAATCCTTCACTAGATTTCTAGTTTTGGGCTAAGTCAGTGATCAACTGTTTGATGCAAAACCTACCTTTTTGACTCTGAACTAGGCCCTATCTATCCCTTCCAATGGTTTTTGACCTCGACCAGAGATCAACGGCCATGGTGCACAATTCCTTTGCAGTAAGTTTTCTAATCGGGTTCCAATTTGACAAAGAGCTATAAAGAGTAAGGAGAACAAGGAAAGTGATAGAAGGCAAGAGTCTTTCCAACCGTCTATAGAGATCAAGATAAATTAAAAGAGTAAGTTTTCTAGACTCTTTTTTCTCCATTTTCCCAAAGATATATAGGTTTAAGATTTAAGAACAACTATTTTAGAGATTAGTTTAACTTATATTTTAGACGGCATATTTCATGAAATTACTTCAGCTAAAAGTGCATAGTTTAAATTTAAACACAACAAGAGATTCGGAAGAATTAACATAAAAGAACAATGTGTAAATTCTTATGAGAATTTTACGTATCTTAGAAATAATTGGTTTTTGTAATATTGGCCTTCCATTTCTATTAAATAAATTGTTAAATTTAACAATAGAATATTTCAAACCAAAGATAACAATGTAGACAAATAAACAAACTAATTGGTACTCTAATCATGACAACTATAACAATCAAAGTAATGTTTTAGTTTGATATACCAAAAAGTATATTGCACTAAAGCCGAGAAGTAACTTGAACATTTAAAATTTAAACAATATATAAATAACCAAAAAAAAAATAAGGTTTCGGGAATTATAACACTAACTTTAAACCACATCAACTTTCACTGCATGTGAAATGTTATTTAATCAATTTCCACAAAGGCATCAATGTAGCTAAATGTATAAGTTTACATTTTCAAGAATACAACTTGGATATGTGTTCTTCACTATGGTATCCCCTTGTAACCAATCGAATACTTTATAAACCCCAACCATACCAAAATGGACTATAATGACTAGCGATCATGTCAGCTTTTGCCCTTTCCTTACCTCGACAAGGGAACAAAAGCATCACCCTCTCTTCCACCGACCAACCTACATCCTAATAGATGCACCCATCTATGAGTTGGTCATAAGCCCTCATCCTTTGGAGATCGATGGCCGTGGTGCATAATTCCTTTGTGGTAAGTTTTTTAATCAGGTTCTAATTTGACAAAGAGCTACAAAGAGTACGGAGAGCAAGGAAAGTGATAGAAGGCAAGAGTCTTTCCAACCGTACATAGAGATCAAGATAAATTAAAAGAGTAAATTTTCTAGACTCTTTTTCTCCATTTTCCAAAAGATATGTAGGTTTAAGATTTAAAAACAACTATTTTAGAGATTAGTTTAACTTATATTTTGGACGGCATATTTCATGAAATTACTTAAGCTAAAAGTGCATAGTTCATATTTAAACACAACAAGAGATTCGGAAGAATTAATATAAAAGAACAATATGTAAATTCTTATGAGAATTTTACATATTTAAAAAATAATTGGTTTTTGTAATATTGGCCTTCCTTTTCTATTAAATAAATTGTTAAATTTAACAATAGAATATTTAAACCAAAGATAACAATGTAGACAAATAAACAAACTAATTGGTACTCTAATCATGACAACTATAACAATCAAAGTAATGTTTTAGTTTGATACACCAAAAAGTATATTGCACTAAAGCCGAGAAGTAACTTGAACATTTAAAATTTAAATAATATATAAATAACCAAAAAAAAATAAGGTTTTGGGAATTATAACACTAACTTTAAACCACATCAACTTTTACTGCATTTGAAATGGCATTTAATCAATTTCCACAATACATCAATGTAGCTAAGTGTATGAGTTTACATTTTCAAGAATACAACTTGGATATGTGTTCTTCACTATGGTATCCCCTTGTAGCCAATGGAATACTTTATAAACCCCAACCATACCAAAATGGACTCTAATGACTAGCAATCATGTTGGCCTTTCCGCACCCCGACAGGGGAGGCAAAAGCATTACCCCCTCTTCCACCAACCAACTTACATCCTAATAGACGCACCTATCTACCAGTTGGTCATAAGCCTTCATCGTTCCTCTTAACCTACACATAAGATGCTCAAGCCACAAGTTTAACATATTAGAAGCCTACGAACAATAAATCACCCCTAACTATTTATCCCTCTTTGTCTATTGTACCTTGTGACATCCAAGTTCCTCGAATCCTTCACTAAATTTCTAGGTTTGGGCCAAATTAGTGATAGAGCTATTTGATGCAAAACCTACCTTCTTTGACTTCGAACTAGGCCCCATCTATCCCTTCCAATGGTTTTTGGCCTCAACAGAAGATCAATGGCCATGGTGCATAATTCCTTTATGGTCAGTTTTCTAATCGGGTTCCAATTTGACAAAGAGCTATAAAGAGTAAGGAGAACAAGGAAAGTGATAGAAGGCAAGAGTCTTTCCAACCGTCTATAGAGATCAAGATAAATTAAAAGAGTAAGTTTTCTAGACTCTTTTTTCTCCATTTTCCAAAAGATATGTAGGTTTAAGATTTAAGAAAAACTATTTTAGAGATTAGTTTAACTTATATTTTAGATGACATATTTCATGAAATTACTTCAGCTAAAAGTGCATAGTTCAAATTTAGACACAACAAGAGATTCGGAAGAATTAACATAAAAGAACAATGTGTAAATTTTTATGAGAATTTTACATATTTTAGAAATAATTGGTTTTTGTAATATTAGCCTTCCTTTTCTATTAAATAAATTGTTAAATTTGACAATAGAGTACTTCAAACCAAAAATAACAGTGTAGACAAATAAACAAACTAATTGGCACACTAATCATAACAACTATAACAATTAAAGTACTATTTTAATTTGATACACCAAAAAGCATATTGCATTAAAGCCGAGGGTAAATTGAACATTTAAAATTTTAAAAATATATAAATAACTAGAAAAAATAAGGTTTGGAGAATTATAACACTAACCATAAACCACAATAGCTCTCACTACATTTGAAATGGTATTTAATCAATTTCCTCAAGGCATCAATGTAGCTAAATGTATGAGTTTACATTTTCAAGAATACAACTTGGATATGTGTTCTTCACTATGGTATCCCATTGTAGCCAGTGGAATACTTTCTAAACCCCAACCATACCAAAATGGACTCCAACGACTAGCAATCATATTGAGCTTTCCTTACCCTGACAGGGGAGGCAAAAGAATCACCCCTTCTTCCATCGACCAACCTACATCCTAATAGACCCACCCATCTACAAGTTGGTCACAAGCCCTCATCTTTCTTCTTAACCTATATATAAGATGCTTAAGCCACAAGTTTAACATATTAGAAGTTTATGAATGGTAAATCACCTCCAACTATTTGTCTCTCTTTGTCTATTGTACGTTGTGACATCCAAGTTGCTCTAATCCTTCACTAGATTTCTAGTTTTGGGCCAAATCAGTGATAGAGCTATTTGATGCAAAACCTACTTTCTTTGGCTTTGAACTAGGCCCCATCTACCACTTCCAAGGGTTTTTGGCCTCGACAGAAGATCAATGGTTGTGGCGTACAATTCCTTTGTGGTAAGTTTTCCAATCAGGTTCCAATTCGACAAAAAGCTACAAAGAGTAAGGAGAGTAAAAAGAGCAAGAAAAGTGATAGAGGGCAAAAGTCTTTCCAACCATCTATAGAGATCAAGAGAATTTTTTTCTCCATTTTTCAAAAGATATAGAGGTTTAAGATTTAAGAAATATTTTAGAGATTAGTTTGACTTATATTTTATACGACATATTTCATGAAATCACTTCAGCCAAAAGTGCATAGTTTAGATTTAGACACAACAAAATATTTGGGAGAATTAACATAAAAGAACAATGTGTAAATTCTTATGAGAATTTTATGTATTTTAGAAATAATTGATTTTTATAATATTGGTCTTCCTTTTCTATGAAATAAATTGTTAAATTTGACAATAAAGTACTTTAAACCAAAGATAATAATGTAGACAAATAAATAAACTAATTGGCACACTAATCATGACAACTATAACAATCAAAGTAATGTTTTAGTTTGATACACCAAAAAGTACATTATACTAAAGCTGAGAAGTAACTTGAACATTTAAAATTTAAATAATATATAAATAACCAGAAAAAAAAGGTTCAGGGAATTATAACACTAACCTTAAATCACATCAGCTTTCACTACATTTAAAATGGTATTTAATTAATTTCCACAAGGCATCAATGTAGCTAAATGTATGAGTGTACATTTTCAATAATACAACTTGGATATGTGTTTTTCACTATGGTATCTCCTTGTAGCCAATGGAATACTTTCAAAACTCTAACCATACCAAAATGGACTCTAACAACTAGCAATCATGCTGGCTTTCTTCACCCCGATAGTGGAGGTAAAAGCATTACCCCTTCTTCCACCGACCAACGTACATCCTAATAGACCCACCCATCTATAAGTGGGTCACAAGCCCTCATCTTTTTTCTTGACCTGAACACAATATGCTCGAGCCACAAGTTTAACATATTAGAAGACTACGGATGATAAATCACCTCCAACTATTTGTTCGTCTTTGTCCATTGTACCTTGTGACATCCAAGTTCCTCTAATCCTTCACTAGATTTTTAGTTTTGGGCCAAATTAATGATAGAGCTATTTGATGCAAAACCTACCATCTTTGACTTTGAACTAGGCCTCATCTACTACTTCCAATGGTCTTTGGCCTCAACCGGAGATTGATGGCCGTGGTGAACAATTCCTTTGTAGTAAGTTTTTCAATTAAGTTCCAATTTGATAGAGAGCTGCAAAGAGTGAGGAAAACAAAGAAAGTGATAGAGGGCAAAAGTCTTTCCAACTATCTATAGAGATCAAGAAAAATTGAAATAATAAGTTTTCTAGACTCTTTTTTCTCCATTTTCCAAAAGATATATAGGTTCAAGATTTAAGAACAACTATTTTAGAGATTAGTTTGACTCATATTTTGGATGACGTATTTCATGAAATCACTTTAGCTAAAAGTGCATAGTTACTATCAAAAGCTTTGCTAATATTGTTATGTGTCAAAGCATTTGGAAAGACTTTTGCCTTTTATCCTCTTCTTACTCTCTTAACTTTCCTTACTCTTTATCTCCTTACTATATATTGTTATTTGTAGCTTATTGTAGCTTTCTGCAGTTCATTGTAGCTCTCTATAGCTTTCTAGCTTTTTAACGCTCTACATCTATTTAATAACAATTATTTTAAAACAATTTGTTTAAAAGGCTATATAGGCCTGGCATTAAGATGCCCATAAAAATAGCCCCAAGGCTATATCTTGATCATATTTATAACTAATAGCCTCACCCACCTAGTTAGCCCAAAACTAAATTGGGTATGGGTCGAGTTGGAATTTAATTGGGAATCCTAGCTTGTAAAAAAGAGTTGTGTGCCACCATTGGGTTGGAACCTGACTGGAAAACTTGATGTTGTCAAAACATGATGTTGTCTTTGTTCCCATTGATGAAAAAAGGAAGCCCATCACTTGGTTGGCACTCCAAAGCTCTATTGTCATCCCTACTAATGCACCAAGGATTACCATATGAAATTCTAAAGGATTAGCTCCACTAAATTATTTATGTGAGCTACCATAAGTAGTTGGCTTCCATTAGCTTAATAATTGCAAAATTTGACAATGTTCATGTGGTTGAGAAAGGAAATGCTAATTTAGTGCTATTGATATTGTATTCACTTAATTTTCAAGGGGCATCAATGTAGCTAAATGTAACAAATTGTATTTGTTTATTTCATTATAGTACTTTATCTTGTGGATATGAAATAGCAATTGGTTTTTGTAATATTGGCCTTCCTTTTCTATTAAATAAATTGTTAAATTTAACAATAGAGTACTTCAAACCAAAGATAACAATGAAGACAAATAAACAAACTAATTGGCACATTATTCATGACAACTATAACAATCAAAGTACTATTTTAATTTGATACACCAAAAAGCATATTGCACTAAAACCGAGGGTAAATTAAACATTTAAAATTTAAAAATATATAAATAACTAGAAAAAATAAGGTTCGGGGAATTATAACACTAACCATAAACCACAATAGGTCTCATTACATTTGAAATGGTATTTAATCAATTTCCACAAGGCATCAATATAGCTAAATGTACTAGTTTACATTTTCAAGAATACAACTTGGATATGTGTTCTTCACTATGGTATCCCCTTGTAACAAATGGAATACTTTCTAAACACTAATTATACTAAAATGGACCCCGACAATTGGCAATTGTGCCAACCTTTCCTCGCCACGACAAGGGAGGCAGAAGCATCACCCCCTCTTCCACCAACTAACCTACATCCTAATAAACCCGCCCTTCTATGAGTGGGTCACAAGCCTTCATTTTTCCTACCAACCTACACATAAGATGCTCAAGCCATGGGTTCGACAAATTAGAAGCCTACATATGGTAAATCACCTCTAACTATTTGTCCCTCTTTGTCTATTGTACCCTATGACGTCCAAGTTCCTCCAATCCTTCACTGGATTTCTAGTTTTGGGCCATATCGGTGATGAAGTTGTTCGATGCAAAACCCACCTTCTTCGACTTCAGACTAGGCCCCATTTACTGCCTCCAATGGTTTTTAGCCTCGACCAGAGATCGATGGCCATGGTGTATAATTCCTTTGCGGTAAGTTTTCCAATTAAGTTCCAATCCGACAAAGAGCTACAAAGAGTGAGAAGGGCAAGGAGAGTGATAGAAGGTAAGAGTCTTTCCAACCGTCTATAGAGATCAAGAGAAATTAAAAGAGTAAGTCTTCTAGACTAGTTTTTTTCTCCATTTTCCAAAAGATATGTAGGTTCAAGATTTAAGAACAACTATTTTAAAGATTAGTTTAACTTATATTTTGGACAATATATTTCATGAAATCACTTCAACTGAAAGTGTATAGTTTAGATTTAGACACAACAAGAGATCCTAGAAAATTGACAAAAAAGAACATGTAAATTCTTATGAGAATTTTACATATTTTAGAAATAGTTGTTATCAAAAGCTTTGCTAATATTGTTATGTGTAAAAACATTTGGAAAGACTCTTGCCTTTTATCACTCTTCTTATTCTTCTTGCTCTTCTTACTTTCTATCTTCTTACTCTCTATCGTTCTTTGTAGCTCTCTATAGCTTTCTAGCTCTTTGTTGTTCTACATCTATTTAGCAACAACTATTTTAAAATAATTATTTTTAAAGGCCATACAAGCCTAGCATTAAAATTCCCATCAGAATAGGGCCTAAGGCCATATCCTGATCATATTCATAACTAATGGGCATCAACCACCTAGTTAACCCAAAACTAAATTGGGTGATGGGTCGGGTTGGAACTCGATTGGGAATCCTAGCTTGCAAAGGAGGTTGTGCACCACCATCGGGTTGGAACCTGATTGGAAAACTTGATGTTGTCAAAACATGATATTATCTTTGTTCCCATTGATGGAAATAGGAAGCCCATCACTTGGTTGGCACTCCAAAGCTTTATTCTCACCTCTACTAATGCATCAAGGATTACCATATGAAATTCTAGAGGATTAGCTTCACTAAATTATTTATGTGAGCCATCCTAAGTAATTAGCTTCCATTAGCTTAATAGTTGCAAAATTTTACAATGTTCATGTTGGTTGAGAAAGGAATGCTAATTTGGTGCTCCTAATATTGTATTTACTTAATTTTCAAGGGGCATCAATGTAATTAAATGTAAAAAGTTATATTTGTTTACTTCATCATAGTATTTTATCTTATGGATATGAAATAGCAATACAATGATCATACATTAATGCTAGTTGACTTTAACATTGTTTATTGTCATGGTCATCCAACATTGATATCAATTGACTTCAACACTAAATATATTATGATGATTATGCTTTAATGTTGACTAATTAGTGTCATGATCATCCCACATTGATGTTCATTAAACTCAAAATTGACTAGTGTAATGATGATCATTTATTAATGTTAACTAAATTTAGCACTACATAATATAATGAGGATCATGCATTGATATCAGTTGACTTCAGCATTTCTTAGTATCATGATTATCCTCATTAATGACTATTGACTTTAGTATTGCATTGTGTAATGATGTAGGATTCATCCATTCCAAAAGTTTTCCAATAAAAGTGGTTTGTTCTACTAAAATTCCAATGTGAAAAGAAATGTCATTTGTTTTTGTCACAAGAAGTAAAATTGTACCTTCATTTGTGGTAAGTATGAATCTTACAACTTACTAATCACCTTTCATGACAGCTTTATAGATAGGAATATGTGTGTTAAGGAATACCTTTTGATGCGTAAAAGGTACTAACAAAGCTGTTACCATAAATATTTCTAAAGGATATGAAATTATCATGAACATTTGCCCTCATCATTCTTGTTTGCCTTCATTCTCATTTGCTCTTGTTGTATCTTCATCTAAACTCATTTCTTCTTTTAACAATATACTTCCACCTAAACTAGTTTCTTGAAATATGTCCTAGTAAATCTCCATCCCTTGAATTTTTTGAAATAGAAAAAGTATTAAGAATCTTTAAACCTACATACTTCCAAAAGGTAGAAAAAAAAAACTAATCTAAAACACTTAATCAATTTCCCCTAATCTTTGATGCTTTACATTTTAGAAAGACTCTTGCTACAATGTCCTTGCATTCAAACCCATTTCTTATATAGAGTAATGATGATCATGCATTAATTTCAACTAACTTTAGTACTACATAGTATCATGATGATCATACATTGATGTTAGTTGACTTCAACATTTCTTATTGTCATGATTATCCTACATTAATGTTTATTAACTTTATTATTGCATAGTATAATGATGTAGGATTCATCCATTCCAAAAGTTTTCTAGCAAAGGTTGTTTGTTTTGCTGAAATTCCAATGTGAAGAGTGGTATCATTTGCTTCTATCATGGAAAGTCGAATTGCACCTTCATTTGTAACAAGTATGGATCTTACAACTTGCCAATCATCTTTTATGGAAACTTAATAAAAAGAAATACATATGTTAAGGAATATCTTTTAAAGCATAAAAAGTATTAGGAAATCTTTGGGCCATAAATATTTCTAAAAGATATGAATTTATCCTAAGCACTTACATTCATCATTCTCGTTTGCCAACTCTCCTGTTGTATCTTAGTCTAAACTCATTTCTCTTCTAATAATGTACTTGCACCTAAATTGGTTTCTTAAAATATATCTAGGTAAATGTCTATCAAACTAATATCCATACCTTAAAGGATTTTTTTTTAATATTATTTTACAACTTCAATAAGACACTATCCTTATGTGTGCAATCTTGTGTCTATCATTTAGTACATCTAGTACATGGATGATTCAAACCTTCTAAAGTATCCATGCTTTCTTGTAAAGGTTGGATCTGTCTTCCTAATTGATGGCCTTGTCTTTTTTAGCTAAAGAATCCATCCATGGAGGTAATAAGAATATCAACAACATTTAAAAATCTATCCCAAAGTCTTAAAATGGAAGGAAGAGGATAGATAGTTAAAGAAAAGCTCTTCTTCTTTAAGACACACTACATTTTTCTATTGGTTCATGAAGAGGATTAATGTATGAATTTTTCTATATGCCCTCACACGTGCATGTATTTATGCTTATATCAAAATCTCATTATAGCCATAACAAAATCTTGCTTATAATGCACATGACACATTCTAATTGAAAGGCTTATTAACTCAATTACTTGAAACATTACATACATCATGTCTCCTTTATTTTTTACTTGTCAATCACATGCAACTCCTTCTATTACCTTTATTGTGAGTGAAAGGATTAAATCAAAGGAATTTAAACCTTATGGAATTTCAATACTGCATACCACCATAACAAATAGAAAACCATAACAATGAATATTAAAGTTTTCATATATTTAGAGTAAGAGATATATCCTAATTGTAATGCATAAGACACATTCTAATTGAAAGGCTTATTAACTCAATTACTTGAAACATTACATACATCATGTCTCTTATGTTTTTTACTTCTCAATCACATGCAGCTTTTTTTACCTCTTTTATTGTAAGTGAAAGAAGTAGATCAAAGGAATTTAAATCTTATGAGATTTCAATACTGCATACCACCATAACAAATAAAAAACCACAATAATGAACATTAAAGTTTTCATATATCTAGAGTAAAAGATTGACAAAGCTTTCATATTACAAGAATAAAAGCTTAAACCGCTAATTCAAAAAAGGAAAAAAAATCAAACAAAACAACCATTGTTTACTTTTTTTTTTTTTTGGTGAAAGGTCAAATTATATATCACTCATAAAAAATTTACAAGATTGTTCGATTACAAAATATCATCATCTAAGCTCAAATATTGCACTTGGCAAATTCCAAAGCTCTTGTAAAAATTTATTACAATTTGTAAGCTTAACTCCTCTAGTAGATGAAATCTTGCCTCCATTGTTTATTTGACTAAAGTGTAACAAAACATGTCAAAAGTTCCAGCTAACAAATGGACAAGGATTCTAGTCTTGATTTTTTTAATTCCTTTTAATTGAGCAATAGCTGAATTTGACATCTTCCATCTTCTAGAAAAACCATCTCTCAAAATTGGTCTTCTTATCAATTCTATGATTGTAATAGTATTAATTGTTATTGTAGTCTTTAGTGTAATGTTTGCAATTCTAGGTAGATTTAATGGGAAAGAATCCACTTTTTTTAAAGACTATTGGTTTTTATTTTTCTTTTTTTAAGTATAATTTCACTTTTCCACTCTTTAATGCAATCAAAATGCACCATGAAGATGAAAAGTGCATGCTACATCAAAGGCACATGCCATCCTTGCCACGGAGACGAAAAGTGCAACTAGTCTAGTCATTGACTTTAGAGAAAATCCATTCCTCATACTAAGACTTTAGATTTGATAAGAAGACCAATTTTGAAGTTAAAGAGTAGAAAAATGAAATTGTACCTAAAATAAAGAAAAAAGAAAACCAATAGTCTTTTAGAAAAGTGGATTCTTTTCTATTGAATTCGCTTGGTATTGCAAACATTGTACCAAAGACTATGGTAGAAATCAATACTACTACAATCATGGAATTTTTTATTGTATCCTTCATCCATTCTTCAACATCTTTTCATATATGTTTATGCTCTTCCACAAATACTTTAAAAGGTGTCCTGCCTTCTGAATTCTTAGATTTCACATGTGAAGGTGGCATAATCTTTTTAATTTCCTACAACAACCAAGGCGTAAATTGAACATTGAAAATTCAAGCAATATATAAACAATTAGAAGAAAAGGGGTTTAAAGAATTATAACACTAACCTTAAACCACAACAGATCTTGCTACATTTGAAATAATGCTTCTAATATGGTATTTAATCGATTTCCATAGGACATCAATGTAGCCAAATATAATAAGTTGTTTATCCTTTTATAGCAAATGGAATACTTTCTCTTGCTAATATGAAGTAGCAATATGAAATATACTCTATGCTTTCTTTTCATCAAATACTAGTAGGTTTGGTACATCAGGATAAGAACCCTTAAATATGGATAAAAACTTTGCATTTCCTAATTCCATAGCATTTGTGAGTAAAGATGAACGCCTTGTAAGTAGGTTGAAGAATTCAACTCTTGGCAACATTTGAACATTTTCCTAAAGATAATGAACTAATTGATTAGCTATGTTCATAACAATACTTTATCATAAATTCTATTGCAACCTAACATTAGAAAGGAAGAAATATAGTTATCATGTATATTATAAAAATGAGGTTTATAACCAAAAACTATGATATTAAAATTTTCAAAAGGAAAAAATATAAAGTTAATTCAGTGAATTGTGGGTCATTTATGCCTTAAATGTGGACTTCCTATGATATGTTCTAGCTTTGAACACATCAATTACTTTAGTATATTATGTCTTTATAGCACACTAGATGTCACTTCATTTCTAGTTTTAATGATTTTAGCTTTTAGAGATATTATAACATATTAAGATATCTCAAATAGAAAATGGAATCTCACAAAATAATTCCAAATTCTTAGAAGTAGATTTAAAGATTATATGAGATTAAGTAAGACAACTTTCTTAGTGCAAAATGGTTTGCATAAAATGATCATTCAAATGTAGTTGTATCATGAACAAGTACTTGTAAAATGTCATACTAGAAATGTTTAAAGTTGGGTTAAAGGCAAACTAAGAAGAGTTTAAGAGCTTTTATCAAATTGGTAATTGACTTTTGGCCATAATCTATGAATTTTTTTGGACAAAAGTTGTAGCACTTTTTGCCCCTTTGTATCTTTTGCAAGTACCAATGTTAGATCTCTTTCTAAAATTTGCAATGCTACATTTATCATAGAATAAGACAAAAATTGATAAATTTTGGATGGTTGGATCATTAATATCACACTTGAATTATCTTTTTCTACAAAGTGAAAGATAAATTAAACAGATTTTTTTAATAACCCCAACTAATAAGAATCTAACATTATTGTTAGCAACTGAATAAAATTGTTCAACTAGATAACATAAACATATACTCAAGACTTGATATTGATTCTCAAGATTATACATAAAGTCCAACACAACTTCTTGAACCCAAGTAATAAAGAAATTATTCCATTAGATCTAACAACCAGTATTAAAACTGACAATCGGTCTTCAATTACCAAAATGAATAATTCAAACCACACTTATAAAACATAACATTTAGAATTGGCCAACCAAAAATCCATTGAGATATGCATAGGAAGAATCAATTTTGAGATTTGATTAAACCAACTTTTGCAATTTCTTTTAAGATCAAACATAGACCTTATAAAGACCAATTTGCAACTACCAAAACTTAATAGACTCTTAAATCATCTTGAAATAAATATCAATATCAAAATCAAATTAACCTAAAAAATACCTCCCACATAACATCCAAGGAATTTTCACTTGGATTATAATAAGACATCAAACAAAGTTAATAAAATTGGAAATTAATAGTCTTAACTTAATATATTTGAGATGTACAACACACCATATAGATAACTAGAGATAGTTGCTAAAAAGAGATCAATGTGTTGATCAAGTTCCAAATCTTCAAAATTAGTCTCACTAAATAAGAACAACGCCATTTCTCAATTTTCCCAAAATGCAGTAATTTGAAGAGCTATCAGTTTAGAGGTGTTATGCATCAATGTAAAATCTCTATTCATCCATAACATTCATCTCTTTCAAAAGTTTTCTAGCAAAAGTTATCTATTTTGTTGAAAGTGCAGTAAGGATTGGTATCATTTGATTCTGCCATAAAAAGTCAAATTGCATCTTCATTTGTTGCAAGTGTGGATCTTGTAGCTCATTAATCATCTTTTATGGCATCTTAATAGAGTCAAACACCTATGTTAAGGAACTCAATTCTTCTTCTCACTAAAATATTTCGTCACATAACATGTATTAGGAAAGCTTTTGACCACAAATATTTCTAAAAAATAAGAAATTATCATGAGCACTTACACTTATCATTCTCATTTGCATTTCCCCAATTATTCTATAAACACATCATAAGCTACTTTGCCTTCTAAATTCCTTTACTTCAAAAGTACAATAACAATTTTTTAAAAGATTAAATGTCTCTTGATTATTCACACATGTCCTTAAAGAATACATTGGTGTTGAGAATGGCTAAAACTTTTATTAAGATTTGTTATTAAACAAGGGACATAATTTCATAACTATACTTATCACATCAAAATATAAGTAATAAGAAAGATATATTATTTAACATATTTCCTATTAATCATGAGAGGAATAGTCACCAAATTTGGTAATTTTAACAATCCATAGTTACACTACTTGTTCTATTTAAGAAAAATCTAAAATTACTTTTGTAGTTTTATGTTTTTAGAATTTTAAGGAATCATATCTTTTATTTGAATGGGAGAAAATCTTTTATAATTTAAAGAAGTATTTCCTAATTTTTTTAGTACAAAAAGAGTCATATGATAAGGCTCATGTGACTTGAATTAGTTTTATTATGAGCTTATGATATGCCCATAGGTGTATTTATTTATTAATTAGTTCCTTGTATATAAGAAATATCCCTTTAAAACTCTTTTATCTTTCCTATCTTTATTCTCTACATGGGTTGCCATGAAGATATAGTGTTGTAATAATAATTAAGGATAGAGATGCAAGGCAAAGGGCTCTAGTAGCATAAACTATAGTAGATGAAGATGTGAGTTGGGATTGGTTTGGATAGGACAAAGTTGGTCTAATAGCAGAAGATATTTGCATAGCCTTGGTAGGTGCCTTAGGTAAATGATTAGAAGTGGAGCAAGTTTGGTGGCATTAGGTTTATTATCATGCAATAATGATAGTAGACAAGTGTCACAACTTAGATAGATACTTGGGCAGCTAGGCCTTTATCATTTAGAGATCTAGGTCGAATGTGTGGTATGGACTAGCTTTGGAACAAAAAGATTAGGCTAATGAGAAATAAGCCTTGAACTATTGGTCACAAAGTTGCTATTGGAAATAACTAGTGCTTCTAACAACAATTGAATATCAATCTCAGGTAAGGAATGGAGATGCTAATTCTCTAAAATCATTATGAGACCTAGGAAAAGATGAAAAGTTAATAAGGGGTGTCATGAAGTCTAAGTATGAATCAACATCACCTTTGATATGTTGAATTGTCTAAGTATAAGGAAAACTTGATTCATTGAAATAATGTATTGTGCAACAAAGACTTGATTCATTAAAGATAATGTGCCATGCAACAAAGAATTTTTCCTTGAAGCTTAAAGTCACCTATGTGTGTAATTGGTATAGTACTATTGTCTCCTACTAGAATGTTATCAAAACCTAAATAATGTCATTATTAAGCTTATCGAATGAGTTAATGTTGTAGGAAATGACTCCAATGTTGGCCATCCAACCCTCTTCATTAGCATCTCGTAAGATGAATGCTACTAGATCTATTGGGATTTCATCCATCTAGATTGATTGGTCAAATTGCTTAAAGTAGTGAAAAGCAACATGATCACACTTATTACAAATTTGACACATAGGAACATATTTTAGCTACATCACATCTCTAGTTTCTTTGGTTGGTGGATGTTTTCAAAAAAAGGATCAATTGTCTAGTAAGGTAAAGGGAAAACCATAGCCTTGGGAGTTAAAGCTAGAACCCCAATTTCCTCATTTGCCATTGCAACCTCCATAATCATTGTGTTAAGAGACAAAGGCAATGTATTTAGCAAGAATAGAAGTAAAATGGTTAAGTCTTACCTCGTAGGCTAGCAATTGAGAGATCATGCCATTGTGTTGAAATATTATGGGCCAATACATGGCACAACGAAAAGGGTTCATAATAATGGCCAACTCCTTCTAGCAATTTGAATTGATAAGAAAACAAATATTAAAGTTGAAGAGAATAAAAATTCAATTGTATTTGATATTAAGTTATTGAAAACCAATTATCTTCCAAAAACAAAAAAGTGAGTTCTTTTCCATTATTTTCACTTGATATTGTAAATATTGTAGAAAAGACTATAAGAACAATTAATGTTGCCATAATCATGTAATCTTTTATTGTACCCTTCATCCATCTTCACCATATTTTTGTAGATGTTTATGCTTTTCTATAAGTATTTCATAAGGTGTTTTGTTTTTTCAATTCATGGATTTCACATGTGAAGATAACACAATCTTTTCAATGTTCTACAACTCTTATGGGGTAAATTAAGTGTTTACAATTTAAGTAATACATAAACAACTAGAAGAAATAAAGTTGAAAGAATTATAACACAAACCTTAAACCATAATAGCTCTTAATGTATTTGAATGGTGCTTATGATATAGTATTAATTGATTTCCAAGGGGCATCAATGCAACCAAATGTAGCAATTTTTTTATTTTCTGTTTTCAAGAACCTAACTTGGAAATATTTTCTTCAACACGATATCCTCTTGTATAAAATTAAATGCTTTCTCTTGCCGATATGAAATAGCAAATGAAATATACTCTAGACTTCTCCTTCATCTAACTAATCATCATGTTTCCTATCATAAGATAAGAGTACCTAAGCATTGATAAAACTCAGCATTTCCTAATTTTACAACATTAATGAGTAAAGATGAATCTCTTTCAAGTAGGAAACAAAATTCATATCTTAGCAATATTTTAACATTGTCCTAAAAATGTTAAACTAATTGATTGGCTAATGTTCCCAAAAAAATTTATTACAAATTTCATTGCAACCTACATTATACAAAAGAATTAGAAAGAAAGAAATATAATTTCCATCTACATTATACAAATGAGGCTTATAACCAAAAATTATGATATTAAAAGTTTCATAAGGGAAAAGTACAAAAGTAATTCAATGCATTTTGGGTTATTTATGCCATAAATGTCAACTTTCTTTGATATGTTTTGCCTTTGTATGAATCAATTACTTTAATATATTATCTATTTTATGGCATATCAAATGTCACTCCATTTTTAGTTCAAAGTATTTTATCTATACTTTCAAATAAGTAATATGTTAGAACAAAAATATGATCAACTTCTTATATTTTTTCAAGTAAGCCAAACCTTTCAATTTGTGAGAAAGTGCTAGTATATTGACTTGATCATTGATAGATAAGAAATTCTCATATCTAAACAACAATTTATATCTCTTTTTATAAGATTTCATGCTTTAAGGTGTCATGTTGGTTCATATTTGAGTAAAAAATATACCAACATTTAAAACAATATTTATGTCAGACTTTATTATTTATGGGGTAAGTAAAGTTTAATATACTTTCCTTATGACATTTTATTAAACTTCATAAGATCCCAAAGGAACATAAATGACATGATTTGAAAATTTATTAATAAACTAGTATTAATACAATATTTAACATCAAATCTTACAAAGATTAACAACTTTAAGATTTATTCTTTTCATGAAATTATATATTCTATTAATTTTGTGTTTAGCCTCACTAACCTTTTATTAAATAAAGACATGAACCAGAAAATAGTTAAATATGAAATATTTACTTCTACATTTATAACATAATAGAGTATCTATTATATAAAATGGGTTGTTGCCAAATAATTCTAGATTTTTTAAAGTAGATTTAAAGATTTTATGAGATCATGTAAGACAACTTTCTCAATAAAAAGTATTTTGTATAAAATAATCAATCAAAATGTTAGTAATATTAAAAGAGTTAAGTACTTATGAAATATCAAATTGCTAGAAGTTTGAGTATAAGACAAACTAAAAAAAGTTTAAGAGCTTTTCCCAAACTAATAGTTGACTTTTGCCTTCAATTCATAAAGTTTTTCTTGACAAAAGTTGTAGTGATGTATGACTTTTTACATCTTATGCATGTCTTAATGTTGGATCCTTTTCTAGAATCTCCATTGTCATATCAATCATAGAATAAAACATAAATTGATCAATGTTGATGGTTAGATCATTAATTTTGTACTTCAATTTATAAAAAGACATCAAACAAAGTTAATCGAATTGTAAAGTAGGTAAATTTTATTGAGATGTAGGATATATCATATAGATCATCACAAATAGTCACTAAGAAAATATCAATGTGTTGATTATGTGCAAATCTTCAAACTTAGTCTCACAAATTAGGTATAGTGTCATTTCTTAGTTTCTCCAAAAAGTAGCACCTTGAAGAGTTATCAAACCAAAAAATAACAAATTTCTATCCACTTTTACGATCTCTCTAGCAATTTCAACCACACCAAACATAGCACTATCATTTAAAGCCATGCATCAATTGTAGTCTCTTATCTCCACATCTTCTAAATTAATACATTCCAAAAGCTTTCTAGTAAAGGTGATTTTTTATGCTGAAATTACAATGTGAAAAGTAGTATTATTTGATTTTGTCATAGGAAGTCAAATTGCATCTTCACTTGTGGCAAGTATGGATCTTGAAGCTTGCCAATCACTTTTAATGGCAGATTGATAGAAAGCAATACTTGTCTTAAGGAGTATCCTTTAGTGCATTAAAGATATTAGTAAAGCTTTTGACCATAAACAATTCTAAGAGACTTGAAATTATCGTAAGTACTAGTACTTATCATTCTCGTTTGCAATTTCTCCCATTGTATCTAAACCTAAACTCATTTTTGCTTCTTGTAATGTCCTTGCACCTAAAATTGCAACCTTTCACAATCAAACTATGTAAGTTACATGGCCAAACCTCTTCTCCATCTCAGCAAAACTACACCTCATTGCAAGCCTCCGACTTGCTTAGCTTATTGTGACTAAAAACAAAGTATGGAGTTTGGAATGGGATCAGCCATGGATGACATTGTCTTTGCTTCCATTAATGCAAAAGGAAGCCCATCACTTGGTCGGCACTTCAAAGCTCTATTGTCCCCTCTACTGTTGCATCAGGGATCACCATATGGAATTATAGAGGATTAGCTTTACCAAATTATTTAGGTGAGCCACAATAAGTAATTGGTTTTCGTCAACTTAATAGTTGCAAAATTTGTAATGGGAAAGAAAAGCTAATTTAGTGCTCCTAATATTGTATTTACTCAATTTTCAAGAGGCATCAATACAAATAAATGTAGCAAGTTATATTTGTTTTCAAGAACCCAACTTGAAAATGTTTACTTCATTATAGTACTTTCTCTTACAGATATAAAATAGTAATATGATGATAATGTTTGATATTAGTTGACTTTAACATTGCTTATTGTCATGATTATCCTATATTAATGTCAATTGACTTCAAAACTAAATAGTGTTATGATGATTATGCATTAATGTTAGTTAACTAAAGTTATGATCATCCTACATGAAAGTTTGTTGAACTTAGAATCATATAGTGTACTGATGATCAAGCATTAATGTCAATTGACTTTAGCACTACATAATATTATGATGATCATGCATTAATGTCAGTTGACTTTTAAAATTTTTTATTGTCATGATTATCCTACATTAATGTTTTTTTACTTTAGTATTGCATAGTGTAATGATGTGAGATTGATCCATTCCAAAAGTTTTCTAGTAAAGGTGGTTTGTTCTGCTAAAATTGCAATATGAAGAGTAATATCATTTACTTTCATGAGAAGTTGAATTACACCTTCACTTGTGGCAAGTGTGGACCTTGCAATTTATCAATCAGCTTTCATGACAACTTGATAGATAGGAATACATGTGTTAAGGAATACCTTTTGACATATAAAAGGTATTAGCAAAACTTTTGGCCATAAATATTTCTAAAAGGCATGAAATTATCATAGGCACTTACACTTATTATTCTTATTTACCATTTCTATTGTTGTATCTTAGTATAAACTCATTTCTCCTTTTAGAAATGTACTTGCATCTAAACTAGTTTTTCAAAAAATGTCCTCGTAGATCTCTATCAAACCAATTTCCAACCCTTGAATTTTTTCAAATAGAAAGAGTATTTGGAATCTTTGAACCTGTATATTTCCAAAAGATAAAAAGAAAAAAAAACTAATCTAGAACACTTACTTGATCAATTTCTCTTAAACTTTGTTACTTTACACATGTTCATAAAGAATTTTGCTACAATGTTCCTATGTTCAAACCCATTTTTTGTATAGTGTAACAATGATTATGCATTAATTACAACTGATTTCAGCATTACATAGTATCATGATGATTATGCATTGATGTTAGCTGGCTTCAGCATTTCTTATTGTCATGATTATCCTACGTTAATGTCTATTAACTTTAGTATTGCATGGTATAATGATGTAAGATTCATCCATTCCAAAAGTTCTATAGCAAACGTAGTTTATTCTATTGAAATTCCAATGTGAAGAATAGTATCATTTGTTTTTGTCATGGGAAATCGAATAGCATCTTCATTTGTGGCAAGTATGGATCTTGCAACTCGCCAATCAACTTTTACGACAACTTTAAGGAATATGTTTTGATGAATAAAAGGTATTGGTAAAGCTTTTGACCATAAATATTTCTAAAAGACATGAAATTATCATGAGCACTTACATTTATTGTTCTCATTTGCAATTTCTTCTATTGTATCTTAGTATAAACTTATTTCTCCTTGTACTTGTAACTAAACCAATTTCTTGAAATATATCACAGTAAATATCAATCAAACCAATCTCCATCCCCTGAATTTTTCGAAATAGAAAAAGTATTAGGAATCTTTGAACCTACACATTTCTAAAAGATAAAAAAAAAAAAAAAACTAACTAACAAACAAACAAACAAATTTAGAACACTTACTTGATCAATTTCTCTAATTCTTTGTTGCTTTACATCTATTTGAAAAGACTTTTCTTGTAATGTACCTACGTTCAACCCCATTTCTTGTATAATGTAATGATGATCATGCATTAATGTCAACTAACTTCAATATTGCATAGTATCATAATGATCATGCATTGATGTAAGTTGACTTCAGCATTTTTTTATTGTTATGATTATACTACACTAATTTCTATTGACTTTAGTCTTGCATAGTGTAATGATGTAGGATTCATCCATTCCAAAAATTTTCTAGTGAAGGCGATTTCTTCTTTTGAAATTGTAATGTGAAAAGCAATATCATTTGCTTATATTATGGGAAGTCAAATTGCACTTTCATTTATGGTAAGTGTGGATCTTCCAACTCACCAATCACCTTTCATTACAAATTGATAGATAGGAATACATTTGTTAAGGAATACCTTTTGATACATAAAAAGTACTAGCAAAGCTTTTAACCATAAATATTTCTAAAAGACATGAAATTATCATGAGCATTTACATTTATCATTCTTGTTTGCCATTTCTCCTATTGTATTTTAGTCTAAATTCATTTCTCCTTTTGTCAATGTACATGCACCTAAACTAGTTTCTTGAAATATGTCATGGTAAATTTCTATTAAACCAATCTCCATCCTTTGAATTTTCTGAAATAGAAAAAGTTATTAGGGATCTTTGAAACATAAAACATCCTAATGTTTTTTGACTTTTAAATTCTTTGATTTCACATATGAAGGTGGCACAATCTTCTCAATAAGTAATTTTATAATATAAGAAATTAAAAAGACTATGACATTTTTATATGTGAATACAGTTGGATGTATTCTACTCAACTTTAATCTAAAAAGAACCAAAGCCCAATAAATATATCTTATTCAACTTTGATATTTATTTTCTTATTTAATCTGATGACTTAGTATAAGAAAAGAGATTTTATTAAATCAAACTTTCAATGATGTTGAAAACTTAGAATAATTTTTATCCAGTTTTTTTTTTTTATAAGGTTCCGACGTTTATGCTATTCAACTTTCATAGAAGGGAGCTTTGCTGTGCAATCAATCATTTGTAGTTGAAAGAAACAATTAGGTCCTTAGCCTAAGCAAAGCTCCCTCTGTTGCCGTGTAGTTCACCTTCGGACAACTGGGTATTTTCATTATCTTGTGTGAGGCCTTGATAGTTATAGACCCTCTGACTATGTTCGGCACTTGTAATCCATGCACCCCGCCTTCACAAATGAAGGGCACCTTTTCTTTTCTTTTCTTTTCTTTTTTTCATTTTGAGAATTGGCATGTCATTTTCCATTATTTGCCTCTTGATGTCCGTGTTGTATCTTTCTATTTTGCACGACCATGGCCTATCACATGAGTGGGCGCAATTTCCGTTGCTTGGAGAAGATGATGCTGCGTTTGGATGACCTGAAGCCGTCAGATCCCAAGTGAATCAGGTCCGAAATTGGGTTTCTATTTGGGCTTTGGTTTCTTGGGCTACCTCTGGCTTGGGCCTTGTTTCTTGTGCCTATTCTCCTTTGTGAGTCTATCCTCCATTTGTGGGCCTCTACTTTTTGTTCCTCCTTTTATGGGCCTTTGCTTCTTGTGCTTCTATGTGGGCTTTGCTTTTTGTACTTTCCTCCGTAGACTTCTATACATTCGTGGGCTTGTTTCTAGTGCGTCTCCCTTTGGGCTTTATTTATTGGGCTTCTCCGGTTTTTGAGCGTTTGTTTCTTGGGCTTCTTTATCTTTGCGGGCTTTCGATTATTGGGCCTCCTCTCTCCAGTAGGCTTTTATTTCTTGAGCGATTGCACCTTGTATGGGCTTTTCTTGTTGGTCTCATCAATATTTGTGGACCTTTTAATGGATTTTTCTCCCGTGTTGGGCTTTTGTTTCTTGGACTTGTTTTCTTTTGTGAACTCTATTAATTTCTATGATATAAATCAACTATGAAACACCTCTTTTACAAATTCTTTTATTTGCCTTTAGTATTTTTAATCAATATCTCACTTCATTCGTCAATATGTGAGAAGTGGTGGGATGATTCATAATTCTTTTACCATAAAACTTGCTTATTAGAGATAGCATACATTTGCATATAAAAAACATAATACACCAATATATTACAATGTAGGACACATGTTAGATTTCAATATCCTTCATGTCTTTAACATAGAAAAATACTTCTTATAGTGACTTAATTTATGAGCAATGGGATGTCTTATTTGAATTTTTATATTATGTTAAAAAATATTTCATTCTTAAAAATTGATTTAAAAGTAAAGAGCTTTTTCTTCTTATAATAAACATTCTTAATCATTATAGGCAATGTTTGGTTACATTTCTGGATTTCAACAATCTAGAAGACAAAAATCTTAGTTTAACTTTAGGAGGATGCTTGCCTTATCATATGTTTATCCATGCAAACATTGCAGTGGAATGCTTTTAAGTGAACATTTTCAATCAATAATTTTCTTTCAGAAATCATCTCCACCTTGTTGCTTTTAACGTTTTATTCCTAAATGTTTTATTATGGCCTTTTTCTTTCGGCTTTAGTTTACTCTTGAAGTCTTATATTTTGAATCTTCCCTTATCCCATTTTGATTTAACAATGTGGAAGTTTTCAGAGCTAGGAAGGACATGGAAGTACAAAAATGTATTAACAGGCAGTACTGCCAAGGAATTTATGTACCAAAATTAGACTTTGGAAGTCAATAAATCTAGCTTATTACAAAAGAATTCACTAATTTCGACGGCACCGTTTTGGCAAAGGAGCATGAATTTTTTGATTGGGCCTGGATTACTTCACATACTGGGGTTTTTAATTAGCTCCTTGCCTGTATTATATAGCCTATTCATGAGAGAATATTAAGTTACAATAAACATGAGCATATCTGCTATAAAAAGGAAGGCAAGATATTTAAAATATGTTTTATATTTCATTATATTCCCTTATTAATAATAATAAAAAAGCATCATAATGTCCAACATAAAGAAATTTTGGAAACTCAGTTCACGGACAATTAGTGTTGCACCTAAAACCTGGAACATATTTCCTCAAAACCAGTTCAAGGACAGAACTAAAGATTTTACAATTGATTAGCCGGTATGTTTACTCACTCTGATAACTAGGAGGTCATAGCACGCTGAAGGACAGAAAAATCATTATTAGTAAAAGTAACAAATAAACTCAAGCAAAGCATATCTCAATTTATTCATTGAAAGATATATGCAAACAGTAGCAAATAAAATAAAGTAACAGAAAAAAGAAAGAGAAAGGGAGAAATTTTTGAATATTATACAAATAAAAACACATAAAATTATGATATATATACATAATCAAATCACAATGAGAGACACAAACATCTAAGATGTCGTGTTTCTATTTGCGCTTTTGTTTCTTGAGGTTTTCTTTATTTACGGGCTTCTACTCCTTGGGCTTACCATCGTGTGTAGGCTTTGTTTCTCGGCCTTAGCTTCATTTATGGGTTTTGCTTTCTTGTGTTTTCCTCTTTTTCAGGCCTTTGTTTCTTGGGCTGTTCCTTCTTTATGGGTTTTACTTCTTGGGCTTCTCTTTGTAGGCTTTGCTTATTGGACTTGTTCTTGTGGGCTTCGCTTATTCGACTTGTTCTCTTTAGCAGGCTTTCATTTTTTTTGTTTTTGTTTCTTCTTGGGATATCTTGGGTGAGAAACATTTGTAAGCTCTGTGGCCTATGTTGGGTTTCTCTTCCCCCTAAACCTTCTGTTTATTAGGCTTCTATTCCTTTGTGGGCTCTTACTTTTTATTGACGGTTTCTTTTCAAATCCGCATCCATATAGACTAATAATTTTCTGGTATTTTTAACTAATATTGTCTAGACATAAATACCAAGTTCTCACGTCGTAGATGTAGTTTGTCAAGTTCTAGCTTATTTCTTTCTCATTTTACAAGGAATAATATTAAGTGCATGATAGAAGAATCCATAATTTATGTAACATTTATTTCTTCTATCCAAATAAAAGTAAATGTATAGTAGTAATATTTTAAATGACCTATAAAATAAGAATAAAATTAAGAGGTTTATTTAGATGGATTGTAAGATTAAATCTTTCTGGATCATTTACGCACAACTCTCTTGATCATTCACATTAGTATTAAGAATGACTATAATACTTCTACTAGGACTTGTCACTAAATACATGGATAACATTTAATATATATGACCTATCATATGAAAATATAAGTAATATGAAATATACATTATTTAAAATGTCCCCTCTTAATCATGGGAGGAATAATCTCCAAAGATGATAATTTTATTATAATCAATAATTATACTACTTGTTCTAGTTCAAAAAAATCTTAAATTATTTTTGCAGTTTTGTGTCCTTAGAACTTTTAGGGATCACATTTTTTAACCAATCACTAGCAATTTAGTCTACACTGATCCATATTAATCAAAATAAACACATTAATCCACAACTAGTGAGAAGTAATGCCTACATAAATTGTGACAATAATAGTGCCCATTTCAAACTCTTTCTCCTGGACTGGCAGAAGGATTCTTCACGGTGTTGCTGCACCAATTTTCCAGAGCTTTAATTCCGTTACAATCACCTAAACAAGGCATAAAAAAATATCTTATAGTACAGTTGAATAAATGCACGAAGAAAATTTAAGTTATTTTGAAGCAACTTCATCATTTGGCAAAAAAATTATCTTTGAAAAAACGTAACCAGAATTGTATGTTGACAAAAATGAATAGTTGGGCAAAGAAATAAATTAAAAAATTTATATCTAGTTTGGAGAAGAAGAGCTAAATTGAACATATTACTCCATAAAATATTCTACCATAGTGATCTACCAACACATTAGTGTAAATCTATCCACATCAGTCTACATCTATCAATGTAAAATGATCCATATTGATAAAAATGAACAAACTAATTCACAATAATGGGACGCTACAATTACATACACTGCCACAATAATAGTTCCCATTTTATAATTTCTTTTACCTTGAGCGGTGGGAGAGTTCTTATTGGTGTTTGTGCCCTCATTTACTACAGTCACCATGTAGCCACTATAGAACGGTAGTTCTTGCTTCTTGTTAATAACGTGATCGTAATAGAGCATATCATATTAGCCACTGAAAGATACAAGCAAAAACTAAAAAAGAGAATTAAGAAACACAAAAGAATGATTAAAGAAGACATTTTATTTTACTAGCTTTTGACCTAGAACCAATCCAAAAAGACCATTTAGTCTGATTATTAATTTTACTAAATCAGTGTTGGGTTTGTCCAGCTCATATTCAAGATTTATTGAGTCCTATTAGGGTAATGTGGCCCAAAGGTTTAAAAGAAAAAATATAAGTTTTTTCTTTAAAGTGTGTAGCCCTCAAAAAGAAAAGAGAGAGAAAAGAAGAGCATAATTTCACAAGAATTAGAAGTCTTGTGCAACAATTAATCAAATGTTTGATCAAGGTTGATCCATGGTCTGATTGAGCTGATTTTTTGTTAGCAGGTTTAGAATTGGGTGTTTTTATTGTAAACAGTTGGATTGTCATTTGGAACTCTTTAAATCAGCAAATCTTGGTAAAAAATCTGAGTGATATTTCTCCAACTTTTCTTGATTAAGTTGATGTCTACAACTTGTTTTGCACTATTAATTGGTGATTCTGTTATTGTTAAATCAGTAAATCTTTGTCTTGTTGCTATTGTTAAAGATTTGATTAGGTTGTAAATTTAACAATTTATATAGTAGAGATTTGGGTAGACTTCGTGATCGGTCTCATGGTTTTTATCTTTCACATCGGAAGAATTTTTCATGTAAAAATTCTCTTGTGTTAATTGTGATATTTGCATATTTTACTTATAATTTAAATACATTATTGGTGTTTTAGTATGTCCTCACAAGTTCAATCAAAATGAGAAACTTTATACGTCACTTTCCCCATCAATCAGTTCAGGTAAATGAACGCAAACCATTGTTTTGGAGATTTTCTTTAACTAATGGTCTGAAATTTTTTGCCTATATTAACGATCCCCCACTATGGTCATAGAAAAAGTAGATGGCTTGATAGAGAGATACATGGCTTATAGTTATAATTTAGTATATTTCAACAGTGATTCAAACTGAAGAAAAGGAACAAGCGAATTTGGAATGAAGATGGATTGCGAAGGTACTTGAGCCATTCCAGGCTAATGGCACTAAGTCAGGTGCTAGCCTAGCTCTTCCAGCACGACGCTTCGCCTTTGGCCTTCGTCCTTCGTCCCCTTTACACTTAGTTCGTCGGTCCTCTCAAGTTTCTTATCCCGTTGGAGGATTGTTGTCTTGTCTGATCCTTCTTTTTCCTCAAAATATCGAAAAACTTGGTTACGTGAACCGAAGGTTAGGCCGACTACGAACTAAAATACAGCGCAACAACGTAGCAATATTAACCACTTTCGGCCTTCGGCAACTGGTGTCTTTCTTGCCCGAGACCATGGCCAGACCACCCGAGCCCATGAAAGATTCATTTCTCAACATCCTTTCATAGATTTCTATGTGTTTTTATAAAAACATCCCAATATTTTTTGCCTTCTGACTTCCTTGATTTTACATATGAAGGTGGCACAATCTTCCCAATAAATAATTTTATGTTATAGGAAATTAAGAAAATTGACACTTTTATATGTAAATACACTTAGATGTATTCTACTCAACTTTAATCTAAAAAGAACTAAAGCCCAATAAAGATATCCTGTTCAATTTTGATAATTTATTTTCTTGTTTAATCCAATGACTTAGTACAAGAAAATAGATTTTTTTAAATCAAACTTTCAACGATGTTGAAAACCTAGAACAATTTTTATCCAATTATTTTTTTTTTGATAAGATTCCGATGTTTATGTTTATCCAGATTTTGGAATTAGCATCGGTAGAGAAACTAAAAGTTTTGTACTCATCGGGAGGGAAGATAACAAGAGATTGAGAAGAAAGGCCGTGAAAAGTTGCGGACTTATAGAAGGGGGCCCCGACCTGTTCACTGAATTTTCACTGCAGCGAAGAACACAAACCAAACCCTTTTTTTTCCACTACACTTTTACTTGGGCCTAAACAACAAAAGCCTATTAACAACACAACCCAACACAAACAAGTAACCCAACGTACCCATAACATGGGAATAGACCTTTTGTTCAAGTTGGGCACCTTCGGATTTTCCTCCCTCAAAGGCTTTTAATTGAACTTGTCAATTTCTCGCCCTTTTTAGTTGGACCGGGGAAGGAGAAAGAGGGAAGCAAAATATGGTGCCAACGAACAAACAAAACATTCGTACAACGTTGTCTGTATTAAAGATATTCCAATTTAAAGAATTGGAACCACGTAAACATCGTATCTTGGATACTATACTGTGATAATTTTATGTAGAAAATTGTACAAGACTGAAGGCAGCCTGAATTCCAACGCAAAACTAAATCACTTTAGACCATGATAAAGTTAACGATAACCTAAAATATGAATAAGAATAAGGAGAGAGGAAAGGAAAAAGGAGAGGAGGATTTTTGTGTTCTACGTTTTGCATGGCTCAAATGACATTTTTTTTTCCCAAAGAAACAAAGACAAATTTTATTAATGACAATAAAGTTAGACTGAAATAATATTTGTCAGAGAAATATGCTAATCATGTGCTAGGAGTAAAATTTTGGTCTAAAATTACATTTCACTTTCCCTCCTATCAAATTTTATTCATAGATCTTTATGTATTTCCTTAAATACATCTCAATGTTTTTTGCCTTTTGAATTCCTTGATTATACATATGAAGGTGGCACAATCTTCTTAATAAGTAATTTTATGTTATAGGAAATTAAGAAGATTATGGCACTATTATGTGTGAATACACTTGGATGTATTCTACTCAACTTTAATTAAAAAGGAACCAAAGGCAAATAAAGGTATCCTATTCAACTTTGATATTTATTTTCTTACTTAATCCAGTGACTTAGTATAAGAAAAAGGATTTATAAAATCAAAACCTTCAATGATGTTGAAAACCTAGAATAATTTTTATCCTGATATTTTTTTATAAGGTTCCAATCCTACTCAACTTTGATAGGAGGGAGCTTTGCTGTGCAGTCTTATCATTTGTAATTGGGCTTCCTTTCTTTTCCTGCCTGTTTCTTATGGAAAGAGTTCTAAAAGAAAAGCAATTGGGTCCTTAGCCCAAGCAAAGCTCTCTCTGATTGCCATGAAGTTCACATTCGGACAGCTGGGTATTTTCATTATCTTGTGTGAGACCTCGAGAACTGGACCCTCTGATTATGTTCGGCACTTTGTAATCCATGCACCCTGCCATCAACGTTCTCCTAACAAATGAGGGGCACTTTGTCTTTTTCTTGTTTCCCTCTTTTTGAGAAGGGCACTTCGTCTCTCGGTGTCCCCGTTGTATCTTTCCATTTTGCCCAGCCAGCCGCCTTCGGCACAATTTAAGATCATGGCCTATCATATGAGTGAGTGCAATCTCCGCTGCTTCGAACATATGAAGCTTCGTTTGGATGACCTGAAACCGTCAGATCCAAGTGAGTCAGGTCAGAAATTGGGTTCTATTTGGGCTAACTCTCGTTTGTGGCCTATGCGATGCTTCTTGGGCTTAACCTCCTGCAGTTGTTGGCCTCTGCTTTTTTATCCTATTTGTATGGACTTTTACCTCTTGTGCTTTTCTATGTGGGCTTCACTTTTGAACTTTCCTCCGTGGACTTTTATTCCTTCACAAGCTTTATTTCTCCCCTTTGGGCTTTTTACTAGGCTACTTTGATTTTTGTGGATGTTTGTTTCCTGGGCTTTTCTGTCTTGGTGGACTTTTTTTTTGGGCTTACTCTCTTTAGTAGGCTTTTATTTCTTGAGCGATTCCACGTTTTGTGGGCTTTTTTCTTGGACTCATCTTCATTTACGGACTTTTAATGGATTTTTCTTTGCTGTTAGGCTTGTATTCTTTTGTGGACTCTTTTGTGAATTCCTTTATTGGCCTTAAGTGTTTTTAATCATTATCTTACTTCATTCGTCAATATGCAAGTGGTAGGGTGATTCATAGTTTTTTTTTTTTTTTTCCCATCTCCTTCACCCCACCTCCTTCCCCTCCAACCCCTTAAAACTTGGTTATAAGAGAAGAACACATTTACATTTAGAAATAAATAAATAAATAAAACACCAATATATTGCAATGTAGAACATGTATAAGATTTCAATATGCCCCATTCTCATAAACATGGAAAAGTACTTTTTGTGGGGAGCTAATTTATGAGCAATGAGATGTTCCTCTTGAAATTTAAGCTTTAATATTATGTTAATGAGTTCATTCATTCTTAAAAGTTAATTTAAAAGTATTTTTTTTTTGTTCTTTTTGTAATGGGGATTCTTGAACATTATAGGTACTATATAATTACATTTCTAAATTTTAACAATTTAGACTACAACAAATTTAGTTTAATTTTATGAGGATCCTTGCGTTGTCATACATTTATCCAAGCAAACATTGCAATGGAATACTTTTAAGTGAACATTTTCATACAATAATTTACTTTCAAGAATTTTTACTAAGGATTTTTTCTTCTGACATTGGATTATAATAAAAGAATGCATTTAGTATGGAATGCTTAGAAAATGAAGGACAATTCCTTCCTTGAGGGGCTATGTTACAAATTCATTTGTCCTTGCAAATGCTTTGGTGAGCAGCAAAGACCGGAGTTGCCGTACAAAATTTTCCCCTAGAGGACTTGCACTTTGGGCGTTTTACTTATAAAGTTTTACCTAAACATCTTTTAATAAATAAAAATTGAGAGTTTTTTTTCAAAGGTGTGATCCTTCCTTTAAAGAGACCAAGGCATAATCCTCTCTTAAAGGCCTAGAACTATTGTAGTTATATGTTATAGTCATGAAACAAGTAAAAATAATGTAGGGTTTTATAATTGTGATAGATTATTTTGGGTTTTTAGGTTAGTCATTTTGTCATTTTTAGCTTGGAGTGGAATAAAGTTAGTAGTATTTAGATTGGAATGTTAAAATATTATCTCTAAGTTAGTGAGTTTCTTAAGTAGGATACCAAATATTAGTTCTATTTAAGAATAAATCCGTACAATTATAGAACAAACTTAATTCAATCAAAGTGAGTTCAATTGTAAATAAGTTCATGTTTCCTTTCAAAAAATCCTAAATTTCAATAAGTTTAGGTTCCTTCTCAAGCAACTTGGATTTTAATTTTTAATTTTAACTCTTTTTTCCTTTGATATTTAACATCCTTAATATCATTAAAAAGAAGAATAAATTCAGTTATTGGGACGACTTCAATCACCTACCACCTATTCTATGACCTAGGCTCCTTGGAGTTCGATTAATCCATTCTTAAATTCAAAATCACCATATTACACCTTTCAATAATTTTTATAATGCAAAGATGAGATGAAACTTTGCATTTGCCCAATTGACCAAGTTGCATGAGGCAAGAAACATGGGAAGAAACCAATTTAAGGGCACAAACAAGCATAGCGCATGCAAGAATACATTGGGGAACAACCACCTATACAAGATAAAAAAAAAAGCACGTGAAAGGAGTCCAAAATTGTTGATCTATGCACGATAGTGTAACTTAAAGGTTAGAAAGTATGTAGGAAACGAGAAGAGCCAATACAATTTTTATCAAATTCGTTCATACCAAATTAGGCCTACAAACCGCCATTTTCGGTTTACAAAGTCCACTTTAACCCTTTAGGCCTAGTCTAGCATCTACTGCACTACAGTCAAGCTAGGCTCAACATTACTTGCCGTACCAGCATTTCTATTCCCGTTCGGTTTCTCTACTCATCTTGTTTATAATGTTAGGAACTTCAATAAATATTTTCCGTGTTACCTTTAGCGTTATCATATTCACCATCCAACCTTTGTTCTAGCCGCCTTTGCCCTCCCCATATCTTCCATCACTTTCTCTAAGGCTTCCTTCACCTTCTATCTTCTTAATAGAGTAGCTAATGGGGTTTCATAGACTTAATGGAACTCCTTTGTGACTCTTGACAAGTATAGTAGGTTATGATACATGTAGAAATATTTATGCAATTAGGTACAAATATTTTTATATGTATATCGTCTATCTTTTTATTTGTTGTTGATCTAGATATAATTTTACTATACTTTTTATATAAAAAAAAAAAAAACATGAAGGTGGTGTCTCTCTTAGAAACTGCATATTTTTATGGGCTTATGTAGGACCATATTTTATTATATGGGCCCACAATATGCATAACTATTATGGGCTTATGTAGGCCCAAGCTCTAAGCTTGGCCCAGTCCATATTATCATTTTATATTTTTGTTGGATGCATTGTACTATAGGACTTTAAATGAATGAATTTGAAGCTTATCCATGGAGGTAGTGTCTCTCCTAGAAATTAAAGGTTTATGTCTTTCTCTAATGAAACTAGAGGTGTTGGTCTCCCTCTAATGAGACTAGGAACTCTTCCATTTCAAGGACATAATCCAACCAATGTACCATCTATTCTGGCTGATTCATATTAGAGTGGTAATAGTAACATAAACTAGCTATATGTGCAAAAAGATATACACCTAACATAGACATCCTATATGATCCCCTTCTTTCATCTCCATGATGTGATGAAATGATGGAACTATTCAATAGAAAATCATTTTTATGTGGTTCCAAGTTGTATTTGTCATTAAATACATATAGTATGTGGATAATTCAAACCTTTTAAAGTATCCACGATTTCTTGTAAAGGTTGGAACTCTTTTGCTGAGCTAGAGGAATCCATGCTTGGAGGTAATAAACATATCAATAACGTTTAAAAATCTATCCCAAAGTCTTAAGATAGAAAGAAGAGGATAGACAAAATAGAAATTATTCCTTTCTAGGTCATCTTGCATTTTTCCCCTAGTTCAAAAGAGAATCAATATAGGTGCTTATGTGTGTGAGCATGTGCATATATTTATGTTTATATTAAAATCCTATTCCAGCCACAACAAAATCCTGCCCCTAATGCACATGACACATTCTTGTTGAAAGGCTTATTAACTCAATTACTTAAACCACTACAAAAATCCAGTATCCTTGGTTTTTTACTTGTCAATCACATGCAGCTCCTTCTACTACCTTTATTTTAAACAAAGTAGTAAATCAAAAGATTTTAAACCACAAAACTAAAGATCAAATGTACGTGTATTTAAGTTTGTACCAAAATCCTCTTCTAGCCATAACAAAATTCTACCCCTAATGCACATGATACATTCTAGTTAAAAGGCTTATTAACTCAATTACTTAAACCATTATATACATCCTACCTCTATTTTTCACTTGTCAATCACATGTAACTCCTACTACCTCAATTTTGAATTAAAGCAATAGATCACAGGAATTTAAACCATAATGAACATTAAAGTTTTCATATCAAAGGAATTTAAACCTTGTGAGATTTGAATACTGCATATCAACACAACAAATAGAAAGTTACAACAAAGAATATCAAAGTTTTCATATATCTAGAGTAAAAGCTTGACAGAGGCATCACATCGCAAGAATAAAAGCTTAAATTTCCAACTCAAAGGAGGGGGTGGAAATCAAATAAGAGAAATATTATTTACTTAACTTAAATATAACAAAGGATAACAAAAGATTCAGCCAACAATGGCAAGGATTCAAGTCTTGATTTGCTCAATTCATTCATCGGCCTTCCTTTTTAATTGAAAAATAGCTGAATTTGACATTTTAATCTTCTAGGAAAACCATATCTTAGAAGACCAAAATAGAAATTTGAATCTAAATATTGTGTGAATTATTACAAACCAAAAATGACACTGTTAGATAAGATAGACACTAATTTGCACACCAACTACCACAATGATAGAAATAAAAGTGTCACTTTTTTATGATGGTACACTAAAATGCATGTTGCACTAAAGGCATACGTCATCTCTACTACGGAGATGAAAAGTGCAACTAATTGACTTTGTCAAGCTTTCACCAATCACATGCAACTTGTACTACCTCAATTTTGAATCAAAGGAGTAGATCAAAGGAATTTAAACCACAACAATCATTAAAGTTTTCATATCAAAGGAATTTAAACCTTGTGAGATTTCAATACTACATAACACAACAAATAGAAAGTCACAACAAAGAATATCAAAGTTTTCATATATCTAAAGTAAAAGCTTTACAGATTCATCACATCGCAAGAATAAAAGCATAAATTGCCAACTCAAAGGAAGGGGGTGGAAATGAAACAAGAAAACTATTATTTACTTGACTAAAGTATAATAGAGCATAACAAAGATTTAGTCAACAATAGACAAGGATTCAAGTCTTGATTTGCTTAATTCCTTCATTGGCCTTTCTTTTTAATCAAAAAATAGCTGAATTTGACATTTTAATCTTCTAGAAAAACCATATCTTAGAAGACCAAAATAGAAATTTGAATCTAAATATTGTGTGAATTATTACAAATCAAAAATGACAATGTCGGATAAGATAGACACTAATTGGCACACCATCTACCACAATGATAGAAATAAAAGTGTCACTTTTTTATAACAGTACACTAAAATGCATGTTACACTAAAGGCATATGTCATCCATACTATAGAGATGAAAAGTGCAACTAATTGACTTTGTCAAGCTTTCACTTGTCAATCACATGTAACTCCTATTACCTTAATTTTGAATCAAAGTAGTAGATCAAAGGAATTTAAACCACAATGAACATCAAAGTTTTCATATCAAAGGAATTTAAACCTAGTGAGATTTTAATACTGCATATCAACATAGCAAATAGAAAGTTACAATAAAGAATATCAAAGTTTTCATATATCTAGAGTAAAAACTCGACAAAGTCATCACATTGCAAGAATAAAAGCCTAAATTTCCAACTCAAAGGAGGGGGTGGGGGGGGGGAATCAAATAAGAAAAATATTGTTTACTTGACTAAAATATAACAAAGGATAACAAAAGATTCAGCCAATAATGGACAAGGATTCAAGTCTTGATTTTCTCAATTCATTCATCGGACTTTCTTTTTAATCGAAAAACAACTGAATTTGACATTTTAATCTTTTAGAAATAAAAGTGTCACTTTTTATAATGGTACACTAAAATGCATGTTACACTAAAGGCACATATCATCCCTCCTACGAAGATGAAAAGTGCAGTTAATTGACTTTGTCAAGCTTTCATTTGTCAATTACAGTAACTCCTATTACCTCAATTTTGAATCAAAGTAGTAGATCAAAGGAATTTAAACCATAACAATCATTAAAGTTTTCATATCAAAGGAATTTAAACCTTGTGAGATTTCAATAGTGCATATCAACATAGCAAATAGAAAGTCACAACAAAAAATATCAAAGTTTTTATATATCTAGAGTAAAAGTTTGATAGAGTTATCACATTGCAAGAATAAAAACTTAAATTGCCAACTCAAAGGAGGGGGTGTAAATCAAACAAGACAACTATTATTTACTTGACTAAAGTATAACAAAGCATAACAAAAGATTTTAGTCAACAATAGACAAGGATTCAAGTCTTGATTTGCTTAATTCCTTTATTGGCCTTTTTTTTTAATCGAACAACAGCTAAATTTTACATCTTCATTTTCTACAAAAACCATCTCATAAAAGACCAAAATAGAAATTTAGATCTAAATATTATGCAAATTATTACAAACCAAAAATGACAATGTTGGATAAGATAGACACTAATTGGCACACCAACTACTACAATGATAGAAATAAGAGTGCCACTTTTTTATGACAATATACTAAAATGCATGTTGCACCGAAGGCACACGGCATCCCTACTACAGAGATGAAAAGTACAACTAGTCTAATCACTAACTTTATGGGTAGTAATAATAGAAAATCCTAGTACTCATACCAAGACTTTAAAATTGATAAGAAGACCAATATTGATGTTAAAGAGGAAAAAAATGAAATTGCATCTCAAACATAGAAAAATTGAAACCAATAGTCTTTCAAAAAAATGGGTTCTTTCCCATTGAATTTGCCTGGTATTTGCACCAAAGACTATGGAAACAATCAATACTACCACCATCATGCAATCTGTTGTTGTACCTTTCATCTATGCTTCACCATCTTTCTGTAGATGTTTATGCTCTTTCTCAAGTACATCAAAAGTTATCTTCCCTTTTGAATTCTTGGATTTCACATGTGAAGGTGGCATAATCTTTTCAATTTCCTAGAATAACCAAGGGGTAAATTGAACATTTAAAATTTAAATAATATATAAACAACTAGAAGAAATAAGGTTCAAAGAATTATAACACTAACCTTAAACCACAATAGCTCTCACTACATTTGTAATGATATTTAATCAATTTCCACATAGCATCAATGTAGCCAAATGTATATTTACGTTTTCAAGAATACAACTTGGATATGTGTTCTTCACTATGGTATCCCTTAGTAATAACAACTATTATTTACTTGACTAAAGTATAACATAGCATAACAAAAGATTCAGCCAATAATGGATTCAAGTCTTGATTTGCTCAATTTCTTCATTGGCGTTTCATTTTAATCAAACAACAGCTGAATTTGACACCAAAATAGAAATTTGGATTTAAATATTGTACAAATTATTACAAATCAAAAATGAAAATGTCGAATAAGATAAACATTAGTTGACACACAAAGTACCATAATGATATAAATAAGAGTTTCACTTTTTTATGATGGTACACTAAAATGCATGTTGAACCAAAGGCACACAACATCCTTACTATGGAGATGAAAAGTTTAACTAATTGACTTTGTCAAGCTTTCACTTGCCAATCACACGCAACTCTTAGTACCTTAATTTTGAATCAAAGCAGTAGATCAAGAGAATTTAAACCATAATGAACATCAAAGTTTTCATATCAAAGGAATTTAAACCTTATGAGATTTCAATAGTGCTTATCAACACAACAAATAGAAAGTCACAACAAAGAATATTAAAGTTTTCATATATCTAGAATAAAAGCTTGACAGAGTCATCACATTGCAAGAATAAAAGCTCAAACGGCCAACTCAAAAGAGAAGGCTGGAAATCAAGCAAGACAACTATTGTTTACTTGACTAACGTGTAACAGAGCATAACAAAAGATTCACCTAATAATGGACAAGGATTCAAGTCTTGATTTTCTCAATTCCTTCATTAACCCTTCTTTTTAATCAAACAATAGCTGAATTTGACACCAAAATAGAAATTTGGATCTAAATATCGTGTGAATTATTACAAACCAAAAATGATAATGTTGAATAAGATAAACACTAATTGGCACACCAAGTACCATAATGATATAAATAAGAGTGTCACTTTTTTATGATGGTACACTAAAATGCATGCTAAACTAAAGGCACACGGCATCCTTACTATGGAGAGGAAAAGTGCAACTAATTGACTTTGTCAAACTTTCACTTGTCAATCACATTCAACTCCTACTACCTTAATTTTGAATCAAAGGAGTAGATCAAAGGAATTTAAACCACAATGAACATCAAAGTTTTCATATTAAAGGAATTTAAACCTTGTGAGATTTCAGTATTGCATATCAACATAGCAAATAGAAAGTCACAACAAAGAATATCAAAGTTTTCATATATCTAGAGTAAAAGCTTGATAGAATCATCACATTGCAAGAATAAAAACTTAAACTACCAACTCAAAGGAAAAGGTAGGTGGAAATGAAACAGGACAACTATTGTTTACTTGACTAAAGTATAACAAAGCATAACAAAAGATTCAACCAACAAAGGACAAGGATTCAAGTCTTGATTTGCTCAATTCCTTCACTGGTCTTTTTTTTTTAATCGAACAATAGCTGAATTTGAAACAAGATAACCATTGTTTATTTGACTAAAGTATAACAGAGCATAACAAAAGATTCAGCCAACAATGGATGAGGATTCAAGTCTTGATTTGCTTAATTCCTTCATTGGCCTTTCATTTTAATCAAATAACAGCTGAATTTAATACCAAAATAAAAATTTGCATCAATGATGGATGACCATGACAATAAGCAATGTTAAAGTCTACTAGCATTAATTTTCAAAAATAGGTTCAATTGTCTAATAAGGTAGAAGGAAAACCACAAGCTTGCCAATTAAAGCTAGAACCCCAATTTCCTTATTTGCCATTGCAACCTCCACAATCATTGTGTTAAGAGACAAAGGCAATGTTTTTAGCAAGAATAGAAGTAAATGAGAGATCATGCCATTGTGTTGAAATATTGGGGGCCAATATATGGCACTACGAAAAAGGTTCATAATAATGGCTAAGTCTTTTTTGCAATTTGAATTGATAAGAAAACAAATATTGAAGTTGAAGAGAATAAAAATTCAACTGTATTTGATATTAAGTTATTGAAAAACAATTATCTTCCAAAAAAAAAAGAGTTCTTTTCCAATATTTTCACCTGATATTGTAAATATTGTAGAAAAGACTATGAGAACAATCAATGTTGCCACAATCATGTAATCTCTTGTTGTACCCTTCATCCATCTTCACCATCTTTTTATAGATGTTTATGCCATTCTATAAGTATTTCATAAGGTGTTTTGTTTTTTGAATTCATGGATTTCACATGTGAAGATAGCATAATCTTTTCAATTTTCTACAACTCTTATAGGGTAAACTAAACATTTAGAATTTAAGTAATACATAACAACTAGAAGAAATAAAGTTGAAAGAATTATAACACAAACCTTAAACCATAATAGCTCTCAGTGTATTTGAATGATGCTCATGATGTAGTATTAATTGATTTTCGGGGGTATCAATGCAACTAAATGTAGCAAGTTTTTTTATTTTTTGTTTTCAAGAACCTAACTTGGAAATATTTTCTTCAACACAATATCCTCTTTTATAAAATCAAATGCTTTCTCTTGCCAATATGAAATAGCAAATGAAATATACTCTAGGCTTCTCTTTATCTACTAATCACCATGTTTCCTATCACAAGATAAGAGTGCCTAAACATAGATAAAAACTTAGCATTTCCTAATTCTACAACATTAACAAGTAAAGATGAATCCCTTTCAAGTATGATATAAAATTCATTTCTCAGCAATATTTTAACATTGTCCTAAAAATGTTAAACTAATTGATTGGCTAATGTTCCCAAAAGAATTTATTACAAATTTCATTGCAACCTAAAATTAGAAAGAAATAAATATAATTGCCATCTATATTATACAAATTAGTCTTATAACCAAAAATTATGATATTACAAGTTTCATAAGGAAAAGTACAAAAGTAATTCAATGCATTATGGGTTATTTATGTCCTAAATGTGGAGTTTCTTTGATATGTTTTACCTTTGTATGAATCAATTACTTTAATATATTATCTATTTTATAGTATATCAAATGTCACTCCATTTTTAGTTCAAAGTATTCTAGCTATACTTTCAAATAAGTAATATGTTGGAACAAAAATATGATCAACTTCTTATATTTTTTCAAGTAAGCCAAACCTTTCAATTTGTGGGTAAGTGCTAGTATATTGACTTGATCATTATAGTAGACAAATAAGAAATTTTCACATCTAAACAAAAATTTATATCTCTTGTTGTAAGATTTCATGCTTTAAGGTGTCATGTTGGTTCAGATTTGAGTAAAAAATATACCAACATTTAAAAGAATATTTATGTCACACTTTATTATTTATGGGGTAAGTAAAGTTTAATACACTTTTCTTATGACATTTTATTGAACTTCATAAGATCCCAAATGATTATAGATGACATGATTTGAAAAATTATTAATAAAGTAGTATTAATACAATAATTTAACATCAAGTCTTACATAGATTAACAACTTTAAGATTTATTACTTTCATGAAATTATATATTCTATTAATTTTGTGTCTAGCCTCACAAACCTTATGTTAAATAAAGACATGAACTAGAAAATAGTTAAATATGAAATATTTACTTCTACATTTATAACATAATAGAGTATCTTATATAGAAAATTGGTTGTTGCCAAATAATTCTAGATTTTTTTAAGTAGATTTAAAGATTGTATGAGATCATGTAAGGCAACTTTCTCAACGTAAAGTATTTTGTATAAAATGATCAATCAAAATGTTAGTAATATTAAGAGAGTTAAATACTTATGAAATATCAAATTGTAGGAAGTTTGAGTATAAGACAAACTAAAAAAAGTTTAAGATAAAGTTAATTGGATTGCAGGGTAACTCAATATTATTGAGATGTAGGATATATCATATAGATCATCAGAAATAGTCAATAAGAAAATATAAATGTGTTGATTATGTGCAAATCTTCAAAATTAGTCTCACATAATAGGTATAGTACCATTTCTTAGTTTCTCCACAAAGTAGCACCCTGAAGGGTTATCAAACCAAAAAATAATAAATTTCTCTCCACTCTTACCATCTTTCTAGCAATTTCAACCACACCAATCATAGCATTATCATTTAAGGCTATGTATCAGTTGTAGTTTCTTATCTCAGCGTCTTCTAAATTCATCCATTCCAAAAGCTTTCTAGCAAAGGTGATTTTTCTATTGAAATTGCAATGTGAAAAGTAGTATTATTTGATTTTGTCATAGGAAGTTGAATTACATCTTCACTTGTGGCAAGTACAGATCTTGAAGCTTGCCAGTCACTTTTAATGGCAGATTGATAGAAAGCAATACTTGTGTTACGGAATATCCTTTAGTGCATTAAAGGTATTAGCAAAGCTTATGACCATAAACAATTCTAAGAGACTTGAAATTATTGTAAGTACTAGCACTTATCATTATCGTTTGTTATTTCTCCCATTGTATCTAAACCCAAACCCATTTTTGCTTCTTGCAATGTCCTTGCACCTAAAATTGCAACCTTTCACAATTAAACTATGTGAGTTACATGGCCAAACCTCTTTTCCATCTCAGTAGAACTACACATCATTGCAAGCCTCCTACTTGCTTGGCTTATTGTGACTGAAAAGAAAGTATGGAGTTTGGAATGGGATCAATCATGGATGACATTGTCTTTGCTCCCGTTAATGCAAAAGGAAGGCCATCACTTGGTCGGCACTCCAAAGCTCTATTGTCACCTCTACTGTTGCATTAAGGATCACCATATTGAATTATAGAGGATTAGTTTTACCAAATTATTTAGGTGAGCCATAATAAGTAATTGGTTTTCGCCAACTTAATATTTGTAAAATTTGTAATTTTCACATTGGTTGGGAAAGGAAAGACTAATTTGGTGCCCCTGACATTATATTTACTTAATTTTCAAGGGGCATCAGTATAATTAAATGTAATAAGTTCTATTTGTTTTCAAGAACCCAACTTGGAAATATTTACTTCGTTATAGTACTTTCTCTTACAGATATGAAATAGCAATATGATATAATGCTTGATGCTAATTGACTTCAACATTGCTTATTGTCATGTTCATCCTATATTAATGTCAACTGACTTCAAAACTAATGATTATGCATTAATATTAGTTAACTAGAGTTATGATCATCCTACATAAAAGTTTGTTAAACTTAGCATCATATAGTGTAATGATGATCATGCATTAATGTCAATTGGCTTTAGCACTACATAATATTATGATGATGATGCATTAATGTCAATTGACTTTAACATTTTTTATTGTCATGATTATCCGACATTAATGTCTATTTACTTTAGTATTACATAGTGTAATGATGTGAGATTGATCAATTCTAAAAGCTTTCTAGTAAAGGTGGTTTGTTATGCTAAACTTGTAATGTGAAAAGTAATATCATTTACTTTCATGAGAAGTTGAATTGCACCTTCATTTGTGGCAAGTATGGATCTTGCAATTCACCAATCACCTTTCATGGCAGCTTGATAGATAGAAATACGTGTGTTAAGGAATACCTTTTGACACATAAAAGGTATTAGCAAAACTTTTGGCCATAAATATTTCTAAAAGACACGAAATTATCATAGGCACTTACACTCACCATTCTTATTTGCCATTTTTCTTGTTGTATCTTACTCTAAACTCATTTATCCTTTTGGCAATGTACTTGCACCTAAACTAGTTTCTCAAAATATGTCCTTGTAAATCTTTTTCAAACCAATTTCCCTAACTTGAATTTTTTCAAATAGAAAAAGTATTTGGAATCTTTGAACCTATATATTTCCCAAAAATAAAAAGAAAAAAAAACTAATCTAGAACACTTGATCAATTTCTCTTAAACTTTGTTACTTTACATATGTTCATAAAGAATTTTACTACAATATCCCTATGTTCAAACCCATTTCTTGTATAGTGTAATGATGATCATGCATTAATTACAATTGATTTCAACACTACATAGTATCATAATAATTATGCATTGATGCCAATTGACTTCAACATTTCTTATTGTCATGATTATCCTACGTCAATGTCTATTAACTTTAGTATTGCTTGGTATAATGATGTAGGATTCATCCATTCCAAAATTTTTATAGCAAACATAGTTTATTCTACTAAAATTCCAATGTGAAGAGTAGTATCATTTTTTTTTTATCATGGGAAATCGAATTGCACCTTCATTTGTGGCAAGTATGGATCTTGTAACTCACCAATCAAATTTTATGACAACTTTAAGGAATATGTTTTGACAAATAAAAGGTATTGGCAAAGCTTTTGACCATAAATATTTCTAAATTACATGAAATTATCATGAGCACTTACACTTATTGTTCTCATTTGTAATTTCTTCTGTTATATCTTAGTATAAACTCAGTCTCCTTCTAGCAATGTACTTGTAACTAAACCAATTTCTTGAAATATGTCCAAGTAAATATCCATTAAACCAGTCTCCATCCTTTGAATTTTTTGAAATAGAAAAAGTATTAGGAATCTTTGAACCTACACATTTCTAAAAGATAGAAAAAAAAAATCAAACTAACAAACAAACAAATCTAGAACACTTGATTAATTTCTCTTATTCTTTGTTGCTTTACATCTATTTGAAAAGACTTTTCTTGTAATGTCCCTATGTTCAAACCCATTTCTTGTATAGTGTAATGATGATCATGCATTAATGTCAACTGACTTCAACACTACATAGTATCATAATGATCATGCATTGATGTAAGTTGACTTCAATATTTTTTATTGTTATGATTATCATACATTAATGTTTATTGACTTCAATCTTGAATAATGTAATGATGTAGGATTCATCCATTCCAAAAAATTTCTAGTGAAGGCAATTTCTTCTTTTGAAATTGCAATGTGAAAGGTAGTATCATTTGCTTTTATTATGGGAAGTCGCATTGCACTTTCATTTATGGCAAGTGTGGATCTTCTAACTCACCAATCACCTTTCGTTACAAATTGATAAATAGGAATACATGTGTTAAGGAATACCTTTTCATGCATAAAAAGTACTAGCAAAGCTTTTATTTCTAAAAGACATGAAATAATTATGAGCATTTACATTTATCATTCTTGTTTACCATTTCTCCTATTGTATTCTAGTCTAAATTCATTTCTTCTTTTGTCAATGTACATGCACCTAAACTAGTTTCTTGAAATATGTCATGTAAATCTCTATTAAACCAATCTCCATCTTTTGAACTTTTTGAAATGGAAAAAGGTATTAGGGATCTTTGAACATACATATTTTCAGAAGATAGAAAAAAAGAATCTAGAGCACTTATTTGATCAATTTCTCTTAATCTTTATTCTGTCTATAAAGAAAGACTTTTGTTGTTATGTCCCTACATTCAAACCCATTTCTTGATTAGTTTCTTTTTTTAAAAAAAAAAAAACCTTAGACTTGTTTTAAGTTAATTGAGTCTTAATGAAAATTAACATAATTATTCCAAAAAAATAAGTTATAATATAATGTTAAAGGGCAAATGGTATACAAGAGATACAATAGGCATTTTTTTCCTAGCCTACCAATTAAGCCATGCAACCTAACCACAACACAATACACTTGGTATTGTTAACTCAATGCAAGACATTGTCAAGTAATAACAAGACATAAAGCAATCATGAGATGTTTATGTTTAAGAATTTCAAAGTATCAAGTAACCTACGACACATGGACCTTGTGCGGCCATTTTCTTTTTCAATATTTAAAGTGTATTATGGTGAAAGTTTTTCAATAATTAAATACAAATACTTCTTTTTCATGTATTCAAGAAACAATGCTACCAAAAGTTGAAAATAAACAAGTGGACCCAAAAGAAAAAAAATAAAAGTCCATATTTTTCTGGATGGTTAGCACTCAAGATGGATGCAATGAATGACCATGAATACAAATTTTTTAATTTTGTTAGTAGTCTTGAAAGTAAGAACATGCATCATATGTTAAGGATCATCCAAAAGCATAAAGAGTGTACACTAATAATAAATTTTTAGAAAATACCAACATCATAGAATAAATATCCCTTTGAATCTAACAATATTGCTTCAATGATCTATGGTTCATGATCTCCTCTTGAACATGTCCATCAATATGCAATAAAGGGTAACAATGTAAGAACCAAAACAAGAACCAAAAGTTTGAGGACAGGAAACAAACCTTCTAGCATCTCTTGTCAAATGAACAGCAAAGAATTCTTTGGTCAATTTATCTTTTAACTAGCTTAAACCCTCAACTCAAAATGTTTGTTAGATTATATTGTATAAATTAAAGAAAATGGTGGGAGATTATTGTACCAAGAAGATATAACAATTTTTTGTCAAAGCTTGAGATTAACAACATTTATTGACCAAAACATATCTCAACTTAATAGCATGCCACTTCACTAGGTCACTTAAGCTTTTAAAATGAACCATGAAATAACTCAAAAGTCTTCTATAAAATTTTTATTAACCTATATGTATGAAAACTCTAAAAAAGTTTCTTATATTGATGTGTGGGTGGAAGTTTCTAATTTTGGTGTGTAGGTGAAAGTTTCCTATAACAATCATGTTCCAAAGTTTTCTATATTGGTCCTATATAAAAGTGTTGTGGAAATATATGCACAAGCAACATCCCTAATTTCTCTTGCAATGACCAAAAATTTTGATGACCTCTATGAATATGTAATTTTCATAGCACCAAAATTTGTATCTAGCATATGTAATTTTCAAAGCACAAAAATTTGTACAAGTATGACAAAGAAAGAATATCTATCAGACATGCATAACTAAAAATGAAAATAAGAGATAAGATGAAGCTTCCATCATATACAAGCAAATTAAATCCAAAATGAAGGTGAAAATCTATCAAAAATGCAAACAACTAAGAATTAAAAATTAGACAGAATGAACCTTCAATCATAAACAAGTAAATTAAATATAAATGACAATGAAAATCTATTGAAAATGTACAAGTAAGAACAAGAAAAAGAGACATCAAATTTAATCCCAAATCAAGATGAACTTTTGGCTAAGATATTTTGAAAGATAATCGGATAGAAAGATAGTCACCAGGTTCTTGTTCTCGCGAAATCTGCCCCTTCACTTAGCAATCTATCAAAAATCCATGTCTATTTGTTAGGATTTCTTAAGGATAGTATTGTGTAAAAACAGGAGAAAATAAAGCTAAGTTGTTCAAATTTTAAAAAACTTAAAGTCTATAATAGACATGCATTGAAACTAAAAAATTCTTCGGAAATGCACAACTAATAACAAAAATAAGAGACAAAAGGAACCTTTAAGCATAAACAATAAAATTAAATCCAAAATGAAGGTAAAATCCATCAAAAATGAAAAACTTAGAATGAAAATAAGAGACAAAATGAAGCTTAAGTCTAAATAAGCACATTAAATCCAAAACGAAGGTGAACTTTTGGCTAAGATATTTTGAAAGGTAGTCAAATAGAAAGATAGTTAGTTGGCTCCTGCAAAATCTACCCCTTTCACGTGGCAATTTATCGGAAATCCAACTCTATTTGTAGGATTTCTTGCAGAAAGTATTGTGTAAAAATAGGAGAAAATGAGGCTAAGTTCTTTAGATCTTTAAAAACTTGGCTCATAAATGTCTATAACATATATGCGATGAAACTGAAAAAAAATATTGGAAATGCACAACTAAGAACAAAAATAAGAAACAGAATGAACCTTCAAGCATAAGCAAGCAAATTAAATCCAAAGCAAAGGTAAAAATCTATCAAAAATGCATAACTAAGAACAAAAATAAGAGACAATGAAACTTCAAGCATAAACAAGCAAATTAAATCCAAATCAAAGGTGAAAATATATCTAAAATGCACAACTAAGAATGAAAATAAGAGACAAAATGAACCTTCAAGTATAAACTAGCAAATTAAATCTAAAATGAAGGTGAAAATCTATTGAAAATGCATAACTAAGACCAAAAATTATAGATAGAATGAACATTCAAATATAAACAAGTAAATTAAATCTAAAACGAAGGTGAACTTTTGGCTAAGTTATTTTGAAAGATAATTAGATAAAGAGATAAGTGACCTGATTCTTGCAAAATTTGTCCCCCTTCACTTGGCAATCTGTTGGAAATCTAGGTTTATTTGGTAGGATTTTTGTTGAGATTATTGTGTGGAAAAAAGAGAGAATTGAGCCAAGGTCTTCAGATTTTTAAAAGCGTGCCACATAAATGTCTATAACATACATGCATTGAAACTAAAATATCTATCCGAAGCGAACAACTAAGAATGAAAATAAGAGATAGAATGAACCTCTTAGCATAAACAAGCAAATTAGATTAAAAAAAAGGTGAAAATCTATTAGAAATTAACAACTAGGAAATAAAATAAGAGACATAATGAACCTCCAAGCATAAACAAGCATATTAAATCCAAAATGAATGTGAAAATCTATCAAACATGCATAACTAAGAATAAAAACAAAAGATAGAATGAATCTTGAAGCATAAACAAGCAAATTAAATTCAAAATGAAGGTGAAAATATATTGAAAATGCACTACTAGGAACGAAAATAGGAGACATAATGAACCTTGAATCATGAACAAGTTAAATCTAAAAAATGGTAAAAATCTATGGAAAATGCACAACTAGAAGTAAAAAGAAGAGACAAAATGAACCTTTAAGCACAAACAAACAAATAACCCTAAAACAAGGTGCATTGTTGGTTAAGTTATCATGAAATATAATCAAATAGAAAGATAGTTACCTTCTTGCAAAATTTGCCCCCTCTCACTTGGCAATTTATCAGAAACTTAGCTCTATTTGATAGGATTTCTTGTTGAGAGTATTGTGTGAAAACAAGAGAAATCGATGCTAAATTCTTTAGATTTTTAAATACTTGCCGCATAAACGCCTATAATAAACTTGCATTGAAACTAAAAAGGAAAAAAGAAAACCAATATCTTGAGTTTCTTTTTTAAAAGGCTATTCTGGCCTGGCACAACAATGCCCATAAGAATAGGCCCTAAGGTCATGCCTTGATCCTATTTATAACCAGCGGGCCTTTATCCAGCCAGTCCGCCTAAAACTGAATTGGGTGATGGTTCGTTTGAGTGTTAATCCAGAAAATGTGCCTGCTCTTTATCGGCTAGTCTAGGGACAAATCTCTAGCCCAGCCACTCCACAACTTGTTTCTTCTACCGGACTTACGTGCTTTGGGCTGCACCGCTCCTTCCCATGTGAAATTTGGTGTTTTGACTATTGAATTTGTTAGATATATTATCTGATAAATTGCGGGCAACACTTTGAGGCTACGGGATGTTGGGGATATGCCTTTCGTGTTTTTAAAAAAGGCCAGAAGGTTTCCCGTTGGCTGATGGGAATAGACGTTGTTCAAGTTAGGCACCTTTGGATTTTCCTCCCTCAAAGGCTTTTAATTAAACTTGTCAATTTCTCGCCCTTTTTAGTTGGACTAGGGAAGGAAAAAGAGGGAAGCAAAAAATGGTGCCTACGCACAAAACATTCGTACAACGTTGTCTACATTAAAGATATTCTAATTTAATTAGAACCACGTAAACGTCATATCTTGGATACTATACCGTGATAATTTTATCTAGAAAATTATACAAGACGGAAGGCAGCCTGAATTCCAACACAAAAATAAAGCACTTTAGCCCCTGATAAAGTTAACGATAACCTAAACCATTAATAAGAATAATGAGAGAGGAAAGGGAAAAAAAAACAAAAAAACAGGACTTTTGCTTTGTACGTTTTGCATGGCTCAAATGACTTTTTTTTTTATTGTTTTTTAAGAAACAAAGACAAGTTTTATTAATGACTATAAAGTTAGGCCGAATAATATTTGTTAGAGAAATCTGCTACTCATGTGCGAGGAGTAAAATTTTGGTCTAAAATTACTTTTCACTTTCCCTCCTATCAAATTTTATTCATAGATCTCTATGTGTTTCCATAAAACATCCTAATGTTTTTAACCTTTTAAATTCTTTGATTTCACATATGAAAGTGACACAATCTTCTCAATAAGCAATTTTATATTATAAGAAATTAAAAAGACCAACACTTTTATATGTGAATACAGTTGGATCTATTCTATTCAATTTTAATCTAAAAACAACCAAAGCTCAATAAATATATCTTATTCAACTTTGATATTTATTTTCTTATTTAATCCGATGACTTAGTATAAGAAAAGAGATTCTATTAAATCAAATCCAGTTTTTTTTTTTATAAGGTTCCGACGTTTATGCTATTCAACTTTCATAGAAGGGAGCTTTGCTGTGCAATCAATCATTTGTAGTTGAAAGAAACAATTGGGTCCTTAGCCCAAGCAAAGCTCCCTCTGGTTGCCGTTTAGTTCACCTTCGGACAACTGGGTATTTTCATTATCTTGTGTGAGGCATTGATAGCTGTAGACCCTCTGACTATGTTCGACACTTGTAATCCATGTACCCGCCTTCACAAATGAAGGGCACCTTGTATTTTCTTTTCTTTTTTTTTTTTATTTTGAGAATTGGCATGTCAGATCCCAAGTGAATCAGGTCCGAAATTGGGTTTCCATTTGGGCTTTGGTTTCTTGGGCTACCTCTAGCTTGGGCTTTGCTTCTTGCGCTTATTCTCCTTTGTTAGTCTTATCCTTCATTTGTAGGCCTCTGCTTTGTGCTCCTCCTTTTATAGGCTTTTGCTTCTTGTACTTCTCTGTGGGCTTTGCTTCTTGTACTTTCCTCCGTCGACTGCTAGACCTTCGTAGGCTTGTTTCTAGGTCGTCTTCATTTGGGCTTTATTTATTGGGCTTCTCCGGTTTTTTGAGTGTTTGTTTCCTGGGCATCCCTATCTATGCGGGCTTTTGATTATTGGGCTTCTTCTCTCCTGTAGGCTTTTATTTCTTGAGCAATTGTACCTTGTGTGGGCTTTTCTTGTTGGTCTCATCTCTATTTGTGGACCTTTTAATGGATTTTTCTTCCGTGTTGGGCTTCTGTTTCTTGGACTTGTTTTCTTTTCTAGACTCTATTAATTTCTACTATATAAATCAACCACAGAACACCTCTTTTACGAATTCTTTTATTTGCCTTTAGTATTTTTAATCAATATCTTACTTTATTCATCAATATGTGAGAAGTGGTGGGATGATTCATAATTCTTTTACCTTAAAACTTGCTTATTACAGAAAACACACATTTACATATGAAAAACATAATACACTAATATATTACAATGTAATACACATATTTGATTTCAATATTTTTCATTGTCTTTAACATAGAAAAATACTTCTTATAAGGACCTACTTTATAAGCAATGGGACGTCTCATTTGGATTTTGATATTATGTTAAAAATTACTTCATTCTTAAAAATTGATTTAAAAGTAAAGAGCTTTTCCTTCTTATAATAAATACTCTTAATCATTATAAGCAATGTTTTATTACATTTCTATATTTCAACAATCTAGAAGACAAAAATCTTAGTTTAACTTTAAAAGGTTGCATGCCTTATCATATGTTTATCCATGCAAACATTGCAATGAAATACTTTTAAGTGAACATTTTCAATCAATAATTTACTTTCAAAAATCGTCTCCACCTTGTTGCTTTTAATGTTTTATGCCTAAATTTCTTATTATGGGCTTTTTCTTCCAGCATTAGTTTACTCTTGAAGTCTTATATTTTGAATCTTCCCATATCCTATTGTGATTCAACAATGTGGAAGTATTCAGAGGTAGGGAGGACATGGAAGTGCAAAATTGTATTAACAAGCATATTGCTAAGGAATTTATGTACTAAAATTAGACTTTGGAAATGAATAAATCTAGCTTATTACAAAAGAATTCACTAATTGCAACGGCACCATTTTGGCAAAGGAACATGAATCTTGATTGGGCCTGGGTGCCTTCACAGACTGGGTTTTTTAATTAGCTCCTTGCCTGCATTATATAGCATATTCATGAGAGAATATTAAGTTACAATAAACATGAGCATATTTGCTATAAAAAGGAAGGAAAGATATTTAAAATACGTTTTAAATTTCATTATATTCCCTTATTAATAATTATAATAAATCATCATAATGTCCAACATAAAGAAAGTTTGGAAACTCAATTCATGGACAATTAGTGTTGCACCTAAAACCTAGAACATATTTCTTCAAAACCCGTTCGAGGACAGAACTAAAGATTTTACAATTGAATAGCCGGTATGTTTACTCACTCTGATGAGTGGGAGGTCACAGCATGCTGAAGGACAGATAAATTATTACTAGTAAAAGTAACAAATAAACTCAAGCAAAGCATATCTCAATTTATTCATTGAAAGATATATGCAAAGAGTACAAATAAAATAAAGTAACATAAAAGAAAGAGAAAAGGAGAAATTTTTGAATTATATAAATAAAAATACATAAAATTATGATATACAGACATAATCAAATCACAATGAAAGACACAAACATCTAAGATGTCGTGTTTCTATTTGCGCTTTTGTTTCTTGAGGTTTTCTTTATTTATGGGCTTCTACTACTTGGGCTTACCATCGTGTGTAGGCTTTGTTTCTCGGCATTAGCTTCATTTATGGGTTTTGTTTTCTTGTGTTTTCCTCTTTTCAGGCCTTTGTTTCTTGGGCTGTTCCTTCTTTATGGGTTTTTGCTTCTTGGGCTTCTCTTTGTAGGCTTTGCTTGTGGGACTTTTTCTCTTTAGCAGGCTTTTATTTTATTGTTTTTGTTCCTTCTTGGGATATCTTGGGCTAGAAACATTTGTAAGCTTTGTGGCCTATGTTGGGTTTCCGTCCCCCTAAACCTTCTGTTTATTAGGCTTCCATTCCTTTGTGGGCTCTATTACTTTTTATTGACGGTTTCTTTTCAATCCGTGTCCATATAGACTAATAATTTTCTGGTACTTTTAACTAATATTGTCTAGGCATAAAAAAAAGGATAATACCAAGTTCTCACGTCGTAGATGTAATATGTCAAGTTCTAGGCTTATTTCTTTCTCTTTTTACAAGGGATAATGTTAAGTGCATGATAGAAGAATCCATAATTTATGTAACATTTATTTCTTCTATCCAAATAAAAGTAAATGTATAGTAGTAATATTTTAAATGACCTTTAAAATAAGAATAAAATTAAGAGATTTATTTAGGTGGATAATAAGATTAAATCTTTCTTGATCATTTACGCATAGCTCTCTTGATCATTCACATTAGTATTAAGAATGGTTATAATACTTCTACTAGGACCCATCACTAAATAAATGGATAACATTTCATATATATGACCTATCATATCAAAATATAAGTAATATGAAAGATACATTATTTAAAATTTCCCCTCTTAATCATAAGAGGGATAATCTTCAAAGATGATAATTTTATTATAATCAATAATTAAACTACTTGTTCTAGTTCAAAAAAAGTCTTAAATTTTTGCAGTTTTGTGTCCTTAGAGTTTTTAGGGATCATTTTTTAATCAATCAATAGCAATTTAGTCTACATTGATCCATATTAATCAAAATAAACACATTAATCCACAACTAGTGAGAAGCAATGCCTACATAAACTGTGACAATAATAGTGCCCATTTCAGACTTTTTCCCCTGGATTGGCAGAAGGATTCTTCACGGTGTTGCTGCACCAATTTTCCAGAGCTTTAATTTCGTTACAATCACCTAAACAAGGCATAAAAAAATATCTTATAGTACAGTTGAATAAATGCAAGAAGAAAATTTAAGTTTTTTTTTTTGAAGCAACTCCATCATTTGTTTTCTTAAAAAAAGAACTTCATCATTTAGCAAAAAATTTATCTTTGAAAAAAGGTAACAAGAATTTTTTGATGACAAAAACGAATAGTTGGGCAAAGAAATAAATTAAAAAATTTATATCTAGTTTTGAAAAGAAGAGCTAAACATATTACTCCATCAGATATTCTACCATCGTGATCTACCAACACATTATTGTAAACCTATCCACATCAGTCTACATCTATCAATGTAAAATGATCCATATTGATAAAAATGAAGACACTAATTCACAATTATGGGGCGCTACGCCCAATTACATACACTGCCACAATAATAGTTCCCATTTTATAATTTCTCTTACCTTGAGTGGTGGGAAAGTTCTTATTGGTGTTTGTGCCCTCATTTACTACAGTTACCATGCAGCCACTATAGAACGGTCGTTTTTGCCAGTAGTTATTGATCAAGTTCCTCGTTTCTTGTTAATAGCGTGATCGTAATAAAGCATATCATCTTAGTCACCGAAAGATACAAGCAAAAACTAAAGAAGAGAATTAAGAAACACAAAAGAATGATTAAACAAGACATTTTATTTTTACTAGCTTTTGACCTAGAACCAGTCCAAAAAGACCGTTTAGTCCGATTGTCAATTCTACTAAATCAGTTTAGGTAAACGAACGCAAACCATTGTTTTGGAGATTTTCTTTCACTGATGGTCTGAAATTTTTTGCCTATATTAACGATCCCCCACTATGGTCATAGATAAAGTAGATGGCTCGATAGAGAGTTACATGGCTTATAGTTATAGTATAGTACATTTCAACAGTGATTCAAACTGAAGAAAAAGAACAAGCGAATTTGGAATGAAGATGGATGGGCAGGTACTTGAGCCACTCCAGGCTAATGGCACTAAGTCAGGTGCTAGCCTAGCTCTTCCAGCACGGTGCTTCGCCTTTGGCCTTCGTCCTTCGTCCTCTTTACACTTAGTTCGTCGATCCTCTCAAGTTTCTTATCCCGTTGGAGGATTGTTGTCTTGGGTTGTCCACACCAAGCTTTTCATGCTCTTTGTAGTCGACGTGTTTTGATTAATGCGAACTCATTAACGTTTGCCAATTGAAATTTTTTCTACAAGAAGTAAAAATATGTGTAGGACACATGTTAAAATAATTTTTTGTACTTAATAATTTTGATAAGATAGTTTAGAATTTCAGCTATTACTTTATCATGCCAACTAATTATTTTTGAGACATTTAATTTCATATATTATGATGGCGAGTTACTACCCATGCTAATTGGAGTGGAATATTTTTTTAAATATCTATTCCATTATAAATATTTAATTATTGGATCAGATTATGTAGAAGAGCCCACAAATTTGGTCTGGTCCGTGTTGCCTCTAGAAAATGCAAGCTAGGTCCGTGCTCTGTGGGTTGAAAGACGAGTGGGCCAAGCAAAGTGCCTAGCCCAGTCGTGGTCGCAGGAAACTGGAGACTAAAAGCTGGAGACAATCAGCAGAACCGAGCTCACATTCGACTTCGGACTAAAAGCTGACATCTGTTTGTTTCTCTCTCTCTCTCTGTATTTTGACTTATGCTTATCGCCCTACGTTGTGCTTTCCTTGAACGCTTCTTTCAGTTATATAGAGGACTAAGTACTTGATGTAATTTGTTAGTGCTGCCTGTTGAGTAATTTGTGAGATTAGGGATTGTAAAAATTCTTGAGATTAAGGAGCTTTTAGCAAACGGCTAAAGCAGAAGGGTTCAGCTAAAAAGGTATCATCACTTAAAACCTTGCGCATAGTACCTAATTTGTCTTCTGCTTTAATTGTGGTTTAAAGTTTTTTTCTTTGCCATTTTGTGGTTTCAGAAGCTTGATCCTGTTTTCTATTTGATACTTGTCGATGGATTACATATTTCAGAGAGATACACTTGTGTGATTGATTAGTATTATTGTTTGCATAATTGAGTAACTAAATTGCTATGTTATTTTAGATATACAAGAAATGAAAAATAAAGAAACTATATTTCTGGTAGTGTATACGTTTTTGCACCTTTAATCATAACTTTAGTGGTAATAAGTATTTGATGTCTTTCTTTCTTTCTTTTTTTCCTAGATCAACCAATCAATTCGACCAATTTTTAGATTTAAGCATGCTTCGAAACTTGTATCTACATCTTTCATTTTTGACAAAAATTTTGAAATTATATTACTAGCACATCATTATATGCATGTTGAAGATTAGTAACTTGATAATTCTTGTTTCAAGTCAAAGTTTTAATTCAAAAACTAAGTCAAAAATTGAAGAATTATCCTTTCAATTAAGCTTCATCCTTAAGATTTTATTTTTCAATGTCAAACTTTGGTTCTACACACACTTTCTCATATATTAAAATTTATTAGGCTTAAGATTATACAAGATAGAGTGAAGTTAACTTGGATTTTGATATAATATTAAAAGGCTCAAAAGAATGTATATAAAATGAGTATCCACATTGAAAGATAAAATTTTCAAGGTGAAACATAAATGAAAGAAAGACTTTACAATTTCAAAAATAGTTTATGAATTAAACATTTGGTCTATTGACATGTTACTAAAACCTAGTTGACTATGCTCCACCCACATGGCCTTTAGCCTAATGACATTTGATGCATAAGAAAGTGTGCACGAAGCAAAAATCTCACATTGAAAAATAATATTTTTCAAGTAAAGTTGGAATTAGAAAAAAGGACTCATACTTTTAAGTTAATTTTTAGATGTACCTTTGGGCCTTCTAATACTTCAATATTTATATTATTTTAAATTATTATAAACAATAAATTGGTAAGAAAGTTAAAAATGTTTGTTCCCAATGGATTAGCAAATTCACAATGGAAAACACAATGACAAATTGACGCACATTACTTCCATATTAAATCTTAAATCTACTATAAACGTTTAAAGGACTTGAATTTGGTATCAAGATTATCTCAAACAGAGATTAAAAGAAATTTTGCTGTGCGGTTTGAATAAATGCACCAAGAACATTTAAATTAATTCCCAAATTCATTGATTTTTTTTCATCGAAAGATATTCATCTTCAAGCAAAAATGGTGTTTTTAGAAGATGCAACTCAAAATGTATAGTGACAAAGATCGAATAGTTGGACAAAGCACAAACCACTAATGAAAAAAAATAATTGTAAGGTAATTGTATAGAAAGATAGTACCCTGGTTTTTTGCAAATCGGAAATCCAATTCTATTTGATAGGATTTCTTGCCAAGAGAATGAGAGAAAAAAAAAAGCTAAATTCTTTAGATTTAAAAAACTTACTCCATTAATATCTATAACAGACGTGTTGAAACTAAATAAAAAAAGAAGAAAAAAAAAAAGCAAATTAAAGTCAATTTCTCGAGTTTCTGTTTTAAAAAGGCCATACGGGCCTGGGATTACATGCCCATCAGAAATGGCCATAACGTTATGTCTTTATCCAATTTATAACCAACGGGCCCTTACCCACTCAATCGGCTCAAAACGGAACTGGGTGATGGGTCGGGTTGAGTCTTAATCCAGAAAATGTGGATGCTCTTTATGGGCTAGTGTAGGGACAAATCTGTAGCCTAGCCAGTTCATAACTTGTTTCTTCTATTATGAATTTTGGTATGTTGACTATTGAATTTGTTAGAATATTGTCCGATGAATTCGGGTAGCACTTTGAGGCTGTGGGATGCTGGGGGATCTGCCTTTAGTGTTTTCAAATAAGGCCAGAACGTTTCTCGTTGGCAGATGGGGATTGACCTTTCTCTTCAAGTTGGGCACAAAACATTCGCACAACGTGGTTTACATTAAAGATATTCCAATTTAAAGAATTGGGACCACAAAAACTTCGTATCTTGGATATTATACCGTGAAAATTTTATGTAGGAAATTTTATGTATCTTGGATATAAACATAAAATAATGTTTATCTTGATATTTTTTGATAAGGTTCCAACGTTTATCCTATTCAACTTTGATCGGGGGGAGCTTTGCTGTGCAGTATATCATTTGTAGTTGGACTCTTGGGGGAGTTCATCATGTGCTTTGGGCTTCCTTGCTTTTTCCTTTCTGCTTGCTACGAATGAGTTCGAAAAGAAAAGCAATTGGGTCCTTCGCCCAAGTGAAGCTCCCTGTGACTGCCAGATAGTTCACCTTCGGACAGCTAGGTATTTTCATTATCTTGTGTGAGGCCTCGAGAGCTGGACCTTCTGATTATGTTCGGCACTTGTAATACAGGCACCCTACCATCACCGTTCTCTTCACAAATGAAGGGCACTTTGTCTTTTTTCATTTCAGAAGTGGCATTTTTTATTAGTTCCACGTGTCTTTCTCCATTATTTTGCCTCTTGATGTCTCTGTTTTATCTTTCTATATTGCCCAGCCTTCCTCCGGTACAAGTTAAGATCATGGCCTATCATATGAATAAGTGCGTTTGGACGACCTGAGACTGTCAGATCCAAGTGAATCAGATTAGGAATTGGGTCCTATTTGGGCTTTGGTTTCTTGGGTTACCTCCCGTTTGTGGGCTTTGCGTCTTGGGCTTATTCTCCTTTGTGAGTGTATCCTCCGATTGTAGGCCTTTGCTTTTTGCTCCTCCTTTTATGGGCTTTTGCTTACTGTGCTTCTCCGTTGGCTTTGTTTTTTGTACTTTCCTCCATGGACTTCTATGCTTTCGTAGGCTTGTTTCTAGTGGGTCTCCATTTGGGCTTCTTTATTGGGCTTCTCCAATTTTTGTGAGTGTTTGTTTCCTGGGCTTATCTGTCTTTGTGGGCTTTTAATTATTGGGCTTCTTCTCTCCAATTGGCTTTTACTTCTTGAGCGATTCCACCTTTTGTGGGCTTTTCTCATTGGTCTCATCTTTATTTGTGGACTTTTTAATGGATTTTTCTTCCTTGTTAGGCTTCTATTTCTTGGACTTGTATTCTTTGTTGACTCTATTAATTTCTATGATATGAATCAACCACGGAACGCCTCTTTTATGAATTCTTTTATTCACTTTTAGTATTTTTAATCAATATCTTACTTCATTCTTCAGTATTTAAGAAGTGGTGGGGTGATTCATACCTCTTTTCCCTTAAAGTAATTCACTTTTTCCCTTAAAACTTGCTTGTAAGAGAGAGCACATATTTACATATACAAAAAGCATATTAGATTTCAATATGCCCCATTGTCTTAAACATGGAAAAATACTTCTTATAGGGACCTAATTTATGAGCAATGGAATTTCTCACTTGGATTATGATACTATGTTAAAGAGTGCATTCATTCTTAAAAATTGATTTAAAAGTAAAAAAATTTTCCTTCTTATAATAAGGATTCTTAAACATTATAAGCAATGTATGATTTCATTTTTGTATTTTAACAATCTAGAAGACAAAAATCTTAATTTAACTTTACAAGGATGCTTGCGTTGTCATATGTTTATCCATGCAAACATTGCAATGGAATGCTTTTAAGTGACCATTTTCATACAATGATTTACTTTCAGAAATCATCTTCGCCCGGTTGCTTTTAATGTTTTATGCCTAAATTCCTTATTATGGGTTTCTTTTTCCAGTGTTGGTTTAGTCTTGAAGTCTTATATGTTGAATCTTCCCTTGTTCCATTGTGATTCAATAAGGTGGAAGTTTTCAGAGCTGGCAAGGACATGGAAGTACAAAAATGTATTAACGGACAGTAGGCTGGGGAATCTATGTACCAAAATTAGACTTTGGAAATCAATGAACGTGGCTTATTGTAAAAGAATTCACTAATTGTCACGGCACCTTTTTGGCAAAGGAACGTGAATCTTGACTGGGGCTGCGTGGCTTCATGGACTGGGCTTTTTAATTAGCTCCTTGCCTGCATTATATAGCCTGTTCATGAGAGAATATTAAGTTACAATAAACATGAGCATTTTTGCAATAAAAGGAAGGCAAGATATATGAATAAATTATGTTTTAAATTTCATTATATTCCCTTATTAATGATTATAAAAAACATCATAATGTCCAACATAAAGAAATTTTAGAAACTCAGTTTATAGACAACTAGTGTTGCACATAAAACCTAGTCCATATTTCCTTTATCAAAGCCAGTTCAAGGACAGAACTAAAGATTTTACAATTGGATAGCTGGTAGGTTTACTCACTCTGATGAGCAGGGGGTCACAGCACGGTGAAAGACAGAAAAATGATTATTAGTAAAAGTAACAAATAAAATAAAGCAAAACATATCTCAATTTATTCATTGAAAGATATGTGCAAAGAGTGACAAATAAAATAAAGCAATATAAAAGAAAGAGAAAGGGAGAAAGCTTTGAATATTATACAAATAAAAACACATAAAATTATGATATACAAACATAATCAAATTATAACGGGAGACACAAAAATTATGATATCGTGTTTCTATTTGTGCTTTTATTTCTTGAGGTTCTCTTTATTTATGGGCTTCCATTTCTTGAGCACACCACCGTGTGTGGGCTTTGTTTCTCAGCCTTAGCATCATGCATGGGTTTTATTTTCTTGGGGCATCTCTTTCTTTATGGGTTTTTGCTTTTGGGGCACTTCTTTATGATTTCTTGGGCTGCTCTTGCTATTGGGTTTCTCTTCCCTTGTCGGCTTCCGTTTATCAGGTTTCTATTCCTTTGTGGGTGGTATTACTTTTTATTGACGGTTTCTTTTCAAATCCGGATCCATATAAAGACTAATAATTTTTTGGTACTTTTAACTAATATTGTCTAGGCATAAAAAGAAAAGGATAATGCCAAGTTCTCACATCATAGATGTTATTTGTCAAATTCTAGGCTTATTTCCTTGTCTTTTTACAAGGAATAATGTTAAGTGCACAATAAAAGAATCCATAATTTATGTAACATTTATTTCTTGTATCCAAATAAAATTAAATGTATAATAATAATACTTTTAAATGACCTTTAAAATAAGAATAAAATTAAGAAGTTTATTGAGGTGGATTATAAGATTAAATCTTTCTTGATTCATTCACAGTAGTATTAAGCATAACTATAATTCTTCTACTAGAATTTGTCACTAAATAAATAGATATGATTTCATTTATATGACCTATCATATCAAAATATAAGTAATATGAAAGATACATTATTTAAAATATCCCCTCCTAGTGATCATGAGAGGAATAGTCTCCAAAGATGATAATTTTATTATAATCAATAATTATACTATTTGTTCTAGTTCAAAAGACTCTTAAATTATTTTTGCAGTTTTCTGTCTTCAGAATTTTTAGAAGTCATATTTCTTAATCAATCCATAGCAATTTAGTCTACACTGATCCATATTAATCAAAATAAACACTTTAATCCACAACTAATGGGAAGCCGTGCCTACATAAATTGTGACAATAGTAGTGCCCATTTCAGACCTTTTCACCTGGACTGGCAGAAGGATTCTCACGGTGTTGCTGCACCAATTTATAAGAGTTTAAATGCCGGTGCAATCACCTAAACAAGGCAGAAAAAAAATCCTATAGTGCAGTTGAATAAATGCAAGAAGAACATTTAAGTTATTTTTCAAGCAACTCCATCATTTATTTTCTTAAAAAAAATAACTTCATCATCAAGCAAAAAATTTATCTTTGCAAAAAGGTAACTAGAATTGTTTGTTGACAAAAAGGAATAGTTGGGCGAAGAAATAAATTAAAAAATTTATATCTAGTTGCCTTTGAAAAGAAGAGCTAAATTGAACATATTACTCCATGAAATATTCTACTATAGTGATCTAGCAACACGTTAGTGTAAACTTTACCCACATTAGTCTACATCTATCAGTATAAATTGACCCATATTGATAAAAATGAACACACTAATTCACAATAATGGGACGCTACACCCAGTTTCATACGATGCCACAATAATAGTGCCCATTTTAGACTTTCTTTTACCTTGTGTGGTGGGAGAATTCTTATTGGTGTTTGTGCCCTCATTTACTCCAGTTACCGTGCAGCCACCTATAAAACGTCGTAATAGAGGATAAACTAAAAGAGAGAACTAAGAAACACAAAAGAATGATTAAACAAGACATTTTATTTTACACTAGCTTTTGACCTAGAACCAGTCCAAGAGGACCGTTTAGTCCGATTATCAATTCTACTTAATCAGTTCAGGGAAACGAACGCAAACCATTGTTTTGGAGATTTTCTTTCACTGATGGTCTGAATTTTTTGCCTGTATTAACGATTCCCTCCTATGGTCATACATAAAACAGATGGCTTGGTAGAGAGATACATGGCTTATAGTTGTAGTTTAGCATATTTCAAGGTACTTGAGCCGCTCCAGGCTGATGGCACTAAGTCAGGTGCTCGCCTAGCTCTTCCAGTATGACGCTTTGCCTTGGGCCTTGGGCCTTCGTCCTCTTTACACTTAGTTCATCGATCCTTTCAAGTTTCTTATGCCGTTGGAGGATTGTTGTCTTATCTTATCTTTCTTTTTCCTCAAAACATCGAAAAACTTGGCTACGTGAACCGAAGGTTAGGCCGACTACGAACTAAAGTATAGGGCAACAACGTGGCAATATTAACCACTTTCGGCTTTCGGCGGCTGGTGTCTTTCTTGCCCGAGGCCATGGCCGGACCACCCAAGCCCATGAAAGATTCATTTATCTCCCGCACCTCCCATACTCCGTCCTTCTTTGACGAAATGGATGCTTTAGGGGCCACTTTGAGTCTGAAAGGTATGCTGCTGGATTCGCAATCTAGCGCAAGAAGAGGATGAATGCAAAGCCCATAAAGCCTGAAAAAACCCTAAAGAGGAACCACCTCCTTTCCCTTAAGAGTTATTTTTAATATCAGACTCACTCTGCTCCGTCGCCAACTTACCTCCAATTTTCTGTTTTTCTTGTCTCCGTTGCCCATTACCCATGACCAATTTGCTGTCCTTTATTATTTATATCCCAATACGAACAAACTGGGGGGTCCGTGACTTTCAATTACTCTTGGCCGAATGGCTTCCGTGGCCTCATGACTCAAATGCAAATGACTCGCTTCATTGGTTCGTTGGTAAACAAACCATAGAGGCGTAAGTTTGGTTCAATGGCCAATAAGTGTTTGTTTAGCGGAACAGAAAGCGGTATGCATATTTGTTGGGGAAGTGTGGCATGACCCTTTCTATCCGCTCCTTATAAGACGTCCGGGGAAAAGTAACAATCGAAATGTATTATTAACCTATTAGGATGTTTTACTCTATCGAGTATAGAAGAGGTACTATCATACTCTCCGATTTTGCTGGTTTTGCCGTGAATAAATTGTAAATGTCAAGATGGTGTTGTGTTATTAACAACACCAGTGTTGATTAGTCTTGGTATCAATTATTAGGAATTAGACTCAGAAGTTAAATTCATTAAGATGTTTTATCACATTCAATGTGAGATGGATGTTATTGCATTGCTGAATATATATACTTTCACCTTCTTCCTTATGGATAACAACTTACTAGTGGCAATCTCATGGATAACTATTTACCAATGCTAAGATGTGATGTTACATTCTCAACATTATCTTTCCATAAAAGTAGTTTTCATTTGTTTGTACTTTGATACTATGTTAAGATGACAAGTTTTCTCCCTTTAACCCTCCTTATAACTATAAAAGAAAAGAAAAATTCTAAATAGCACATTTCTTAATATAATCGGGGAGTTGGTTCTTAAATTAGGGTGTAGAAATCATGATTATATATATGATTGCGCCATGATCTTTAAGATGGTGATTGAATCCAGATGTTCATTTAGGTGCATTTCTGCTTGTGTGCTTTTTTGCTTTCGTTGGTTGTTTGCATGATTTTCACTGATTTTAGTGGGCAATCATATCAACTCCCATTGTTTGTGCCTTTTTCTTTTGATTTGGGTTGTTTTAACGACTTCTTTCATGACTTTTTGTTTCTTTATTAATTCATTTCTCAATATATTTTCCTTCAAGATTTGACTGTTGTCTTACACAAGCTATTTTCTATGGTGTTGATAACTTCATTGTGTTAAAAAAAAAAATTGATTTTTGTAGGAGATGGTTACGGGGTTAAAGAACTACTTGATTGGATATGTTTGAAAGATGGTGATCCATATACATTCATATTTTACTAGAGATTTTTCGCAGTGCCATCTTTAGCATCTTGTTTCCTAACGTTGATAGATTTGTTAGGTCAGAGAATCATAATATAAATGTTAAGGAGATGGTCACACGCTTATATAATGGCCTTGATAGGAATGCTTAATAGAAGCAATGGTTCTTTATTGATGTACTTTTTTTCTTTTTTTTTTTTTCAATGCACATTTAAATTGTGTCAAACTTGAAATCAAGATATCTTTGATAGTACCTACTTGTAATTAAGTTGTGCCTTGATTTTTTTTTCCCTTCCCCTATTCATGCACATTTTTATTTAGCTATTTGTGCATTGTTGTACATGTAACCGTCTATGATGTTAATAGATGTTGCCTTAAAGAATCATAGTATAATTGTTGTGGGAGATGATGATAGGCTTAAAAACACCCCAGATTGGATATGCTAAAAAGACTCAAGGTGTTATTCCTTTATAATAATGAAAGTTTTAATCAAAAAGAGATTTTTATTGTTCAAGTTCTTTCAAGTGAAAAGAAGAAATGGTCTATGCAAATCTCATATGCTCTCTCTTTAGGGATAGAAAAACTTTGAGTTTTGGATTTAGTTGTAATACATTTTTATTACTTCCTCCATCACTTTTTTCTTTTAACAAACCTACCAACTTGTTGTTTACATCATTTGCATTAATACATAGCTAATTTGGAAAAGCTTAAGGATTTACCAATTCCAAGTCCTATTAGATAAAATACTTTGAAATTACACAACTAGATAAGAATGGAAATTCATTTGTGAGAGTTGAATTCGAGCATTTGTTTCAAACTAGAAGTAATTCCACTTGAAAATATGGGTGTGCAAGTGCATATAAATATATGCATGCATAAAGGTTTGGAGTCACTTGTAACAATAATAACTTTGTGATCGTTAATTTATTTAAAGTTAAGCATGGTTATGTTGCTTTTGATCCGCTTAGATGGTCTTTTGTTGTTGTGCGAAATTCCTTTATTTGCTTGTACCCACCAATTAGAAAACAATACAAATTATGTGAATAAGTTGTTTTCTTATGTTGTTTGCCAGCACTAGAAAAGTTTTCTCCAGTGCAAACTTCTCTCATATACGATAACGTTGTGAAAATGGAGATCTAAATGCTAAGCCTTAAATCTTGGTAGCTTGTTAGTGACGACAGAGCCAATGACTGTACCTGTTTATATAACTAAGTTTGTTAGCCTATACTATCAATAGTATCAATTTGTTGTACTGGTTCATGGAAACACCCAGGTTGTGTGCAATAAGTATGCTTGTAGCTCCATTAGTCTGGAGAAATTTTGCACCAAAACTTTATCTACAATTAATAATCCATTAGAATTAATATACTTGCAACATGCCCTAATTCCTTGCACTTTAAAAGTTCAACGTTTCTCTTTGGAGTTCAAAGAGAAAACAGCGCACGCTAGATGGGCACAAGCAAAAAAGTAGTGGTCCATAATTGAAAAAGACAACACTCTCAACAACATAGTGCTTAATTATTAATCCACAAAATTCTACAACACATTATTCCACATTGTTCCAAAACATATCAGTTTAAACTGATCCACACTGATCAAAATAAAGAGGATTGTCCTCAACAATATGAAAAGCCAATGTCCAATTAACTCTTGGCAGTTAACTTTTTCCACTCGTTCGTGGCTTTGTTTTTGCTGTCGCCCTTAAGTACTACACCTACAATGCCCGCACCCGTGATATCGGGTTTGATATCGTATTTTGATCCCCCTACCTTGTCGTGGCCTGATTTCCGGCTGCCACCTTGGCCTCCAGGGATGCTAATCACTGTACCTATTCAATTTAAAATACTTTTATAAGAAAATGTTTATTGTTAAAGCAATTAGGAAACTCATAATGGAGATAAATAATTGACTAAAGACTATTACTTCTAAGTTACATCTTAAAACTACTATAATATTTTTTTAAAAAGTTAATTTTAACACTAGAGTGTTACCTAAAAAAGCTATAAAACATATTATATTACAATTGAATAAATGAGTTACGTACATTTAAATTATTCCCTGACCAACTTGACCATTTATTTTTTCAGTGAAAGAAATTTATCTTCAGACATAAAAAGTATTATATCCATTAATACAATTCCAGCAGCAAATAGTGTACACTTATCCGCATTGATCAAAATAAACACACTAATTCACAACTAGGGAAAAGCCACGCCCAATTACGTAGAATGCCACAATAATAGTGCCCAATTTATACTCTCGTACCTCCAGGGTTCTGAACGTTGTTATTCTTCTTTGTTGCTACATCTACCAAGCCGGCACCAGTGAGTTTGGGATGGATTTTGAACTTTGAACCTGATTCTGTACCTTCAATGGGCTTGTTACCGACCTTTGTTGGTTCACCTGTTCAAATTAAAATGTTTATAAGAAAAATTTACTCTTAAAGGAATCAGAAAATTCAAAATGAAAATAAATAATAAATCAAAGACCATTACTTTTAAATTAAATCCTAGAAGATAGTTAATTTTAACACCAAGGTAATACATGAAGAAGCTTTAAAAGGATATTATATTGCAGTTGAATAAATGAACTAAAACATTCAAATTATTAGTCAATCAGCACAATCATTTATTTTTTTAGAAAAAAATTCATCTTTAGGTAGAAAAGTATTATATTCTTTTACGCTGATTCACCAAGAAGTAGTCTACATCTATCCACAATAATGTACTCTACACTGATCCACATTAATCAAAATAAATACACTAATTCACAGCCATGCCAGTTACATGAATTGCGACAATGATAGTGACCGTTTCAGACTTTTCTCACCTGAAGGGTCAGCAGAGTTCACAACGTTGTTCTCGCCCCCAGCTATTATAGCTACCATGCCAGCACCTCTAATTGTGGGATGGATATCGTAATTCAAACCTTTTTCAGGGCTAACATATTTATCTTGGGGGAACTCAAGTGTTTTACCTGTTCAAGTTAAAATGTTCATAAGAAAATGTTTATTGTTAAAGCATTTAGAAAATTCAGAATGTAAATAAGTAATAAATTAAAGATCATTACTTCTAAATTAAATCTTAAAACTATTATAATCTCTGAAAGAAAGTTAATTTACCTAAAAAAGCTTTAAAAGGATATTACAATGTAGTTGAATAAATGAACTAAGAAAATTTAAATTATTCCTCAATCAGCTCAACTATTTATTTTTTCAGAGAAAGAAATTCATTTTCAGGCAGAAAAAATATTATATTATTTTACCCTATCCACTAACAGCATAGTCCACGTCAATGCATAGCAATTTAGTCTACACTAATCTACTTTGATCAAAACAGATACGTTAATCCATAACTAGTGAGAAGTGATGCCCAATTACGTAAATTGTAACAATAATAGTGCCATTTAAGACTTTTTCACCTCTGTCCTCAACCTTGTTCTTGCCCCCATACAGTGCGCCTACCAAGCCGGCACCTTTAATTTCGGTATTCATATTGTAATTTGCATCTGATCCACTCCCATGACCTTTGCCGCTCTTAACATTTTTGTTTATGTCAGGGAGGATTTTAACTTGTTGACCTGTTCCATTTAAAACGTTTATCAAAAATTGTTTATCGTTAAAGCAATTAGGAAATTCACAATGAAAATAAATAATAAATTATATACCGTTACTTCTAAATAAAATTCTAAAACTACTATAACTTCTGAAAGGAAGTTAATTTTAGCATCAATGTGATCTAAAAAAGCTTTAAAAAGATATTACATTGCACTTGAATAAATGAACTAAGAACATTTAAATTATTCTTCATTCAGCTTGACCATTTATTTTTTAAGAGAAAGAAATTCATCTTTTAATAGAAAAAGTATTATTATTTTACACTGACCCACCAACACGTAATCTACACCAACCCTTAGCAATTTAATCTACACTGATCCATATTGATTAAAATAAACAACCTAATCCACAACTAGTGAGAAGCCATGCCTACATAAATTGTGACAGTAATAGTGCATAAAACTTCATGGTATTGCTGCACCAATTTACTAGAGCTTTAATGCCCGTACAATCAACTAGAAAAAGCATAAAAAATATCTTATAGTGCAGTTGAATAAATGCACTAAGAACATTTAAGTTATTTCTTAATCAAGTCCATCATTTATTTTCTCAAAAAAAAAAGCCTTCATCATCAAGCAAAAAAATTAATTTAAAAAAATTTAACCAGAATTTTTGTTGACAAAAATAAATAGTTGGAAAAAAAATAAATTAAAAAATTTATATCTAGTTGCCTTTGAGAAAAAGAGCTAAATTGAACATATTACTCTATACTAATCTATAATATATTCTACAATACATTAGTCTACACCCATCCACAGCACATTAGTGTAATTTGTGACAATAATAGTATCCATTTTAGACTTTCTTTACCCTGAGTAGTAAGAAGGCTCTTCCCGTTGTTTGTGTCCTCTTTTGGGATAGTTACTATGCAGCCACCTATAACGAGGTCGTGGCTGCCAGCTTTCACAAACTGCGTTTCCCGTTTTTCGTCAGTAAAATGACAATAGTATAGCAAATCATATTAGTCACTGAAAGATACGTGCAAAAACTAACAAAGAGAATTAAGAAACACAAAAGATTGATTAAACAAGAAATTTAAATTTAGCGGTAGAAATTTGTGGCGAAGGAAGGCCAGAGGCCCTAAGGCAAGTGCTCAGTGATACAATATGTAGGATTTAACCGCTTTGATGGCGTAGACGGCGAAAAGGCTGGTGGATCTAATCGGGTAGAAGAAGTGTTAGACCAGATCTATGGGCCTCAAGAAAAGTAAGACTAGATCCAAGGTATAGAAGCAGAGGCAGGCCAAATCCATGGGCTGGTTAGTTTGGTAAAACTGGCTGAACCAGGCATATTGGTGAGGCGGTTAACCAATTGGTCGCACCACCTGTAAGGGCTGGGCAGGTTGCCTAACCACTCTAAGAGTTAAATAGTGGGATCGGCCTTCGGCAAAAGATTTGATGACAAAGGGACCACACATATGGGCTTGATGGTGGAGGGGGAACCAGATCTAAGCACTGCAGGTAGGCCTCGGCTGCCGAAGTCCCTTCCTCTTTTTAACCCCTCATTCTGTGGCCCCCGCGTAGCAACTCCGCACTCAGTAAGCATGTCACCTAGCAAGAATCTCACCCTAAGTGCATTTGATAATATGAGACATGGAGATTAACTTCAATATCAGTTACTAATTCAAACATTGAGCCAAAAAACTTAAGCTTATTGACATGGAGAACTATTTTTAATTAGCTCGTGATAGATGGTGAGTAAAAAACTATAAGGTCTGGTTGTGAAAAGGACCAAGTTTAAGTGCCTAAAGGCTAAATTAACTAAACTAATGAACTTTAAGGATAGAGGAGCTCACATTTGAGGGGTTTAAGCCCAAAATAATAAAGATATCAAAGTTGAATGAAGTAATGCAACATACCTTTTGGGATGCCATTTCTAAAGGACAAACAAACAAATGGAAGAGCAATTGGTTTGCTTGAAGAAGTAAGGAGAAGGACAATCTCTAAGGGGGTTTAAATAGATAGGACAAAATGTAACCAAAATAAGTAATGCATGAACGACAAACTAAAAAGACTAGTTGTTTCGTAAGTGACGTGTTGACCAAGAAGCATAGTTGGTAGGCTAGAAACGGGTCATATGCAAGAACTAATATTCACATTGTTTGAATGAGTTGTTAGAGACGGTCATATGCAAGAAGTAATATTCACATTGTTTGAATGAGTTGTTAGAGACGGTCATATGCAAGAACTAATATTTACATTGATTGAATGAGTCTTTTTTCACACGAATTGTGCACAAAAGCCATCCAAGGGCAAGTTTCTTTTACTTTCCCACGACTAAACAACAGATTGCTTGTTAAATTTCCACGTGATTAGTTTTCAATCTGACAACTCACTTAGTGTCCAAAGTAAAACAAGTGCATTCAACAGCAGCCCAAAGTAAGGTTAAAACAGGTTGTTTGCTGGACTTCAATGTTAATTTACCAATCCTTGAAGACTTTTACATGCTATCCAGGTGAAACGGCTCTGAGAATAGTTTAAAAGCCTCATCTGATGGTTCTAAAAGACTTTTATTTTGGAGTAAATAATTTTTTAGAAAGCAACCTTTTCTAGGAAGGTCTTCCTCAAAAAATGCCTTGTTCAAAACAAGAACTTAGTTCCTTTCACCTTCATTAGGGAATTTTATTGCATCCATTTAAGACTTTTTCACCTGTAGAGGTGGGAGTGTCCTCAACCTTGTTCTTGCCCACATATAGTACTCCTATCAAGCTAGCACCTCTAATTTCGGTATTCATATTGTAATTTGCATTTGATATAGTCCCACGACCTTGGCCACTAGTGCATTCCTTAGCTTTGTTGTTTTTGTCATGAAGGATTTTAATTTGTTGATCTATTCAATTTAAAATGTTTATCAAAATTTTTTTATTGTTAAAGCAATTAGGAGATTCACAATGAAAATAAATACTATATTATATACCATTACTTGTAAATAAAATCCTAAAACTACTATAATTTCTAAAAGGAAGTTAATTTTAGCATCAATGTGATATCTAAAAGAGCTTTAAAAGATATGACATTGCACTTAGTCAAAATAATTAATTCTACAAAATAATTATATTTCATAGAAGAATCCTTAAATCAAGATATAATCCTTAGACAAAAGTAAAAGCACAATATGTGAAAAGATGTTTTGGAATTCGATAAATGTATATACAGTACTAGACTTTATTTATAGTAATGAACAACATCTCTACCCTAGGAAAGAAAATAAATACAAAAATGATAGTCCACTATTACAATTTAAGAAGACATTTGAAAATACAAATTCAAAGTTATCTTGGTTTGGAAATCTTAAGATAATATTCTGACTTTGAATTTATTGTGTGTGAATTGATTTGAATTTTAAATGTGATGTCATCTTGTTGATTCTATAGTTGGTGGCCTGATTCATCCTAAAAGAAAGAATGCCTTTATCAATACTTAGCTCATATTACTTAAGAGTTTATATTTGAAAGGTAATGTCCATGTTTCAAAATTACATCAGTACTTTTAATAAAAAGGTATACATATTAAAATTGAGATAATAAAAACAAAGGATAGTACAAACCCAATTTTAGTTTATACGCATAGACAGGTTGGTATCAAATAAAAAATTAATAATAATTAAAAAAAAAGCCCCGTCGTTTATGCTCACCCAACCATGAACATTATGCATGATGAAAAAGGACAATATGCAATTATATTTATCCAAGGACATGATAAAGAAAGTTAAGATCAATTTTTTGAAGTAGAAGAAATTTTATGAGGACTTCATCTAATTAACTTATATTGTGATTTTTGTTAATCCCATGCTTAAAATAGAAGTATCTCTTTTTTGAATGTAAATGGACAAGGTTAATTTAAAAGACTATTCTTGCTCATAATAAAATAAAATAAATATATTTATCTGTAAAAATTCTTAAGATATCTTTTTTAACTTACATTTATTATATATGAGCTAAGAGCAATAGAAAATAATTTCAAAACAAAACAATTGATACCCTAATTCTATTAGTTAAAGTAAGAAAAATTGTATAAAAGAGAGCTTATTTATTTTAATGTATAAAATTCTTATAAAAAACTATCATTTTGAGTGAAATTCGAATGCTTCCAAACCTCTATATAGTTTTTGTAATTCATAAAGTATATATTCTTATATTTATGTACATTAACTTTTATAAATATAAACTTATATTTTCACAAAAAAAAAGGTGAAATTCGATTTGGACAGTCGGTAGGAAGAAGATTAACTAAGGTTGTTTTCCTCGAACGGCACATCAGGCTTCAATCCAGAGCCTACATCAATTAGAAATTCAAGGCATGTGCGTCAACTCAACCACTCCGTAGTGAATTATACATTGACTCATGCACAGTGACTTATACATTGACTCATGAACAGTTAATTTACATTAATAATAAACTTAAGAAAAATTTCTTAAACGAAGAATTTTAGCTTCAGCAACTAAGTTCGTAATTGTTGGGGAAAGGAAACTACAAAAAATAAGATTGGCTTGAAAATATCCAAACTTTTCTATTCTCCAAAGTATTTTCGTCAAATTTCGAGTTCCAAGCTAAAAAGGTAATTCATAAAGCATATGGCTTAGCAGAGAGATACATGGCTTATAGTTATGGTATAGTATGTTCTGACAGTGATTCAAACTGAAGAAAAAGCGAGTTTGGACTGAAGATGGATGAGCAAATACTTGAGCCATTCTAGGCTAATGACACTAAGTCAGGTGCTAGCCTAGCTTTTCCAGTACAACGCTTTGCCCTTTACCTTCGTCCTTCGTCCTCTTTACACTTAGTTCGTCGATCCTCTCAAGTTTCTTATCCCGTTGGAGGATTGTTGTCTTACCTTATCTTTTTGTTCCCCAAAACATCGAAAACTTGGTTACGTGAACTGAAGCTTAGGCCGACTACGAAGTAAAGTATAGAGCAACAACATGGCAATATTAGAAGAACATAAGAGTTTGGTGGGTTCTATAGTTTAATTTGACTAAGTGAGTGGAAACGTGAAAATGTAGTCATGAAAAGCAATAAATTGGAGGTTGGTAAGTTATGCAAGTGCAAAGGAAAAAAAATATAAAATAAAGTACAAAAGGCGAAACAAAGATAATAAAAAAAGTAGAATAGATTCCATGATCGTAGGGCTATTAGCCTTGCTACAATTACACAAAGCCAAACATAGTTTTGGTGTTCTGATTGATTGGATTGAAGGATTGAATTGGGATTACATGAGGCTTGCAAAAGGCTTACATATTTACAACAAAAGGAGAGAAGTCATTTTTTATCAAATAGCTTGGCCTTTACACTAATGCTACTTAGTTTCCTTTCCTACAACCTTCTTCACGTTGTCTTCACATTTGGTTTGTACATGGTTCTTCATTTTTCTTCCTTGAAGCTTCCTTGAAACTTTCTCTTAGTTTTCTTTAACTCTACTAGATTCTTTTTTGAACTTGATCTTCTTTTGGAATGTTGATTGGGCACAACCCCTTTCACGGGTCATGCATTTCACATTAGCTCTTTTTCTTAGTTTCCTTTGACTGTACTAGATTTTTTTTTTTGAACTTGATCTTCTTTTGGAGTGTTGATTGGGCATAACCCCTTTCACGGGTCATGCACTTCACATTAGCTCTTTCTCTTAGTTTCTTTTGACTGTACTAGATTTTTGGTTTGAACTTGATCTTCTTTTGGAGTGTTGATTGGGCACAACCCCTTTCACGGGTCATACATTTCACATTAGCTCTCTCTTAGTTTCCTTTGACTGTACTAGATTCTTCTTTTGAACTTGATCTTCTTTTGGAGTGTTGATTGGGCACAACTCTTTTCACGGGTCATGCACTTCACATTAGCTCTTTCTCTTAGTTTCCTTTAATTGTACTAGATTATTTTTTTGAACTTGATTTTCTTTTGGAGTGTTGATAGGACATAACCCCTTTCACGGGTCATGCACTTCACATTAGCTTCCACATTGGGTTATGCACCTTCTTGCACTTCATAACAACTTCCAAGCATTTTCCTTAGAGTGTTGATTGAGCACAATCCATCTTCCACGGCAATTCTTATATGACCAATAACTTTAACAATATTAACCACTTTTGGCCTTCAGCGGCTGGTGTCTTTCTTGACCGAGATCATGCCTAAACCACCTAAGCCCATGAAAGATTCATTTTTATCTTATATGCATATATACATATACAGATAAATGTTTCAGGAGGGACACTCTCCCGAACCTCCCATACTCCGTCCTTCTTTGACGAAATGGAGGGTCACTTTGAGTCTGAAAGGTTTGCTGCTGGATTCACTCTCTAACGCAAGAAGAGGACGAATGCAAAGCCCATAAAGCCTGAATAAACTAAAGGGAAACCAACTCCTTTCCCTTGGAGTAATTTTAATATTAGGCTCACTCTGCTCCGTTGCTAACTTACCACCAATTCTGTGTCTTTCTTGGCACCGTTGTCCATGACCCTCGCCCAGTTTGCTGTCATGTACTACTTATATCCCAATACGGACAACCTTGCGGGTCCGTGACTTTCAGTTACTCTTGGCCGAATGGCTTCCGTAGCCTCATGACTCAAATGCAAATGACTCGCTTCATTGGCTCGTTGGCAAACAAACCAGAAAGAAGTAAGTTTGGTTCAATGACCAATGAGTGTTTGTTTAGCGGAACAAAAAGCGGTATACATATTTGTTGGGGAACTGCGGCATGACTCTTTCTCTCCGCTTCTTATAGGATGTCCCGTGAAAAATAACAATCTAAATGTATTATTAACCTATCAAGATGTTTTTACTCTAGCGAGTATAGAAAAGGTACTATCATACTCTCTGATTTTGCTGGTTTTGCCATGAATAAATTGTAAATGTCAAGATGGTGTTGTATTATTAACAACACCAGTGTTGATTAGTTTTGGTACCAATTATTAGGAATTAGACTTGGAAGTTTAGGATGTCTTATAACAAAAAAGAAGTTAAATTATTTTTAAATTTGTTAAGATGTATTATCACATTCAACGTGAGATGGATGTTATTGCATCTGCTGAATATATGTACTTTCACCTTTTTCCTCATGGATAACAACTTACCTGTGTCAATCTCATGAATAATTTTTTACCAATGCCAAGATGCTATGTTACATTCCCAACATGATTTTTCCAAAAAAGCAATTTTCATTTGTTTGTACTTTGATACTATGTTAAGATGACAAGTTTTCTCCCTTAAATCCTTCCTATACCTATAAAAGAAAGAAATTCTAAATAGTGCATTTCTTAATGTGATCGAGGAGTTGGTTCGTAAATTGGGGTGTAGAAGTCATGATCATATGATTGCACCATGAACTTTAAGATGGTGACCGAATCCAGATGTTCATTTAGGTGTATTTCTCACTGTGTGGTTTGTTGCTTTTGTTGGTTGTTTGCATGATTTTTAGGAATTTCAATGGGAAATCATATCAACTCCTTTTGTTTATGCCTTTTTCTTTTGATTTGGGTTGTCTTAATGGCTTCTTTCACGATTTTCTTTTTTCTTTATTAATTCATTTCTCAGCATATTTTCCTTCAAGATTTGACAATTTTCTTATACAAGCCGTTTTCTACGGTGTTGATAACTTCATCATGTTCAAAAAAAAGATTTTTTGTAAGAGATGGTTACATGCTTAAAGAACAACTTGATCGGATATGTTTGAAAGATGGTGATCTATATTCATTCATATTTTATTAGCAATTTTTAGCATTATCATCTATAGTATGTTATTTCTTGACATTAATAGATTCATTAGGTTAGAGAATGCTAATATAAGTGTTAAGAAGATGGCAATAGGCTTATATAACGTCCTTCATGGGAATACTTGAAAGAGTAATGGTTCTCTATTAATGTATTTTTATTTTTTATTTTTTAAGCACACCTAAATTCACATCCGGTGTCAAACTTAAGATCAAGATATCCTTGATAGTACCTATTTGTAATTAAGCTGGGCCTTATCAACTTTTTTTTTTCTTCTCTTATTCATGTACATTTTATTTAGTGATTTGTGCATCGTTATATGTGTAACTGTCAATGATGTTGATAGATGTTGCCTCAAAGAATCATAATATAATTATTGTGGGAGATGATGACAGGCTTAAAGCACCCTGGATTGGATATGCTAAAAAGACTCAAGGTGCTATTCCCTAATAACAATAAATTTTTAATCAAAATGGGATTTTCATTGTTAAGGTTCTTACAAGTGAAAGGAAGAAATGGTCCATGCAGACCCATACTCTCTCTCTCCAAGGATAGGAAAACTCTGAGTTTTAAATTTTGCTGTAATACATGTTTTATTGCTTCCTTCATCACTTTTTTCTTTTAACAAACCTACCGACTTCGTGTTTACATCATTAGATCCAATACTTTAAAATTACACAACGAAAAAAGATTGGAAACTCATTTTGAGTGTTGAATTCAAGCATTTGTTTCAAACTAGAAGTGATTCCACTTGAACATATGGTGTGTGAATGCATATAAATATATGCATCCATATGGGTTTGGAGTCACTTGTAACAATAATGACTATGTGATCATTAATTTATTTAAAGTTAAGCCTGGTTATGTTGCTTTCAATCCACTTAGATGGTCTTTTGTTATTGTGCGAAATCCTTTATTTGCTTGTACACATCAAGTAGAAAAAAAATCAAAATATGTGAATAAGTTGTCTTCTTTTATTGTTTGCCTGCACTACAAAAGTTCTCCAGTCCAAACTTCTCTCTCGTATATGATAACGTTGTGAGAATGGAGATCTAAATGCTAAGCCTTAAATCTTAGAAGCTTGTTAGTGACAACAGAACCAATGATTGTGCCTGTTTATATAACCAAGTTTGTCAACCTGTACTGCCAATCGTATCAATTTGTTGTACTGTTTCTTGGAAACACCTTGGTTGTGTGCAGTAAGTATGTTAGATTTTGGAGGAACTTGGACCGAGGCCCAAGGAAATGCTAAGGTTTTAGTAGAAATTTTGCACCAATACTTTATCTACAATTAATAATCCATTAGTATTAATATACTTGCAACATGCCGTAATTCCTTACACTTTAAAAGTTCAACGTTTCTCTTTGGAGTTCAAAGAGAAAACAACGCACGCTAGATGGGCACAAGCAAAAAAGTAGTGGTCCATAATTGAAAAAGACAACATTCTCAGCAACATAGTGCTTAATTATTAATCCACAAAATTCTACAACACATTATTCCACACTATTTCAGAACATATAAGTTTAAACTGATCCACATTGATCAAAATAAAGAGGATTATCCTCAACAATATGAGAAGCCAATGTCCAATTAACTCCGACAGTTACTTTGGCCACTTGTTCATGGCTTTGTTGTTGCTGTTGCCCTCAAGTACTACACCTACAATGCCCTGCACCCGTAATTTCGGGATTGATATTGCATTTTGATCCCCTTGCCTTGCCGGCACCCTTAGTGCCGGGATTGGTACTGTGGCCTGATTTCCGGCTGCCACCTTGGCCTCCAAGGATGATAGTTACTTTACCTGTTCAATTTAAAATACTTATAAGAAAATGTTTATTGTTAATGCAATTAGGCAACTCAAAATGGAAATAAATAATAGACTAAAGACTATTACATCTAAGTTACATCTTAAAACTACTATAATATTTTAAAAGAAAGTTAATTTTAACACTAGAGTGATACCTAAATAAGCTGTATAACATATTATATTACAACTGAATAAATGACCTAAGAACATTTAAATTATTCCTTGATCAACTTGACCATTTATTTTTTCAGTGAAAGAAATTTATCTTGAGACATAAAAAGTATTATATTCTTTTACACAATTTCAGCAGCACATAAAAAGTATTTGCAATCTTTACAGGTGCGGCCTACTTGGTGTCGGATCACCTCGACAGTTCACCGTAAGGATATCCATCTTGTTCTCTCTTTTATTTTCTTTCTTGTTTTCTGAATTAGCCCTCCAAATAGATGGGTATCATTTTGCCATAAGTAGGGAAAAGCCACGCCCAATTACCTAGAATGCCACAATAATAGTGCACAATTTAGACTTTTCTACCTTCAGTACCAGGAGCGTTCTTAACGGTTTCCCCTTGGTGTGCTACACCTACCGCACCAGCACCATAAAGATCGGGATGGATATCGTAGTTTAAACCGGCTTTTTTTAGGAATTCTGTTTTTGTCAAGCACGTTTTCTTTTTCTCCATCTGTTCAAATTAAAATGTTTATAACAAAAAAATTACTCTTAAAGGAATCAGGAAATTCACAATGAAAATAAATAATAAATTGAAGACCATTACTTTCAAATTAAATCTTACAAAAAAGTTAATTTTAACACCAAGATTCATAAAGAAGCTTTAAAAGGATATTATATTGCAGTTGAACAAATGAACTAAAACATTCAAATTATCAGTCAATCAGCACAACCATTTATTTTTTTCAGAAAAAAAAATTCATCTTTGCGTAGAAAAGTATTATATTCTTTTACGTTGATTCACCAACAAGTAGTCTACATCAATCCACAACAATTTACTCTACACTGATCCACATTGATCAAAATAATAAACATATCAAAGTTGAATGAAGAAATGCAAATGCATGATAACTTACAGCCGATGAGAAGCTATGATAGGATTTCAGCAATTCAGCAATATTTGATAGGATTTTTTGTTGAGAGTATTGTGTGAAAACAAGAGAAAACGACACTAAATTCTTTATATTTTTAAATACTTGCTTCATAAAAGTCTATAATAGACCTGCATTGAAACTAAAGAGAAAAAAAGAAAACCAATTTCTTTAGTTTCTTTTTTAAAAGGCTATACATGGCATAACAATGACCATCAGAATAGGCCTTAAGGTCATGCCTCGATCCTATTTATAACCAGCGGGCCCTAAGCCCAGTCGTGATCGCAGTTAACTGGGGACTGGAAGCTGTAGACAATCAGCAGAACCGAGCTCACATTCGACTTTGGACTAAAAGCTGACATCTGTTTGGACTTAAAGTCCGTTATGCTTTCCATGATCACTTCTTTGAGTTATACAGAGGACTAAGCACTTGATGTTATTTTTAGTGCTGCCTGTTGTGTAATTTGTGAGATTAGGGATTGTAAAAATTATTGAGACTAAGGAACTTTTAGCAAATGGCTGAAGCAGAGGTGGGTAGTCGAATCACCCTCCCCTCCCTGTGTGCATGAGTTGTTTTTTTTTTTTTTGAAAAAAAAAAATGGCTAAAGCAAAGGAGTTAGGAAAAAAATGCTCGATCACTTAAAACCTTGTGCGTAGTACCTAATTTGTCTTATGCTTTAATTGTGATCTAAATTTTATTTCTTGGCCATTGTGTGGTTTCGAAAGTTAGATGTTGTGTTCTATTTGATACTTGTTGACTGATTACATATTACAGCAAGATACACTTGTGTGGTTGATTAGTGTTATTATTTGCATAGTCGAGTAATTGAATTGCTATGTCACTATAGATATACAAGAAATCAAAAATAAAAGAAAGTATATTTCATGTAGTGTATAAGTTTTTGGACCTTCAATTATAACTCTAGTGGTAACAAGCATTTGATGTCTTTCTTTCTTTCTTTCTTTCTTTCTTTCTTTCTTTCTTTTTTCCCCTATGTCAACCAATCAATTCAACTAATTATTAGATTTAGGAATGCTTTGAAACTCATCTCTACATCTTTTACTTTTGACAAAAATTTTGAAATTCTATTATTAGCACATTATTATATGCATGTTGAAGATTAGTAACTTAATCATTCTTGTTTCATGTCAAAAATTTTAAAATTTTAATTCAAAAACTAAGTTAAGAGTTGGAGGATTATTCTTTAAGATTATTCTTTCAATTAAGCTTTATCTTTGAGATTTTATTTTTTGATGTCAAACTTTTGTTGTACACATATTGTCTCATATAAGAAGATTCATTAGACTTAAAGTTACACAAGATAAAATGGAGTCAACTTGGACTTTTCTATTATGTTAGAAGACTCAAAAGAACATATATAGAATGAGAATTCACATTGAAAGATAAGATTGTTAAAGTGAAACATAAACGAAAGAAAGATCCTATAATTCTTAAACTAACATTTTAATTGAGCATTTGGACTATTATCATGTTACTAAAACTTAAGTTAACTATGCTTCACCTATCTGACTTTTAATCTGATGATGTTTGATGTATAAAAGAGTATATGCAAGACAAAAATCTCACATTAAAAAATAATACTTCTCAAGTAAAGTTTGAATAAAAAAAAAACTCATACTTTGAAGTTAGATTTTAGATATACATTTGGGTCTTCTAACACTTCAGTATTTTTATTATTTTAAATTATTGTAAACAATAAATTCGTTTTTTGTTTCCAATGGATTAGCAAATTCACAATGGAAACCATAATAACAAATTGACGCACATTACTTCCATATTAAATCTTAAAACTACTATAAACATTTAAAGGACTTGAATTTGGTATCAAGGTTATCTCTAATAGAGCTTAAAAGAAATTTTGCTGTGTGGTTTGAATAAATGCACCAAGAACATTTAAATTAATCCCCAAATTTATTGACTTTTTTCCATTAAAAGAAATTCATCTTCAAGTAAAAATGGTGTTTTTAGAAGATGCAACTCAAAATGCCTAGTGACAAAGTTCGAATAGTTGAAAAACACAAACCACTAACTAAAAAAATAATTGGATAGAAAGATAGTTAGCGGGTTTTTAGCAAAATCTGCCCCCTTGGCTTAGCAATCAGTCGGAAATTCAGTTCTACTTGATAGGATTTCTTGCTGAGAGTATAGGAGTAAACAAAGCTAAGTTCTTTGGATTTTTAAAAACTTACCACATAAATGTATATAATAGATATGTGTTGAAAATAAATAAATAAAGAGAAAGAGAAAAATGAAAATAGAAAGTCAATTTCTTGAGTTTCTGTTTTAAAAGGGCATATAGGCTCGAGATTACAATGCCCATCAGAATAGGCTGAGGTCATGTCTTTATCCTATTTATAACCAATGGGCCTTTACCCACCCAACCGCGAGGAGCTCCCAAATTACATGTGAAGTTTATCTATCATAGCATTTAAAGTTTATGCTCTCTGTTACATTACGCGACCTCCATATGCTAATCTTCCTCTCACATTAAAAGCATTTAATGGACTACTAGTATCGGAGTATGATCAAGATCTCACACACCTAAGTCTAGCTTTAGTCTTTTTGTTTCTCCCTCCCTCCCTCCTGACTGATGCTAATTCAGGCCTTCTTAATCTTTCTGTTATTTCCTTCTTTATTAGTGCTGATGCTCTAATTTTAGCCTTCTTAATCTTGCTCTTATTTCCTTCTTCCTCACTCCCCATCCTAATTCTGGTAAGTCTCCTATTTCTTATCAAGTCCTTAGTTTCTACAAATTCTAGGCGTCTTTACCTTCTTTCTTCTTCTCCCCCCTTCAAGTGACTCTGGGTAGATTTTCCAGATCGTTTTTTCTCCTGTGTTTTTTCTACTCTCCTCTTAATTTTGATCTAAAATTACTTTTCATTCATTTTTCATAATATTTTTATAGATCTCTATGTGTTTCCATAAATACATTCCAATGTTTTTTTCCTTCTAAATTCTTTGATTTCACTTATGAAGGTGGCACAATCTTCTCAACAAGAAATGTTATGTTATAGGAAGTTGAGAAGATTGTGTTATTTTTATATGTGAATACACTTGGATGCATTCTACTCAAATTTAATCTAAACGGGACCAAAGTTCAATAAAAGTATCCTATTCAACTTTGATATTTATTTTCTTATTTATTCTGATGACTTTAATTTTATTAATCAAAACTTTCAATGTTGTTAAAAACCTAGAATAATGTTCATCCTAATATTTTTTGATAAGGTTCAAATGTTTATCCCATTCAACTTTGACAAGAAGGAGTTTTGCTGTGTAGCCTAGCATTTGTAGTTGGATTCCAAAGGGAGTTCATCATGTGCTTTTGGCTTCCTTACTTTTCCTTCCTACTTCCCATAGAATGAGTTCTAAAAGATAAGCAATTGGGTCCTTAGCCCAAGCAAAGCTCCCTCTGACTGCCATATAGTTCACCTTCGGACAGCTAGGTACCTTCATTATCTTGTGTGAGGCCTTCAGAGCTGGACCTTCTGATAATGTTCGGCACTTGTAATACATGCACCTTGCCATCACCATTCTCTTCACAAATGAAGGGCACTTTGTCTTTTTTGTTTTCAGAAGTGCCATTTTTATTAGTTCTACGAGTCTTTCTCCATTATTTTGCCTCTTGATGTCTCTGTTGTATCTGTCTATATGGCCCAGCCAGCCTCCGGCACAAGTTAAGATCATGGCCTATCATATGTATAAGTGCAATCTCTGTTGCTCGGAGAAGATGAAGCTGCGTTTGGACGACTTGAAACTCTCAAATTCAAGTGAATCAGATCGTGAATTGGGTTTCTATTTGGGCTTTGGTGTCTTGGCTTGCCTCTCGTTTCTGGGCCTTTTTGCTTAGGCTTAGCCTCCTTTGTGAGTCTATCCTCCATTTGTGGGCCTATGCCTTTTTGCTACTCGTTTTATGGGTTTTTGCTTCTTATGCTTCTCTATGTGGGCTTTGCTTTCGTACTTTCCTAAGTAGACTTTTATTGCGTCATAGGGTTTGTTTCCTATGCATCTCCCTTTGGGCTTTATTTATTGGGCTTCTCCAATTTTTGTGAGTGTTTGTTTTGTAGGCTTATCTGTCTTGTGGGCGTTTTATTATTGGGCTTCTTCTCTCTAGTAGGCTTGTATTTCTCGAGCAATTTCACCTTTTATGGGCTTTTTTTTTCTTGGTCTCATCTTTATTTGTGGACTTTTTAATGGATTTTTCTTTCCTGTTGGGCTTTTGTTTCTTGGACTTCTATTCTTTTGTAAACTGTATTAATTTCTATGATATAAATCAATTTTGAAGCATCTCTTTTACGAATTCTTTTGTTCGCCTTTAGTTTTTTTGATAAATATTTTACTTCATTTGTCAATATGTAAGAAGTGTTGGGATGATTCACAATTCTTTTCTCTTAAAGTAATTCACTTTCTTCCTTAAAACTTGTTTATAAAAAGAGCACACATTTACATATTAAAAAATAATACACCAATATATTATAACGTAGGACACCTATTAGACTTTAACATGCCCCATTGTCTTAAACTTGGAAAAATAATTCTTATGGGGACCTAATTTATACTCAATGAGATGTTTCACTTGGATTTTGATACTAAATTAAAGAGTGCATTCATTCTTAAAAATAGACTTAAAGGTAAAGAGTTTTTCCTTCTTATAGTAAAGATTCTTAAATATTATAAGAAATGTATGATTACATTTTTGGATTTAAACAATCTAGAGGACAAAAATCTTAGTTTAATTTTACGGGGATGCTTGTGTTGTCACATATTTATCCATGCAAACATTGCAATGGAATGCTTTTAAGTGAACATTTTCATACAATAATTTACTTTCAAAAATCATCTCCGCACTATTGCTTTTAATGTTTTGTGCCTAAAGTTTTTACTATGGGCTTTTTCTTCCAGCATTGGTTTACTCTTGAAGTCCTATATGTTGAATCTTCCCTTATTCAATTGTTATTCAACAAATAAAATAAAGCAACATAAAAGAAAGAGAAAGGGAGAAAGTTTTGAATATTATACAAATAAAACACATAAAATTATGATATACAAACATAATCAATTTATAACGAGAGACACAAAAATTTAAGATGTTGTGCTTCTATTTGTGCTTTTGTTTCTCGAGGTTCTTTTTATTTTTGGGCTTCTATTTATTGGGCTTACCACCGTGTCTAGTGTTTCTCCTCTTTTTCAGGCTTTTATTTCTTGGGCTGCTCTTTCTTTATGGGTTTTTGCTTTCGGGGGATCTCTTTCTAGGCTTTGCTTATTGGAATTTTCCTTGTGGGCTTTGTTTATCGGCTTGTTCTCTTCATCGGGCTTTCATTTTATTTCTATTCATTTGTAAGCTTTGTTGGGTTTCTCTTCCTTTGTTGGCGTCTGTTATCAGGTTTCTATTCCTTTGTGGGCTGTATTACTTTTTATCGGCGGTTTCTTTTCAATCCGTATCCATATAAGACTAACAATTTTCTGATACTTTTAACTAATATTGTCTAGACATGAAAAAAAGGATAATGCCAAGTTCTCAAATCGTAGATGTAAAGTTGTCAAGTTCTTGCTTATTTCTTTCTCTTTTTACAAGGGATAATGTTAAGTGCACAATAGAAGAATTCATAATTTATGTAACATTTATTTCTTTTATCCAAATAAAATTAAATATATAGTAGTAATACTTTTGAATGACCTTTAAAATAAGAAGAAAATTAAGAGGTTTATTTAGGTGGATTATTAGATTAAATCTTTCTTGATCATTTACGCACATCTCTCTTGATTGTTCACATTAGTATTAAGAATGACTATAATTCATTTACTAGGACTTGTCACTAAATAAACGGATACCATTCATTTAAAGGACCTATCACATCAAAATATAAGTAATATGAAAGATACATTATTTAAAAATGTCCTCTCCTATTAATCATGAGAGGAATAGTCTCCAACAATGATACTTTTATTATAATCAATAATTACACTATTTGTTTTAGCTAAAAAAAACTCTTAAATTATTTTTTCAGTTTTGTGTCTTTAGAATTTTCAGGGGCCATATTTTTTAATCAATCCATAGCAATTTAGTCTACACTGATCCATATTAATCAAAATAAACACTTTAATCCACAACTAGTGAGAAGCCATGCCTACATAAATTGTGACAATAATAGTGCTCATTTTGGACCTTTTCACCTAGACTGGCAGAAGGATTCTTCACCGGTACAATCACCTAAACAAGGCATAAAAATATCTTATAGTGCAATTGAATAAATGCAAGAAGAACATTTAAGTTATTTTTCAAGCAACTCCATCATTTATTTTCTTAAAAAAAGAACTTCTTCAGAAAGCAAAAAATTTATCTTCGCAAAAAGGTAACTAGAATTGTTTGTGGACAAAAACGAATAGTTGGGCAAAGAAATAAATTAAAAAATTTATATCTAGTTGCCTTTGAAAAGAAGAGCTAAATTGAACATATTACTCCATAAAATATTCTACTATAGTGATCTACCAACACATTAGTGTAAACCTATCCACATTAGTTTACATCTATCAGTGTAAATTGATTTATATTGATAAAATGAACACACTAATTCACAATAATGGAATGCTACGCCCAGTTACATAAACTGCTACAGTTGCCATGCAGCAACCTTTAAAACAGTCGTTCCTGCCAGTAGTTATTGACTGAGTTCCTCGTTTCTTGTTAGGAACATGATCGTAATAGAGTATATCATATTAGTCACTGAAGGATACAAGCAAAAACTTAAAAAGAGGACCAAGAAACACAAAAGAATGATTAAACAAGACAGTTTATTTTACACTAGCTTTTGACCTAGAACCAGTCCAAAAGGGCCGTTTAGTCCGATTATCAATTGTACTTAATCAGTTTAGGGAAACAAACGCAAACCACTATTTTGGAGATTTTTTTCAAGTTTCTTATCCCGTTGGAGGATTGTTGTCTTACCTTATCTTTCTTGTTCCTCAAAACATCGAAAAACTTGGTTACGTGAACGGAAGGTTAGGCCAACTACGAAGTAAAGTATAGTGCAACAACATGGCAATATTAGAAGAACATAAGAGTTTGGTGGGTTCTATAGTTTAATTTGACTAAGTGAGTGGAAATGTGAAAATGTAACCATGAAAAGCAATAAATTGGAGGTTGGTAAGTTATGCAAGTGCAAGGAAAACAAATATAATAATAAAGTACAAAAGGTGAAACAAAGACAATAAAAAAAGTAGAATGGATTCCATGATCGCAGGGCCATCGACCTTGCTATAATTACACAAAGCCAAACATAACTTTAGTGTTGTGATTAATTGGATTGAATTGGGATTACATGAGGCTTGTAATAGGCTTACATATTTATAACAAAAGGAGAGAAGTCATTTTTTATCAAATAGCTTGGCTTTTTAACCAATGCTACTTAGTTTCCTACAACCTTACTTCACGTCATCTTCATGTTTGGTTTCTACTTAGTTCTTCATTTTTCTTCCTTGAAACTTTCTCTTAGTTTCCTTTGACTGTATCAGATTCTATTTTTGAACTTAATTTTCTTTTGGAGTGTTGATTGGGCATAACCCCTTTCATGGGTCATGCACTTCACAATAGCTTCCACATTGGGTTATGCACCTTCTTGCACTTCATAACAACTTCCAAACATTTTCTTTGGAGTGTTGATTGGGCACAACCCATCTTCCACAGCAATTCTTATCGGATCAATAACTTTAACAATATTAATGACTTTTGGCCTTCGGTGGCTGGTGTCTTTCTTGACCGAGACCATGGCTAGACCACCTAAACCCATGAAAGATTCATTTTTATCTTATATGTATATATACATATACAGATAAAGGTTTCAGGTGGGACAATCTCCCGAACCTCCCATACTCCGTCCTTAAAAACTAACAAAGAGAATTAAGAAACACAAAAGATTGATTAAACAAGAAATTTATATTTAGCTGTAGAGATTTATGGCGATGGAGGGCCAGAGACCCTAAGGCAAGTGCCCAGTGACACAATATATAGGATTTAACCGCTTTGATGGCGTAGACGGCGAAAAGGCTGATCTAATCGGGTAGAAGAAGTGTTAGACCAGATCTATGGGCCTCAAGAAAAGTAAGACTAGATCCAAGGTATAGAAGCAGAGGTAGGCTGAATCCATGGGCTGGTTAGTTTGGTAAAACTGGCTGAACCAGGCATATTGGCGAGGCGGTCAACCAATTGGTTGCACCACCTGTAAGGGCTAGGCAGGTTGCCTAACCATTCTAAGAGTTAAATAGTGGGATCGGCCTTCGGCAAAAGATTTGATGACAAAGGGACCACACATATGGGCTTGATGGTGGAGGGGGAACCAGATCTAAGCACTGTAGGTAGGCCTCGGCTGCCGAAGTCCCTTCCTCTTTTTAACCCTTCATTCTGTGGCCCCCGCATAGCAACTCCACACTCAGTAAGCATGTCACCTAGCAAGAATCTCACCTTAAGTGCACTTGATGGGATTTGAATATGAGACTGTTACAGGCCATAAAGGTGGGTGGGGCACCACGGCATTAGGGGTTCCTCCTTTTGCCCTTATGGTTGCCACATCTTCCAAAATTGTATCAGAGCCAGGAGGGTTATTTTGGAAGACGTGGCAACCACAAGGGCAAAAGGAGGAACCCCTAATGCCGTGGTGCCCCACCCACCTTTATGGCCCGTAAAGAGAATCCTGTTATTTGCTTGATAAGTTCTTTCTTTGATGGTTCTAATTTTTTTGAAACTATAATCCTGGTCTTCTCTACATTAACGTTTTGTCCACTATATGCTTCATATTCTTGTAACAAATTCTTGAGATATTCAAGAGATCGTTGGTTTCTTTCCATAAAAATTAGCATATCATCGGCATATAATAAATGGGAAACTCCTCCAAAATTATTATCTCCTTTAAATCTTCCAATGAATGGTGTCATATTCATCAAATGGTTGAGTTTTCTACTAAAAGCATCTTGAGCCAGGATAAAAATGCTAGGTGATAAGGGATCCCCTTGACGAAGACCTCGTGTGGACTTGAAGAAGCCATGCTTTGCTCCTTGTACCAAAAGTGAAAACCAATTGTTGGACATACACCTAAATATCATGTCACTCCATAGGTTAGAAAATCCAAACCTCTACAATACCTTAAGTATAAATCCCCACTCCATACGATCATAAGCTTTTTTCATATCCACTTTGATAATTATGTTGACTATTCATTTGCGATCCAATTCATTCACCATTTCTTGTGCTATTGCAACATTTTCATGAATAGCTCGCCCTTGTACAAAACCGGATTGTTCCTTAGAGATCACCAAAGGTAGTAAGCGTACCAACCTATCATTCAAAATCTTGGCAATTATCTTATAAGTAAAATTGCACAAACTAATAGGCTTGAGATCTTTGAAACTCTGAGGATTTTTCTTTTTCGGTATCAAAACGATTAGCGTGGAAGTAATGCATTTAGGCATAGGGTTGCCACCAAAGAAATCATGTACCACTGCTACTATATCCTCTTTCATAGTCTCAGCATTTGCTTGATAAAAATGTCCATTGAATCCATTTGGTCCTGGAGCACTATCAAGATATAATCCTTTAATGGCCATTAAAATCTCCTTCTATTGTGGCACCGTACATAACTCATCATTATGTTTAATAGTTATTAGCGGTGGAATATATTCAAGTAGATCACTTTGTATTCTTTCCTTTGGGGGGAATCTAAGTGGATGAATGAGAGGTGGGTTATTATCTACAGCGAGGATATGAGAATAATAGTCAATTGCAAGTGGACCCAATATATCAGGATCCGAGGAATAAGTACCATCATGTAACTTAAAGTTCCACTTTGTTTGATAGTTTCTTTCTTTGATGCAGGCATGAAAGTATGTAGTGTTTCTATCCCCTTCTTTTAACCATTTTACTCTTGCCTTATCCCTTAGGATTCCTTCCTCCTATGTGATTAAATCATTCAATTGTTCCTGAACCCTTTTGTATTTTGCATGTTTCACCTCTGACCAACCATTCTGTATTTCTTTATCAAGTCGACAGATCCTCTTTTCCAAATTGATTCTTTGTTGTTGTTTTTCCTTCATTGTTTCCTTGCTCCACTCCTTTAATTTCTTTTTCACATGTTTCAAGCGACCATACAACCTGTGCCATGGGGTATCGACTTGAAATATGTGCCACTCTTTCTCCATAATCTCCTTAAAGAATTGTTCTTGAATCCACTGTCTTTGAAACTTGAAGCTTCCATAATACTTTATTTCTTTAGACAATGATAAAACCAAAGGACAGTGATTAGATTGTATCCATGGAAGGTGGCACACCTGTATTTACGGAAAGTATGAGAGTGCTTCCAAGTTATTGAGAACCTTATCAAGTCATATCCAAGTGCGTCGTTGGCTCACTTCATTACTACACCATGTGTATGGTTCTCCTTCATATCCTGCATCCAACAGTCCAACGTCGGAGATAAATTCTTGAAACTCTTCCATTGCCTTTCTAGAGTAGGGTCTACCCCCTTTCTTTTCTGATTGATCTATAATGGTATTGAAATCACCCCCAATTGTCCATGGTTTGTTTCCAATGTCCAATTCTAATAATGAATTCCATAGTGACAATCATACATTGCACTCATAACTCGCATAAATCATTGTGAAAATGAATGAAAAATCTGTTGTCTTAATATTCAAAGTGATGTGTTGAGTATGTATTGCAATAACCTCAACTGTTACTTGATTCTTCCATAAAATCCATATGTGCTTGTTTTTTGGCTCAAAGTGCTTAAAATGAGGAGACTGGAGTTTGACTGCTATATTCCTTAAATGGTTGGTTTTCTTCTTGGGTTTTAACAAAGCTAAGAATTCAACTTTATTTTCTTGAACTACCCGCTTTAAGTAGTCTGATTTTTTGAGGCCACCCGTCCCTCTAATGTTCCATATTAAGGTCTTCATAATTAAATGGCATTGGGGGGGACACATTTTGGCAGGGTATGAACATATCCTGTTGCACTATTAGATTGGATAAATGTAGAACTAAATGGATTATGCTTATTCCTTGCACCAGCAATTTGTTCAATAGGTGTAAAGGGTGTCGCAAATAATTTCCTGAACATACTTGCTAGATTTTGAACTACAATGTTCCTATCACCTTGTGTCATGTCTTCTTTTAGTTGATGTTTACCTACTTCAACACCAACTTTCTTAGGGGCTTGCTCACCACAAAACTCTTTATAGGTAAAGTTAATCTCTTGTCGGGCTTTATCCTATTTTCTGTAAGCACCATTAACTCTCTATCAAGTGATCTTGGTGATTCAACAGTGTATTGCATAGTTGTTGTGTGGTAGAAGGGCTCTTTAAAGTTGAGTATTATATTTCTTCTATAAAGATAATTTCTGATTTGTCCTCTTCTATGTGATTAAGTATGACAACAGAGTTGGTAATTTTAGTAAGTTGATAAACAACCATTGTATTGTGATCTATTCCATGCAACTCTAATATATTTTGCCTTTGCTCCATTGTATCCTTCTTTTCCTTTATTAATTGTATTTCTTGTGTTTTAGAGATAGGCTCTTTTCTAACATACCTCATTTTGGTTGGTTCCTTTCTCTTAGTAGCAACTCTTTAACTAGTTAGGTTCCCAACTCAATATCTTTAATATTGTTGGCCAATACCTCGTTCTTTGTTTTTGATACAATGTTAATAGTTGACACTACTTGTACCGGTTCTTCAAAGATTGCTTCTTTACTGTTATCTCCTTTTTTCTTTTTTGGTTGGTCAACATGGTCTAAATTCATATTTCTTGTACTTATATTGGCCTTGTTTTCCTTTCTTCTAGCTAAAGCTTTTTGTCGGCAGCTAGTTAGACCATGACCTTCTTTGTTGCAAAATGTGCAATGTCCATCCTTAGATTCATAAGCAATCTCTTACCAAAAACTACCTTCCACTAATGCTCCATTTTCAATCTCAATCATAAGTTTTTCAGGAAGTGGTTTGGAAGAGTCCATCTCTACACAGATCCTTGGTGCAATAGGATGCTTTAGCTTCTTAGTTCTTTTGTCAGAGCATAGGTACTTTCCCAGGGCATTTCCAATAGCAACTAGAATTGAAGGATTTTGACATGGAAGTGGGAGTTGAGGTAAGGTCAGTCATACAACAACCATCTTACTTTTTTTGGTTGTACTATATGTATTTTCCCATTTGAATAATGTGTACCTATATTTATCAAAAGACCTCTCATCCCGGGCCTAGGCCAATTTAAAGTCTTCCTTGGATTGTAATTGAATGCTCAAACTTCTATTATCCAGCAAACCAACAATTCCTCAGTCCCCATTTGGTATTAACAAAATGCTCAAACATATTCACTAATGGTCTCTCTTTGATAAAGGTGGCCATTAAAGTGAGTGTGTGATATTGAGCTGCCTATGAATATTCATGACTTGAAATAGCAACTCGAGGATGGGTTCCACTTTTTAATTCCAACTTTGATGTATAAGAAATTTGAGGAATATCCGGCAATTGAGATACTAGAATATATGGGGAGAGAAATTTCCTCTCTCTAATAGTCTTAAGGTCAGCTATGGTATTGCAGTGGGGGATCTCATAACCCAGTTTATGGATTGTATGCCCATCCACCTTGGTTTGCAAAGGGGGTAGAACGGGCTTACCGTATGTAGCATGAAGTCTTCCTTGTTCCATCTGGTGTGGTTTTTGATTTGCTTGCCAATCACTTCCAGGTTTTACAATATTTTCCTATGCTAGCTTACCTACTTTCTCCGCCCCATTGTCCTTTACCTTGACCAATTTGTCCATTGCTTTAAATATTTCTTTTGTTTGCTGGACGTTTACGTCATTTTTCCAATCCTTGAAGAATTTTACGTTATTTTACCACTCCTTGAAGACTTTTACTTGCCCTTGAAGACTTTACGTTACGTTACCTTACCACTCCTTGAAGACTTTTACTTGCTCTCCGGGAAAACAGATCTGAGAATGGTTAAAAACGCCATTTTATGGTTCTAGACCACTTTTATAAGGCAGTTAGGTTTGAGTACAAAGTATGAAAGGAGAAAAAAATTATGAGGTATAAAAGGTTGAGAGCCATATGTTTTGGATTGGCAATATGGGCCGATAGGCTGGCCTAATGAGTATAAGTTGGATTTCTATGTTATGCATTGATAGTATAGACCAATAGATTGGTTGTGCAAGTGTGAGTCTAACCTACCTAATTTCCTTTGTTATTGGGTCGTACACTTGGGTGGTCTATGACCACACCTTAAATGCATAATTAATACAATATTAAATTCTCAAGGACCATTTTGGATCCCTTTATCTTCACACACTTTACACTTCTTATTATATTCTCTACTCTCAAACTCTTTCCTTCTCTTTTTCCAAAACCTCCCTATCACGGTGATTTTGGTTAAAGGTTGACTCAATTTTGAGTCAGAGTTGAGTGCCAAATGGATTTCTCCCCTAGTCCATTACACATTGCCCATGCATCAATGAGGAACACGCAGATGCAATGCTTATTCCTTTGTTCAACACCTTACCAAAGACTTTTTACAATTGACCCAACTCATAAATACCTCGTGCATTCAAGACTGTACAAATAAGTAAAAAATGGACAAATAAAAAGAACAAATAACTAGGCCAAGCCCTCTACAACATAAATTTATACATATAGAGATATTGATTACTTAACCATGTTTCCCATGTTATTGTTTTTGTAGCTTAAATCCCTATTATGCATTATACAACCTACAACGATCCAGAAGAATGATCTAGAATTTCAATGCAAAGTTGCCCAAATTGGACTAAAAGATTCCACTTTCAATAACCGGTGAATCGGTGACTGATTATTGATTAATAGATAAGGGGCAGACATGTTTCGAAGAAAGATAAATTCAATAATTACAAAAACAAAAAAAAGAGCTTTCTGATTCACTGAAAAATGAGTTATGATTGTTAAAAGACATGATTACTGATGTTTAAATATATTAAATAACGTAAATGTTATGTTCCAACCATAGAGGACTGAAATTCTGATCCTAAGGAGCCCCTAGCCTGCGTGTTACGTTCCAACCATAGGGGTTCAACAACTCCCTCCCCCTCCCCGTGCGTTTATAAATATAAAAAATAAAAAAAAATTCTAATTCTAGGAATTTGCTGGAAAGGACAAATCTATGTCCGAGAACAAAACCCGACGACGAGATCCGATGACTGCAGAAAATGAGATCCCATATTCTGGTGCCTTGGCATCTTGATTGCGCAGACGCAGTCCTCGGATCTTTTAAACGGAGAAAAAGCGGGCAACTAAACGGTTTGGTGCCCCCCAAAATTGAGAGACGTGATTTCAAGTCCAGGATTAAGCGCTGTAGTAGTGTTTGTCTCCTTATTACGTCGGCCTTTGAATTTCCTTAATGAGATTGGTACAGTTTAGTCTAACCTGTTGTGACAGTCAAAAGTTGACTTAATAAGCTAATGCAGTGTAAACTAAAACCTCTCATAGCAAGGGCTGTGCGATTTAAAAGATATTATTTTTATTGAATTCAATATCTAATTATTATTCAAATCAGAACATATACGTAAAGCAAGTTATTGTTCATATCAAAACATATATAGGGAGCAATAAGAGATTTGCATTATTATTTAAATCAAACATATAAAAAATAGTAAATGCTTTGTGATCATTAAATAGTGATGATGGCAGCAAGTTTTCTCTACAGCGAGAACAAGTGCATTTTTATTTAATAAAACACTACACTATATTAGCTAGTTTTTATAGCTTTGTTTTCGGTCTTGGGTTGTCCACACCCAGTTCTTCGTGCTCTTTGTAGCCAATATGTTTTGTTTAATACGAACTCAGTAACGTTTGCCCATTGAATGTTTTTCTACAAGAAGTAAAAATATGTGTAGGACACATGTAAAAATGCTTTTTGGGGCTTAATAATTTTGATAAGATAGTTTAAAATTTCAGCTATTACTTTATTATAATAATTAATTATTGTTGAGATATTTAATTTCATATATTTTGATGGCGAGCTATACCCATGCTAATTGAAGTGGAGTATTTTTTAAATATCTATTCCCTTATAAATATTTAATTATTGGATCAGATTATGTAGAAGAGCCCACAAATTTGGCTTGGTCCGTTTTGCCTCAGGAAAATGCAAGCTTGGTCGGCGCTACATGGGCTGAAAGAAGACTGGCCCAAGCAAAGTGCCTTGCCAAAGTCGAATTTGAAGATTAGTAACTTAATAATTATTGTTTCATGTCAAAAAGTTTAAAGTTTTAATTCAAAAACTAAGTTAAGCTTTATCTTTGAGATTTTATTTTTCAATGTCAAAACTTTGTTGTACACACACTTTTTCATATACTAAGATTCATTAGGCTTAAAGTTGCACAAGATAAAATGGAGTTAATTTGGACTTTAATACTATGTTGGAAGACTTAAATGAATATATATAGAATAAGAATCCATATCCAAAGATGAAAATCTTTGAGGTGAAACATAAATGAAAGAAAAATCTTATAATCCTAAAACTAGCTTTTGAATTTAGCATTTGATCTATTGACATGTTACTAAAACTTAAGTTGACTATCCGCCACTCATGTGACTTTTAGCCTAATAATGTTTGATATATGAAAGAGTATGTGTAAGGCAAAAATCTCACATTAAAAGACAATATTTCTCAAGTAAAGTTTGAATAAAAAAAAAAAAAGACTCATACATTGAAGTTAGTTTTTAGATATACATTTGGGTCTTCTAACACTTTAATATTTTTTTTTGGTAGAAATGTAAGTTTGTATTAATAAAAAGTAGTGTATAAAAACATAAACGTATACATTGTACTACAAAAATTACCAAAACTATGAAAAGATAGAGGTTGAAAGTTTTCAAATCTCACTCAAAATGACATTTCTTTATGAAGATTTTATATTTTGGAACAAAGAAACTCTTACTCGTATAGTTTTCTTTACTTTAGCTAATAAAATTGGAATGTCAACTACTCTATTTTAAAATTGTTTTCTGTTCTATTTTTTCCATATACAATAAATGTAAGCTAAAAAAGATATATTAAGAAGTTTTGCAGTTAAATTATTTCCTTTAGTTGCTATAATCATCCATTGTAGTTCTTCATTTTATTCTCCAATATAACATTGAATTCCTTTTTGAGTAAGGATAAACTTTCAAACCATCATTGTCAAACGGCATACTAAAAAAATATGACTCTTGTTTTCTACTTAAGATTGAAAAAAGTCATAGTATAGGTTAACTGAAGGAAATTATTGTACCATTTTTTCTATTGTAGAAAGTCAATCTTGACAAACTAACAATTCAATGAAGTTATGTTTGCAAATGTTATAAGTCCAAATTAAATCATACCAATTCACTTTTTTATTAATTGGTTAAAGGTCTTTATAAATTTCTTTGTAACAATAGGTAAACCTATAAAGAATCAAGGTAAGTGTAAACCTTAGTTTGAGAAGATCTCTTCAACTCCATATTATGAAACCTTTGGTACCAAGCTGCATTATTGAAGTTCTTTTAGATTTTGTATTTTGAATCCACTCGATCTATAATGAAGCATCTAGAAGATTGATGAGATTCTAAAGCATACATCCCCAAAAGGATTTTATCCTAAAATTTAATATTCAGTAACCCTAGTCCCCCTTCTTTTTTTGGTAAGCAAATTTTTTGCTAAATAACTTTGTGAGAGTGTTATGTATTTGTACTACCTGCCCATAGGAAGTTCTTGATTTTTTTCTCAATTTCATAAATAGTTTGTTTCGGTAGTAAAAAAACTTGCATCCAAAATGTACATATAAAAATTAGGACTAATTATTGCCAACTATAACCTTCCTACAAAGTTAAGATATTTCATTCCCCAACCTTTTATTTTTTCAAATATTTTATATGTTAAACCTTTGCAATCAGTATGACTAAATCCTTTTGTAATCGAATAGGGAGTGTACCTATAAGAAAATGTGAGTGATCTAGAATAAGAAGTTATTCTTGTTCTGATAACCCTAAAAAGAACATTTGACACTTACTTGGGTTGTAATGTAGACCAGTAAGTTCACCAAATTCTTTCAAAGCTTCTAAAATATAGAGTACTGAAGTTATATCTCCATGAGAGAAAAGAAACAAATCATTAGCGAAGCACAAATAAATAATTTTTTTAGCTTTACAGTGCCAATGAAACTTAAAAACCAATGTAGAGGTCTTTGTAATAATAATTCTATTAAGTATCTTCATAACCAATATAAATAAATATGAGGAACAATGAGTCATCTTGTCTCAATTTGTTGGTACCTTCAAAGTAATCTACATGCTTTCAATTGAAATTAATTAAAAATCTTGTTATAGTAATACACTCACCTATAAGGTTAACTAAGTATTGGAGAGTATTAATAGCTTTCAAAACTCCTAATATTGTTTCCCACTTATAGTAATATACTCACCTATAGTAATACTTCAATATTTGTATTATTTTAGATTATTGTAAACAATAAATTGGTAAGAAAGTTAAAATTTTTTGTTTCCGATTGATTAGCAAATTCACAATGGAAACCACAATAACAAATTGACGCACATTACTTCCATATTAAATCTTAAAACTACTATAAACATTTAAAGGACTTGAATTTGGTATCAAGGTTATCTTTAACAAAGCTGAAAAGAAATTTTGCTATCCGGTTTGAATAAATGCACCAAGATCATTTAAATGAACCCCCAAATTCATTGATTTCTTTCCATTAAAGAAATTCATCTTCAAGCAAAAATGGTGTTTTTAGAAGATGCAATTCAAAATGTCTAGCGACAAAGATTGAATAGTTGAAAAGCACAAACCATTAATTAAAAAAAATAATTGAAAAATAATTGGATAGAAACATAATTACCAACTTTTTTGAAAAATTTGCCCCCTTCACTTGGTAATCTATCGGAAATCCAGTTCTATTTGATAGGATTTCTTGCTGAGTGTAGGAGAAAACAAAGCTAAATTCTTTAGATTTTTAAAAACTTAACCACATAAATGTATATAATAGATATGTGTTGAAAATAAATAAATAAATAGAAAGAGAAAATTGAAAATAAAAAGTTAATTTCTGAGAGTTTCTGTTTTAAAAGGCCATACGGGCTCGAGATTACAATGCCCATCAAAATAGGCCTTAAGGTCATGTCTTTATCCTATTTATAACCAATGGGCCTTTACCCACCTAACCGCGAAGGGCAATCCAATAACATGTGAAGTTTATCTGTCATAGCATTTGAAGTTCATGCTATCCGTTACATTACGCGACCTCCATATACTAATCTTCCTCTCACATTAAAAGCATTTAATGGACTACTATTATCGGAGTATGATCAGGATCTCACATTTAAAGCATTTCCAACGAATTCATATAGTATCGGAGTATGATCTTTCTGACTTTTCATGGCCTTTTAATCTTTTTGTTTCTCCCTTCCTCCCTCCCTCCCTCCCTCCCTCCGATTGATGCTAATTCAGGCCTTTTTAATCTTTCTATTATTTCCTTCTTTATAAGTGCTGATGCTCTAATTTTAGCCTTCTTAATCTTGCTCTTATTTCCTTCTTCCTCATTCCCTATCCTAATTCTGGTAAGTCTTCAATTTCTTATCAAGTCCTTAGTTTCTACAAATTCTAGGTGTGTTTATCTTCTCTCTTCTTTTCCCCCCTTTAAGCGACTTTGGGTAGATTTTCCAGATCATTTTATCTCTTCTATTTTTCTACTCTCGTCTCAATTTTGATATAAAATTACTTTTCATTCATTTCTCAGCATTATTTTATAGATCTTTAAGTGTTTCCATAAATACATCCCAATGTTTTTTTCCTTATGAATTCCTTGATTTCACTTATGAAGTTGACACAATCTTCTCCATAAGAAATATTATGTTATAGGAGGTTGAGAAGATTGTGTTACTTTTATGTGTGAATACACTTGGATGTATTCTACTCAAATTTAATCTAAAAGGGACCAATGCTCAATAAAAGTATCCTATTCAACTTTAATATTTATTTTCTTATTTATTCCAATGACTTAGGGATTTTATAAATAAAAATTTTTAATATTGTTGAAAACCTAGAATAATGTTTACCCTGATATCTTTTGATAAGATTCAAATGTTTATCCTATTCAACTTTGACAAGAGGGAGTTTTGTTGTGCAATCTATTATTTGTAGTTGGACTCCAAGGGGAGTTCATCATGTGCTTTGGGCTTCCTTACTTTTCCTTCCTGCTTCCCATAAAATGACTTCTAAAAGATAAGCAATTGGGTCCTTAGCCCAAGCAAAGATTCCTCTAATTGTTGTTGGGTTTTATGGCCTAACAAGAAGGGGGGGTTGAATTGTTATTGTACTGAATGCCCTTTTTTTTGTTTAATATCTAATAATAATAACTTTAACAACTTGTATAATAATATGCAATCAAACAGGAATATGTAATCAAGGAAAGAACAAGAAAGTAGACACCCAATTTACCACGGTGGTTCGGCATTCTATCTTAGAGTCCTACGTCCACCCTCTTCTCCTTCAATCAAACTGATTGAAGTCCCCTTTACTCAATCTGATTAGGAGAAAACGTTCTCCCTAATCCAACTAATCCCTTCTCCAAGGAATTACCACGTCCGAATACAAATAATGATCAAAAGATCATATACAATAGCAAATCCCCAAATAATATGTGAATGTATGGGATATTGCTGATCAAAGGAGCTATTCAAACAAATATATCAAGATACAAAGCTCCTAATACGAAATCCCCAAATTGGTGAAATTGGTTAAATTAGGGTTTCGAATTTTCCTCAAGATTTATGTGCAGAGAATGTTTATAAGTGAAATCAGCACATAAATAATGTTATACAAGCTATAATTGATGATATTATCAAAGATTAAACCAAATAATCGAATATCACCGAGAGCTCGTAAACCAGGAAATGATGTATAATATCGAATCATATGGTAAGTAAGTTGAGCAGATTATCTTCACAAAGAAAAATGCTTCAAATAAATGTTTTTCATCAATCATTACCTTCACGAACACATCTCCTTTAAATAGAAACAAATCTAGGGTTTTCTATTTGAGTCAAACCTAAACCATAGCCTTCTATCCGTTGGGAATAGTAGACTGTCCATCAAATCAGCTTCATTTCACCCTTTTGATTCAAAATCTGACCGTTCTAACAACCTATCTCCTCCAGATTCATCCCGTTGAAGCTTCGGTGCTTGAGAGAGACGAAGGTAGTGTTAGGGTGAAAATGACGCGGCTAGGGCTTGACCCCTCGAGAGATAAACGTCTCTTATGTGCCCTTAAGTGAGACAACGTTGTAACCAACAAACATATCAAGGAAGGTTCTGGTGTGATCGAGACGACACTATAATGGAGACCTCTGATGATGACCAATGCGACACCGTATTGGAAACGGGATCATGCGGGCTGACGTGAACTTGGGCCGCACCTATGTTCTCATAGTCCAACAGCCATAGTCCAATCCAGTAATACTATGTATTCAGCATGTATACCCGGTCCAATATCAACATGGTCTAATATCAATACATTTATAATGTATTGCATACATTGAATTTAAGCTCATATATTGTTCCTGCAATTTCACCAAACCAAGTATCATATTCCTAAAATATATTAAAGTATACTTCATATTTCTTGAGAAAATATTTAAGTAAATAATATATTTAAATAATCAACATATATTTGAAAATATATAACAAATACTTTAAAAGTATATTTTATGAGAGAATGTAGGAATCCGGTTATTTTATAATATCATTAATTGATATTATAATTTGTACACCTTTTACTTCCTATAGTTTTGCTTTTTGCACATTTAGAAAAACATATTTGGAGAATTGATATTTTCAAGAAGATATTTTCAGTCACAACAAAACCCTATTTTCCAACAATTGCCATATAGTTCACCTTCGAATAGCTGAGTACTTTCATTATCTTGTGTGAGGCCTCGAGAGCTGGACCTTCTGATTATGTTCGGCACTTGTAATACATGCACCCTGCCATCACCATTCTCTTCACAAATGAAGGGCACTTTGTCTTTTTTGTTTTCAGAAGTGGCATTTTTATTAGTTCCACATGTCTTTCTCCATAATTTTGCCTCTTGACGTCTCTGTTGTATTTGTCTATATTGCCCAACCAGCCTCTGGCATAAGTTAAGATCATGGCCTATCATATGAATAAGTGCAATCTCTATTACTTGGATAAGATGAAGCTGTGTTTGGATGACCTGAAACTGTCAAATCCAAGTGACTCAGATCGTGAATTGGGTTTCTGTTTGGGCTTTAGTGTCTAGGCCTACCTTTCGTTTGTAGGCTTTTTTTTTGGGCTTAGCCTCCATTGTGAGTCTATCTTTTATTTATGGGCCTTTGCTTTTTTCCTCCACTTTTTCTGGGCTTTTGCTTCCTATGCTTCTCTATGTGGGCTTTGCTTTTGTACTTTTCTACATGGACTTTTATTTCGTCGTAGGCTTTGTTTCTTGTGCGTATTCCTTTGGGTTTTATTTTTGGGCTTCTCTAATTTTTGTGAGTGTTGTTTCTTAGGCTTATTTGTCTTGTGGGCTTTTGATTATTGGGCTTTGTCTCTCCAGTCGGCTTGTACTTTTCGAGTGATTCCACCTTTTATGGGCTTTTCTTCTTGGCCTCATATTTATTTATGGACTTTTTAATGGATTTTTCTTTCTTGTTGGGCTTTTGTTTCTTGGACTTCTATTCTTTTGTAGACTATATTAATTTCTACGATATAATCAATTGTGGAACATCTCTTTTACAAATTCTTTTATTCACCTTTAGTTTTTTTAATAAATATTTTACTTCATTTGTCAATATGTAAGAAGTGGTGGGATAGTTCATAGTTCTTTTCCCTTAAAGTAATTCACTTTCTTCCTTAAAACTTGTTTATAAAAAGAGCACATATTTATATAAAAAAAATACATCAATATATTATAATCTAGGACACATATTAGACTTTAATATGCCCCATTGTCTTAAACATGGAAAAATACTTCTTATAAGGACCTAATTTATATGCAATGAAATGTCTCACTTGGATTTTGATACTATATTAAAGAGTGAAGTCATACTTAAAAATTGATTTCAAAGTAAAGAGTTTTTCCTTCTTATAGTAAGGATTTTAAAATATTATAACAAATGTATGATTACATTTTTGGATCTAAACAACCTAGAAGACAAAAATCTTAGTTTAACTTTATGAGGGTGCTTGCATTGTCACATGTTTATCCATGCAAATATTGCAATGGAATGCTTTTAAGTGAACATTTTCATACAATAATTTACTTTCAAAAATCATCTCCACCCTATTGCTTTTAATGTTTTATGCCTAAATTTTTTACTATGAGTTTTTTTTTTCAGAGTTGTTTTACTTTTGAAGTCTTATATGTTGAATCTTCCCTTGTCCCATTGTGATTCAACAAGGTGGAAGTTTTCAAAGCTGGCAAGGACGTGGAAGAACAAAAATGTATTAGTGGGTAGTATTGGTAGGGAATCTGTGCACCAAAATTTGAGTTTGGAAAATCAATGAACCTAGCTTATTATAAAAGAATTCACTAATTGCAACGGCACCATTTTGGCAAAGGAATGTGAATCTTGACTGGGTCTGCGTGGCTTCATAGACTGGGCTTTTTAGTCAACTCCTTGCTTGCATTATACAGCCTGGTCATGAGGGAATATTAAGTTACAATATACATGAGCATATTTGCTATAAAAAGGAAGGCAAGATATTTGAATCAATTTTTTTTTAAAATTTCATTATATTCCCTCATTAATATTATAAAAAAACTCATAATGTCCAACATAAAGAAATTTTGGAAACTCAATTCTTGGACAATTACTGTTGCACCTAAAACCTAGATCATATTTCCTTTATCAAAACCGGTTCAAGGACAAAACTAAAGATTTTACAATTGAATAGCCGGTGCGCTTACTCACTATGATGAGTGGGAGGTCACAGCACGCTGAAGGACAGAAAAATGATTGTTAGTAAAAGTAACAAGTGAAAATCAAGCAAAGCATATCTCAATTTATTCATAGATATATGCAAAGAGTAAGAAATAAAATAAAGCAAAATAAAATAAAAATAAAGGGATAAAGTTTCGAATATTATACAAATAAAACACATAAAATTATGATATACAAACATAATCAAATTATAACGAGAGACACAAAAATTTAAGATGCCGTGCTTCTATTTGTGCTTTTGTTTCTCGAGGTTCTCTTTATTTATGGGCTTCTATTTCTTGGGCTTACCACCGTGTGTAGGCTTCTGGCCTTAGCATCATTTATGGTCTAGTGTTTCTCCTCTTTTTCAGGCTTTTATTTCTTGGGCTGCTGTTTCTTTATGGCTTTTTGCTTTTGGAGCATCTCTTTCTAGGCTTTGCTTATTGGACTTTTCCTTGTGGGCTTTGTTTATCGGCTTGTTCTCTTTATCGGGCTTTCATTTTATTGTTTCTATTCATTTGTAAGCTTTGTCAGGTTTCTCTTCCTTTGTTGGCATCTGTTTATCAGGTTTCTATTCCTTTGTGGGCTGTATTACTTTTTATTGGCGGCTTCTTTTCAATCCGTATCCATATAAGACTAATAATTTTCTGATACTTTTAACTAATCTTGTCTAGACATAAAAAAAGGGATAATGCCAAGTTCTCACATCGTAGATGTAAGTTGTCAAGTTCTTGCTTATTTCTATCTCTTTTTACAAGGGATAATGTTAAGTGGATGCTAGAAGAATCTGTAATTTATGTAACATTTATTTCTTTTATCCAATTAAAATTAAATGTATAGTAGTAATACTTTTAATTGACCTTTAAAATAAGAAGAAAATTAAGAGGTTTATTTAGGTGGATTATAAGATTAAATCTTTCTTGATCATTTATGCATATCTCTCTTGATTGTTCATATTAGTATTAAGAATGACTATAATTCTTCTACTAGGACTTGTCACTAAATAAATGGATACTATTCATTTATAGGACCTATCATATCAAAAATAAAAGTAATATGAAAGATACATTATTTAAAATGTCCCCTCCTATTGATCATGAGAGGAATAGTCTCCAACAATGATACTTTTATTATAATCAATAATTACACTATTTGTTCTAGCTCAAAAAACTCTTAAATTATTTTTGCAGTTTTGTGTCTTTAGAATTTTCAGGGGTCATATTTTTTAATCAATCCATAGTAATTTAGTCTACACTGATCCATATTAATCAAAATAAACACTTAAATCCACAACTAGTGAGAAGCCATGCCTACATAAATTGTGACAATAATAGTGCTCATTTCAGACCTTTTCACCTAGATTGGCAGAAGGATTCTTCACGGTCTTGCTGCACCAATTTACTAGAGTTTTAATGCCGGTACAATCACCTAAACGAGGCATAAAAAACATCTTATGGTGCAGTTGAATAAATGCAAGAAGAAAATTTAAGTTATTTTTCAAGCGACTCCATCATTTATTTTCTTAAAAAAAGAACTTCTTCAGCAAGCAAAAAAATTATCTTCACAAAAAGGTAACTAGAATTGTTTGTGGACAAAAACGAATAGTTGGGCAAAGAAATAAATTAAAAAATTTATATCTAGTTGCCTTTGAAAAGAAGAGCTAAATTGAACATATTACTCCATAAAATATTCTACTATAGTGATCTACCAACACATTAGTGTAAACCTATCCACATTAGTTTACATCTATCAGTGTAAATTGATTCATATTGATAAAATGAACACATTAATTCACAAAAATGGAACGCTACGCCAAATGACATAAACTGCTACAGTTACCATGCAGCCACCTTTAAAACAGTCGTTCCTACCAGCAGTTATTGACCGAGTTCCACGTTTCTTGTTAGTAACATGGTCGTAATAGAGCATATCATATTAGTCACTGAAGGATACAAGCAAAAACTAAAAAAGAGGACTAAGAAACACAAAAGAATGATTAAACAAGACATTTTCTTTTACACTAGCTTTTGACCTAGAACCAGTCCAAAAGGACCGTTTAGTCCGATTATCAATTCTACTTAATTAGTTTAGGAAACGAACGTAAACCACTGTTTTGGAGATTTTTTTTCACTGATGGTCTGAAATTTTTGCCTGTATTAACGATCCCCCACTATGGTCATGCATAAAGCAGATGGCTTGGTAGAGAGATACATGGCTTACAGTTGTAGTATAGTATATTCCGACAGTGATTCAAACCATTCCAGGCTAATGACACTAAGTCAGGTGCTAGCCTAGCTCTTCCAGTACGACACTTCGCCTTTGGCCTTCGTCCTTCGTCCTCTTTACACTTAGTTCGTCGATCCTCTCAATTTTCTTATCCCGTTAGAGGATTGTTGTCTTACCTTATCTTTCTTGCTCCTCAAAACATTGAAAAACTTGGTTACGTGAACCGAAGGTTAGGCTGACTACGAAGTAAAGTATAGTGAAACAACATGGAAATATTAGAAGAACATAAGAGTTTGGTGGGTTCTATGGTTTAATTTTATTAAGTGAGTGGAAATGTGAAAATGTACTCATGAAAAACAATAAACTGGAGGTTAGTAAGAGATGTAAGTGCAAGAAAAACAAATATAAAATGAAGTACAAAGGTGAAACAAAGACAATAAAAGGAGTAGAATGGATTTCATGATCGTAGGGCCATTGGCCCTACTACAATTACACAAAGCCAAACATAGTTTTGATGTTGTGATTGATTAGATTGAATTGGGATTACATGAGGCTTGCATATTTATAACAAAATGCAAGAAGTCATTTTCTATCAAATAGCTTGGCCTTTACGCCAATGCTACTTAGTTTCCTACAACCTTCCTTCATATTGTCTTCAGGTCTGGTTTGTATTTGGTTCTTCATTTTTCTTCTTTGAAGCTTCTTTGAAACTTTCTCTTAGTTTTTTTGATCATACTAGATTCTTCTTTTGAACTTGATCTTCTTTTGGAGTGTTGATTGGGCATAACCCCTTTCACGGGTCATGCACTTCGCACTTCACAACAACTTCCAAGCATTTTCTTTGGAGTGTTGATTGGGCACAACTCATCTTCCATGGCAATTCTTATAGGATCAATAACTTTAACAATATTAACCACTTAGTAAGCATGTCACCTAGCAAGAATCTATCCCTAAGTGCACTTGATGGGATTTGAATATGAGACATTGAGATTAACTTTGATATCAATCGTTACTAACTCAAACACTAAACCAAAAAGCTTAGGCTTATTGATTGGTAAGCCAAAAAGCAGCAACACATCCATAAGTTTTAGTTTCTATGAAATCCTACTATTGTTTGGATTTATATATTATGTTTTATTTGTTACACTTCAAAAAAATAATTAATTTTTACATAAACAACATATTAACCTTAACCATATACGTGATTAAAAATTAGGTTGGCGTGACTTGACTTGGTTAATAAAAATGACCAAGAAGGATAGGCAGTGTGTTGGAGGCACTTCTAAGCAAGAATTAATATTTACATAGTTTGAATAAGTCTTTTCTTAGCCCAATTGTGCACTAAAGCCATTTGAAGTTTTTTACTGGCCCTGGTTGTACGCATCTTGCCAGTCACTTCCAGCTTTTAGAATATTTTCGTCTGTTAGCTTGCCTACTTTCTCGGCCCCATTGCACTTGACCCTGACCAATTTGTCAATTGCTTTAAACATTTCTTTTGTTTGCTGGACTTTTGCGTTATTTTACCACTCCTTGAAGACTACTACTTGCTCTCCGGGAAAACAGATCTGAGAATTAGTTTAAACACGCCATTTGATGGCCCTAGAACACTTTTATAAGGCAGTTAGGTTTAGTACGAAGTATGAATGGAGATGAAAAAAAAAAAACGAGGTATAGAAGGTCGGGTGGCATAGCCCAAGCGTCGATGAGGAACGCAGATGCAACTTTTATTCCTTTGCTCATCAACTTACACCAGGCTTTTTACAATTGATCCAACTCATAATTATCTCGTGCATTGAGGACTGTACAAATAAGTAAAGAATGGACAAATAAAAATAACAAATAACTAGGCCAAGCCCTCGACAACGTAAATTTATACAGATAAAGATATTGTTTATGCAGCTTAAATCCCTATTATGCATAATACAACCTACAACGATCCAGAAGAATGAGCAAGAATTTCAATGCAAAGTTGCCCAAATTGGACAAATAGATTCCACTTTCAGGAACCGGTGAATCAGTGACTGATTATTGATTAATAGATAAGGGTCAGACATGTTTCGAAGAAAAATAAATGAGTTATGATAGTCGAAAGACATTATTACTGATGTTTAAATATATTAAATAACGTTAATATTATGTTACAACCTTAGAGGACTGAAATTCTAATCCTAAGGAACCCCTAGCCTGCGATTTCATTAGGCCAGGGTTTAACACCTTTCTCCCCCTCCTTGTCCATGCGTTCATGAATAAAAAAATAAAAAGAAATTATAATCCTAGGAATTTGCTGGAAAGGACAAATCTATGTCCGAGGACACAACCCGACGACGAGATCCGATGACTGCAGAAAATGAGATCCTATGTTCTGGTACCTCGGCATTTTGATTGCGCAGACGCGGTCCTCGGATCTTATAACCTGAGAAAAAGCGGGCAACTTCACGGTTTGGGGCCCCCAAAATTGATAACTACGGCCTGGGTCCCATCTCAAAGCTATGAGAGACGTGGTTCCAAGTCAAGGCTTAAGCGTTGTAGTAGTGTTTGTCTCCTTATTACGTCGGCCTTTGAATTTCCTTAATGAGATTGGTGCAGATTAGTCTAACCTGTTGTGACAGTCAAAAGTTGACATAATAAGCTAATACAGTGTAAATTAAAACCTGTCTTAGTAAGGGCTGTGCGATTTAAAAGATATTGTTATTATTGAATCCAATATCTGATTATTATTCAAATCGGAACATATATGTAAAGCAAGTTATTGTTCAAATCAAAACATATATATGGAGCAATAAGAGATTTGCATTATTATTTAAATCAAACATATATAAAAAATAGTAAATGTTTTGTAGCTCCATTAGTCTGAAGAAATTTTGCACCAGTGCAATTAATAATCCATTAGTATTAGTATACTTGCAACATGCCCTCATTCCTTGCACTTTAAAAGTTTAACTTTTCTCTTTGGAGTTCAAAGAGAACGGCGTCCGTTAGATGAGCACAAGCGAAAAAATAGTGGTCCATAAGTGAAAAAGACAACACACTCAACAACATAGTGCTTAATTATTAATCCAGAAAATTCTACAACACATTATTCCACACTGATCCAGAACATATTAGTCTAAACTGATCCACTCTGATCTAAATAAAGATGATTATCCTCAACAATATGAGAAGCCAATGTCCAATTAACTCTGATAGTTACATTGTCCGCTTAGTTTTTTTTTTCTTATCCTCCAGTGGAAATGTGTTCTTGGCGGTGTTGTCGCCCCCGGTTACGACACCTACCATGCCGGCACCCGTAATGTCCGGTTTGATATCGTAGTCTGATTTGTGGTCGCCACCTTGGCTTTTCAGGTTCGTGCCAGGGATGATTCCAATTTTTCCTGTTCAATTTAAAATACTTATAAGAAAATGTCTATTGTTAAAGCAATTAGGAAATTCATAATGAAAATAAATAATAAACTAAAGACTATTACTTCTAAGTTACATCTTAAAACTGTTATAATATTTTTTTAAAAAGTTAATTTTAACACTAGAGTTATACCTAAAAAGGCTTTAAAGGATATTATATTACAGTTGAATAAATAAATTAAGAACATTTAAATTATTCCTTGATCAACTTGACCTTTTATTTTTTCAGTGAAAGAAATTTATCTTCAGATATAAAAAGTATTATATTCAATTCCAGCAGCACATAGTCTACACTTATCCGCATTGATCAAAATAAACACACTAATTCACAACTAGGAAAAAACCACGCCCAATTACGTAGAATTGCCACAATAATAGTGCCCGATTTAGACTTTTGTACCTTCAGTATCACGGTCGTTCTTAACGTTTATCCCTGCTGCTACACCTAACTTGCCGGCACCATAAAGATCGGGATGGATATTGTACCCTGAACGTGATCCTTGATCTTTAATGAATCCGTTTGGACAATGTCCATCTGATCAAATTAGAATGATTTATAAGAAAAAATTTACTCTTAAAGGAATCAGAAAATTCACAATGGAAATAAATAATAAATTAAAGACCACTACTTTTAAATTAAATCTTAGAAGAGAGTTAATTTGAACACCAAGGTACTACATACAGAAGCTTTAAAAGGATATTATATTGCAGTTGAATAAATGAACTAGAACATTCAAATTATCAGTCAATCAGTACAACCATTTATTTTTTCAGAAAAAAAAATCATCTTTAGGTAGAAAAGTATTATGTTCTTTTATGTTGATTCACCGACAAGTAGTCTACGTCAATCCACAGCAATTTACTCTACACTGATCCACATTGATTAAAATAAACACACTAATTCACAGCCAAAGAGAAGCCATGCCAGTTACGTGAATTGCAACAATGATAGTGCCCGTTTTAGACCTTTTACACGCGGAGGGGGAGCAGAGTTCTCAACGGTGTTCGTGCCCCCAGTTACAATAGCTACCATGCCAGCACCTTTAATTGTGGGATGGATATCGTAATTCAAACCTTCTTCAGGGCTAACATATTTGTCTTTGGGGAACTCAAGTGTATTACCTGTTCAAGTTAAAATGGTCATAAGAAAATGTTTATTGTTAAAGCAATTAGAAAATTCAGGATGTAAATAAGTAATAAATTGAAGATCATTACTTCTAAATTAAAATTTAAAACTATTATAATCTCCGAAAGAAAGTTTATTTACCAAAAAAAGCTTTAAAAGGATATTACATTGTAGTTAAATAAATAAATTAAAAATATTTAAATTATTCCTCAATCAGCTGAACCATTTATATTTTCAGAGAAACAAATTCATTTTTAGGTAGAAAAGAGTATTATATTATTCTACACTGATCCACCAACAGCATAGTCCACGTCGAAGCATAACTAGTGAGAAGCGATGCGCAATTACGTAAGTTACAACAATAATAGTGCCATTTAAGACTTTTCACCTTGAGAGGTGTTCTGAACCTTGTTCGTGCCCTTATATAGCGCACCTACCACACCGGCACCTATAATTTCAGTATTCATCTTGTAAATTGCAGTTGACGTACTCGTATGACCTTTGCCATCCTTAACAGTGTTGTTTTCGTCAAAGAAGATTTTAACTTGTTGACCTGTTCAATTTAAAACGTTAATAATTTTTTTTTATTGTTAAAGCAATTAGGAAATTCACAATGAAAATAAATAATAAATTATATACCGTTACCTCTAAATAAAATTCTAAAATTACTATAACTTCTGAAAGGAAGTTAATTTTAGCATCAATGTGATCTAAAAGAGATTTAAAAACATATTACATTGCACTTGAATAAATGAATTAAGAACATTCAAATTATTCTTCAATTAGCTTGACTATTTATTTTTAAGAGAAAGAAATTCATCTTTTGATAGAAAAATCTTGTAGTGCAGTTGAATAAATTCATTAAGAACATTTAAGTTATTTCTTAATTTAGTCAATCATTTATTTTCTCACAAAAAAAAATTCATCATCAAGCAAAAAATTATATTTAAAAAAATGTAACTAGAATTTTTTGTTGAAAAAAAAATATTTGGGGAAAAAAATAAATTAAAAAATTTATATCTAGTTGCCTTTGAGAAAAAGAGCTAAATTGAACATATTACTCCATACTGATTTATTATATATTCTACAATCACGTTAGTCTTCACCCATCCACAGCACATTAGTGTAATTTGCGACAATAATAGCATCCATTTTAGACCTTCTCCGCGCTCTTTTTGGACAGTTACTATGCAGCCACCTTTAACGCGGTCCTTGCTGCCAGCTTTCACAAACTGCGTTTCCCGTTTTTCGTCAGTAAAATGACAATAGTATAGCAAATCATATTAGTCACTGAAAGATACGTGCAAAAACTAACAAAGAGAATTAAGAAACACAAAAGATTGATTAAACAAGAAATTTAAATTTAGCGGTAGAAATTTGTGGCGAAGGAAGGCCAGAGGCCCTAAGGCAAGTGCTCAGTGATACAATATGTAGGATTTAACCGCTTTGATGGCGTAGACGGCGAAAAGGCTGGTGGATCTAATCGGGTAGAAGAAGTGTTAGACCAGATCTATGGGCCTCAAGAAAAGTAAGACTAGATCCAAGGTATAGAAGCAGAGGCAGGCCAAATCCATGGGCTGGTTAGTTTGGTAAAACTGGCTGAACCAGGCATATTGGTGAGGCGGTCAACCAATTGGTCGCACCACCTGTAAGGGCTGGGCAGGTTGCCTAACCACTCTAAGAGTTAAATAGTGGGATCGGCTTTCGGCAAAAGATTTGATGACAAAGGGACCACACATATGGGCTTGATGGTGGAGGGGGAACCAGATCTAAGCACTGCAGGTAGGCCTCGGCTGCCGAAGTCCCTTCCTCTTTTTAACCCCTCATTCTGTGGCCCCCGCGTAGCAACTCCGCACTCAGTAAGCATGTCACCTAGAAAGAATCTCATCCTAAGTGCACTTGATGGGATTTGAATACGAGACATCGAGATTAACTTCGATATCAATCGTTACTAACTCAGACACTAAGCCATAAAGCTTAGGCTTATTGACATGGTGAGCCATTTTTCAATTGGATCGTAACCGATGGTGAGTGAAAAACTGTATGGTTTAACCGTGAAAAGGACTAAAGTTAAGTGCTTAAGGGCAAAATTAACTAAACTAGTGAATTTGAAGGACGGAGGAGCTCACTTTTGAGGGGTTTAAGGCCAAAATAATAAAGATATCAAAATTGAATGAAGTAATGCAAATGCATAATAACATACAATTTGGGTTGCCATTTCTAAAGGACAAACAAACAAATGGAAGAGCAATTGGTTTGCTTGAAGAAGTAAGGAGAAGGACAATCCCTAAGGGGGTTTAAATAGATAGGACAGGATGTAATCAAAATAAATAATGCATGAACTACAAATTAAAAAGACTAGTTGTTTCATAAATGACGTGTTGACCATAGTATACACGCAATTAGTGATTAGTTAGAGATGATCCAAATGTGGTTAATAAAAAATGACCAAGAAGAATAGTTGGTAGGTTAGAGACAGTCATATGCAAGAACTAATATTTACATTGTTTGAATGAGTCTTTTTTCACTCGAGTTGTGCACAAAAGCCATCCAAGGGGAAGTTTGTTTTACTTTCCCACGACTAAACAATAGATTCCTTATTAAATTACCACGTGATTAGTTTTCAATCTGACAACTCACTTTGTGTCCAAAGTAAAACAGGCACATTCAACAGCAGCCCAAAGTAAGGTTAAAACAGGTTGTTTGCTGGACTTCAATGTTAATTTACCAATCCTTGAAGACTTTTACATGCTATCCGCGTGAAACGGCTCTGAGAATAGTTTAAAAGCCTCATCTGATGGTTCTAAAAGACTTTTATTTTGGGTTAAAGAATTTTTCAGAAAACAACCTTTTCTAGCTAGGTCTTCCTCAAAACAAGAACTTAGTTCCTTTCAACTTCATTAGGAAATTTTATTTAATCCATTTAAGAATTTTTCACCGTAGAGGTTGGAGTGTCCTCAACCTTGTTATTGCCCCCATATAGTATGCCTATCAAGCTGGCACCTCTAATTTCGGTATTCATATTGTAATTTGCATCTGATATAGTCCCACGACCTCGGCCACTAGTGCGTTCCTTAACTTTGTTGTTTTTGTCATGGAGGATTTTAATTTGTTGATCTATTCGATTTAAAATGTTCATCAAAATTGTTTATTGTTAGCGCAATTAGGAAATTCACAATTAAAATAAATAGTATATTATATACCGTTACTTGTAAATAAAATCTTAAAAGAATTTTAACATCAATGTGATATCTAAAAGAGCTTTAAAAGATATTAAATTGCACTTAGTTAAAAGAATTAATTCTACAGAATAATTAAATTTCATGGAAGAATCCTTAAATCAAGATATAACACTTAAACAAAAGTAAAAGCACAATATGTGAAAAGATGTTTTGGAATTCAATAAATATATGTACAGGACTAGACCTTATTTATAGTAATGAACAAGATCTCTAGCCTAGGAAAGAAAATAACTACAAAAATAATAGTCAACTATTACAATTTAAGAAGACATTTGAAAATACAAATTCAGAGTTATCTTGGTTTGGAAATATTAAGATAATATTCCAACTTTGAATTTATTGTGTGTGAATTGATTTGAATTTTGAATGTGACGTCATCTTGTTGATTCTATAGTTAGTGGCCTAATTCATCCTAAAAGAAAGAATGCCTTTATCAATACTTAGGTCATATTACTTAAGAGTTTATATTTGAAGGGTAATGTTCATGTTTCAAAATTACATCAGTACTTTTAATAAAAGGTATACATATTAAAATCGAAATAATAAAAACAAAGGATAGTACAAACCCAATTTTACTTTATAAGCATAGACCGGTTGGTATCAAATAAATAATAATAATTATTAAAAAAAAAGGCCCCATCGTTTATGCTCACCCAACCATGAACATTGTGCATGATGTAAAAGGAAAATACGAAATTATATTTATCCAAGGACATGATGAAGAAAGTTAAGATCAATTTTTTGAAGTAGAAAAAATTTTATGAGGACTTTCTCTAATTAATTTATATTGTGATTTCTATCAGTTCCATGTTAAAAATAGAAGTATCTATTTTTTTAATGTATATGGACAAGGTTAATTTAGAAGACTATTTTTGCTCATAATAAAATAAAATAAATAGATTTGTTTGTAAAACTCTTAAGATATCTTTTTTAACTTACATTTATTAGATATGAGCTAAGAGCAATAAAAAATAATTTCAAAACAAAACAGTTGATACCCTAATTCTATTAGCTAAAGTAAGAAAAATTGTATAAGAGAGAGTTTTTTTATTTCAATGTATAAAATTCTCATAGAAAAGTATCAGTTTGAGTGAAATTCGGAAGCTTCTAAACTTCTATGTAGTTTTTATAATTATAGAGTAGATGTTCTTATATTTATGTACATTAATTTTTATAAATGTAAACTTATACTTTCATGCACAAAAAAAAGGAAATTCGATTTGGACAGTCAGTAGGAAGAAGATTAACTAAGGTTGTTTTGCTGGAACGGCACATCAGGCTTCAATCCAGAGCCTACATCAATTAGAAATTGAAGGCATGTGCGTCGACTCAACCACTCCGGAGTGAAATATACATTGACTCATGCACAGTTAATTTACTCCGTGAGTTTTACTTTCTTGATATTAAACGACAGGTTGTCAGTCTGTAACTTGGCTTTGATGCCTTTTACACGTTTTCCACACTTACAATTTGTCCCTTACTTTACCGGTCAGGATACAAAAGTAATTTTTCTGGATTCTCCCATTAACAACTAACTCAACAAACAAACAAACAATAATATTTCTAGAATATCCTAACAAATAACTCTAGGGATTGATGTTTAACTTTATTTCTGACAAATGAACTCTGACACGGAATGATGACAAACCGATTTAGCCTTGGCTTACGCCAACGCCTACCCACACAGCCCCTCTCGTGCTCCCACGTTACAGATTAGTTTTTAATTGACAACTCACTTTGTATCTAAGCTTTTTTGTCCAAACCACTAGCCCAAATTTTAAAGTTATGGTATCACAGGTACGTAAATTCAGCGATAGCCAAAGTTAGAGTCGAAAGAGGAACATGACATCTATCCATTGCTTTAAATACTTTTTATAAGGAGTTGGGTATGAGTACGGGGTATAAAAGGAAAATACATATATATATATATATTACAATTGATTCTCTGCTTAATTTTCAGTAATATCAATGGACAAGTAATGTGGTAGGTCATATCAACTCCTTTTATTTGTACCTTTTAATTTTGATTTGGGTTGTTTTAACTTCTTCTTTCAAGACTCAATTTTTATTAATCAATCTGTTTCTAGGCATATTTTCCTCCAAGATTAGCTTATTCAAGCCGTTCTCTGTGGTGTTGATAACTTAATTAATGCATGAATTATAAACTAAAAAGACTAATTGTTACATAAACGACCTGTTGACCTTAGCTATACACGGGATTGACAGTTAGGTGAAAATGATTTTAAACGTTGTTAATAAAAAATGACCAAGAAGGTTGGGTGGTAGGTTGTGGTTATATGTTTAAATTAAGACAACCTATTATGCAGGAACTAATATGTAATAAACTGAATGAATCATTTTTTACATAAAAGTTGCGGACAAAATTATCTAAATTCTCTTATTTGCCTTTGTTCAACCCTCTTTCCAATCACTTTTCTAGTTTTTAGAAAAGTTTCTTTTGCTACCTTTACCACCAATTTCTTTTTTTATTTTATTTTTATTCCTGTCTCCATTTCCCTTGAGCCTTGAGCCTTGAGCGATTTGCTATCCTTTACTCTGGACAAACTTGGTGCTCCATAACTTCAGTGACTGTAGACGGGAATGGCTTCGTAGCGTTGTAACCCAATTCCCGGAGAGGCGATTAGTTACTGTCACTGACTGTAGACAGACGTGCTCAATTGGTTCATTGGTAAATTAAACCGGAAAAGATTAAGTTTGGTTCAAGAGCCAGCCGCGTAGACAGGCGATTAGTTACTATCAATGAAAAAATGACCTCATGGATTAGTCACTAGTGGAGGCTCGTCTCTTTGATGCAGAAGTATCGAATCTGACTTAAATACGCTTCAATCCCAGTTCATCTTAAAGCTCCTTTTCTTTTCTTGGCAGCAGAGATGTCAGGTTATTTGGTACTTGTTTCCTAACTTTTGGATTATCTCCTTTGATCTAGGCACCTAGGAGAGCGTTCAATTCTTTCCCATTTCTGGAATCATACCATTTGTCAGATTTTTCAAAAAGGCACAAGCTGTTGCAATTTGTTGTAAAGACTCTATAGGAAAGCATAGAGCAGCAACACATCCAAAAGTTTTAGTTTCTATGAAATCCTACTATTGTTCGAGTCTATATATTATGTTTTATTTGTTACACTTCAAATAAATTTAAAACAATAATTAATTATTACATAAACAACATATTAACCTTAAACATACACGTGATTAAAGGTTAGATTAACTTGACTTGACTTGGTTAATAAAAAATGACCAAGAAGGGGCGGTATGTTAGAGAAACTCCTAAGCAAGAATTAATATTTACATAGTTTGAATAAGTCTTTTCTTAGCCCAGCTGTGCACTGAAGTCATTTGAAGTTTTTTACTGGCCCTGGTTGTACGCATCTTGCCAGTCACTTCCAGCTTTTAGAATATTTTCATCTGTTAGCTTCCCTACTTTCTCAGCCCCATTGCACTTGACCCTGACCAATTTGTCAATTGCTTTAAACATTTTTTTTGTTTGCTGGACTTTTACGTTATTTTACCACTCCTTGAAGACTATTACTTGCTCTCCGGGAAAACAGATCTGAGAATAGTTCAGACACGCCATTTGATGGCCCTAGAACACTTTTATAAGGCAGTTAGGTTTAGAACGAGGTATGAATGGAGAAAAAAAAATAAGAGGTATAAAAGGTCCGGTGACATAGCCCAAGCGTCGATGAGGAACGCAGATGCAACGCTTATTCCTTTGCCCATCAACTTACACCAGACTTTTTACAATTGGTCCAACTCATAAATATCTCGTGCATTGAGGACTGTACAAATAAGTAAAGAATGGACAAATAAAAAAAACAAATAACTAGGCCAAGCCCTTGACAACGTAAATTTATACAGATAGAGAGATATTGATTACTTAACCAGGTTTCCCGTGTTATTGTTTTTGTAGCTTAAATCCCTATTATGCATTATACAACCTACAACGATCCAGAAAAATGAGCAAAAATTTCAATGCAAAGTTGCTCAAATTGGACAAAAAGATTCCACTTTTAAGAACCGGTGAATAATAGATAAGGGCCTGACATGTTTCGAAGAAAGATAAAATTCAATACTTAGAGTAAAAAAAAAGAAAAAAAAAAGTGCTTTCTGGTTTACTGAAAAATGAGTTTTGATGGTTGAAAGACATAATTACTGATGTTTAAATATATTAAATAACGTTAATATTATTTTACAACCATAGAGGACTTGAATTCTAATCCTGAGGAACCACTAGCCTCCGAATTCATTAGGCCAGGGGTTTAACACCTCTCTCTCCCTCCTTGTGCATGTGTTTATGAATAAACAAATAAAAAGAATATAATCCTAGGAATTTGCTGGAAAGGACACATCGACGAGATCCAATTACTGCAGAAAGTGAGATCCCATGTTCTGGTGCCTCGGCATTTTTTATTGCGCAGACGCGGTTCTCGTATCTTGTACACGGAGAAGGAGAAAGAGCGGCGAATGTTACGGTTTGGTATGTGCGGCAGGAAGTAATTAATTTTTTTATATATATTCAAGTTATGGTTATTATGTTTAATTTTGTTAGTATTAATAAAATTTGATAAAATATTATTTTAAAAAAAAATTCATGGTTTGGTGCCCCTAAAATTGATAACTGCAGCGTGGGTCCCATCTTAAAGCTTTGAGAGACGTGATTTCAAGTCAAGGCTTAAGCGGTGTAGTAGTGTTTTGTCTCCTTATTACGTCGGCCTTTGAATTTCCTTAATGAGATTGGTTCAGTTTAGTCTAACCTGTTGTGACAGTAAGAATTTGACATAATAAGCTATTGCAGTGAAAGCTAATACCTGTCATAGTAAGGGCTGTTAGAGTTAAAAGATATTATTATTATTGAATTCAATATCTAATTATTATTCAAATCAGAAATGTGTTGGAGACATAGGCTGTGAACAAACAGGACAATCATGGATTGAAGAAGATGAGCCAGTTGACAAGCCACAAGCGATTTTAGAGCAGCAAATTAAGAATCACCAAAAGCAATTTTTGGTCTATTGGAAAGGAAAGTCTCTAGTAGAAGCAACTTGGGAGGAGGCTAACAAGTTAAAGGCGTGCTTTCCAGATTTAAGCCTTGAGGACAAGGCTAATCTTTAAGGGGGTGGGATTGTTATGCGTACGTTAGGTTACTTGTTTGTGTTGGGTTGTAGCTTGTTAGTGGGCTTTTTCTGTGTAGACCCAAAGTAGAAGTGTAGGTGCTACTATGTAGAAATAGCATAGGAACATTATGGAAAAGGGCCTGGTTTATGTTCTTCATTGCAGTGAAAATTCAGTGAACAGGTTGGGGCTCTCTTTTGAGGTCAAATTGTTATGTTCTTCTTCATTGAGTGCAATTTCTTCACCATTCCTTGATGAAGACATGTCTGTCAGGATTTCATGCTCCAAGGTCCTATCACCAAGTCTAAAGCTGTTCAGGTTACTTCATACTAGCAACAGAAACGCTAACGTTGCAGCTCCATTTAGTCTGGAGAAATTTTGCACCAACACTTTTATCTAAAATTAATAATCCATTAGTATTAATCTACTTGCACTTTAAAAGTTCAACGTTTCTCTTTGGAGTTCAAAGAGAGAACAACGCACACTAGATGAGCACAAGCGAAAAAGTAATGGTCCATTAGTGAAAATGACAACACCCTCAGCAACATAGTGATTAATTATTAATCCACAAAATTCTACATCACATTATTCCACACTGATCCAGAACATATCAGTTTAAACTGATCCACACTGATCAAAATAAAGATTATTATCCTCAACAATATGAGAAGCCAATGTCCAATTAACTCTGACAGTTACATTGTCCGCTTAGTCTTTTTTCTAATCCCACATTGGAACAGTGTTCGTAGCAGTGTTGTCGCCCCCCCCTTACAACACCTACCATGCCGGTACCCTTAATGTCCGGTTTGATATCGTAGTCTGATTCCTGGCCGAAACCTTGGCCTCCAGGGTTTGTGCCAGGGATGGTTTTAATTTCTCCTGTTCAATTTCAAATAATTATAAGAAAATGTCTATTGTTAAAGCAATTAGGAAATTCATAATGGAAATAAATAATAGACTAAAAACTATTACTTCTAAGTTACATCTTGAAACTACTATAATATTTTAAAAGAAAATTAATTTTAACACCAGAGTGATACCTAAAAAAGCTTCAAAGGATATCAGATTACAGTTGAATAAATGAACTAAGAATATTTAAATTATTCCTTGGTCAACTTGAGCATTTATTTTTTCAGTGAAAGAAATTTATCTTCGGACATAAAAAGTATTATATTCATTTACACAATTCCTGCTGCACATAGTTTACACTTATCCGTATTGATCAAAATAAACACACTAATTGATGCGGATCCGCATCACTAATTCACAACTAGGGTATGCAACAATAATAGTGCCCAATTTAGACTTTTGTACCTTCAGTATCAGAAGCGTTCTTAACAGTTTTCCCTTTTGCTACACCTACCAAACCGGCACCAGAGAGATCGGGAGAGATATTGTAGTTTAAACCTGATTCTTCACCTTTAATGGGATTGTCATCAAAGTTTCTACTTGGTCCACCTGTTCAAATTAAAATGTTTATAAGAAAAAATTTACTCTATCAGAAAATTCGCAATGGAAATAAATAATAAATGAAAGAGCATTACTTTCAAATTAAAAGAGAGTTAATTTTAATAGCAAGGCAGTACATAAGAAGCTTTAAAAAGATATTATATTGCAGTTGAGTAAATGAACTAAAACATTCAAATTATTAGTCAATCGGCACAACCACTTGCGCTGATTCACCAACAAGTAGTCTACATCAATCCACCAGAATTTACTCTACACTAGTCCACATTGATCAAAATAAACACACTAATTCACAGCCAATGAGAAGTCATGCCAGTTACATGAATTGCAATGATAGTGCCCGTTCTAGACTTTTTTCACCTTGAGCGGAAGTAGAGTTCACAACGGTGTTCGTGCCCTCAACTATTATAGCTACCATGCCAGCACCTTCAATTTTGGGATGGATATCGTAATTCAAACCTGGTTTAGGTCTAACACATTTGGCTTTGGGGAATTCAAGTTTGTTACCTGTTCAATTTAAAATGTTCATAAGAATATGTTTCTTGTTAAAGCAATTAGAAATTCAGAATGTAAATAAGTAATAAATTGAAGACCATTACTTCTAAATTAAATCTTAAAACTATTATAATCTCTGAAAGAAAGTTAATTTATCTAAAAAAGTTTTAAAAGGATATTACTTTGTAGTTGAATAAATGAATTAAGAGCATTTAAATTATTCCTCAATCAGCTCAACCATTTCTTTTTTCAGAGAAAGAAATTCATTTTCAGGCAGAAAAAGTATTGTATTATTTTAAACTGATCCACCAACAGCATAGTCCACGTCGATGCATAGCAACTTAGTCTACAGTAATCTACTTTGATCAAAACAGACACGCTAATCCATAACTAGTGAGAAGCGATGTCCAAATATGTAAGTTGCAACAACAATAGTGTCATTTAAGACTTATTGACCTTCAGAGGTGGGGGTGTCCTCAACCTTGTTCGTGCCCCCCACATAGTACGTCTACCAAACCGGCACCTCTAATTTCGCTATTCACATTGTAATTTGCAGCTGATGTAGTCCCACAACCACGGCCATTCTCAACTTTGGTGTTTTTTCTGTCATGGAGGATTTTAATTTGTTGACCTATTCAATTTAAAATGTTTATCAAAAATTGTTAATGTTAAAGCAATTAGGAAATTTACAATGAAAATAAATAATAAATTATATCACGTTACTTCTAAATAAAATTCTAAAACCACTATAATTTCTGAAAGGAAGTTAATTTTAGCATCAATGTGATATTTAAAAGAGCTTTAAAAAGATATTACTTCACACTTGAATAAATGAACTAAGAACATTAAAATTATTCTTCAATCAACTTCACCATTTACTTTTTAAGAGAAAGAAATTCATCTTTTGATAAAAAAAAGTGTTATTATTTTACGCTGATCCACCAACACATAGTCTACACCAATCCTTAGCAATTTAATCTACACTGATCCATATTGATTAAATTAAACACCCTAATCCACAACTAGTGAGAAGCCATGCCTACAGAAATTGTGACAATAATAGTGCCCGTTTTAGACTTTTTCACCTTAAGTGGCAGAAAACTTCTTCACGTTGTTGCTGCACCAATTTACAAGAGCTTTAATGCCGGTACAATCAACTAGAAAAGGCATAAAAAATATCTTATGGTGTAGTTGAATAAATGCACTAAGAACATTTAAGTTATTTCTCAATCAAGTCCATCATTTTTTTTCTTAAAAAAATAACTTCATCATCAAGCAAAAAAATTATATTTTAAAAAATGTAACTGGAATTCTTTGTTGACAAAAATAAATAGTTGGGCAAAAAATAATTAAAAAGTGTATATCTAGTTGCCTTTGAGAAAAAGAGCTAAATTGAACGTATTACTCCATACTAATCTATAATATATTCTACAATCACATTAGTCTACACCCATCCACAGCACATTAGTGTAATTTGCGACAATAATAGTATCCATTTTAGACCTTCTCTAACCTGAGTGGCAGGAGAGTTCTTACCGTTGTTTTTTGGGACAGTTACTATGCAGCCACCTGTAACGAGGTCCTTGCTGCCAGCGTCCACAAACTGAGTTTCCCTTTTTTTGTTAGTAACATGACCATAATAGAGCAAATCATATTAGTCACTGAAAGATAAGTGCAAAAACTAACAAAGAGAATTAAGAAACACAAAACATTGATTAAACAAGAAATTTAAATTTAGCGGTAGAAATTTATGGTGAAGGAAGGCCAGAGGCCCTAAGGCAAGTGCTCAGTGATACGAAGGGAATGATTCTAACGGCTAAAAGGAAGGTGGAACTAGATCTAATGAAGGGGTAGAAGAAGTGTTAGACCGGGGCCTCAAGAAAAGTAAGACTAGATCCAAGGTATAAAAGAAAAGGCAGGCCGAGTCCATGGGCTCGTTAGTTTGCCGAAATTGGCTAAACCAGGCTTATTGATGAGACAGTCTGTTACGATTCTGTTGGGATACAGAACGCGTAACGGGTCGTTCCAGTGCAAAGTCTTCCCAGGGAGACTTGCGGGTCTTTTTCTTGCTATAACCAATTATGAACAGCGTAAAAGCTTGGTAAATGAAAATCGATTGTGAGGAAATAAGGAGTGAGAGGAATGCGCAGAGAAATTGAAAAGGGTGGCTTTCATTACTATGGGGGGAAAGCCCCTAGGTTACAAAACATGATGGAATCAAGCCTGCCTCCTTCTAACCATTTTACCCTTATTTATACCCCTCTAATCGAATATTCCCTCTCCCCTGGCGAGGAGATATTCTCAGTCACCAGCAGGTACGTCCCTGTAGTCCCACTACGCTGCGTGCTAGTAAACCTCAGAGAAGGACAATCTTATACCCACTCTTCCGACTCCTCTGATTAACCCAGCCATGGTCGGTCCTTTGTGCTACGCCGTGTAACGGCTTTTGTTCCGACTTGAAGTTGCAGTGCGCGTGCCGCCCCTTTTAGGACGTGGTGCTGCTGGTTGTCTGTAGCGCCTACGTGGCACTAGCCCGCATCATCCCTTCCTGCGGGGGAAAGACCTTGCCCACAAGGTCAGGGAAACGAGCTGTGAGATCATCCACTTCTTCCCACGTTGCATCTGCCAGAGAAGCATCTTCCCAGTGTATTAGAAATTCAGGTAGTCCTTGGTGAGTGCGGGATCCAAGGACGGCTTGAGGGATGGGAGGAGTTGGACTACCTCCTGCATATTCCGGCGGAATAGGTAGGTGAACCTGAGTAGAGTCCCCGATAAACTTTTTAAGAACGGAGACGTGAAAGACAGGATGCAGCCTAGCCTCTAGAGGAAGATCCAATTTATAGGAAACTGGACCAATTTTGGACAGAATTGTGAATGGGCCGAAGAAACGTGGGGATAATTTGTTGTTACGTCAGCCGGCCAATGACACTTGCCTTGAAGGATGGAGCCGCAAATAAACCTTATCCCTTTCTGCAAATTCCACCTCTCGGTGTTTTTTGTCGTAAACCCGCTTCATTCGATCTTGTGCCTTGGAGAGGTGTAACCGCAAATCCTTGAGGATTTCATCACGGGACCTTAACTCATAGTCTACTGCTTCGCTCCTAGCGGTACCTGGCAGATATGACAGGATGGTTGGGGGAGGTTTTCCGTACACAGCCTCATAAGGTGAGATGCTCGTTGCCGAATGAACGCTGGTATTATAGCTGAATTCTGCCCAGGCAAGCCATTTTGCCCAAGCCTTCGGTTCTGAGCTCGTGAAGCAGCGTAAATACATTTCGACCGAGCGGTTAACAACTTCGGTTTGGCCATCAGTCTGTGGGTGGTAGGCGCTGGAAAAATTAAATCTTGTCCCCTGCAAATGGAATAATTCTCTCCAAAAACTCCCAGTAAACAGCGGGTCCCGATCGCAGACAATGCTCTTCGGAAGTCCATTCAACTTTTGTACATGGTTGAAGAAAACTTGGGCAACTACAACAGCCGTATATGGATGTTTTAAGGCAATAAAATGATCAAATTTGGATAGACGGTCGACCACCACTAAAATAGATGTCTTCCTTTCTGACAGAGGTAGTCCGTCGATGAAATCGAGGGAGATATCCTCCCAAATGCCATCTGGGATAGGCAAAGGTTGGAGTAGACCTGGGGGCTTGGTGCTTTCCACCTTATGTTGTTGACAAATGGGACAGGCCCTCACAACGTTCATGACTGACTCTTGCATTTTCCGCCAATAGAAGACTTGTCTCAGGCGTTGGAGGGTCTTGAAAACCCCTTCGTGAAACCCATTATGCATCTCTTGTGTGACCTCGTGGATTAAAGTGGATTTATGATCGAGGTATAACCGACCTCGAAAATAAATGAGATCATCTTTGAATTGCCATTGGTCACCTTCTTCTCCATTTTGAATGCGCCGAACAATGTCTTGCATAGCTGGGTTGCTCTTTACTTCATCACGTATTGCTGAGACCCACTTCGGGACCGGCGAGGAGATAGCCTTCAAAGTTTTCTCTGGCTGCATGTTTTCTCCTAGCAGCTCATTAGTCAACTGGGGGGACCCATTGAGGGTGTTCCCAAGGTGTGAAATGATGAGGTCCGGGGACCACTCATTATCCTTCCCATCTGAGTGGGTGGGGGCCAGCTCACTTACATTAACTTCGCTCTCGGCCAGAGAAGTGTTTTCTTTGTTCACCCGTTGCTTAGCTAAGCCCGTGGGCCCCATGGGTTGTTGCTGTCGCGAAAGAGCATCAGCTGCCGAGTTGCTACTTCCTGGAGTATATTCTATTGAAAAATCAAAACCCATGAGTTTGGTTAGCCAGTGTTGTTGGGTTGGTGTCGTCAAGCATTGCTCCCACAAGAATCTCAAGCTACGCTGGTCCGTCAAAACGGTGAAGTGATGTCCAAGTAGGTAATGCCGCCAGCGTTGGACAGCCAAAGCCAAAGCCATAAGCTCCTTTTCATATGTGGAGTACTGCAAGTGGCGTCCATGTATAGCCTTGCTGTAATAAGCTATAGGTTGGCAATTTTGCATCAGGACAGCCCCCACCCCATTACCAGAGGCATCACACATAATAGTGAACGGAATGGAAAAATTTGGGGGAGATAAGACCGGAGCCCTAGTAAGAGCCAACTTGAGCTGTTGAAATGCCGTCTGTTCTGCCTCTCCCCAATGAAATCCCACTTCCTTCTTCAAAAGATTAGTAAGGGGACTGGCTAGTTTCCCGTAGTCGGCAATAAAACGGCGGTAATAACCAGATAATCCCAAAAATCCACGAACCTCTTTGACAGAATTTGGGGTAGGCCAATCACTAACCGCCTTAACCTTTTCTTCATCCACAGAAATACCTGCCTTACTCACCTTGTGGCCAAGAAATGAGACTTCTGATTTTCCGAAGTCACATTTTGATTCTTTAACAAAAAGTTTCTGTTTTTGAAGCTCTTCCAAGATGATCAACAGATGCCGCTCATGCTCTTCCCAAGAACGACTATACACCAAAATATCGTAAAAAAAAACCAATACAAATGACCGTAAGTATGGACTGAATACCTTGTTCATCAGGGCCTGGAACGTTGAAGGTGCATTTGATAAACCAAAGGGCATCACAAGAAATTCGTAATGGCCGTTATGGGTTCGGAATGTTGTTTTTTCAATATCTTCTGGCTGCATACGAATCTGGTGGTACCCAGATCTGAGATCCATTTTGGAGAAAATCGTGGCGCCGTGCAACTCATCTAAGAGTTCATCCACTGTCGGCATGGGAAAACTGTCCTTCACAGTTCGTTTGTTGAGTTCCCGGTAATCAACGCACAAACGCCAAGACCCGTCTCGCTTTTTAACCAATAGCACCAGAGATGAAAAAGGGCTCGAGCTTGGGCGAATGAGGCCGGATTCCAGTAACTCTCAAACGGCACGCTCTATCTCTGTTTTGTGAGAGTATGGATATCTGTACGGGCGGACAGATACTGGCCGTGAGGGATCTGCCAAGATAATACGGTGATTATGGGAGCGCTCTGGTGGGAGTCCGCTGGGTTCTTGGAAGATAGCTGGGAAGCCGTCTAGGAGCCTTTGAACTTCAGTTGGCCAGACGGAAGTAATGCTTTCAGATTCAGCAGGTGGGACCCATTCCATTTGCAAGAGTATGCCCTGTTGCTCTTGGGATAAGGCTTTTTGGATTTGCGAGCCCTCTACCAATTGATTGTCGGCATTCCCTTTACCTCTCAAGCGGATACGTGTTCCATGCAAGGTAAACTCCATTAATAATCGGTTAAAATCCCATAGCACAGGTCCAAGAGTGCGTAACCATTGCACTCCTAAGACAACATCAACCCCCTGAAGAGGAAGGAGGAAAAGATCAATCTGAAAGGTGACTCCTTGTAAAGAAAAGTTAACATTTGAGCACAAACCATCACTGGTCATTTTTTCACCATTAGCCACTGTTACGGAAAAAACAGTGCTCTTATCCGGTTGAAGACCCATTTTCTTGGCCAAACGCGGGCTGATGAAACTGTGGGAGCTACCGGAATCTATTAGAACTTGCATTGGAAACTTGCGGTCTCCGATTTCTCCTAGCACCCGCATAGTTTGTGGAGGAGCGCTGGTTCCAGAGATAGCATTTAATGAGATTGCTAATTTCCCCGGCTCCTCTAACTCTGCTTCATCATTATCTAATGGGGAAGGTGTCAGCGGGGTCTCGTCATACCCATCTGCGTCAGAAAACCATGATCCCTCCAAATTGAATAAATGCTTACAACGGTGGCCTGGTCGGAATAACTCGTCGCAATGAAAGCAAAGGCCCTTGGCCTTGCGGTCGGCCAACTCTGCTGGAGTTAATCGACGCACTGGTATGTTAGTTTTGGGGGAGCTCGTTCCGGTTGCACTAGAATTGGTGTGGGGAGAAGTTGGGTCCCACTTCTTGTTAGGCACTACCGATCTAGTCGGTGGGTGTTTACCTTCAAAAAGATGAGCTAGCCCAACTGCTGTGGACAAGGTTGAAGGCCTACACGCTTGAACGTCAACTCTTAGATTATCTCGCAACCCCATTGTGAAGCAGGATATCTGCTGTTCTGAAGAGAGGTCCCCTGCTCGCAACAGGAGCTGAGAAGCGAGTATAATATTCTTCAACAGAGCCTTGTTGACGTAGTCTGATTAAATCTCCAAAATGGGATTGATAGTTGGTAGGACCAAAGCGTGCTATGATTTCTCGAGAAAGAATATCCCAAGATAATTCTTGGTTAGAGAATTCCTTCTGAAGTAGTTGGTACCACACCTGGGCGTCGGCTTCGAGGTTCCATGCCGCCACCTTTACCTTGTCGTTCTCGGGCACTTCCTGGTAAGAAAAAAAATGGTTAGCCTGACAAACCCATTCAGAGGGGTCATCTAAACCCGCAAAACGGGGAAAATCAAGACGCATCCCCCGATGCTTCCATCCCGTATAGCCCCCTGTCTCTGAGTGTTGTTTGGTGCTATCTTCACTCTGGTTAACTTCATCTTCACGTTCCCCCGTCCGAGGACCTTGGTTATTGTTACGAGCATTCAAGGATTGAGAGAGTTGATGCATAGCATCAAAAAGCTCTCCCATTCTTCGATTCATCTCAGCGTCACACCGATTCATTTCAGCTTCCAGTCTTTCCCACCTGCTCTCCGCCATGTTGGGCTCAGGATGAGGTGGCTCCGATGCCACAATGTTACGATTCTGTTGGGATACAGAACGCGTAACGGGTCGTTCCAGTACAAAGTCTTCCCAGGGAGACTTGCGGGTCTTTTTCTTGCTATAACCAATTATGAACAGCGTAAAAGCTTGGTAAATGAAAATCGATTGTGAGGAAATAAGGAGTGAGAGGAGTGCGCAGAGAAATTGAAAAGGGTGGCTTTCATTACTATGGGGGGAAAGCCCCTAGGTTACAAAACACGATGGAATCAAGCCTGCCTCCTTCTAACCATTTTACCCTTATTTATACCCCTCTAATCGAATATTCCCTCTCCCCTGGCGAGGAGATATTCTTAGTCACCAGCAGGTACGTCCCTGTAGTCCCACTACACTGCGTGCTGGTAAACCTCAGAGAAGGACAATCTTATACCCACTCTTCCGACACCTCTGATTAACCCAGCCATGGTCGATCCTTTGTGCTACGTCGTGTAACGGCTTTTGTTCTGACTTGAAGTTGCAGTGCGCGTGCCGCCCCTTTTAGGACGTGGTGCTGCTGGTTGTCTGTAGCGCCTACGTGGCACTAGCCCGCATCACAGTCAACCAATTGGTCGGACCATACCTAAGGGCTGGGCAGGTTGCCTAACCACTCTAAGAGTTAGATAATGGGATCGGCCCTTGGCTAAAGATTTGATGACAAAGGGACAACACATATGGGTTTGATGCCGGAGGGGTAGACAGATCGAAGCACTGCAGGTGGGCCTCGATACTGAAGTCCCTTCCTCTTTTTAAGCCCTCATTCTATGGCCCCGCATAACAACTGCGCGCTTCGTAAGCATGTCACCTAGCAAGAATCTCACCCTAAGTGCACTTGATGGGATTCGAGTATGAGACATGGGTGGCTTCTATATCAATTGTTACTAACTCAAACACTGAGCCAAAAAGCTTAAGTGTATTGACATGATGAGTTATGTTCATTTAGATCCTAATAGATGGTGAGTGAAAAACTATAAGACTTGATCATGAAAAGGATTAAGTTTAAATGCCTAAGGGCTAAATTAACTAAACTGGTGAACTTTAAGAATGGAGGAGTTCACATTTGAAGGGTTTAAGGCCAACATAATAAACATATCAAAGTTGAATGAAGAAATGCAAATACATGATAACATACACTTGGGGATGCCATTTCTAAAGGAAAAACAAACAAATGGAAGAGCAATTGCTTTGCTTGAAGAAGTAAAGAGAAGGACAATCCCTAAGGGGGTTTAAATAGATAGGACAGGATGTGATCAAAGTTAGTAGGGTAACTCTGGTTAACTTCATATGACATTTGCTATCTTATATGTAGTCCTGATATTAAAAATTATAGGATATTATTTAATTGAATATATTATCTCTTATCTATTAAACTTTAAAAGAAAATAATGCATGAACTATAAACTAAAAGACTAATTGTTCACAAATGACGGGTTGACCTTAACTATACACGAGATTGGTAGTTAGGTGGAGACAATTTAAATGTGATTCATAAAAAATGACTAAGGGTTCAGTTATAGGTTATGGCTCCATGTATCTTAAATTGAGTCAACTTATTATGAAGAACTAATGTGTGTGTGTGTATATATTCTGAATGAATCATTTTTTACATGAAAGTTGAGTACAAAGTCATCTAAATTCTTTTACTTGCCTTGGTTCAACACTCTTTCCAATTACTTTCCCAACTTTTAGAATAATTTCCTTTGCTACCTACCACCAACTCTTTTTTTTCTTTTTCTTTTCTTGTTTTCTTGATATATATATATATATATATATATTTGAATGAATCATTTTTTACACAAAAGTTAAGTACAAAACCATCTGAATTCTTTTACTTGCCTTGGTTCAACACTCCTTCCAATTACTTTCCTAGTTTTCAAAATAGTTTCCTTTCCTGCCTAACATCAACTCTTTTTTTCTTTTTATTTTTTTTTATTTTTTTTCTTTTTTCTTTTTAATCTTTTCCAGTCTCCATTGCCCTTGAGCCTTGAGCGATTTGCTATCCTTTACTTCGGACAAACTCGGTGGTCCATAAATTCAATGACTGTCGACAGAATGGCTTTGTAGTGTCGTAACCCAAATCCCAATGACTTGCTCAATTGCTTCATCGGAAGATAAACCGTAAAGGAGTATGTTGGGTTCAATAGCCAACTGCGTAGATAGGCAATTGGTTACCATCAATGAAAAGATGAGCTCAGGACACGCTTACTTGCAGCATGGAGTCCCAACTAGTGAGTCGAATCTCCCCTTTTTGATGCAGAAGTATTAAATCTGACTCAAAGACGCTCTAATTCCAGTTCATCTTAAAGAGCTTTTTCTTTTCTTTCGCAGCAAACATGTCAGGTTCTTTGGTACTTGGTCGCCAACTCTTGGATTCTCCCTTGTTATCGAGGCACCCAAGGGAGTATTCAATGCTTTTTTCCTATTGCACCTGGAATTATATCAAATTTGGCAGATTTTTCACAAGGAATAAGCTACAGTAGTTTGTTGTAGAGACTCTGTAGGAAAACATAGAGCAGCAACACATGTTGGCTCATTATATGAGTCCATGTAATGTGGGCTTATATCAATGATGCATAAACGATCATTCCCTACCATGGCAATGCAATGTGATTTTATTGGTCCATTTAATTGTATAAATATTGTACATATATTTCCCTTTTGCATATATAGTACTGGCTGGTGTGGGCCGTTGTCCATCTAATAGACTTTGATGAGTAAGGCTATTTGTATGGACATTTTATTAATTGGCTAAGTTTCCCCTCTAGCTCTCCGTTTATATATATATATATTTAATATATTTAATGTTACTAAAGGGAGAAATTTTAGAGATAACAATGGAATCTATTTTATTGCATTTAGTCGTGGGAAACTGCCCCTCATGGTAGTTTCACCACCTTATCCATCATGCCCCTCTCTCCCGTAAAACACTAAACACACAACTCACTAATAACCCACAACTCACACACACCAAGTAACCGCTTATTCACACGGGTAAATAAAAGGGGCTTTTACACAGTCATTGTTATTGCCTTCTCCCTAACCTTTCACTCAACAACTTTTGGCTATCTCATCAAGCTAGTATTTGGAGAGAATAGAGGGGAAGACTTAGTCCAAAATGGCGGCGCAAATAGAAAAATATGGTATGTCTTCTGATCTATTTATGTTACATATATTAAACCCATTATTTCTCCATGATCAATGCTTAGATCCTGTAAAGAGTCTCGTTTGAGATGAAATTTTCCAACAATTGGTATCAGAGTTGCATATAGCATTGATCTGGTAAGTTAGATTAAACCAAAATGCGTTTTTAGTTTAACTTGGGTTTTCGTGTTCATTATAGACTTAAATTTCAAACTCAGATCTGAGCTGAACCAGTGGTCCTTTGGACCAGATGAGGTCAGATTCAGAACTAGCACGGCGTGTTGATTCTGTCGATGCCAAGAACTGCTAAAAACTATGGTTTTCTGACCAGGTCGCGAGTGACCCAACCCGACTCGATCCTTGTCAGGCCCTCATTCGCCGCCATTCACCACCAAGTAGGCCGTCGAAGGTAGATCATCCACTGACGATCCTAACGACGTCTAAATTGGCCAAAGAACTGGCCAGCCGGATGCCGAACAGGCCAAATCGGGCTACCTGATTTCAGCCGGATCTAGTTTAATCCAGATCTGGCCGTCGACGGTCACCGAAGTGCCGCAGTTTGTGCCGTTGGACATCAACCATGTGCCGACGATTCCGACGACACCTCAATCTGTTGGAGAACCAGCTAATTTGACGGCGAACAGACCATATTGGCCAGAATCGGCCGAGTCGGCCTGAACCGGCCGAGTTGACTCGGCCGAACCGGCTGAACCGGCCGTACCGGCCGACAGCCATTTCTGACGGCGCGTGGAGGCGCGTCAGAGAACTCTTTTTACACAGAAATATTTATAATTTTATTTTGAATTTTTTGATGCAATTTATTTAAAATAATTGTCTCTCTTTAATGGTTATTTAAATTAAAATTACTTAATTTATTGTTTAAGTAATTTTACATGCTATAATTATGTGCTAGCATGTGATGATTAACTATTTAAAAATTATTTATGGCCTTCTGAATGTTATTTATTTATTTAAACATTATATTAAGCCGTTTTAGTCTAGCATACAAATTATATAACACTTAAAGTGTTAATAAAGTGCAATTTAGAGACAAGTGTCCGTTTTTAAAAATTAAGTTGCACATTTGGATTGTGAGTAGTACATGATGTATCCCGCAGCACAAACTGAGCTCATAGCTTGATTGAGTTGTGACCACCACAGTGGTACACCTTGGTTAGGTCGTGGGTTTGTGTTTTATGCATTTGAGGGATTTCTCCAAGTACGCGGGAGTCATGTGATTCAATTGGATTGTGATCACTACAGTAGCGTAATTTGATTAAGTTATGAGACTTTGTTCTTGTACTGTGGATGAGTCCAATCCTAGTACGTTTCATTCTCCCACATGAGGTGATTATGTGTTAGGAATTGGATATTGCACAACTAGCATGTCTGGATTTGGGCTAGTCTTTGAGGTCCATACACCCACAGGAGGTGGATTGTGATGATTGGCTCTTCCTTATGACAACTGTTGTGCGGAGAGTTTCTGGATGGCATGTCATGTTGACTGCCCATAGGTGTTTATATGATAATGCTTGTGAAACTCTCTTCTTATCTACTCACTGTGTGCTCCTGTTATGTATTATGAATTACAACAACTTTCACGGTTAACAACTGCATAGTAACCATAGAAATCTTGACTGGATCAAACTTCAAGAAATGGTTGGCTGATCTCCGCTTCGCTTTGCGGATTTCTGATATGCATTCAGTCCTCACTATTGAAAAGCCAAAGGACCCTACTGAGGCTAGCACAGAAGAGTATAAGAATAAGTGTGCTACCTAGGCTAGAAAGAATGAATTTTGTATATTGACAATGCAAAGGACAATTGAGGATCACCTTCAAGCAGATTTACCCACCGATGGCACTGCTAAGGAATTTCTTGAGACAGTGGAGAAATAGTATACACCGCCTGTTAATGCTCTAGTTGGAGAGCTTCTGCAAGAGTTATTTGATCTTAAGTATGATGAGTCCATGCTTGTAAAGAATTATATCATGAAGGTGATTGACTATAAGGCCAAACTCAAGAAGGTGGATGTTCCCCTTTCTGATGCAATCATCATTCATAAGGTTTTGAATAGCCTCCCTGCTGACTTTGCTGTTCTTAAGACAACTTATCATAATCGGCATGAGCAGTGGACAACCAATGAGCTGTTAGCTCAAGTGATGGTTGAAGAGAAGCAATTAAGAGCTAATAAAAGTCGAGTTGCCTTGTATACACAGGGAGCTAGTTCTAGTAGAAACAGAAAATTCAAGCCTCAACGTAATAGAAACCCTAGAAGGGCTTGCCCAGCTTTCCATGAAGTAGTCCCTCAGGGTAGTGTTGCTGGGACAAGGAGGTCTCAGATGGTTGCTGGGGTCAAGCCAAATGAGATCATATGCTTCTATTGCAGGGTAAAGGGGCATAAGAAACCTAATTGTCCTAGGCTCGGGAAGAGCAAGGGAAAACGTCTAGATGGAGGTAACTGCTCTTTAGCTTATGTTTGTGAGTCTCATATGGTAGAAACACCCTCTAGTTCTTGGTGGTTAGATACTGGTGCCACTAACCATGTAACGTTTACCATTCAGGGATTCGTAAACCGGAGAAGGCCAAGTCAGGATGAGAAGTATCTCTTTGTGGGGAACAACGTGAAGGTTGATGTGGAGTTCTTTGGAGATGTCACCTTACTTTTAGAGACTAGTTTTAGGGTAACTTTATATAACACCTTTTATGTACCGTCCTTTAGATGGAATCTAATTTCAGTTTCTTTGTTGGACAAATTAGGGTATTCTTTTGAAGTTAAGAACTCCGTTGTTAAAGTATGTTTTGATTCGAACCTTGTTGGTTGTTGCACTTTGAATCATGGTTTATATAAGCTTTGTTTATCCCCATATGAGATCTATGTTACGATGAATGATAAACGTAATGTCCCTAAAAGGGTGGTATCTAAAGAGCAATCATATACATTATGGCATAAGAGACTCTGCCATATTTCAAAACAGATAATACAAAGGTTGATTAAGGTAGGAATTTTGCCTATTCTCAATGAGGATTTAGAAACTTCTGTGGATTATTGTAGAGGTAAGTTGACTAAGACAAAGAAGAAGACTGCAGTTCACTGTTCTGATTTGTTGGGTGTGGTGCACACTGATATAAGTGGTCCATATAGACCAACACTACAAGGTGATGTTTATTTCATTACCTTTATAGATGATTTCTCACGTTATGGATATGTGTATTTGATCAAATAAAAGTCAGAGTCCCTTGAGAAGTTTAAGAAATTTAAGGTTGAAGTTGAGAAACAGTTGGGAAAGAGTGTAAAGATTGTGAGATCTAATCAAGGTGGAGAATACTATGGGAGACATGGTGACACAGGACAATATAAGGGACCATTTGCTCAGTATTTACAAGATTATGACATAATAGCTCAATTCACTATGCCAGGGAGCCTAGAACAGAATGGTGTCGCTGAGAGTCGAAATAAAACTTTGATGGATATGATTAGAAGCATGATGAATGGGAGTAATCTACCCCAGTTTCTATGGGGAGAAGCCTTAAAGACTTCTATGTATATTCTTAATCGTGTTCTTGCTAAAGTAGTTCAGTTGACTCCGTTTGAGTTATTTAAGGGATGCAAACCTAGTTTGAACCATATTAAAGTTTAGGAATGCCCAGCGGAGGTGAAACTGTATAATCCAACTCTAGGAAAGTTAGATCCACGAACCACTAGATGTTACTTTGTGTCCTATCCAGAGCACTCCAAGGGCTATCGATTCTATAACCCTGGAGGAGGTCCTAGAATTATGGATTCGCAAATAGCTAAGTTCTTAAAGCTTGATGTTGCAAAGAAAGTTGAATGTTCACAAACCTCAGAGAGCAGAGGCATTACCTATATGGGTGTTGAAGTTGATCCTTTTACTTTATTGAGCATGCAACCTGTTGAACTAGTTCTAGTACATGCAGATGTGCAAGAACATGATACTAATGAAGTTCCAGTTGAGGAAATGCAAGCTCAAGATCAAAATATTGTTGCTTCGCCAGTTTAGAGATCTACTAAAGAAAGGAGATCAGCTATCCAACCTGACTATGAGGTATATCTTGGTGAACATGATTATGACATTAGGATTGTACAGGATCCAGTGACTTACTCTGAGGCTGTTTCAAGTCCACAATCAGAATTTTGGTTTAATGCTATGAAAGATGAAATGCAGTCCATGAAGCATAATGAAGTTTGGGATTTAGTTGAGCGACCTGAAGGATGCAAGCCCATTGGTTGCAAATGGGTGTTTAAGACAAAGAAAGATTCCACTGGAAAGATAGACAGATTCAAAGCTAGATTGGTTGCTAAGGGATTCACACAGAAAGATGGAGTTGATTATGATGAGAATTTTTTGCTAGTATCATTTAAAGACTCATTTAGGATTATTATGGCACTAATGGCTCATTTTGATATGGAACTACACCAAATGGATGTTAAGACTGCCTTTTTGAATGAAGTCTTGGATAAAGAAGTACATATGGAACAACCTGAGGATTTTGTGAAAGATAATGCCAATAAGTTTGTTTGTAAGCTGAAGAAATCTATTTATGGTCTTAAGCAAACCTCAAGGCAATGATACCTAAAATTTGATAGCTTTATTACTTCATGTGGTTTTGTTGAGAACTTGATGGATCGTTGCATATATACCAAGTTCAGTGGGAGTACCCCAATTTTGTTAATTCTTTATGTCGATAACATATTATTGGCATGTAAGGATATGAGGTTACTTCAAGAAACTAAGACATTATTATCTTCTCAGTTTGATATGAAGGACCTTGGTGAAGCTTTTTTTATTCTCGGGATTGAGATCCATAGAGATTGTTCATGTCGATTGTTAGGTCTTTTTCAGAGGGCATATATTCATCGGGTATTAGCAAGGTTTAACATGCAAGATTGTAAACCTAGAAGTGCGCCAATACTTAGAAGTGACAAGTTGAATAAATTACAATGCCTTCAAAGTGAAGCTGATAAGGAATCTATGAAGAGAATACCATATGCCAGTGCAGTGGGTAGCTTTATGTATGCACAGGTTTGCACTAGACCTGATATTGCTTTTGCCACTAGAGTTCTTGGTAGATTTCAATCTAACCCTAGTCATGATCATTGGGTTTCTGCCAAGAAGGTTATAAGATACCTGAAAGGAACAAGGAATTATATGTTGACTTATAGACATGTGGATGATTTGGAGCTTATTGGATATTCAGATGAAGATTTTGCAGGCGATAAGGATGATTTGAAATCTACATCAGGTTATGTTTTCATTATGGCCAGTGGAGCAGTGTCATGGAAAAGCGTTAAACAGACATTGATTACATCCTCCACCATGCATGCAAAGTTTGTGGCCTGTTATGGTGTAGCTGTTCAAGCCATTTGGTTGAAAAACGTTATAAAGTTGTTGACTGCCCTTGATTTTATTGAAAAGCCCGTTCAATTATATTGTGATAATTCTGCTGCTGTGTTATTCATTAACGACAACAGAAATATTAAAGGGGCCAAGCACATAGAGATCAAATTTTTGATAGTTAAAGAGAAGGTAAAGAATGGTGAAGTTGCAGTGGAGCACATTGGAACAAATGCCATGGTAGCTGACCCACTTACTAAAGGGTTGAGCCCTTCTGTATTGCAAAAGCACGTTGACCACATGGGTCTTTGTTCTTCATTTGATGTCTTTGTTTAGTGGGAGCTTATGCTCTCTATTTTGATGTTTTTGCTCAGTGGGAGTTATTGATGTTTGTTGAACACTTTTGTTCAGTGGGAGCTGATGTCCACTTCATTATTATGTATCATTACAACATTTGTTTGTTTATTGTTATGAAACTTTGATTGATGCATGTATGATAACTCCATATTTTATAGAGTTATTAGTAGTATTTTAGGTAATATTTAATATATTTTTTATTAAATTATATTTGTATTTAATTATATTTTTGTATATTTTGTAATTTAATGCAGCAAACCCAAAAGAGAAGAAAAAGAAGAAAAAGAAGCAATAAATCATGAAAAATGTTCATTATTTATCATACCACTTATCTATGAAGCACGTGAGATCCTTGACAAAGAAAAAGAAGGAAAAGAGAGGAAACACGTGGGGCTATGTAGAAGAATTGATGAAGGTGAACATGAATTATATGGAACAAGAAAGAAAAGGCTTTTGTAAAAGGAGGACAAACCGGAAGAAAAAGGAGGTCAGGAGAGAACAGAGAGAGAGAGACCTACGTAGTCGAAGTTTCTCCCTCGCCGGAAAGGCAGAGCTCACGCGTGACAACGCGGGACTCTGTGACGTCGGACAGAAGTGCAAACGCCAACCGTACGCACGTTCTTTTCTGGCGAGGGAGCTTTATATTATCCAGATCCATTTTCTAGCCGTATTTTGTGTGTTTTCCAATGAGGGGAGACCGGATCTGCATTCCTTGTGTAATTTCCTGCAATTCTGTGGTAGTTGCTTGTGATTTCGTGGCAGTTTCTGGCAAAGAAGTGCGAACGCCGACTTTGTCTTTTCCGTCAGATCTACACATTTCTGCTGCGGATTTGCACACTCTATTTGCAAATTTGTAATCTAGGCATCCCGATCTATCTTTCCTGAAGTTTCTGTGAAGACCGGCAGTAGACGGCGGCGGTGCATGTCACCGGCATGTGTCGATGCATGCGAAAGCGGGTGTCGGCGCGTGTGTTGATCATTTTCTCCTGTTTTCTAGACAGCTTCATTTCATCCCTCTGATGTGCAGATTTGTGCAACCTTTTTGTGATTTGAAGACACATTTGGTGACAGCTTAATGTTTTTAATTTACAGAATGTGTTGTTTAATTTTTTGCACCATTCTTGTTTATGTAAATATGTTGTTTTAGTTCAGTTTGTTAGAGTTACGATAGAACTTAATTATAACGTATGAATGTTATGATTATTTATGTTTTGTGAGATATTTTATGAATGTCAAGTTGCATGTTACTGATCTTAATGCATTTGGGTGACTAGCTACCACTTAAATGATGTGATTTGCATGTTTGAGACCGACAGGAGATAGCATGCAGTTGCTTCATGTAATATGCAACTATAGATTAATATGGATAGACATATACCATATGATTTGTGTGGCTTTAGGTGCAAACTGGAATATTCACAATTCTTAATGCACTTAGTTCATTTAATTCATATGCAGACTCACAGTGAATTAATGAGTTAAGTAGGTTCGCTATACCTAGACATAGGATAGTGAATAAGTTAGGAAATTCCACTATCACATAAGTAGAATTAATCTTGTGAGCATGGATGATTGACATTTATATCTAGTAATTAGGTGAAATCAGACACTCTAACATATTTCGTTTATCAAGTTTATGTTAAATTAAGTTAGTTAATCCATATTTTATTATCTTGATTTGCTAGATAAGCTTTAGGAACTATTCACCGTTAGTAATTAATTAGTTTAGTAAAAACCAGTCTTCGTGGGACGATACTCATACTTATCATTATATTACTTGTTCGACATGTACACTTGCATGTAGAATTTTACCGAACAAGTTTTTGGCGCCATTGCCGGGGATTGGTTGTTTTACTGTTGATTAATATTAATATTGAATAGCTTCTTAGTTTAATCTAGCTTTTATTGCTTTTATTTTACTTTATTTTTGTTTTCTTACAGAAAAGAAAGATGGAGAACAATGATGGTTCACGTAGACTCCTAAGAGACTATGCTGCACCAACATTTTGGAATGCCACATCAAGCTTTCAAAGGCCTGCAAGTTAGGCAAACTACTTTGAGATCGAGCTAGCACATAATGTAAATACCCTCGCAGACTCACGTGCCGAATGGGAAGTGTTCATGATGAATAGATTTTGTGAATTTTGTGGTGGAGCACATGAGAGCAAGGAATGTCAAGTAGGTAACCCCTATGTTTATTATAATGATTATCTAATTTTGTTGGGATTCCTAGCAGGTCACAAAATGACTATTACTCCAACTCGTACAATCCGGGATGGTACAACCATCAAACTTGTACATGGAGTAATCCAAATGAGATAAGACCGCAACCAACATTTTGGCAAACAGAAGAGGTTATACCTAACTTACAGGAAATGATCAGCAGGATAGCCAGCACCTCACAAAACATTACAGAGAGGATGGAAGCAAGTTTTGATAGATAAGAAGCTTCCTTCTGAAGATTAGAAGGGCAAATGAGTCAGCTGATCAGCATGATCTTAGAGAGTCAAGAGGGTCCTTTGCCTAGCGAAGTAGAGAAAAGCCCTATGGATACCGCGGAGGCAATAACCCTAACATATGGCAACCAAGTAGGAGAAAATGATGTTGACAATAAAATTTTTGAAGAAATAGATAAAGATGTCAGCACACAACCAGAGGAGGCACTTAGGAACAACCCTGTTCTGGCAATTCATGAGTCCTTTATGCCTCCAACTCCATCTACCTAAAGATTCCAGCAATGCGTTAAAGATAAGCAGTTTTTGGAATTCCTTGATATATCTTTAAAACTGCACATTAACATTCCTTTTGCAGATACTCTAGTTCAAATACCTAGTTGTGAAGAATTTTTGAAAAAAATACTGGAGAACAAAAGGAAGCTGGAAATATATGAGACAGTTGTGCTGATCGAAGAATGCACAACCATTAAACGACACAAACTATCTTCGAAATTGTTAGAGTTTCATCCTCCTTGAGCAATGTGGAGGATAGTTTGGCTGAAAACTATAAAGCAAGCGCTTCTTAGGATGCAACCCAAGTACTTTATGGTCATTTAGTTATAAATATTTTGTTAGCAGTTTGGTTAGAAGGCTGTCACCATATGCTCATCACAGCTCCATTTTGACAACCTGCAATCAGGGGAGTTTTCCTTATTCTTTCCTTACTATTGCTTTATTTTCTTTTATCATTAAGGAGAATGCTTCATTTAAGTTTGGGGGTGCTGCTGCTATTGTTGGAAGTATGTTGTTTTGTTAGGTTGTGTTGGAGGTTGTGTTATGGTAGTTGTGGGTATTGGAAGTATATTAGGAGTATATTGGAAGTGTTTTCTATTGTCTTAGAAATGTTTGTTGGAAGTGTTAAGTGTTAAAATTTTCTACTTTGTGTTAGAAAGTCTATTTTTTTGTGTAAAAATCTTTTTCTTGTGTTGGACCATGATTTCTATGATTGGATTCTTTATTGTGCATTCTTGGCAATTCTTAGGGAGATGTAGATTCTGTTCAAACTTGCAATTGTGGTATGATGTAAGTGTGATTCTGATTATGTTGATTCACTTATTGAGCACTAAAAGTCTGCATTTTCTTGAAATTGTGTATCTCTAAAGAACATTTATGTGAAGTGTGTGATTTCTTGGATTTCACTTGGATCTTAGAATTTGCTTGATTTCCTCTTGAGGCGAAATCCTAGGTTGCATCTAACTGAGAAAATGATTTAGGCCATCTTTGGATCGATTGAGCCTTTCAATCCCACCTTATTTACTTATCCCCAGTCACCCCGTTGAGCCTTGTTCTTATTTTGATTTTGTTGAATAACACCTGCAAATATATCTCTGAGCCTTTTGATCAATTTATCCTATTGTCCTATTTCCATGAACATATTGACTTCTGGTGTGTAGAAGTTTATTTAAGCATAAGAGAAGTCAAGGGAAAGGATGTAGTATGATTGATTGCAATGATTGTGTGTGGTACAGCTTGTAAATGCAAATGCAAATGAAAAAAAAATGAAAAAAAAATGAAAATGAAAAAAAAAAGAAAGAAAAAGAAAAGCATTTGCTAGATCTTATTCTCTTTTGTTAGATTCAAGCTACATAGTTCTTTAAAGGAGATTTTTGAGCATTATTATTGAATATCATTGATAAGAGAGGATTGATGTGGCTATATATGTAAATGCTTTTATTTTTGCTTTGTCATTGCACACATGATTGTGGCTTTTAGATATTGTCAAAGTATGATTGGAAAAGAATGAATGAGACTAAGTGGTGGTAGATAGATCATCTTCATGGAGTAAAAAGGTGGAAAGGGGCTATTTTGATGAGATCCTAGAAAGTAATGTGTTCATGGGTTGTTTGAGCTTAAATGACTTTTATCTTACCTTTAACCCAGCCTTACATTACAAGCTTATAAAAGTCCTATTGATTTTTGGTTAGATGATTGGCCTACATTAGTGGAGAGAGGAATGAAAAGCAAACCTATGAGGTTCAAATTAAAGATTTTGAGAGGTTACATATTAATGTGAATCTATTTGGAGTGCATACAATTGAGACAAAATGCAGACTCACACACACACACACACGTGGTTGACATAGTTACGACTCTATCTTACCTTATAAACCAATTGCATTGTTTGGATGAAAGTTATATTTTTCTTTGAATTGTTAAGTTAAACAATTATGGGAAAATATTATGAAAGGATTGGTTGTATGTGTGTTTTGTTCTTTTGCTCAAGGACGAGCAAAAAATTCTAAGTTTGGGGGTATCATGGTTGGTGGTAGTGTTGGAATGTTGTTTAGTGCTTTTTATGTGTAATTTCTTGTGCTTTTTATGAGTAATTTTTTTATGTTGTCATAATATGTTGTTTAAAGCTTGTTTAATGTTTGTTGTGTAAAATTTGTTTTTGTTTTAATGTGTTGTTTAGAGCTTTTGCTCGAAGACGAGCAAAATGTTAAGTTTGGGGGTATTGATAACTCTATATTTTATAGAGTTATTAGTAGTATTTTAGGTAATATTTAATATAATTTTTATTAAATTATATTTATATTTAATTATATTTTTGTATATTTTGTAATTTAATGCAGCAAACCCAAAAGAGAAGAAAAAGAAGAAAAAGAAGCAATAAATCATGAAAAATGTTCATTATTTATCATACCACTTATCTATGAAGCATGTGAGATCCTTGACAAAGAAAAAGAAGGAAAAGAGAGGAAACACGTGGGGCCTATGTAGAAGAATTGATAAAGGTGAACATGAATTATATGGAACAAGAAAGAAAAGGCTTTTGTAAAAGGAGGACGGACTGGAAGAGAGAGGAGGTCGGGAGAGAACAGAGAGAGAGAGACCTGCGTAGTCGAAGTTTCTCCCTCGCCGGAAAGGCAGAGCTCACGCGCAATAGCGCGGGACTCTGTGACGTCGGACGGAAGTGCGAATGCTAACCGTACGCACGTTCTTTTCCGGCGAAGGAGCTTCATATTATCCAGATCCATTTTCTAGCCGTATTTTGTGTGTTTTCCGACGAGGGGAGACCGGATCTACATTCCTTGTGTAATTTCCTGCAATTCTGTGGCAGTTGCCTATGATTTTGTGGCGGTTTCTGGCGAAGAAGTGCGAACGCTGACTTTGTCTTTTCCGTCAGATCTACACATTTCTATTGCGGATTTGCACACTCTATTTGCAGATCTGTAATCTAGGCATCCCGATCTATCTTTCCTGAAGTTTCTGTGAAAACCGGTAATAGACGGCGGCGGCGCGTGTCACCGGCATGTGTCGGCGCATGCGAAAGTGCGTGTCGGCGCCTGTGTTGATCGTTTTCTCCTATTTTCCAGACAGCTTCATTTCATCCCCCTGATGTGCAGATTTGTGCAACCTTTTTGTGATTTGAAGACACATTTGGTGACAGCTTAATGTTTTTAATTTACAGAATGTATTGTTTAATTTTCTGCACTATCCTTGTTTATGTAAATATGTTGTTTTAATTTAGTTTGTCAGAGCTACGATGGAACTTAATTATAACGTATGAATGTTATGATTATTTATGTTTTGTGAGATATTTTATGAATGTGAAGTTGCATGTTACTGATCTTAATGCATTTGGGTGACTAGCTACCACTTAAATGATATGATTTGCATGTTTAAGACTGACAGGAGATAGCATGCAGTTGCTTCATGTAATATGCAACCATAGATTAATATGGATAGACATATACCATATGATTTGTGTGACTTTAGGTGCAAACTGGAATATTCACAATTCTTAATACACTTAGTTCATTTAATTCATATGCAGACTCACAGTGAATTAATGAGCTAAGTAGGTTCGCTATACCTAGATATAGGATAGTGAATAAGTTAGGAAATTTCGATATCACATAAGTAGAATTAATCTTGCGAGCATGGATGATCAACATTTATATCTAGTAATTAGGTGAAATCAGATGCTCTAACATATTTCGTTTATCAAGTTTAGGTTAAATTAAGTTAGTTAATCCATGTTTTATTATCTTAATTTGCTAGATAAGCTTTAGAAACTATTCACCGTTAGTAATTAATTAGTTTAGTAAAAACCAGTCTTCGTGGGATGATACTCATACTTATCATTATATTACTTGTTCGACATGTACACTTGCATGTAGAATTTCATCGAACAATGTATATCTTAGTTACCTGTCTATTGTTTAATTTTCATAAACTTGTGGGACACATATGTGCTTGTTTAAGACAGGTTATAAAGTCTTAAGGGAGGTGCAACTTTAAGCATTTGGCCAAGGCACATTATTATTGGCCATATTATAATGTCTTGTAGCACACAAATATTTATGTACTCGAGTATCCTACACAAAACATTTTATATTCTCCTAGGACGGTTTGTCAATGACGTTTGTCATTTGAAGTGATATTCCCCTATGACGGTTTTATTGGTGACGTTGGTCATTAGGAGAATGGGATTGATAAGAGGGTAACACAACATTTCTTTTGTGGTGTTACTTGTCCACCACACTACCATATAAGATCTATGTTCGTAAAGTGGAGAACTCTTGTGACTATCTTAGGAGTTGTGTCTCTAAATGGCATTATTATCTTTAAGTTTGAAACTTTTTGTGACAAGATCAGCAATAAGGGATGTTTCTGAATTTTCTGGACCATCATAAAATGTTTTTAAAATTATTTTCATATGTATATAATCTACTAGTAGTATTCTTTGTTTTTATGATCATTGCTATAGCCCAAGTAGGAGATTGTTGGCTTATTGTATGAGTCCATGTAATGTGGGCTTATATCAATGATACATAAACGATCATTTCCTACCATGGCGATGCAATGTGATTTTATTGGTCCATTTAATTATACATATATTGTACATATATTCCCTTTTTGCATATATAGTACTGGCTGGTGTGGGCCGTTGTCCATCTAATAGACTTTGATGAGTAAGGCTATTTGTATGGACATTTTATTAATTGGCTAAGTCCCCCCTCTAACTCTCCGTTTATATATATATTTAATATATTTAATGTTGCTAAAGGGAGAAATTTTGGAGATAACAATGGAATCTATTTTATTGCGTTTAGTCGTGGGAAACTGCCCCTCAGGGTAGTTTCGCCACCTTATCCATTGTGCCCTTCTCTCCTGTAAAACACTAAGCATACAACTCACTAATAACCCACGACTCACACACACACCAAGTAACCGCTTATTCACACGGGTAAATAAAAGGGGCTTTTACGCAGTCATTGTTATTGCTTTCTCCCTAACCTTTCATGCAGCAACTTTTGGCTATCTCATCGAGCCAGTATTTGAAGAGAATAGAGGGGAAGACTTAGTCCAAAATGGTGGCGCAAATGAAAAAATATGGTATGTCTTCTGGTCTATTTATGTTACATATATTAAACCCATTATTTCTCCATGATCAATGCTTAAATCCTGTAAAAGAGTCTCGTTTGAGACAAAATTTTCCAACAACACATTCACAAGTTTTAATTTGTATTAAATCTGACTACTGAATTCTAGTGAATTGCATGTTCGAATCTGTATATTATGTCTTATTTGTGAGATTTCAAAAAATAATTAATTAAAGTAAAATAAATTAAGTATTATGCAAGTCCTTAACCATATACATGGCTAACGGTTAGGTTAACGTGAGCTGACTTGGCTAGTAAAAAATGACCAAGAAGATTAGGTGGTAGATTAGAGACGGTCAAATGCAATAACTAATATTTACATTGTTTGAATGAATCTTTTCTTACACCAGTTATGCACTAAAGCCATCAGAAATTTTTTACTGGCCCTGGTTCGACGCATCTTGCACTTCTAACTTTGAGAATTTATATTTAAAGGGTCAAGTTTATGTTTCAAAATTATGTCAGTACTTTTATTAAAAGGTATACATATTAAAATCGAGATAATAAAGACAAAGGATAGTACAAACCAATTTTACTTTATAAGCATAGATATGTTGTTATCAAATAAAAAAATAATTAAATAAAAAAAGGCCCCATCGTTTATGCTCACCCGAACATGAACATTGTGCATGATGAAAAAGGGCAATGTGCATATTATATGTATCCAAGGACATGATGAAGAAAGTTAAGATCAATTTTCTAAAGTAGAAGAAATTTTATGAAGACTCCTTTCAGTTAACTTGTATTGTGACTTTTGTTAGTTAATAGGAGTATCTCTTTTTTGAATGTATATGAACAAGGTTGATTTAGAAGACTTATCCTTACTTATAATAGAATATGATATCATATTGGAAGATGTAATAAAGAACTGTCATAGATGATCAGAGTAATTAAATGAAGAGATTTGTTTGCCAAACTTCTTAAGATATTTTTTTTAACTTACATTTATTATATATTAGTTGACAACAATAGAAAATGATTTAGAATAAAACAATTGACACCTTAATTATGTTGGCTAAAATAAGGAAAATTGTACAAAAGAGAGTTTCTTCATTTCAATATATAAAATCCTCATATAAAAGTATCATTTTGAGTGAAATTTGAAAATTTATAAATCTCTATCTTTTTATGTTCATACACTTATGTACATTAATTTTTATAAATATAAATTTACATTTTCACAAAAATATATATATAAAATTTGATTTGGACAATTGGTAGGGTGAAGGTTAACTAGGTTTGTTTTGCTAGAACGGCACATCAAGCTTCAATCCAAAGCCTACATCAATTAGAAATTCAAGGCATGTGCGTCGACCCAAAAAATTTGCAGTGAATTCTACATTGACTCATGCACAGAGTGCTGTAAACTAGGCAAGCCTATTTTCGTAAAATTCCAAGTTCCAAGCTAAAAATTTCTACTAAGGTAAGTGAGTTTTACTTTCCTAAGATTAAACGATAGGTTCTTTATTAAATTATCACGTGATTAGTTTTCAATTGACAACTCACTTTGTGTCTAAGTTTTTGTCCAAACCGCTACCCCAAATTTTAAAGTTATGATATCACAGGTACATTCAACGACTGGCAAAGTTAGAGTCGAAAGAGGAAAATGACATCTGTCCATTGCTTTAAATATTCCTTTTGTTCGCTAGACTTTTATTTTATTTTACCAATCCTTAAAGACTTTTACTTGCTCTCCGAAAAAAATGGAACTAAGAATAATATTTTTTTTAGGTACACATACGAAAGTCACGTGTCCAATATTGAATCTAAAATTTCTTGGTCCTAAGTCTTACTACCTTATCATTAAATTAGTAATTGGTGATAGGTTTTTTAAAGCCAACATTTGCTCCAACTGAATGAATTATGTGTTTATCAACCATCACAGAATAGTTTAAAAATGTCATTGATGGTTCTAAAAGGCTTTTATTTTGAAATAAATAATTTTTCAGAAAAAATCTTTTTCTTGAAAGGTCTTCCCCAAAAAATGCCTTGTTCAAAACAAGAACTTAAACTCCTTTTAACTTCATTAGGATCCTTTACTGCAGCCAATATAAGATACATTATTGCTTCCCCAAAAGAGACCACCCATATTCTTTACTACTTTTACCTCCTATTTTTACCAGCAAAGTATGATCTTACATTCCCGACGTGTTGTCATTTTTTTGTACCCTTTTTTCTTTTCCTTTTTCTTTTTTTCTCTCTTTTGAAAGCGTTGTCTGAACACTCTTCGATGGCCTCTTTTTTTATCTGTTTGTTTGTCCGAGTGTCCGACTAGGCCGTGAAGAACCCAAGTGCTCAAAAGGTATAAGTTTGTTTTTGTCCAACTCATCTCTTGTCAGTTTAGAAGGCAAAAGACCGTCAATTAATTTTATGAGGAGTTGGGTATGAGTACGAGGTATAAAAGGGAAAAAAATTTATAATTTGTTGTTTGCGTGATTTTCAATAATATCAATGGGCAACTAATATGTTAGCTCATATCAACTCCTTTTATTTGTGCATTTTAATTTTAATTTGGGTTGTTTTAGCAACTTCTTTCACAACTTAATTTTTATTAATTAATCCATTTCTAGGCATATTTTCCTCCAAGATTCGACCATTGCCTTATACAAGCCATTTTTTTTTTGGTATTTTATATATATTAGAGAACAAAGATGGTATCCTGACAAATTTTATTAATACCATTAAGGCGGAGCATAATAACCATATTTCAGATAAATACAATAAGTAGAGTATAATCCTAACTCGTAGGGAAAAAAATTACTTACCTATTAAAATGTCACACATAATTAAAAATAAACACTATACATTGGGAAACATATTTGCTTAACCTTTTTTTTAAAAAAAAAATACTCACGCACACAGGAGAGGAGTGGATTTGAATCCCTGACCGTAGTGAGCTGACCCAGTTTTTTATGGCGTTGATAACTTAATTAATGCATGAACTATAAACTAAACAGACTTATTGTTACATAAACGAGGTGTTGACCTTAGCTATAGATGGAATTGGTAGTTAGATGGAAATTATTTAAATGTTGTTAATAAAAAATGACCAAGAAGATTAAGTGGTAGGTTGTGGTTATATGTTTAAATTGAGACAACCTATTATGCAAGAAGTAATATGTAATAAACTGAATGAATCATTTTTTACATAAAAGTTATGTTCAAAATTATCTAAATTCTTTTATTTGCCTTTATTCAACCCTCTTTTCAATCACTTTTCCAGCTTTTAGAAAAGTTACCACCAATTCTTTTTTTTTTTCCTGTCTTTATTTCCCTTTATTTCCCTTGAGCCTTGAGCCTTGAGCGATTTGCCATCCTTTACTCCGGACAAACTTAGTGCTCCATTACTTAAGTGACTGTAAACGGAATGGCTTTGTAGCGTCGTAACCTAACTCCCAACGACTTGCTCAATTGGTTCGTTGGTAAATTAAACCGGAAAAGATTAAGTTTGGTTCAATAGCCAGCCGCGTAGACAGGCGATTAGTTACTATCAATGAAAAGACGACCTCATGGATTGTCCCCTGTGATCCAGGCAGCTAGGAGAGCGTTCAATTCTTTGCCATTGCGCCTGGAATCATATCATTTGTCAGATTTTTCAAAAAGGAATAAGCTGTCGCAGTTTGCCGTAGACTCTGTAGGAAAGCATAGAGCAGCAACACATTCATAAGTTTTAGTTTCTATGAAATCCTACTATTGTTCGAGTCTATATATTATGTTTTATTTGTTACACATAAAAAAAATTAAAATTAAAATTAATTATTACATAAACAACATATTAACCTTAACCATATACGTGATTAAAGGTTAGATTAACTTGACTTGACTTGGCTAATAAAAAATGACCAAGAAGGGGCGGTATGTTAGAGAAACTCCTAAGCAAGAATTAATATTTACATAGTTTGAAGAAGTCTTTTCTTAGCCCAATTGTGCACTAAAGCCATTTGAAGTTTTTTACTGGCCCTGGTTGTACGCATCTTGCCAGTCACTTCCAGCTTTTAGAATATTTTCGTCTGTTAGCTTGCCTACTTTCTCGGCCCCACTGCACTTGACCCTGACCAATTTGTCAATTGCTTTAAACATTTCTTTTGTTTGCTGGACTTTTACGTTATTTTACCACTCCTTGAAGCCTATTACTTGATCTCCGGGAAAACAGATCTGAGAATAGTTCAAACACGCCATTTGATGGCCCTAGAATACTTTTATAAGGCAGTTAGGTTTAGTACGAAAAAATACGAGGTATAGAAGGTCGGGTGGCATAGCCCAAGCGTCGATGAGGAACGCAGATGCAACGCTTATTGCTTTGCTCACCAACTTACACCAGACTTTTTACAATTGGTCCAACTCATAAATATCTCTTGCATGGACAAATAACAAATAACAAATAACTAGGCCAAGCCCTTGACAACGTAAATTTATACAGATAGAGATATTGGTTACTTAACCAGGTTTCCCATGTTATTGTTTATATAGCTTAAATCCCTATTATGCATAATACAACCTACAACGATCCAGAAGAATGAGCAAGAATTTCAATGCAAAGTTGCCCAAATTGGACAAAAAGATTCCACTTTCAAGAACCAGTGAATAATAGATAAGGGTCAGACATGTTTCGAACAAAGTTAAATTCAATACTTAGAGTAAAAGAAAAAAAAAAAAGGAGCTTTCTGGTTTACTGAAAAATGAGTTATGATGGTTGAAAGACATAATTACTGATGTTTAAATATATTAAATAACGTTAATATTATTTTACAACCATAGAGGACTTGAATTCTAATCCTAAGGAACCACTAGCCTCCGAATTCATTAGGCCAGGGATTTAACACCTCTTTCCCCCTCCTTGTGCATGCGTTTATGAATAAAAAAATAAAAAGAATTATAATCCTAGGAATTTGCTGGAAAGGAAAAATCGATATCCCAGGACAAAACTCGACGACGAGATCCACTGACTGCAGAAGGTGAGATCCCATGTTCTGGTGCCTCGGCAATTTGATTGCGCAGACGCGGTCCTTGGATCTTACACACGGAGAAAGAGCGGGCAATTTTATAGTTTGGTATGTGTGGCAGCTTAATATGTAATTAATTAATTTTTTATTTATTCAAATTATGATTATTATGTCTAATTTTGTTAGTATTAATAAAATTTGTTAGAATATTACTTTTTAAAAAAAAAACTCATGGTTTGGTGCCCCCAAAATTGATAACTGCGGCGTGAGTCCCATCTTAAAGCTTTGAGAGACGTGATTTCAAGTCAAGGCTTAAGCGTTGTAGTAGTGTTTTGTCTCCTTATTACGTCGGCCTTTGAATTTCCTTAATGAAATTGGTTCAGTTTAGTCTGACCTGTTGTGACAGTAAAAAATTGACATAATAAGCTAATGCAGTGAAAACTAAAAAATTAGTAAGGGCTGTACGAGTTAAAAGATATTATTATTATTGAATTCAATATCTAATAATTATTCAAATCAGAACATATATGTAAAGCAAGTTATTGTTCAAATCAAAACATATATATGGAGCAATAAGAGATTTGCATTATTATTTAAATCAAATATATATAAAAAATAGTAAATGCTTTGTGATCCTTAAATAGTGATGATGGCAGCAAGTTTTCTTTCCAGCAAGAACAAGTGCATTTTTATTTTTTTATTTTTATTTAACAAAACACTATACCATATAGCTAATTTTTACAGCTTTGTTTTCGGTCTTGGGTTGTCCACGCCCAGTTCTTCACTCTTTGTAGCCGACGTGTTTAATTATTACATAAACAACATATTAACCTTAACCATATACGTGATTGAAGGTTAGATTAACTTGACTTGACTTGGTTAACAAAAAATAACCAAGAAGGGGTGGATTGGGAGTGTTGCTTACAGGTTGGAGCTACCAAAGGAGTCAAAGGTACATCTGGTATTCCGTGTGTCTAAATTAAAGAAATGTGTTGAAGACATAGGCTGTGAACAAGCAGGACAATCATGGATTGAAAAAGATGAGCTAGGTGACAAGCCACAAGAAATTTTAGAGCAGCAAATTAAAAATCACCAAAAGCAGTTTTTGGTCCATTGAAAAGGAAAATCTCTAGCAGAAGCAACTTGGGAGGAAGCTAACAAGTTAAAGGCACACTTTCCTGATTTAAGCCTTCAGGACAAGGCTAATCTTTAAGAGGTGGGTTGTTATGGGTACATTAGGTTAATTGTTTGTGTTGGGTTGTAGCTTGTTAGTAGGCTTTTTTTGTTTAGGCCCAAAGTAGAAGTGTAGGTGCTACTATGTAGAAATAGAACAGGAACATTCTGGAAAAGGGTCTGGTTTATGTTCTTCATTGCAGTGAAAATTCAATGAACATGTTAGGGCTCTCTTTTGAGGTCAAATTTTTATTTTCTCTTTCGTTGAGTGCAATTTCTTCACCATTTTCCGATGAAGACACGTCTGTCCGAATCCTTATGAGGATTTTGTACTCCAAGGTCGTATCACCAGGTCTAGAGCTGTGTAGGTTACTTCATACTAGCAACAGAGATGCTAAGGTTGTAGCTTCATTTAGTCTAGAGAAATTTAGCACCAACACTTTTATCTACAATTAATAATACATTAGTATTAATATACTTGCACTTAAAAAGTTCAACATTTCTCTTTGGAGTTCAAAGAGAAAAAAACAGCGCCCACTAGATGAGCACAAGAGAAAAAGTAATGGTCCATAAGTGAAAAAGACAACACACTCAGTAACAAAGTGCTTAATTATTAATCCACAAAATTCTACAACACATTATTCCACACTGATCCAGAACATATCAGTCTAAACTGATCCAAACTGATCCAAATGAAGATGACTATCCTCAACAATATGGGAAGCCAATGTCCAATTATCTCTGACAGTTACATTGTCCTCTTAGTCGCCCCCAATTACTACACCTACCATGCCCGCACCCGTAATGTCGGGATTGACATCGTAGAGTGAGTTCTGGCCGCCACCTTGGCTTTTAAGGTTTGTGTCAGCGATGATTTTAAGTTTTCCTGTTCAATTTAAAATACTTATAAGAAAATGTTTATTGTTAAAGCAATTAGGATATTCATAATGGAAATAAATAATACTAAAGACTATTACTTCTAAGTTACATCTTAAAACTATTATAATATTTTTAAGTTAATTTTAACATTAGAGTTTTACCTCAAAAGGTTTTAAAGGATATTATATTACGGTTGAATAAATAAACTAAGAACATTTAAATTATTCTTTGATCAACTTGACCATTTATTTTTTCAGTGAAAGAAATTTATCTTCAGACATAAGAAGTATTATATTCAATTCCAGCAGCACATAGTCTATACTTATCCGCATTGATCAAAATAAACACACTAATTCACAACTAGGAAAAAACCACGCCGTATTACGTAGAATTGCCACAATAATAGTGCCCGATTTAGACTTTTGTACCTGTAGTCCCAGGGGCGTTCTTAACGGTTATCCCTGTTGCTGCTACACCAAACGCGCCGGCACCACAAAGAACGGGATGGATATTGTACTCTGAACGTGATCCTTGATCTTTAATGAATCCGTTACCGCCGTTTGGACAATGTCCATCTGATCAAATTAGAATGTTTATAAGAAAAAATTTACTCTTAAAGGAATCAGAAAATTCACAATGGAAATAAATAATAAATTACAGACCATTACTTTTAAATTAAATCTTAGAAGAAAGTTAATTTTAACACCAAAGTAATACATAAAGAAGTTTTAAAAGGATATTATATTGCAGTTGAATAAATGAACTAGAACATTCAAATTATCAGTCAATCAGCACAACCATTTACTTTTTCAGAAAAAAATTCATTTTTAGGTAGAAAGATATTATATTCTTTTACATTGATTCACCAACAAGTAATCTACACCAATTCACAACAATTTACTCTATACTGATCCACATCGATCAAAATAAACACACTAATTCACAGCCAATGAGAAGCCATGCCAGTTACATGAATTGCAACAATGATATTGCCCGTTTTAGACTTTTTTCACCTTGAGCATAAGCAGAGTTCTTAACGGTGTTCTTGCCCCCAGTTATTATAGCTACCATGCCAGCACCTTTAATTGTGGGATGGATATCGTAATTCAAACCTTGTTCAGAGCTAACATATTTGTCTTTGGGGAACTCAAGTGTTTTACCTGTTCAAGTTAAAATGCTCATAAGAAAATGTTTATTGTTAAAGCAATTAGAAAATTCAGAATGTAAATAAGTAATAAATTGAAGACCATTACTTCTAAATTAAAATTTAAAACTATTATAATCTCCGAAAGAAAGTTTATTTACCTAAAAAAATTAAAAACATTTAAATTATTCCTCAATCAGTTCAACCATTTATTTTTTCAGAGAAAGAAATTCATTTTCAGGCAGAAAAAGTATTATATTATTTTACACTGATCCACCAACAGCATAGTCCACGTCGATGCATAGCAATTTAGTCTACAACAATCTATTTTGATCAAAACAGACAGGCTAATCCATAACTAGTGAGAAGCGATGCCCAATTACGTTAGTTCCAACAATAATAGTGCCATTTAGGACTTTTTCACCTGCAGAGGTGGGAGTGTCCACAGCCTTGTTCGTGCCCCCATATAGTACGCCTACCAAGCCCGCACCTCTAATTTCGGTATTCATCTTGTAATTTGCAGTTGACGTACTCCTACGACCCTGGCCATCCTTAAGATTGATGTTTTTGTCGAGGAGGATTTTAACTTGTTGACCTGTTCAATTTAAAATGTTTATCAAAAATAAAGTAATTAGGATATTCACAATGAAAATAAATAATAAATTATAAACCGTTGCTTGTAAATAAAATTCTAAAACACTGCACTTTGTCTTTTTTGTTTTCAGAAGTGGCATTTTTATTAGTTCCACATGTCTTTCTCCGTTATTTTGCCTCTTGATGTCTCTGTTGTATCTGTCTATATTGCCCAGCCAGCCTCCGGCACAAGTTAAGATCATGGCCTATCATATGAATAAGTGCAATCTCTGTTACTTGGATAAGATGAAGCTGCGTTTGGACGACCTGAAACTATCAAATCCAAGTGACTCAGATCGTGAATTGGGTTTCTGTTTGGGCTTTGGTGTCTTGGCCTACCTCTCGTTTGTAGGCTTTTCCTTTTGGGCTTAGCCTCCATTGTGAGTCTATCCTTTATTTGTGGGGCTTTGCGTTTTTCCTCCACTTTTTCTGGGCTTTTGCTTCTTATGCTTCTCTATGTGGGCTTTGCTTTTGTACTTTTCTACATGGACTTTTATTTCGTCGTAGGCTTTGTTTCTTGTGCATATTCCTTTGGGCTTTATTTATTGGGCTTCTCCAATTTTTGTGAATGTTTGTTTTCTAGGCTTATCTGTCTTGTGAGCTTTTGATTATTGGGCTTCTTCTCTCCAGTAGGCTTGTATTTTTCGAGTGGTTCCACCTTTTATGGGCTTTTCTTCTTGGTCTCATATTTATTTGTGGACTTTTTAATGGATTTTTCTTTCTTGTTGGGCTTTTGTTTCTTGGACTTCTATTCTTTTGTAGACTATATTAATTTCTATGATATAATCAATTGTGGAACATCTCTTTTACGAATTCTTTTATTTACTTTTAGTTTTTTTAATAAATATTTTACTTCATTTGTCAATATGTAAGAAGTGGCGGGATGGTTCGTAGTTCTTTTCCTTCAAAGTAATTCACTTTCTTCCTTAAAACTTGTTTATAAAAAGAACACACATTTACATATAAAAAAATAATACACTAATATATTATAATCTAGGACACATATTAGACTTTAATATGCCCCATTGTCTTAAACATGGAAACATACTTCTTATAAGGACTTAATTTATAAGCAATGAGATGTCTCACTTGGATTTTAATACTATATTAAAGAGTGCAGTCATACTTAAAAATTAATTTAAAAATAAAGATTTTTTCCTTCTTATAGTAAGGATTCTTAAATATTATAACAAATGTATGATTACATTTTTGGATTTAAACAATCTAAAAGACAAAAATCTTAGTTTAACTTTACAAGAATGCTTGCGTTGTCACATGTTTATCCATGCAAACATTGCAATGGAATGCTTTTAAGTCAACATTTTCATACAACAATTTACTTTCAAAAATCATCTCCACCTGTTGCTTTTAATGTTTTGTGCCTAAATTTTTTACCATGAGCTTTTTCTTCCAGCGTTGGTTTACTCTTGAAGTCTTATATGTTGAATCTTCCCTTATCCCATTGTGATTCAACAAGATGGAAGTTTTCAAAGCTGGCAAGGACGTGGAAGAACAAAAATGTATTAACAGGTAGTACTACTAGGGAATCTGTGTACCAAAATTTGATTGTGGAAAATCAATGAACCTAGCTTATTGTAAAAGAATTCACTAATTGCAACGGCATAGTTTTGGCAAAGGAATGTGAATCTTAACTTGGTCTGCGTGGCTTCACAGATTGAGCTTGTTAATCAACTCCTTGCCTGCATTATACAGCCTGGTCATGAGGGAATATTAAGTTACAATAAACATGAGCATAATTGCTATAAAAAGGAAGGCAAGATATTTGAATCAATTATGTTTTAAATTTCATTATATTCCCTTATTAATAATCATAAAAAACATCATAATGCCCAACATAAAGAAATTCTGGAAACTCAATTCACATACAATTAGTGTTGCGTATAAAACCTAAACCATATTTCCTTTATCAAAATCGGTTCAAGGACATAACTAAAGATTTTGCAATTGAATAGCCGGTATGCTTACTCACTGTGATGAGTGAGAGGTCACAGCACACTGAAGGACAGAAAAATGATTATTAGTAAAAGTAACAAATGAAATCAAGCAAAGTATATCTCAATTTATTCATTGAAAGATATATGCAAAGAGTAACAAATAAAATAAAGCAACATAAAAGAAAGAGAAAGGGAGAAAGTTTTGAATATTATACAAATAAAACACATAAAATTATGATATGCAAACATAATCAAATTATAATGAGAGACACAGAGATCTTAAGATGAGGTTCTCTTTATTTATGGGCTTCTTTTTCTTGGGCTTACCATCGTGTGTGGGCTTAGTTTCTCGGCCTTAGCTTCATTTATGGGTTATGTTTTCTTGTGTTTCTCCTCTTTTTCAGGCTTTTGTTTTCTTTATGGGCTTTTGCTATTTGGGCAACTCTTTGTAGGCTTTGCTTATTGGACTTTTCCTTTTGGGCTTTATTTGTTTTTATTAATTTGTAAGCTTTGTGGGCTATGTTGGGTTTCTCTTCCTTTGAAGGCTTCCATTTATTATGTTTCTATTCCTTTGTGGACTGTGTTACTTTTTATTGACGATTTCTTTTCAAATCCGTATCCATATGTAGAGTAATAATTTTCTTGTACTTTTAACTAATATTGTCTAGACATAAAAAAAGGATAATGCCAAGTTCTCACATCGTAGATGTAATTTGTCAAGTTCTAGGCTTTTCTTTCTCTTTTACAAGGGATAATGTTAAGTGTCCGATAGAAGAATCCATAATCCAAATAAAATTGAATGTATAGTAGTAATATTTTCAAATGACTTTTAAAATAAGAGGAAAATTAAGCGGTTAATTTAGGTGGATTATAAGATTAAATATTTCTCGATCATTTACGCACATCTCTCTTGATCATTCACATTAGTATTAAGAATGACTATAATTCTTCTACTAGGACTTGTCACTAAATAAATGGGTACCATTTCACTTACATTATTTAAAATGTCTCCTCCTATGATCATGAAAGGAATAGTCTCCAAAGATGATAATTTTATTATAATCAATAATTACACTATTTGTTCTAGGTCAAAAAACTCTTAAATTATTTTTGCAGTTGTGTCCTTACAATTTTTAGGTATCATATTTTTTAATCAATCCATAGCAAGTTAGTCTACATTGATCCATATAATTCAAAATAAACACAATAATCCACAACTAGCAAGAAGCCTTGCCTACATAAATTGTGACAATAATAGTGCCCATTTTAGACTTTTCCACCTGGATTGGCAGAAGGATTCTTCATGGTGTTGCTGCACTAATTTACTAGAGTTTTAATGCCGGTACAATCACCTAAACATGGCATAAAAAATATCTTATAGAACAGTTGAATAAATGCAGGAAGGACATTTAAGTTATTTTTGAAGCAACTCCATCATTTATTTTCTTAAAAAAAGAACTTCATCATCAAGCAAAAAATTTATCTTTGAAAAAACGTAACCAGAATTGTTTGTTGACAAAAATGAGTTGGGCAAAGAAATAAACTCCATAAAATATTCTACCATAGTGATCTACCAACACATTAGTGTAAACCTATCCACATTAGTCTACATCTGTCAATGTAAAATGATCCATATTGATAAAAATGAACACACTAATTCACAATAATGGGACGTTACGCCCAATTACATACACTGCCACAATAATAGTTCCCATACTATAATTTCTTTTACCTTGAGTGGTGGGAGAGTTCTTATTGGTGTTTGTGCTCTCACTTACTACAGTTACCATGCAGCCAGTATAAAACGGTCGTTCTTGCCAGCAGGTATTGATCAAGTTCCTCGTTTCTTGTTAGTAAAATGATCATAATAGAGCATATCATGTTAGTCACTGAAAGATATAAGAAAAAACTAACAAAGATAATTAAGAAAGACAAAAGAATGATTAAACAAGACATTTTATTTTACACTAGCATTTGACCTAGAACCAGTCCAAAAAGACCGTTTAGTCCGATATGGCTCGGTAGAGAGATACATGGCTTACAGTTATGGTATAGTATATTTCGACAGTGATTCAAACTGAAGAAAAAGAACAAGCGAGTTTGGAATGAAGATGGATGAGCAGGTACTTAAGCCACTCCAGGCTAATGGCACCAAGTCAGGTGCTAGCCTAGCTATTCCAGAACGACTCTTCGCCTTTGGCCTTCGTCTATCATCCTCTTTACGCTTAGTTCGTCGATCCTCTCACGTTTCTTATCCCGTTGGAGGATTGTTGTCTTGTCTTATCCTTCTTTTTCCTCAAAACATCGAAAAATTTGGTTACCTGAACCGAAGGTTAGGCCGACTACGAACTAAAGTATAGCGCAACAACGTAGCAATATTAACCACTTTCCCATACTCCGTCCTTCTTTGCCGAAATGGATGCTTTAGGGGTTATTTTGAGTCTTAAAGGTATGCTGCTGGATTCGCTCTCTAACGCAAGAAGAGGACGAATGCAAAGCCCATAAATCTTGAATAAACCCTAAAGAGAAACCACCTCCTTTCCCTTAGAGTTTGTTTTAATATTAGGCTCACTCTGCTCCGTTGCCAACTTACCACCAATTCTCTGTTTTTCTTGGCTCCGTTGCCCATTACCCTTGACCAATTTGCTGTCCTTTATTATTTATATCTCAATACGGACAAATTACTCTTCGCCGAATGGCTTGCGTAGCCTCATGACTTAAATGCAAACGACGCTTCATTGGTTCGTTGATAAACAAACCAGAAAGGAGTAAGTTTGGTTCAATGGCCAATAAGTGTTTGTTTAGCGGAACAAAAAGATACTATCATACTCTCTGTTTTTGCTGGTTTTGCTGTGAAAAAATTGTAAATGTCAAGATGATGTTGTATTATTAACAACACCAGTGTTAATTAGTTTTGGTACCAATTATTAGGAATTAGACTCAGAAGTTTAGGATGTCTTATAACAAAAAAGAAAAATGCTTTTTAAATTCATTAAAATGTATTATGGATAACAACTTACCAGTGGCAATCTCACGAATAACTATTTACCAATGCCAAGATAGGATGTTACATTCCTATTTAGTAAAATTCTACATGCAAGTAAACATGTCGAATAAATAATATAATGATAAGTAAAGATATCGTCCCATAGAGACCGGTACTTATTGACTAGCCAACCAAATGATTAAACATTAAGTAAACAACTGAATTTAACCTAACTCTGATTAATGAAATATGCTAAAGTGTTTGATTTTACCTAATTACTAGATATGCATGATGATCAATTATGCCTATAAGATTGATTTTATTCATGTGATAGCGAAATTTTTTAATTTATTCATTATCCTATGTCTAGGTATAGCGAATCTATTTAGCTCATTAACTTACTGTATTTTTATCCATGAATTAAATAGACTAGGTGCATTAAGATATGTAAATATTCCAGTTTATACCTAAAGCTACACAAACTATATGGTATATGTCTATCCATATTAATCTATGGTTGTATATTATATGAAGCAACTACATGTCATTTCCTGTCAATCTTTAATATGCAAATCAAATCATATAAGTAGTAGCTAATCACTTAAATGCATTAAATACCATAATATGCAACTTTACATTCATAAAATGTCTCATAAAATGTAAATAATTATACCATTTGTACATCATAATCAAGTTACATCGTAGTTCTATCACAATATAAACAGAAATAGTGCAAAAAATTGAACAAAAAATTCTTCAAATTAAAAACATTAAATTTGTCACCAAAATGTCTTTAATTTAGAGAAAGTTTGGATAAATCTACATATCAGGAAGAGGAGGAGCTAGTTGGAAAACAGGAAGAAAACGACCCGTCACGCGCCACCACGCGCCGCCACCGATCTTCACGAAAGCCTCCAAAAAGAGCCCCCGATATGTCGAAAGATTAAGTCGTTTCCTGGAAAATCACTAAAAAAAAGCCCAATTTCACCGAAAATAGCCCATGAACAGTGTTCGTTGTTATCGTAGGAAACCGCTGGAAACTGCCGGGAAACTGCTCCAGAAATGTTGGAAATGGGACTAAGGTGGTCGATTTGCTCCTTTCTCATCGAAAAACGCAGTATTCTGGCCGGAAAATGGAGTGGATCATTGAAAAACGTTCTCCTTTATCGGAAAAGAATGCAAGAACAGTCGGCTTTCGCCTAACCGCGTGCGTTCTTAGAAGCCACACGCCTCCTTGCTGTTCGTCCCAATCCTCTCTCTCGACAAAAGCCCAGTTTTCCCCCTTTCTTTTCTATTTTCTTGACAATTTCCTTTCTCTTTTTGACCAGGGCCTCTTTGCATGATAATCACCCGACAATTTTCTCCTTTTTTTTTTCTTTCTTTTTTTCTTTTTGTCTTTTCCTCACATGGGTTCCATGTGCAAGCTAACCTTTGCTTATTTTCTTTCTTTTCTCTCAATCTTTTACTTCATTTCTCTTATTTTTCGCTTATTTTGGGTTTGCTGCATAAAATAACAAAATATACATAAATATAAATATAATTTAATAAAAGCTACATTAAATATTACCTAAAATAATTATAATAACCCTATAAAATATAGAGTTATCAATATCCTGAAACTTAATATTTTGCTTGTCCTCGAGTAAAAGCTCTAAACAACATATTATGACAACACCAAAAAGAAAAAAAATTACACACAAAAAGCACTAAACTTAACATATTCTAACAACATAACCAGTCACTCCATGATATTTTTCCTGAACACCCCCAAACTTAACATTTTGCTCATCCTTGAGCAAAAAAAAAAAAAACAACACATACTTATAACCAATCCTTCCATGATATTCTCCATAATTACTCAACTTAATAATTCAAAGAAAAATATAACTTTTATCCAAGCACTACAATTGATTTATAAGGTAAGATAAACTTTTAACTATGTCAATCACGTGTATGTGTGTAAATTTATATTTTTTCTCAATTACATGCACTCCAAATAGATCCACATTAATATGCAACTGATAAATTTATTTTTATAGAGTTATTTTATCTATTTTAGGTAATAAATAGCTTTCATAATTGTGAGAAAACATTTGAACTCCTTTTTATTTACCTAAATTTGTCTTGTTTGTGTAACACAAAGAGGCATGGAGAAAAAGGATGAACAAGGAGAACCTGATACTTATTGTGTGATAAAATCATAATATCAAGATCAAGAGAGTCAAGATAGGCTTGAGCTTTGGATGATTATTATTAGATTTTATGTTGTTGTTATTTAGAAAGTCCAGTCATGTTAAGAATTCAAATCTCAATTAATTTAGAAATTTAAAACCTAATTATTTTAGGTATCCAAAGCCGACTTCTACTAGGATAAGGTTTAAACCCAAAACTCTATTTAAGAGAAGAGAAGAAGAGAAAGAGGGGAGGAAATTGAGCACAACTCAAGATTTTTCTAAAGAGAAGACAAAAAAGGTGACAGACTTCTTGTTCTTGGATTCAAGATGCATTCTTTATTTCTTATTATTGTTTTTTCTCATTATTTCTTTATGCTTTAGTTTACTTTTGTTAAAGCTATGATGTAACCTAATTATGATAGTATGAATCTTATGATTGTTATGTTTTACAACATATTTTATTTATGTAAAGTTGTATATTACTGTATCTAATGCTTTTAAGTGATTAACTACCATTTAAATGATTTGACTTGCATGTTTGAGACCGACAAGAGATGATATGCAGTTGCTTCTTGTAATGTGTTACCATAAATTAAATATGGATAGACATATACCATATTATTTGTATGGTTTTTGGTGTAAACTAGGAATGTTCATAAATCCTAATACATTTGGTTTGTTTCAATCCACATATAGAGATATAATAAATTAATGAACTAAGTAGGTTTATTATACCTAGACATAGGATAGCAAATAAATTAGGAAGTTTAGCCATCACATAAATATTATCTCTTTTGCAAGCATAAATAATCAATATTAATACCTAGTAGTTATGGTGAAATCATATGCTCCAACATATTTTATATATTTAGTTTTCTTAGATTTGGTTAGTTAATCTATCATCTATCATTTTGATTTGTTAAATAAATTCTAGGAGTTATTCACCGATAGTAATTAATTAGTCTAGTAATCACCAATCTCTGTGGGACGATATCTTTCTCATTATTATATTACTTGTTTAACATGTTCACTTGCATTTAAATTTCACCGAACAATAACCTTTCAAAATCTTGAACCAAACCTCATAGGTTTACTTTTCATTCCTCTATCCACTAATGTAAGCCAATCATCTAACCAAGAATCAATAAGACTTTTATAAGCTTGTAATGTAAAGTTAGGCTAAAAGTAAGATGGAAGTCATTTAGGCTCAAATAACCCATGAACACATTACTTTATAGGATCTCATCAAAACTCTAGCCCCTTTCTACCTTTTTACTCCATGAAGATGATCTTTTCACCACCACTTATTCTCATTCTTTCATGTACAATCATACATTGACACTATCCAAAAGCCACAATCATGTGTGCATAATAAAGCAAAACAACATTGTTTAAGTATAGCCACTTTAGTTATTTCCTACTAATGATATTCAATAACAATGCTTAAAGGTCTCTTTTTAGAGAACTATGTGACTTGAATTTAGTAAAAGATAATGAGATTATTCCATCCTAAAGCAAATGCTTCCTTTTTTTTTCATTTATTTATTTTTTTCATTTGCATTTGCATTTACAAAAGTGACATACTATTCTACACACAATCATTTCAATCAACTTCTTCCTATACTACATCCTTCTCCTTAACTTTTCTTATGATCAAATCAATTTATACACACAAGAAGTCAATATGTTCAGGGGAATAGGACAATAGGACAAATTAATCAAAAGGCTAAGAGATATATGTGTATGTGTCATTTAACAAAATTAGGATAAGAACAAGGCTTAGTAGGGTGACTAGGGATAAGTAAATAAGGTTAGCTTGAAAGGCTCAATCGATCCAAAGATGGCTTAAATCATTTTTTTTGTCAGATGCAACCTAGGATTTCGCCTTAAAAGGAAATTAAGCAAATTTTGAGATCCAGGTGAGATCCAAGAAAATCACACACTTCATATGAATGTTCTCTAGAGATACAAACAATTTCAAAAAAATACAAATTTTAGTGCTCAATATGTAAATCAACATAATTAGAATCACATTTAACTCATACCACAATTGCAAGTTTGAAAAAAATCTATATCTCCCTAAGAATCGCAAAAAATTCACAATAAAAAATCTAATCATGTTGATCATGGTCCATCACAAAAAATAAAATTCCACATAACTTTTAACACCAAAATAGAAAATTTTCACATAAAACATCACACCATTTCTAACACAAAAAAAAACACTTCCAATACATTCCCAATATACTTCCAACATAACCACAACTATCATAACAAACAACCTCCAATACAACCCAACAAAACACTACACTTCCAACAATAGCAGTAGCACTCCCAATAACAACAACAACACCCCCAAAATTGAATGAAACATCTCCTCAATGCTAAAAGAAAATAAATCAATAATAAGGAAGGAACAAGGAAAACTCCTTTGATTGCAGGCTGCCAACATGGACCTGTGATGAACATTTGATGACAAATTTCTAACCAAAAGACCATAAAGTACTTAGGTTGTCTCCCAAGAAGTGTTTGCTTTATAGTTTCAGCCAAACTATCTTTTGTTCAAGGAGGATGGAACTTTAACAATTTAAGAGACAGTCAAACTATCTTTCTGGTTTACTGAAAAATGAGTTATGATGGTTGAAAGGCATAATTACTGATGTTTAAACATATTAAATAACGTTAATTTTATTTTACAACCATAGAGGACTTGAATTCTAATCCTAAGGAACCACTAGCCTCCGAATTCATTAGGCCAGGGGTTTAATACCTCTCTCCCCTTGTGCATGCGTTTATGAATAAAAAAATAAAAAGAAATTATAATCCTAGGAATTTGCGGGAAAGGACAAATCTATGTCCGAGGACAAAACCCGACGATGAGATTGGATGACTGCAGAAAATGAGATCCCATATTCTGGTGCCTAGGCATTTTGGTTGCGCAGACGCGGTCCTCGGATCTTATAAACGGAGAGAAGTGGGCAACTTCATGGTTTGGCGACCATAAAATTGATTACCACAGCCTGGGTCCCATCTTTAAGCTTTGAGAGATGTGATTTCCAGTCAAGGCTTAAGCGTTGTAGTAGTATTTGTCTCCTTGTTACGTCGGCCTTTGAATCTCCTTAGCGAGATTGGTGCAGTTCAGTCTAACCTGTTGTGACAGTCAAACGTTGACATAATAAGCTAATGCAGTGTAAACTAAAACCTGTCATAGTAAGGGCCGTGTGATTTAAAAGATATTGTTACTATTGAATTCAATATCTAATTACTATTCAAATCAGAACATACATGTAAAGCAAGTTATTGTTCAAATAAAAACATATATATGGAGCACTAAGAGATTTGCATTATTATGTAAATCAAATATATATAAAAAATAGTAAATGCTTTGTGATCATTAAAACTTAAATTTTCCTAATAGTGATGATTGTTTTTTTTTTTTTTGGGTATCCTAACAAATTTTATTAATACCAATAAGGTTGGGCATAATAACTATACCTCGGATGAGTACAAAGGATAGAGTATAATCCTAACCCTTAAAGAAAAAGCAGTAACTTATATTTTAAGTAATCACACATAAGCAAAATGAAAATATGAAATATATTAGGCAGCATATTCGCTTAACCTTATGGGGGCCTATAATTATCTAATCCTAGATGATCCTTAACATAAACATCTAAAAACACGAATGAGGCAATGTGTCAAGCTAGTCGAAAATTATTACATTTTGAATAAAGTGACTATAGTTAGCAAGACAGTTTGCTACCACATTTCCCTCATGATACACATGATGCACAAGTGCATGTGAAAGAATCATAGATAAGCATTGACGTATGACATATTTTAATTTCCAAGGAGTTTTTCATTTTTTAAGCAAACATTTGACTAAATAAAATGAATCTAATTCAATAATATGAGGCACTTGACTCTTTGCTTGGCATATTTTAAGTCTCTTTAACAAGATATAAGCTTCCACCTCTGTGTTGGTGTAAGGATTCAGCTTTATGGAAAAAGCCATTATGAAATCCCTGTTACGATCTCGAAGGATTCCCCTACTAGCATTGTTCCCCATAATGCTTAATCCATCCGTATTAAGCTTATATTGCCCTATTAGGAGGAAATTGCCAATTAACCTAAACTCATTGCCTCAATGGAATGTGAATCACAGGAACCTTTAACAAAGCTAGTAAAATTTGATCAAGAAGACTTACTTGTACCTTGACATGGATTAGCGTTGACATTTGAAGCATCCAATGCATAATATCTTTGTTAATTTTGAATATGGACATATGCTCCCTATTGTGTTTTGTGGAATTCCATGCCAGCCAAATTCCTCTTGCAATAATCTCTCCCAAAATGGCTATTACTGCACTCCTTTGATTGTGCCACAATGCCTCTATATACCATGAAGAAACAAGGTTAGATATAAAATTAAAATGAATAGGTACCTAAAGTATGTCATCAAATGTATGCCAGAGCCATTGTGCCAATCCACTATACATAAATACATGATCCACTATCTCTCTTGCACCCCTTTCACAACAATAACACCTAAATGCCAATTAGATTCCTCTTCTTTGCATATTACATTCCACAAGAATGTATAATGAATTAACTTCCATATAAACAATCCAATATTGGAAGAAACCATTTTATTCCATAGAAACTTAGCCCAAGCCACTTTATCTTTCTTCACTCCTCGGTCTTGATACACTAATGAAGTGAAAAAGTCACCAAAAGCACTCAAATCACAAACAAGCCTATTTGGATCTTGACTACATACAATTTTGATGGCTTGCTCTTACTACTCACTAGAGAAATCCCTAATAAAATCTTCATTTTAAAAGGCTTCTCCAACTATTATATCTTGTTGTGGACATAAAGGATATCAAAGAGGTTATTTAATCCAATGATCCTTCCAAAAGGAGCATTTTCCCTCACCAATAATCCATTTACCATATTGGATTGAATATTCCACCCAAGGTAAAAGCATCTTCCATGTATGTGAATGTGCATTCTTTCTACCTCATCTAATTGCTTCCATTGGATGCTCATACTTGGCTCGAAGAATTGAGGCCCATAAGGATTGTCCTTGCACAAAACACCATGCAAACTTTATTTAAAGTACTTGCATTGTTTGTTCTAGGTTTGGAACTCCTAGTCCACCTTCTTTCAAAGGCGTACAAATATTTTACCACTTAACCCAATGGCTATCATGACCATCTCCATTACTCCACATGAATTTGGCTAATATACTATTAATCTTTTGTATGACTATTTTCGGTACTTTTGTAATAGAAATGGTATGTGTTAGCATAGAGGAGAGTATACTTTTGATTACCTAATAGTGATGATGGGAGCCAGTTTTCTCTTCAGCAAGAACAAGTGCATTTTTATTTATTTATTTATATTTAATAAAACACTACACTATACAGCTAATTTTTACAGCTTTGTTCTCGGTCTTGGGTTGTCCACACCTAGTTCTTCATACTCTTTGTAGCCAACATGTTTTGTTTAATACGATCTCATTAACGTTTGCCCATTGAATGTTTTTCTACAAGAAGTAAAAATATGTGTAGGACACATGTAAAAATGCTTTTTGGTGCTTAATAATTTTGATAAGATAGTTTCAAATTTCAACTATTACTTCATCATACTATTAATTATTTTTTAGATATTTAATTTCATATATTTTGATGGTGAGCTACTACCCATGCTAATTGGATTGGAATATTTTTTAAATATCTATTCCCTTACAAATATTTAACTATTGGATCAGATTATGGAGAAAGCCCACAAATTTGGTTTGGTCCGTTTGCCTTTAGAAAATGCAAGCTCAACCGGTGCTGTGTGGGCTGAAAGAAAACTGCCCAAGCAAAGTGCCTAGGCCAATCGTGATCGTAATTGGGACAGGAAGCTGTAGACAATCAGCAGAACCGAGCTCACATTCGACTTTGGACTAAAAGCTGACATCTGTTTGTCTCTTTCCATGTTTTTTGACTTGTGCTTATAGTTCGTTATGCTTTCCTTTATCACTTCTTTGAGTTATACAGAGGACTAAGTACTTGATGTTATTTTTAGTGCTGCCTGTTGTGTAATTTGTGAGATTAGGGATGGTAAAAATTATTGAGATGAAGGAACTTTTAGCATATGGCTAAAGCAGAGGTGGGTTCAAATCCCCCTCCGCTCCTGTGTGCATGAGTTTTTATGTTGAAAAAAAAAAAACGGCTAAAGCAAAAGGGTTAGGCAAAAAATGCTTGATCACTTAAAACCTTGTGCGTAGTACCTAATTTGTCTTCTGCTTTAATTGTGGTCTAAAGTTTATTTCTTGTCCATTGTGTGGTTTCAAAAGTTAGATCTTGTGTTCTATTTGATACTTGTTGACTGATTACATATTGCAGCGAGATACACTTGTGTGGTTGATTAGTGTTATTATTTGCATAGTCGAGTAATTGAATTGTTATGTCACTGTAGATATACAAGAAATCAAAAATAAAAGAAAGTATATTTCTGGTAATGTATAAGTTTTTGAACCTTCAATTATAACTCTATTGGTAACAAACATTTGATGTCTTTCTTTCTTTTTTCACCTATGTCAACCAATCAATTTGACTAATTATTAGATTTAGGAATGCTTTGAAACTCATATCTACATCTTTTACTTTCGACAAAAATTTTGAAATTCCATTATTAGCACATTATTATATGCATGTTGAAGATTAGTAACTTAATCATTCTTGTTTCATGTCAAAAAGTTTAAAATTTTAATTCAAAAACTAAGTTAAGAGTTGGAGGATTATTCTTTCAATTAAGCTTTATCTTTGAGATTTTATTTTTTGATGTCAAACTTTTGTTGTACACATACTATTTCATATACTAAGATTCTTTAGACTTAAAGTTATACAAGATAGAATAGAGTTAACTTAGACTTTGCTATTATGTTAGAAGACTCAAAAGAATATATATAGAATGAGAATTCACATTGAAAGATGAGAACATTAAAGTGAAACATAAATGAAAGAAATATCCTATAACTCTAAAATTAACTTTTCAATTGAGCATTTGGACTATATTATCATGTTACTAAAACTTAAGTTGACTATGCTTCAGCCATGTGACCTTTAGTCTAATGATGTTTGATGAATGAAAGAGTATATGCAAGACAAAAATCTCACATTGAAAAATAATACTTCTCAAGAAAAGTTTGAATAAAAAAAGAGGCTCATACTTTGAAGTTAGATTTTAGATATACATTTGGGTCTTTTAACACTTCAGTATTTGTATTATTTTAAATTATTGTAAACAATACATTCGTTGTTTGTTTCCAATGGATTAGCAAATTCATAATGGAAACCATAATAAAAAATTGACGCACATTACTTCCATATTAAATCTTAAAACTACTATAAACATTTAAAGGACTTTAATTTGGTATCAAGGTTATCTCTAATAGAGCTTAAAAGAAATTTTGCTATGTGGTTTGAATAAATGCACCAAGAACATTTAAATTAATCCCCAAATTTATTGATTTTTTTCCATTAAAAGAAATTCATCTTCAAGTAAAAATGGCGTTTTTAGAAGATGCAACTCAAAATGTCTAGTGACTAAGTTCGAATAGTTGAAAAACACAAACCACTAAATAAAAAAATAATTGGATAGAAAGATAGTTAGCGGGTTTTTTTGCAAAATCGGCCCCCCTTCGCTTGGCAATCAGTCGGAAATTCAGTTCGACTTTATAGGATTTCTTGCTGAGAGTATAGGAGTAAACAAAGCTAAGTTCTTTGGATTTTTAAAAAACTTACCACATAAATGTATATAATAGATATGTGTTGAAAATAAATAAAAAAGAGAAAGAGAAAGAGAAAGAGAAAGAGAAAGAGAAAGAGAGAAAAGAAAATAGAAAGTCAATTTCTTAAGTTTCTGTTTTAAAAGGCCATACTGGCACGGGATTACAATGCCCATTAGAATAGGTCCTAAGGTTATGTCTTTATCCTATTTATTACCATAGGCCTTTACCCACCCAACCGGCCCAAAACGAAATTGAGTGATGTGTCGGGTTGAGTCAATCCAGAAAATGTGGATACTCTTTATGGGCTAGTGTAGGGACAAATCTCTAGGGCAGCCAGCTCATAACTTGTTTCTTCTACTGGACTTGATGTGCTTTGGGCTGCCCCGCTCCTCCTATTATGAATTTTGGTCTTTTGAGTATTGAATTTGTTAGAAGATTGTCTGATAAATTGGGGGCAGCACTTTCGGGCTAGGGAATGCTGGGGGATCGGCCTTTAGTGTTTTTAAATAAGGACAGAAGTTTTCACGTTGGGCACCTTCGGATTTTCCTCCCTCAAAGGCTTTTGTAACTGAACTTGTCAATTTCTGGCCCTTTTTGGTTGGACTGGGAAAGGGGAGAGGGAAGCAAAAGATGGTGCCAACGTACAAAACATTCTACAACGTGGTCTGCATTAAAGATATTCCAATTAAAAGAATCGGGACCATGAAAACCTCGTATTTTGGATATTATACCGTAATAATTTTATGTAGAAAACTGGACAAGACTGAAGGCAGCCTGAATTCCAACGCAAAACAAAAGCATAGAATGAGTTTTAAAAGATAAGCAATTGGGTCCTTAGCCCAAGCAAAGCTCCCTCTGATTGCCATATAGTTCACCTTCGGATAGCTGGGTACCTTCATTATCTTGTGTGAGGCCTCGAGAGCTGGACCTCCTGATTATGTTCGGCGTTGTAATACATGCACCCTGCCATCACCGTTCTCTTCGCAAATGAAGGGCACTTTGTCTTTTTTGTTTTCAGAATTGGCGTTTTTATTAGTTCCACGTGTCTTGATGTCTCTGATATTTTGCCTCTTGATGTCTCTATTGTTTCTTTCTATATTTCCCAGCCAACCTCGGGCACAAGTTAAGATCATGGCCTATCATATGAATAAGTGCAATCTCTATTGCTTGGATAAGATGAAGCTGCGTTTGGTCGACCTGAAACTGTCAGATCCAAGTGATTCAAACCGCGAATTGGGTTTTGGTGTCTTGGCCTACCTCTCGTTTATGGGCTTTTATTTTGGGCTTAGCCTCCTTTTAGTCTATCCTCTATTTGTGGGCCTTTGCTTTTTTGCTCCTCTTTTTATGGGCTTTTGCTTCCTATGCTTCTCTATGTGGGCTTTGCTTTTGTACTTTTCTACGTGGACTTTTATTTCGTCGTAGGCTTTGTTTCTTGTACATATTCCTTTGGGCTTTATATATTGGGCTTCTCCAATTTTTGTGAGTCTTTGTTTCCTAGGCTTATTTGTCTTGTGGGCTTTTGATTATTGGGCTTCTTCTCTCTAGTAGTTTGTATTTCTCGAGTGATTCCACCTTTTATGGGCTTTTCTTCTTGATCTCATCTTTATTTGTTGACTTTCTAATGACTTTTTGTTTCCTGTTGGGCTCTTGTTTCTTGGACTTCTATTCTTTTGTAGACTATATTAATTTCTATGATATAATTAATTGTGGAACATCCCTTTTACGAATTCTTTTATTCGCCTTTAGTTTTTTAATAAATATTTTACTTCATTCATCAATATGTAAGAAGTGGTCGGATGATTCATAGTTCTTTTCCCTTAAAGTAATTCACTTTTTTCCTTAAAACTTGTTTATAAAAAGAGCACACATTTACATATAAAAAAATAATACACCAATATATTATAATGTAGGACACATATTAGACTTTAATATGCCCCATTGTCTTAAACATGGAAAAAAAATACTTTTTATAGGGACCTAATTTATAAGTAATGAGATGTCTCGCTTGGATTTTAATATTATATTAAAGAGTGCGTTCATTCTTAAAAATTGATTTAAAAGTAAAGAGTTTTTAAAGAGTTTTTCTTTCTTATAGTAAGGATTCTTAAATATTATAAGAAATGTATGATTGCATTTTTGAATTTAAATAATCTAGAAAAACAAAAATTTTAGTTTAACTTTACAAGGATGCTTGCATTGTCACATGTTTATCCATGCAAATATTGCAATGGAATGCTTTTAAGTGAACATTTTCATACAATAATTTACTTTCAAAAATCATCTCCGCCCTGTTACTTTTAATGTTTTTGTGCCTAAATTTTTTACCATGACCTTTTTCTTCTAGCATTGGTTTACTCTTGAAGTCTTATATGTTGAATCTTCTTCCCTTATACCATTGTGATTTAACAAGGTGGAAGTTTCAAAGGTGGCAAGGATGTGGAAGAACAAAAGTGTATTAATGGGCAGTACTGCTGGGGAATATGTGTACCAAAATTTGGTTGTGGAAAAACATCTACACTAGTTGCAACGGCACCGTTTTGGCAAAGGAATGTGAATCTTGACTGGGTTTGCGTGGCTTCACAGACTGGGCTTTTTAATCAACTCCTTGCCTGCATTATACAGATTGGTCATGTGGGAATATTAAGTTACAATAAACATGACCATATTTGCTATAAAAAGGAATGCAAGATACTTGAATCAATTATGTTTTAAATTTCATTATATTCCCTTATTAATAATCATAAAAAACATCGTAATGTCCAACATAAAGAAATTTTGGAAACTCAGTTCATGGACAATTATTGTTGCACCAAAAACCTAGACCATATTTCCTTTATCAAAACCGGTCCAAGGACAGAACTAGAGATTTTACAATTGAATAGCCGGTACGCTTACTCACTATGATGAGTGGGAGGTCACAGCACACTGAAGGACAGAAAAATGATTATTAGTAAAAGTAACAAATGAAATCAAGCAAAGCATATCTCAATTTATTCATAGATATATGCAAAGAGTAACAAATAAAATAAACCAACATAAAAGAAAGAGAAAGGGAGAAATTTTTGAATATTATACAAATAAAACACATAAAATTATGATATACAAACATGATCAAATTATAACGAGAGACACAAAAATCTAAGACGTCGTGCTTCTATCTGTGCTTTTGTTTCTTGAGGTTCTCTTTATTTATGGGCTTCTATTTCTTCGGCTTACCACCGTGTGTGGGCTTCTGGCCTTAGCATCATTTATGGGTTTTGTTATCTACTGTTTTTCCTCTTTTTCCGGCTTTTGGTTTCTTCGGCTGCTCTTTCTTTACGGGTTATTTCTTTTGGGCTGCTGTTTCTTTATGGGTTTTTCCTTTTGGGGCATCTCTTTCTAGGCTTTGCTTATTGGACTTTTCGTTGTGGGCTTTGTTTATCGGCTTGTTCTCTTTATCTGGCTTTCATTTTATTGTTTCTAGTCATTTGTAAGCTTTGTCGGGTTTCTCTTCCTTTGTTGGCGTCCGTTTATTAGGTTTCTATTCCTTTGTGGGCTGTATTACTTTTTATTGGCGGTTTCTTTTCAATCCGTATCCATATAAGACTAATAATTTTCTGATACTTTTAACTAATATTGTCTAGTCATAAAAAAAAGGATAATGCCAAGTTCTCACATCGTAGATGTAATTTGTCAAAGTTCTTGCTTATTTCTTTCTCTTTTCACAAGGGATAATGTTAAGTGCACGATAGAAGAATCCATAATTTATGTAACATTTATTTCTTTTATCCAAATAAAATTAAATGTATAGTAGTAATACTTTTAAATGACCTTTAAAATAAGAAGAAAATTAAGAGGTTTATTTAGGTGGATTATAAGATTAAATCTTTCTTGATCATTTACGTGAATCTCTCTTGATTGTTCACATTAGTATTAAGAATGATTGTAATTCTTCTACTAGGACTTGTCACTAAATAAATGGATACCATTCATTTATAAGACCTATCATATCAAAATATAAGTAATATGAAAGATACATTATTTAAAATGTCTCTCCTGTTGATCATGAGAGGAATAGTCTCCAACGATGATACTTTTATTATAATGAATAATTACACTATTTTTTCTAGCTCAAAAAACTCTTAAATTACTTTTGCAGTTTTGTGTCTTTAGAATTTTCAAGTGTCATATTTTTTAATCAATCCATAGCAATTTAGTCTACCCTGATCCATATTAATCAAAATAAGCACTCCAATCCACAACTAGTGAGAAGCCATGCCTACATAAATTGTGACAATAATAGTGCTCATTTCAGACCTTTTAACCTAGACTGGCAGAAGGATTCTTCACGGTGTTGCTGCACCAATTTACTAGAGTTTTAATGTCGGTACAATCACCTAAACAAGGCATAAAAAATATCTTATAGTGCAGTTGAACAAATGCAAGAAGAAGATTTAAGTTATTTTTCAAGCAACTCCACCATTTATTTTCTTAAAAAAAGAACTTCTTCAGCAAGCAAAAAATTTATCTTCGCAAAAGGGTAACTAGAATTGTTTGTGGACAAAAACGAATAGTTGGGCAAAGAAATAAATTAAAAAAATTTATATCTAGTTGCCTTTGAAAAGAAGAGCTAAATTGAACATATTACTCCATAAAATATTTTACTATAGTGATCTACCAACACATTAGTGTAAACCTATCCACATTAGTTTACATCAACAGTGTAAACTGATTCATATTGATAAAATGAACACACTAATTCACAATAATGGAACGCTACGCCCAATTACATAAACTGCTACGGTTACCATGTAGCCACCTTCAAAACAGTCGTTCCTGCCAGCAGTTATTAACCGAGTTCCTCGTTTCTTGTTAGTAAGATGATCGTAATAGAGCAGATCTTATTAGTCACTGAAGGATACAAGGAAAAACTAAAAAAGAGGACTAAGAAACACAAAAGAATGATTAAACAAGGTTTATTTTACACTAGCTTTTGACCTAGAAGCAGTCCAAAAGGACCGTTTAGTTCGATTATCAATTCTACTTAATCAGTTTAGGAAACGAACGCAAACCACTGTTTTGGAGATTTTCTTTCACTGATGGTCTGAAATTTTTGCCTGTATTAACGATCCCCCACTGTGGTCATGCATAAAGCAGATGGCTGAGTAGAGAGATACATGGCTTATAGCTATAGTATAGTATATTCCGACAGTGATTCAAGCTGAAGAAAAAGAACAAGCGAGTTTGGAATGAAGATGGATGAGCAGATACTTGAGCGATTCCAGGCTAATGACACTAAGTCAGGTGCTGGCCTAGCTCTTCTAGTACGACGCTTCGCCTTTGGCCTCCGTCCTTAGTCCTCTTTACACTTAGTTCATCGATCCTTTCAAGTTTCTTATCGCATTGGAGGATTGTTGTCTTACCTTATCTTTCTTGTTCCTTAAAACATCGAAAAACTTGGTTACGTGAACCGAAGGTTAGGCCGACTACAAAGTAAAGTATAGTGCAACAACATGGCAATGTTGGAAGAACATAATAGTTCGGTGGATTCTATGGTTTAATTTGACTAAGTGAGTGGAGACATGAAAACATAGTCATGAAAAGTAATAAACCGGAAGTTGCAAAGTTATGCAAGTGCAAGGAAAACAAAAATAAAATAAAGTACAAAAGGTGAAACAAAGACAACAAAAGGAGTAGAGTGGATTCCATGATCATAGAGCCATCGGCCCTGCTACAATTACACAAAGCCAAAAATAACTTTGGTGTTGTAATTGATTGGATTGAATTGGGATTACATAAGGCTTGCAAGAGGCTTACATATTTATAACAAAAGGAAAAAAGTCATTTTCTATCAAATAGCTTGGCCTTTTTGTTAATAGATAGCTGTCTCACCTAATACATTATCATATTAGTGCTTGTGATTAGGTACAATGTCATTATAGTTATTGTAAATATTTTGTTTACCTTTCTTAGGCTAAGCTATGTCTTTATAAATGTATAGCAAACATAGTATAGATTATTACAGTAACAAAGAAATCTTTCATGCTCCATTGTAGTTTCTTATTTTCTTACATGGTATCAATCGCCAAACGATCCTAACTTCCACCCTTTTTCTCTTCTGACGAGTTGTGAGCCTCTTACTCTTTTTTTTCTTCTTTCATTGTTTCTTTCTCCCATACATTCTTGTTAATTGCCTTTTCTCCACTTTAGTCTAGTTGTCCTTTCTTCCTCCTTTGGTCCTTTTTGTCTTAACAATTCCCTTTTCTCTTTCCTCATTTTTTTTTTCAACTACCCGTAGACCAAGTCTTTTCTCTCTCTTTGTCCTTTCTCTTCTTCCTTTATAATTCCCTTTCTCTTTCCTCCTTTTTTTTTCCACTTACCCGTAAACCAAGTCTTTTCTCTTTCTTTGTCTTTTCTTTTCTTCCTTCATAATTCCCTTTCTCTTTCCTATTTTTTTTCCAACTACTCGTAACCAAGGTGTTTTCTCTCTTTCCTATTCCTTTTCCCCCTTCACATTAGTCACGCCATTCTCTTACCTTTTTCACCTTTGTCTTTTTCCTCCTTATACACATAAACCTAGCTGCCTTTTTCCTTCCTTATTTGTTTTTCCTTTTTTTTTGGCTCATGTCAACCCTAGCCACCTTCTATATTGTTTTTCTTTTCCCATCAACCCTAGCCACATTTGCTCTTCCTTTCTTCATTTACCAAATTATCCTTATCCTTAATTCCCTCCTCTAAAACCCTAGCCATCTTTGTTCACCTTCCTTATGGGCATTACGTGTAGCTCCACTATCTCTCCTTTTTGCAACCCATACCATCTCACTGCTGTCGATCTTCAATCGACATGCATCGTGTCCCAAAAGCTCACTAGCGAGGCCAACTAGTATGTTTGGAGTGTGCAAATCCAAATGGTGTTTCTTGCCTAGAATAAAATGGGTTTTTTGACTAGAAAGCTCCCACAACCCACTAGCAATGGTGACGCTGTTGACTGTTGGGACCAATGTCATGCGGCTGTGAAGACTTGATTAACCCACTTTGTCGATTCCTTACTCGAGCTTATGGTCTCCACTGTTCCCAGTGTCGTTCATGTCTAGCAATTGCTTTGACATAGCATTGATCGGATTAGTGGGACCCATAAATTTTCCCTCAAACAAGCCATTGGCACTCTCCCCTTGTCTCCCGGTGCCTCTAACGTTGAGCTCACATCCTTCTACCTTCGTTTGAAGGAGCTTTAGGGTGTTTTAGATGCCTAACAACCTTCTTTTCATTGTTGTTATGGTGGCACTTGTGACACTAGTAAGTAATTTCGGCACCTTGATGTGGAGGATCGCTCCTTGCAACTTCTTTTGTCCTGTTAAATGAATTCTCTACCCTTTGCTCCAACGTCATGTCATGTGATGAGCTATCGAGCGTGGAGAAGCTTTACTCGCTAGTGAAGCAAGACTTGCTCTAACATGCCGCTGCTGACAGCCGTTCATCTCCCGGTAGCGATGCTAGTGCGTTTCAGATGCAACGTTCTAGTCACGCCCCAGTCGTGTCAAGTGCATCTCTTACCCAAATGGGTTGGACCTAGCATTCGTAATCTAGGGCCCTACCTTGCCTCATGCCCAGCAAGCACCTCCCACATCCAAGCTCATTTGCAGTCATTGCAAACGGCTTGGACACTTGTGCGAGTCTTGCTACCAATTAGTGGTCTACCTTTCTAATAACAAGCCCAAGCAACGTTGTAATAATAGGCGCAAGCCTACTGGCCAAGGGCCCTTAGCCCATAATGTTGCCGCATCTGATTCTCTACTTTCACTTGGTTGTGGCCCAACTTATCCCCTAGCTATGGACTTCACTGGGGGATCTTCTTTTTAGGGCTCTTTAGGCTATCCACCCACATCCATACTAGGTATCTTGGGCCATCATCCACCTAGCCCAGGTAGCATATATGGTTGATCCACTGGGCTTACTCTCACTGTTGATCAACAGCATAAGCTCTTGAATTTCATCAACCAAATGGGTTCCTCAGATCCATTCTCAGCTTTGGTTTCTTCCGTTTCTCTCATTTCATCTTTATGGATAATCGATTCAAGGGCTAGTGACCATATCACTTGTAATTTATCTATTCTTGATTCATTTTTTCCATGCATTGCACCCATTAATATTACATTGCCTAATAGCTCACTTAGTCCTGCCACCCATATTGGTTGCTGTCAACCTTATCTATAATTGCATCTCACCAATATTTTATATGCCCCCCATTTTAAACATAATTTGTTATTTATTTAAAAATTAACCCAAGATAACAATTGTGTAGCCATTTTTTTCCATGCTTTTTGTGTATTTCAGGACTGTACAATTGGGGATCTAATCAGGCTCGATAAGGATGATCGAGGACTCTACTTTCTATGTTCTATTTTTTCAAAAAAATTTAGTTCTGAATTCTCTGAATATTCAAATTCCCTAGAGTCCGCTGTTTGTACTTCTGAACAATGATCTCTTTGTACTCCAATTTTTATTAATAATATTAGTTATGATCTTTTGCATCAACTCTTGGTCATTCTTTCTTAAAATAATTTTCTTCTTCTAGTGTTTTTGTTTCTTGTCCTTCTTCTTTTTCTTGCCTTATTTTCCCCTTAGTTAAACAAACTCGCCAACCTTTTCCCATTAGTCACACTTTGACTCACTCCATTTTTAAGTTTGTCCACATGGATGTTTGGGTTCCTCATCGAACTCCCACCCATGATGGTGCATGCTATTTTCTTACCATTGTGGATGACTTTTCCCGTGCCACTTGGACTTTTCTCCTTTAATTTAAAAGTCAAGTATTTTTCAAAATCCAATATTTCATCTCCTTGGTTCATACGCAATTCAATGCCACTGTCCATAGCATTCACTCCGACAATGGCTTTGAATTCTTTTCTTCTGAGTGTTGTTTTTTTCTTTCCATGAAAGGCATTTCCCATGAGACCTTATGCATTCACACTCAACAAAATGGAGTTGTTGAATGTAAATATCAGTACTTATTAAACATGGCCCGTGCTTTAATGTTTCAAGCCCACATCCCCTTACTATTCTAGGGGGAGTGCCTTCTCACTGCCACCTACCTTGTCAACTAACTTCCCTCTTCCTCTCTTTATGGTCTTAGTCCATTTGAAAAATTATTTGGTAAACCTTCTATCATTGACTATCTTTGTGTTTTTGGTTGTCATTGTTATGCCACCACCTTGGGCCCTCAAGATAAGTTTAGTCCTCGTGCCCTATCATGCATTTTTATGATTTATCTTTATTCTCAAAAAGGTTATTGTGTCTATGACCTTCAATCCCACAAATTTTTCATTAGTTGTGATGTTATTTTTCAAAAAACTATTTTTCCTTTTTCTTCTTTTTCTTCTTTTTCTTCTTCTTTGGACAGCCTAGCCCTTTTGTCACCTCTAATTGTGCTGGATCCTAACACATACACTTCCTTATCATTGCCTATGGATCTTCTTGAACCAACTCCTTCAGGTACGATTCCTATTACCCTACCTTTCCCTTCCAACCTTTCGTTGGACACCCCTAATCTTGCATCACCACCATCCCCCACCCCACCTCCCCAACCTATTGACACTATTACTCCTCCTTCTATTAAGCCTACCGATCCTTCCCTACATCGATTTGGCTGTCCCACCCACTTTTTTATTTAGCCTTTCGACTACATATGTCCCACCTTACCTCCCTTTTCCTAAACCTCCCTTTATTTGATATCTAACTATGTCTCCCTCTACCACTGTAACCCCTTTTACCAACACTTCATAGGCTCTATTTTCGCCATCACTGAACCTACCACATACCATAAGGCCACCCAAGACCCTAATTGGATTGCAGCCATGGATGCTGAACTTATTGCCTTTTAGGCTAATCATACTTGGGATATTGTTCCTTTGCCTCCTGGTTGTCATCCTATTGGATGTAAATGGGTTTATAAGGTGAAGTATCATGTTAATGGCTCCATTGAATGTTACAAAGTCCGTTTGATTGCCAAGGGCTATAATCAATGTGAGGGCATTGACTACCATGATACTTTCTCTCCCACAGCCAAACATGTCATTGTTCAACTTATCATTACCATTGTTGTCATCCATCATTGGCCCTTTTATCAAATGGATGTCTAAAATGCCTTTCTTCATGGTGATATTTCGAAAGAGGTTTATATGGAGCTTTCCCTCAAATTTCACAATTAAAGGGAGCATCTTGTCTATCGATTGCAGAAATCCTTCTATGGGTTGAAGCAAGCTTCTCGGTAATGGAATGCCAAGTTCCCTAGTGCCCTAATTGTACACAACTTCAACCAGTATTACCATGATTACTCCTTGTTCACAAAGAGGAAAGGTAGCTCTTTTGTGGCTTTACTCATTTATGTTGACGATATCTTGATTACAAGAAACAGTCAAGCAACCATTTCAGACTTCAAAAAATATTTGCATGGTACATTCTTCATGAAGGATCTTGGTCCCTTAAAGTTTTTCTTAAGGTGTGAAATCGCTTGATCTCCAAATGGTATTTCGTTAAGTCAGTGAAAGTATACATTGGAAATTATTTCTAAAGTAGGCTTAGCTAGTTTGAAGCCATCAATGATTCCCATGGAATAGAACAAAAAATTCACAAGCCTTGAGTATGATGCTAGATCCAAAGAACAAATGAATGATCCTCTTCTTGACGATCTTTCAGTCTATCAGCAACTAGTTGGATGATTGATTTATCTCACACTCACTAAGCTTGACATCATATTTTTAGTTCAACTTCTTAGCCAGTTCATGCATGATCCAAAACAATCTCACATGGAAGCTACTTTAAAAGTGATCAGATATCCTAAAAGGTGCCTAGGCCTTGGTCTCATGTTCCCATCATCTTCATCATTTGAGTTGCGAGTATGTTGCGACTTTAATTACAACATATGTTCCATGACAAGAAGATCCACCACAGGCTTTTGTATAATGTTGGGAAACTCTTTGATTTTATGGCATTCCAAAAAAAAACCCACTGTGTTTTTATCATCAACCAAAGCAAAATACAGAACTATGCAACTTACCACCTGTGAAATAATCATTTGGATCATTGGGTTACTTAAAGATTTTGGTTTTTACATGAAACATCCAGCATTACTCCATTGTGACAATGAAGCTACAAAGAAGATTGCAGCAAACCCTATATTTCATGAGCACACAAAACATATTGAAGTTGAATGTCATTATGTTAGAGAAAAGCTTCAACAAGGAATCATTACAACATGACATGTACCAACTATTGAATAACCTGCTAACCTACTCACTAAGGCATTCAATAGCAAACAACATTGACATCTTCTCTCTAAGTTCAGAGTATTTGATTTATTCAAATCTCTAGTTTGAGGGGGAGTGTTAATATATAGCTGCCTTACCTAATACGTTACCATATTAGTGCCTGTGATTAGACATAATATTATTGTAATTATTGTAAATATTTGGTTTTCCTTTCCTAGGCTAGTCTATGTCTCTATAAATGTATAGCAAGTATTGTAAAGATTATTACAGCAATAGAGAAATCCTTCATACCCCCTTGTAGTTTCTTATTTTCTTACACTTTTAGCCAATGCTATTAGCTTCCTACAACCTTTCTTCACATTGTCTTCATGTTTGGTTTGTACTTGATTCTTCGTTTTTCTTCCATGGAGCTTCCTTGAAACTTTCTCTTAATTTCCTTTGATAATATCAGATTCTTCTTTTAAACTTGATCTTCTTTTGGAATGTTGATTGGGCACAGCCCCTTTCACAAGTCATGCACTTCACATTAGCTTCCACATTAGGTTATGCACCTTCTCGCACTTCACAACAACTTCCAAACATTTTCTTTGGAGTGTTGATTGGTCACAACCCATCTTCCACGGCAATTCTTATAGGGTCAATAACTTTAACAATATTAACCATTTTTGGCCTTCGGTGGTTGGTGTCTTTCTTGACCAAGGCCATGGCCAGACCACCTAAGCCCATGGAAGATTCATTTTTATCTTATATGTATATATACATATACAGATCAAGGTTTCAGGAGGGACACTCTCCTGAACCTTCCATACTCCGTCCTTCTTTGACGAAATGGAGGATCACTTTAAGTCTGAAAGGTATGCTGCTGGATTCACTCTCTAACGCAAGAAGAGGACGAATGCAAAGCCCATAAAGCCTGAATAAACCCTAAAGGGAAACCACCTCTTTTCCCTTAGAGTAATTTTTAATATTAGGCTTACTCTGCTCCATCACTAACTTACCACCAATTCTATGTCTTTCTTGGCTCTGTTGCCCATGACCCTTGTCTAGTTTGTTGTCCTTTACTATTTATATCCCAACACGGACAAACTTGGGGGGCCGTGACTTTCAGTTACTTTTGGCGGAATGGCTTGTGTAGCCTCATGACTCAAATGCAAATGACTCGCTTCGTTGGTTCGTTGATAAACAAACCAAAAAGGAGTAAGTTTAGTTCAATGGCCAATGAGTGTTTGTTTAGCGGAACAAAAGGTGGTATACATATTTGTTGGGGAAGTGCGGCACGACTCTTTCTCTGCTTCATATAAGTCGTCTTGTGAAAAATAACAATCTAAATGTATTATTAACCTATCAAGATGTTTTACTCTATCGAGTATAAGAAAGGTACTATCATACTCTCTGATTTTGCTGGTTTTGCCGTGAATAAATTGTAAATGTCAAGATGGTGTTGTATTATTAACAACACCAGTGTTGATTAATTTTGGTACCAATTATTAGGAATTAGACTTGGAAGTTTAGGATGTCCTATAACAAAAAAAAAGCTAAATTCTTTTTAAATTCGTTAAGATGTATTATCACATTCAATGTGAGATGAATGTTATTGCATCTGCTGAATATATGTACTTTCACCTTTTTCCTCATGGATAACAACTTACCAGTGTCAATCTCATGGATAATTTTTTACTAATGCCAAGATGCAATGTTACATTCCCATCATGATTTTTCCAGAAAAGCAGTTTTCATTTGTTTAAACTTTGATACTATGTTAAGATGACAAGTTTTCTCCCTTAAACCCTTCCTATACCTATAAAAGAAAGAAATTCTAAATAATGCATTTTTAAGGTGATCGGGGAGTTGGTTTGTAAATTGGGTGCAGAAGTCATGATCATATGATTGGGCCATTAACTTTAAGATGGTGACCAAATCCAGATGTTCATTTAGGTGCATTTCTCATTGTGTGCTTTTTTGCTTTTGTTGGTTGTTTGCATGTTTTTAGGAATTTCAATGGGCAATTGTATCAACTCCTTTTGTTTGTGCCTTTTTTCTTTTGATTTGGGTTGTCTTAACGGTCTCTTTCATGACTTTCTTTTTTCTTTATTAATTCATTTCTCGGCATATTTTCCTTCAAGATTTCATAGTGGTCTTATACAAGCCATTTTCTATGGTGTTGATAACTTCATGGTGTTTAAAAAAAAATATTTTTTTGTAGGAGATGGTTATAGGCGTAAAGAACAACCTGATCGGATTGTTGATTTTTAGCAATTTTTAGCCATTTTTAGCATTGTCATCTAGTATGTTATTTGTTGACATTGATAGATTCATTAGGTTAGCGAATGCTAATATAAATGTTAAGGAGATGGTGATAGGCTTATATAATGTCCATGATGGGAATGCCTAAAAGAAGCAATGGTTCTCTATTAATGTATGCTTTTTTTTTTAATTTTTTTTTTACATACACTAAAATTCACATTGGTGTCAGACTTAAGATCAATATATGCTTGATAGTACCTATTTGCAATCAAGTTGGGCCTTATCAAATTTGTTTTTCTTCCCCTATTCATGCAAATCTTATTTAGTGATTTGTGCATTGTTGTATGTGTAACTGTTTATGAAGTTGATAGATGTTGCCTCAAAGAATCATAATATAATTATTGTGGGAGATGATAACATGCTTAAAGCACCCCGAATTGGATATGCTAGAAAGATTCAAGGTGTTATTCCATGATAACAATAAATTTTTTAATCAAAATGAGATTTTCATTGTTAAGGTTCTTTCAAGTGAAAGGAAGAAATGGTCCGTGCAAACCCCATACGCTCTCTCTTCAAGGATAGGAAAACTAATGAGTTTTAGATTTAGCTGTAATACATGTGTTATTACTTCCTCCATCACTTTTTTCTTTTAACAAACCTACCGACTTCTTGTTTACATCATTTGCATGAATACATAGCTAGTTTGGAAAAGCTCTCAAACGTACCAATTCAAAGTCCTATTAGATCCAATACTTTAAAATTACACAACGAAATAAGATTGGAAACTCATTTGTGAGTGTTGAATTCTAGCATCTGTTTCAAACTAGAAGTGATTCCACCTGAACATATGGGTGTGTGAATGCATATAAATATATGCGTGCATATGGGTTTGGAGTCACTTGTAACAATAATGACTCTATGATCATTAATTTATTTAAATTTAAGCCGGTTATGTTGCTTTCGCTCCATTTAGGTGGTCTTTTGTTATTGTACGAAATCCTTTATTTGCTTGTACACATCAAGTAGAAAACAAATCAAAATATGTGAATAAGTTGTCGTCTTTTATTGTTTGCCAGCACTACAAAAGTTTTCTCCAGTCCAAACTTCTCTCTCGCATACGATAACGTTGTGAAAATGGAGATCTAAACGCTAAGCCTTAAATCTTGGAAGCTTGTTAGTGATGGCAGAACCAATGACTGTACTTGTTTATATAACTAAGTTTGTCAACCTATACTGCCAATTGTATCAATTTGTTATACTGTTTCTTGGAAACACCTTGGTTGTGTGCAGTAAGTATGTTAGATTTTGGGGGAACTTGGACCGAGGCCCAAGGAAACGCCAAGGTTTTAGCTCCATTAGTCTGGAGAAATTTTGCACCGATACTTTATCTACAATTAATAATCCATTAGTACACATATACTTGCAACATGCCCTAATTCCTTGCACCTTAAAAGTACAACGTTTCTTTTTGGAGTTCAGAAAGAAAAAAACAGCGCCCGCTAGATGAGCACAAGAGAAAAAGTAGTGGTCCATAAGTAAAAAAGACAACACACTCAGTAACATAGTGCCTAATTATTAATCCACAAAATTCTGCAACACATTATTCCACACTGATCCAAAACACATCAGTCTACACTGATCCATACTAATCCAAATGAAGATGACTATCCTCAACAATATGGGAAGCCAATGTCCAATTAACTCTGACAGTTACATTGTCCTCTTAGTCTTTTTGTTATCTCACATTGGAAAAGTGTTCCTAGCGGTGTTGTCCTCCCCAATTACTACACCTACCATGCCCGCACCCGTAATGTCGGGATTGATATCGTAGAGTAAGTTCTTGCCGCCACCTTGGTTCTAGGGTTTGTGTCTGGGATGGTTTCAATTTTTCCTGTTCAATTTAAAATACTTATAAGAAAATATTTATTGTTAAAGCATTTAGGAAATTCACAATGGAAATAAATAATAGACTAAAGACTATTACTTCTAAGTTACATCTTAAAACTATTATAATATTTTAAAAGAAAGTTAATTTTAACACTAGAGTGATACCTAAAAAAACTTTAAAGAATATTATATTAGATTTGAATAAATGAACTAAGAACATTGAAATTATTCCTTGTTCAACTTGACCATTTATTTTTTCAGTGAAAGAAATTTATCCTCAGCCATAAAAAGTATTACATTCATTTACACAATTCCAGCAGCACCTAGTCTACACTTATCCGCATTGATCAAATAAACACACCAATTCACAACTAGGGAAAAGCGACGCTCAATTACGTAGAATGCCACATAATAGTGCCCAATTTAGACTTTTGCACCTTCAGTACCACGAGCGTTCTTAACGGTTCCCCTTTTGCTACACCTACCGCGCCGGCACCAGAAAGTGTGGGATGGATTTCGTAGTTTAAACCTGATTCTTTACCTATAATGAGCTTTTCCTTGGAGTTTTTACTTGGTCCACCTGATCAAATAAAAATGTTTATAAGAAATAATTTACCCTTAAAGGAATCAGAAAATTCACAATGGAAATAAATAATAATTTAAAGATCATTACTTTTAAATTAAATCTTAGAAGAGAGCTAATTTTAACACCAAGGTAATACATAAAGAAGCTTTAAAAGGATATTATATTGTAGTTGAATAAATGAACCAAAACATTCAAATTATTAGTCAATCAGCACAACCATTTACTTTTTCAGAAAAAAGAAAATCATCTTTCAGTAGAAAAGTATTATGTTCTTTTACGCTGATTCACTAAGTGGTCTACATCAATCCACGACAATTTACTCTACACTGATCCACATTGATCAAAATAAACACACTCATTCACGGCCAATGAGAAGCCATGCCAGTTACATGAATTACAACAATGATAGTGCCTGTCTTAGACCTTTTTCACCTAGAGGGGGAGCAGAGTTCTCAACGTTGTTCTTGCCACCAACTATTATAGCTACCATGCCAGTACCTTTAATTTTGGGATGGATATCGTAATTCGAATCTGATATAGACCCAACAGATTTGCCTGGGGAGAATTTAAGTGTTTCACCTGTTCAAGTTAAAATGTTCATAAGAAAATGTTTATTGTTAAAGCAATTAGAAAATTCAGAATGTAAATAAGTAATAAATTAAAGACCATTACTTCTAAATTCAATCTTAAAACTATTATAATCTCTGAAAGAAAGTTAATTTACCTCAAAAAGCTTTAAAAGGATATTAAATTGTAGTTGAATAAATAAATTAAGAATATTTAAATTATTCCTCAATCAGCTCAACCATTTATTTTTTGAGAGACAGAAATTCATTTTTAGGTAGAAAAAGTATTATATTATTTTACATTGATCGAGCAATAGCATAGTCCACGTCGATGCATAGCAATATAGTCTACACTAATCTACTTTAATCAAAACAGACACGCTAATCCATAACTAGTGAGAAGCGATGCCCAATTACGTAAGTTGCAATAATAATAGTGCCATTTAAGCCTTTTTCACCTTGAGAGGTGGGAGTGTCCTCAACCTTGTTCGTGCCCCATCTGGCTAGTGGTGACAGAACCAAGGAGTGTGCCAGTTATAGCTATGCTTGTTACCCTATAAAGTCAGCCATGTCAATTTGTTGTACTTGGTCATGAAAACACTTTAGTCGTGTGCAATAGCTACGTTAGATTTATGGGAGAACTTGAAGCGTTGCTCAAGGAAGCACTGAGGTTGTAACCGCGTCTGTCTGGAGGAATTTTCCTCCAATACTTCTCCAATATTTACAAATAATAATCCATTAGTGCAACATGCCCTGATTCCTTGCACTTTAAAAGTTCAACATTTTGCTTGGCAGTTCAAAGAGAAAACAGGGCACGCTAGATGAGAACAAGAGCAAAAATAGTGGTCCATAAGTACAAAAGACAAAAGACTTCCGGCAACATAGTGCTTAATTATTATTCCACAATATTCTACGATACATTATTCGACACTAATCCAGAACATATCAGTCTAAACTTATCCACACTGATCAACATAAAGAAGACGATGCACAAGATTATGAGAAGCAAATGTCCAATTACATAAAACTCCGACAATAACATTGTCTGCTTAGCCTTCTAAAAGGTTAGTTTTAACCGAGTTCTCAACCTCGTTGGTGCCGCCATTTACTACACCTACTATGGCGGCACCATTAATCTTGGGAGAGATATCGTATTTCGAACCGGGTCCGGGGCTACCTTTGGTATTTTTGTCACTGCAAACTCGTTCCGCTGTTCAAATTAAAATGTTTATAAGAAAATGATTATTGTTAAAGCAATTAGGAAATTCACAATGGCAATAAATAATAAATTGAAGATCATTACTTTTAAAATAAATCTCAAAACTATTATAATCTGTGAAAGAAAGTTAATTTTTAATATAGGTTTGGTACCTAAAAAAGCATTAAAGGTTATTACATTCCAATTGAATAAATGAATTAAGAGCAATTAAATTATTCTTCAACTAGTTTGACTATTTTGTTTCATGGGAAAAAAGTTATCTTTAGGCAAAAAAGGTATTATATTCTTTTACATTGAACCACCAACACATAGTCTACATCAATCCACAAAAATTTAGTTTACACTAATCCACATTGATCAAAATAAATTCACTAATTTACAACTAATAGAAACCCATACCAAATTACACAAATTGTGACAATAATAGTATGCATTTTAGATTTTTTACGAATATAAAAGATTATTCATTTAAAAATAATAGAATACAAAACTTAGAGACATATTTTAACATTAAAATTCAATTAAAAAATTAAATTTGAAATCTATTAACTATAATATAATAACACATTCTTTTACCTTCGAGATCTCGAGTGCTATGAAAGTTCTGAACGATGTTTTGTTTGCCCTTTTTTATTACACCTACCATGCCGGCACCTGTGATTGTGGGTGAGATGTCGCACTCGAACCTTGATTTAGATTCGGATCTTTCACCTGTTCAATTTAAAAATATTTATAAAAATTTTTTATGGTTAAAACAACTAGGAAATCCACAATGGAAATAAATAATAACTTCTAAATTAAATGTTAAAACTATTATAATCTTTGAAAAAATTAATTTTAGCACAGGGATGATATATCTCAAAAAACTTTAAAAGGATATTATATTGCAATTGAATAAATGAACTAAGAATATTTATATTATTCTTTAATCAGCTCTATCATTTATTTTTTCAGATAAAGAAATTCATCTTCAAGCAAAAACAGTATTATATTCTTTTACATTGATCCACCAAACATATAGTCCACATCAATCGACAACAATTTAGTTTAAAATGATACACATTGATCATAACAAACAGAGTAATCTACAACTAGGTAAAAAGCCATGCTTAATTAGGTAAATTGTGACAATAATAGAGCTCGTTTAAGATTCTTTCACCTTGAGCGCGGTAAGGGTACTTCAGGATGTTTTTGCCCCCGAGTACTTTACCTAAAATGCGGGCACGATCACCTGGAAAAGCATAAAAAATATCTTACGGTGCAGTGAAATAAACGTTCTAAGAACTTCTAAGTATCATTTATTTTCTCCAAAAACGAACTTCATTAGCAAAAAAAAAAAAATCTTTAAAAAAATATAACTAGAATTGTTTGTTGACAAAAATGAGTAGTTGGAAAAAAGAAATATACGTAGTTGCTTTTAAAAGAAGATCTAAATTGAACATACTACTTCATACTAATCCATAACATATTCTTCCACACTGATAAAAGCAAACACACTGATCCCCAATAGTGAGACGCTATGCCCAATTACGTAAATTGCAACAATAATGGTGCCCATTTTAGACTTCTTATACCTGAAATGGCTTTAGAGTTCGTAACGGTGTTTTCGCTGTTGCCATCTACTATACCTACAACGCTGGCACCTTTAATTTGGGGAGAGATAATGTAATCGGAATTGTTCTGGGGACGGTTGACTTCTTTGTATTCAATCTTTTTACCTGTTTAATTTAAAATGTTTATAAGAAAATATTTATTGTTAGATCAATAAAGAGATTCTCAATAAAAATAAATAGTAAATTGAAGATCATTACTTTTAAATTAAATCTTGAAACTACTATAATCTTTGAAAGAAGTTAATTTTAGCACTGGAGCTATATCTAAAAAAGTTTTAAAAAGAATTACATTCTAATTAAATAAAAAAAATTTAAAAATTTTAATTATCCCTCAATTAGCTTGATGATTTATTTTTTAGAGAGAGAATTCATCTTCAGGTAAAAAAAGTATTATATTCTTTTACCATGGTTTTACAAACACAATCTACATTGATCCATTGCAATTTAGTCTACATTGATCCACAACCAGTGAGGAGCTACGCCCAATTACGTACATTGCAACAAGATAATGCCCATTTTAGACTTTTTATACCTTTAGGAGAGCTCTTAGCTTTGGCCCCTTTTACCACACCCACCTTGCTGACACCCTCAGTTCTGGGAGCGATATTGTACTTTGAACCTCGTGGGTGTTTGGCAACCGTTCTAGTGACGTTTTCAATCGCATTGCCTGTTAAATTTAAAATGATTATTGTTAAAGCAATTAGGAAATTCACAATGAAAAAAATAAATAAATTGAAGACCATTACGTCTAAATCAAATCTTAAAACCACTGTAATCTTTGAAAGAAAGTTAATTTTAACGGTGAAATAATATCTAAAAAAACTTTAATAGATATTACAATGCAATTGAGTAAATGAACTAAGAGCATTTAAATTATTCCTCAATCAATTTGATCATTTTTTTTTAAAGAAAGAACATCATTTTCAAGCAAAAAAATATTGTATTCCTTTATGCTGATCCACCAACACGTAGTCTACAAAGATCCATAGCAATTTAGTCTACATTAATAAACATTGAGTAAAATAAACACATGATAAACATGTTATATGATCAATGCTCACAAAAGTAAGAGTTTTGTAGTGACTCTACTTCATGTATTTTTCAAGACTGTATTGTATCACACTTAAAGGAAAAGAAATAGAAGAAGATTTAGTAATAAAAGTTTAGACAGTTTAACTATTATTGTTAAAATAAAAAAAGACGTGAGAGAAAAGATTTCATCTACTAGGAGAATAAGCCTATAAATTGAATAAGTTCTTACAAAGCTTTAAATTTGTCAAATGTAGTTTTTAAACCTAAATGATGATGTTTGTAATTGAACAATTTGTAATTCTTTTATAGTGATATTTAATTCTTGACATTTCATCGAAAAAAATAAACACACTAATCCACAACTAGTGAAAAGCCATGCTCAATTACGTAGATTGTGACAATAATAGTGCTTGTCTAAGACTTTTTCACGTTGATGGTGTTGTTGCCTCCGGTTGCTATACCTACAATATCGGTACTATCACCTAAAAATGCATAAAAAAAAAATATCTTGCTGCGCAGTTGAATAAGTGCACTATGAACATCTAAGTTATTCCTCAATTAGCTGGTCATTTTTTTTCTCAAAAAAAAAAAATCATCATGAAGCAAAAAAAAAATATATTCTTTTTAAAAAATATAACTAGAATTGTTTGTTGACAAAAAATAAATAGTTGGACAAAAAATAAATTTAAAAAAGTTTATGGCTGGTTGCCCTTGAGAAGAAGATTTAAATTAAGCATATTACTCCATACTAATCTATAGTATATTCTTCCAATTAGTCTACGCCTATCCACCGCACATCAGTGTAAATTGATCCTCGTTTATAAAAGTAAACACACCAATCCACAATAGTGAGATGCTATGTCCAAATATGTAAATTGCGACAATATAGTGCCCATTTTAGAGTTTTTACCTTTAGTGGCAGGAGAGTTCTCAGCGGTGTTTTCACCACCGGTTACTTTACCTATTATTGCGACGCCTACAACAGAGGGATTGATATTGTACCTGTCATATCTGCTAGTACTTCCCTGTTTCTTGTTAGTAGAGCATATCATGTTAGTTACTTAAATATACAAGCAAAAACTAACAAAGAGAATTAAGCAACACAAGAAAAATCTAACAAGAAATTTTTGAATATTATTATACATATCAACATGCAAATAATCAAGATACACGAACGTAATTACGTTATATTTAGCGGTAGAGATTATGGCGATGGAGGGCCAGGACCCTAACATAAGTGCTTGGTGATAGAGTATATAAGATTTAACCGCTTGCTGGTGTAGGGAATGAATCTAATTGCTAAAAGGTTGGTCAAACTAGATCAAAGGGCGGAAAACGGGAACTTGATCAAGGGTAAGAAAAAGAAAAGAAAAGATCAAGGGGTAGAAGAAGTGTGAGACCAGATATATGGGCTTGAAGAAAAGTAAGACTAGATCCAAGGTATAAAAGAAGAGATATGTCAGATCCATGGGCTGGCTAGTTTGGGCAGAACTGGTTGAACTGGACTTATCGGTGAGATGGTCGGCCAATTGGTCAGACCACATCGAAGGGCTGGGCAGGTTGCTTAACCACCCTGCGAGTCAAATGATGGGATCAGCCCTTAGCTAAAGATTAAATGACAAGGGGACCAAACATATGTGTCTGATGGTGGAGGGGGAACCAGATCTAAGCACTGTATAGCTAAGGTGACGAGATAGGGAGCGGATGGTGAGTGAAAAAACAATGAAGTTTGGTGATGGAAAGGAGCAGGTTTAAGTGCCTAAGGGGCTAAATTAACTAAACTAGTGAACTTTGAGGATGGAGGAGCTCACATTTGGGGCATTTAATGCTGCAATCATAATGATATCATAGTTCAGGAAACATTAAACGAAGTAGTGATGGAAAGGAGCAGGTTTAAGTGCCTAAGGGGCTAAATTAACTAAACTAGTGAACTTTGAGGATGGAGGAGCTTACATTTGGGGCATTTAATGCCGCAATCATAAAGATATCATAGTTCAGGAAACATTAAATGAAGTAGAGCAAACACATGATAACATACCATTTTGGATGCAATTTCTAAAGGACAAACACACAAATGGAAGAGCAATTGGATTGCTTGAAGAAGTGAGGAGAAGGTTGATCCCTAAGGGTGTTTAAATAGATAAGATAGGATGTAATCAAAATAAATAATGCATGAACTATAAACTAAAAAGACTATAGTTTCATATATGACAAGTTGACCATAGTATACATGGGATTAGTGATTAGGTGGAGATGATCCAAATGTTGTTAAAATAAAAAAAAATGACCAAGAAGGATGGGTCGTCGGTTAGATACGGTCATCTGTTTTAACACGAATTGTTTGCACAAGCCATCTGAAGTTTTTTATTGACCCTGGTTCGATGCATCTTGCCAAACACTTGCAGCTTTTAGTATATTTTACTTTGCTACCTTGCCCCCTTTCTCGCTCCATTGCCCTTGACCCCGACCAATTTGCTCTTATTAAGAGACGATTCCATCTTAAAAGAAAGAATGACTTTATCAGTACTTAGGTCATTCTACATAAAAGTTTATATTTGAACAGTATTGTTTATGATTTCAAAATTATGTTAGTACTTTAAATACAAGGTATACTTTTTAAAATCGAGATAATAATAATAAGAAAAAGATAATTCAAACCCAATGTTACTTTGTAGACATAGATCGACTGGTTTAAGGCAAAACAGCAATAATAATAAAATTAAAAAATAACGCCCCTTTGGTTTTGCTTACCGAAGCATGAACATTGTGCATGATGAAGAAGGGCAATGCGCATGTTATATTCATCAAATTATAAAACTCGAATTGGACAATCGTTAGGGAGAAGATTAACTAAGGTTGTTTTGCTGGAACGGTGCTTCAGGCTTCAGTCCCAAGCCGACATCAATTAGAAATTCAAAGCATGTGCGTCGATTCAACCGAGGTGAAATTTGTTTTACTTTCCCGCTACTAAAAAACAGATTGCTTATTTAATTATCACGTGATTAGTTTTCAATCTGACAACTCACTTTGTGTCCAAAGTAAAACAAATGCATTCAGCGGCTGCCCAAGTAAGGTTAAAAACAGGTTGTTTACTGGACTTCTTGAAGACTTTTACTTGCTCTCCGGGAAAAACGGCTCTGAAAATAGTTTAAAAACTGTCTTCCCCCAAAAATGCCTTGTTCAAAACAAGAACTTAGATTACTTTTTACTTGATTAGGATATTTTATTGCCTCCAATGTAAGATACATTATTGCATCCCCTAAAAGAGACTACCATATTCTTAAGTACTTTCACCTCCTATATACCACCAACTTATGATCTTACATCCCCAACGCGTTCTCATTTATTTTTACTATTTTTTTTTCCCTTTTGAATGCGTTGTCTGAACACTTGCTTCCATGGCCTCTTTTTTTATTTGTTTGTTTGTCGGAATTTCCGACTAGGCCGTGAAGGACCCAAGTGTTCAAAAGGGTACAAGTTTGTTTTTGTTAAAGTCTACCCTTGTCAATTTAGAAGACAAAAAACTGACAATTAATTTATAAGGCAGTTAGGTACTAGTACGAGGTTATAAAAAGGAAAAAAGAAAAAAGAATTGTAATCTCTTGTATTTTTTTTTCCCCTTATAATTGTGTATTAAGAGGAAGTTGTCACGTTGGTGAGGGCGACAAAACAGCAGGAAAAGAGAGGCCCAGAGTATACCAATAAAAGAGGGACAATTGCAATGAGGGAAAAGTGTATAGAATCTAAATATACTCTTGCTTTTTTACACTAATTGTTCTCCATTTTCATAAGGACATAGAATCCAATCATTTCCTAGCAATTTACACTTACAACTAAAATGTGGTAAAATTTACGGACTATTAAGAAATTTAAAAAAACTCTATTTGGCTTTTCTAAATTCGCACTAAACTCATCATTTCGTAATCAGAACCAACTTTCGCTTTGTGATCGCCCGCATGATATTTAAGATGGAAACCAAATCAAGATGTTCATTTAGGTAGTATTTCACCTTGTGCGGTCTTTTGCCTTAATTGGTTTGCATGATTTATAGTACTAGCAATGGAGAAGTAGTGTAGTGAGTCATATCAACTGCCTTTCGTGTCCTTTTCTTTTGGTTTTGGTTTCTTATTAATCTATTCTTTGGCTTATTTTCCTCCGAGATTTGATCATTCTCTTCTACAAGCCGTCTTTTTGTGATGCTGATAGCTTCATTGTGCTGAAAAGTCAAACCATAATATTTATAGGAGATGGTTACCGGCTTGAAGAACAATCTGATTTGATATGTTTAAAAGCTTTAAGGAACTCCATATTCATGTATATTTTACTAGAGATTTGAGCATTTTCATATGTAGAATGTTGTTTTTGTAGGAAACAAGAGAGATGGAAAGCTAGAGGAATTTGAGAAAAATTCTATCGGTAAAATACTTTCACCCAAGGACCTATTTATGATGGACCTACTAAACCATAAAGGAAAACATACATAAGAAAAAAAAAGAATATTTTCCAACTATACAAGAATTAAATTTTCTTTATAGCTCTACTTATTGTTGCAAGAAAATTTACAAAGACTTTTCACCAATTAATGAAGAAGTGAAATATTATGATTTGATTTAAACTAGTGGCATCAACAAACATAATTTTATTTAATGATTAGTTTGTCAAGATTGACTCTTTACAACAAAAGAAATTGTGGGATGACTTTTTTCAATTAACTTATATTATAATTTTCCTTAAGTTGAAAACAAGAATCATTACTTTTTTAAATATATATGGACCAAGATGGTTTGAAAAACTATCATTGCACATAATGTAATCTAACATCATATTATAGGATGGAAGGAAGAATTACAATGGATGATAAAAGCAACTAAAGGAAGAGATTTGGTTACAAAATTTCTCAATATAGCTTTTTTAATTTGTATTTACTATATATAGACTAAATGCAATATAAGATGATTCCAAAACAAAATAATTGACTTCCTAATCCTTTTGGCAAAAATAAGGAAATTTGTTTGAGGGAGAATTTCTTTGTTTTAATGTTTAAAATCCTCTCAAGGAAATATGATTTTAAGTGATAGTTAGATGCTTTCAATTTTTATCTTTTCATAACTTTCATAAGTTTTGTGATGTTGAGATATGCTTGTATACTTCTATATACTAATTTTTATTACTACAAACATACCTTTTCACAAAAAATAAAAATAAAATAAAAAGAGTTTCAAATTTTCCAAAATAAGTTGATTCCAAAAACTAACAATTATGCCATATTAAGAAAATCTCATATCAAACCATGGAAACAATGAAGAGAACACTAAAAAAAAAAATCAAAAGTAACAACTGTATATGCAATACTTTTGAATAAGCTTGTTGCTAATAGATGTTATATATACCAAGCTTTGCTTAGCAGATGCACATGTTGCCTTTAACATAAAGGTTTGGTGAAAATATCCACAAGTTATTTAATGGTTCTCATTCCTTTTGTCTTAATTATGCCTTCCTTAATTTTGTTTCTGATAAAGTAACAATCTACTTCTATATGCTTCATTTTTTCTCATAGACTATTGGATTTGTTGAGAATTTATGAGTTCCATCATTATCACATAACAAAACATTGGCTTTCTTATCCATACTTTAAGATTTTGAAGTAGACTTTACTTGCAAACTATTTCACAAACTATTTTAGACATTGCTTAATATTCAAATTCAGTTGATAATAGTGAGACACCTAACTATTCCTTCATCTTCCGTGATAGTAAAGAATCTCCAAACTTAATATAAAATTTAATGATGGATCTCTTATTGGTGGGGAAGATGACATAATTTGTATCATAGTAAGTTGTCACCGCCATATAGCATTCTCGAGAGAAAAGTATTCTTAATCATGTACATCATTTCAAATACTTCACAGCTTCTAGAATTGCATTCATGTGGAACTACTTTGCATTCTACATAAACTAGTTGAGGATATAATGGCATAACATATATCAATCCTAGTTATTATGAGATAACTAAGCTTTTCGATTTTATGTTTTACTCAATTAAAATGACAGCTAGTTTACATAAGGTAAGTTAGCTTTTGATATGATCTCTAGATCATATGTGCATTAATTGAGATACATTTCCTTTTTTAAACATGTAGTCTCAACAACTATGAAGAATTTGGGTGACCCCAAATCCTTAATATAGAAATTAGAGTGAAGGCTTTCCTAAAATTTTTGATGGCAAATTTATCATTTCCCATAATGAAAATATCATCAACATACATCAATAAGTAAAGAAACAACATAACCTTAAATCTATGTAAGTAATCATGCCTAAATTGCTTGAAATGTGTAGCTGCAAGTGCCATGGTGAATATGCATATCATTGTTAAGATGTCTATTTAAGGTTATAATGGAATTTATGGAAATAACGTACTCAAGACTTTTCCTATTTATGTAATATGGTCTATGTAGATTTCTTCTTTCGAATCACCAAAGCAAAAAATATTATAAATGTCCATCTACAAAAGAGGCCAATCTCATAGCAACAATAGAAAGAATGGAGTTGACCATAATTTCTTTCACCATGGGAGAGAAGGTTTTCTTATAGTCAAAATCTTCTATGTGTAAACTTATTAGCTACCAAGTGAGCTTTGCAATGCTCAATGAATCTATCTCTCTTGCATTTAATCTTGTATATCTATCTACAATCAATAGGCTTAAAATGATAAGGCATAAATAGAATCTCTATTGTGTCATTTTCTGTAAAAGCAAAAAGCTCAGCCTTCATGGCCTATTATTAGCACGGATCTTGAGTAGCCTTAGAGTAAGAAGAAGGTTCCTACACTTCAGAGATGCAATTAATGCAACGCAAGTGTTCAAACAAGAGATTGGAAAAGCTAACATTGGAAGAAAGTCAGACAATGAGTACACGAGGAACCCAAATATAATTCTTGGTCTATGTGGATGCTAACCGGCATAGCCTAAGCATTAAGAAGGAACGAAGATACAACGCTTGACGGCAATTCCTTTATTCATCACCGTACGGGAGACCTTTTACAATTGTTCCAATTCATAAACATCTCGTACGTTGAGGACTGTCCCAATAAGCAAGGAATGGACAAATAAAAACAATTAGTTAAGTTCTGCAACCGTTGAAAAGTTGTTGAGTTGGTTAAGCAGAATTTGATTGAGACTTGTACGGATGTTTGAGTTCCCTCAGAGAACTCCATTAGTGAAAGGAGGTTTGGATTCCCTCAAAGAATCCAGAAAAAGTCATTGTTTGAGTGAGTTTGTTCAAAATTGGTTATCGATTAAATAGATAAGACCAGACACGTTTCGAATAAAGATAAATTCGATAATTACACAAAAAGAAAAGAAAGAGCTTTCTGGTTTTCTGAAAAAATGAGTTATGATTGTCAGTTGGAAAAGACATGATAACTGATATTTAAATATATTAAACAAGTCCATATTATGTTCACAACCATGGAGGATTGCAGTTCTGATCCTGGGGATATCTGGAAAGGACAAATCTATGTCAAAACGGAGATGACGGAATCCTGCTCTTCAAGTAAATGAGATCCGATGTTCTGGTGCCTCGGGATTTTGATTGGGGAGACGTGGTCCTCGGATCTTATAAACGGAGGAAGAGCAGACGACTTGATGGGTTAGCGTCCCCAAAATTGATATTTAGGGAAGTGGTTAGTGTACGGAAGCTCCGCCTTAGTATGAGTTATCACCTTAATCGTCTCTGTCCTCCAGGGGAGAAGTTTGGTTTGACAACGTTGTTTGTTGAACATTTAAGGGGGCTGTTGCTTGAACCGGGCATCGCGGGTGAACACTTATATACCTGCATGTGGAGGATACGGTACTTAAGAATATAGTAATTTGACATGGATAGCGTGTTTAATAATCCTCGATTTTCCAGCACAATAAATCTAAATTTTGACACTAATTATTAGATCTCTAAAATAATAAGATTTAAGATTCAATATTCTATATATGTGAATTGAATGCATATGTTGTAATGTTAAAAAAAAAATCAAAAATATTAATATGTCCACAGATGATAAATAAGAGACAAATGATAATTGTATTAATTAAAAAATTCAAAATTTTAACTTAAAAGTTAACTAATAAGTTAATTAATATGTCCTTAGTTAGTTACCTAATAGTAAGTTAGTGAGGATCCCAACAATGAGGTTTCAAGTTTAACATCCATTATAATGGTCTAACCATGTTAGTTTTATCTTTTCTGTCAAGTCCATATCAAAGTAATTATTGCAATGAAGGATTTATTGTTGTAAATACTTACTTTTCCCCTTAAAATTGAATATCAAAGAGAAAAAAGCATGTATTCCATTGTCTTGCCTTTTAGATTATATTGCCCACTATTTATACTAGTGTTTACTGCTTACGAAAGGAGTACAATTCATTCTATAATCATCTAAAGTAGGAAATGATACATATCAATATTTGATATTCCAAAATTACGGTAATGAAATTAATAGAAACAACCGCATATGTATGTCCAAATATTCGCACATCAACAAAAGACAAGCACTCATATATAAAAACGGCTTTACATTAGGATTATAATAACATAACTATACTTCAAAACGGTTTTCAAGTCATTAACTATAAATGATAGTGTTGCACTGAAAATTTAGACTTTGATATTATGTTAAAATAACAAGTTTTCTCCCTTCAATTAACTAAAAGATACTCTTCTATTAAAGATAACTTGAAATCAAAATATTAATAACAAAAAGTACATTTCAATTGATTTATAGTGAGAATAAATATAAGAGGGGAAATTTTCTTAAACAAAGAATTTTAGCTTCGATAACTAAGACGGACTTGAAGATGTCCCAAAAATTTCCTATAGTCAAAAATATTTTTGTCAAATTTCGAGTCCCAAGTTAAAAATTTCAACTTAAGTTTCTCTTTGGAGTTCAAAGGGAAAACAATATACACTAGATGAGCACAAGCGAAAGATTTGTGGTCCATAAGTAAAAAATACAAAACACTTCCACAACATAGTGCTTAGTTATTGTTCCACAAATTCCACATTAATCCACAGCATACCAGTCTAAACTGATCCATACTGATCAAAATAAAGATGATGATCCACAACATTTTGAGAAGCTAATGTCCAATTACCCAAAACTCTGACAATAACATTATTTGCTTAGACATTTTAATACTCCATTGGAACAAAGTTCTCAACAATGTTCTTCTCCCGATTTACTACACCTACCATACCAGCACCCGCAATATGGGGACATATATGGTACTTTGAACGTGATTCATGGACAAAAAATGTTTATTGTTAAAGCAATTAGGAAATTCACAATGGAAATAATAATAAATTAAAAACAATTACTTCTAAATTAAATTTTAAAACAACTATAATCTTCGAAAGAAAATTAATTTTAGCACTAAAATGATGCTTAAAAAAGCTTTAGAAGGATCTTACATTGTAGTTAAATAAATGAGCTAAAGACATTTAAGTTATTCCTCAATCAACTCGACTATTTATTCTTTCATAGAAAAAATTCATTTTCAATAAAAAAAAGTATTATATTCTTTTACACCCATCCACCAACACATAATCTATATGGATCCGCAGAAATTTAATTTATACTAATCCACAACGAGTGGGAAACCATGCCTAAGTACATAAATTGCGACAACAATAGAGCCAATTTAAGACTTTTTATACCTCTGGTGTCAAGAGAAACCGTGCCGGCACTCCGAATTGGGGCTAAGGTCGTGCAATCCAAACTTGATTCACCTGTTCAATTTAAAATGTTTAAAAGAAAATGTTTACTGTTAGAGCGATTAGAAAATTTACAATGAAAACTTAAAACTACAATAATCTCTAAAAGAAAGTTAATTCTAGTATCAAGGCAATACCCGAAAAAGCTCTAAAAGGAGCTTTAAAAGGATATTATGTTGCAGTTGAATAAATGAACTAAAAACGTTTAAATTATTCCTCAATTAGCTTAAACATTTATTTTTTTAATAAAAATCATTTCTAAGCATAAAAATATTATATTCTTTTACACCCATCCAGCAATACATGGTGTACGTGGCTCGAATACAATTCAGTTTACACTAGTCCACATTGATCAAAATGAGCACACTAACCCACAACCAGTGCTCATCTAGGACTTTTTCACCTTTAGGGTAGGGGGAGTTCACAACGGTGTTGGTGCCCCCATTTACTTCACCTATCATGCCGGCACCTACAATTTGGGGAGAGATCTTGTGCTCCGAACTTGATTCCTTTAATTCACTTGGTTTACCTGTTCAATTTGAAATATATGTAAGAAAAAGTTTATTGTTAAAGCGATTAAGAAATTTACAGTGAAAATAATTAAATAAATTGAAGAGAGAAATAATGGTCTTTGAAAGAAAGTTAATTTTAGCACCAGGTAGTAACTAAAAAAGCTTTAAAACGATATTACAATGTTATAGAATAAATAAATCAAGAACATACAAATTATTCCTCAATCAGCTTGATTATTTATTATGTTAAAGAAAGAAATTCATCTTCAACCATAATAAGTATTGAATAATTTTACACAAATCCACCAACACGTAGTTAACATCCATCCATGGCAATTTAGCTCACAATGATCCACATTGATCAAAATAAAGACACTAATCCACAATTAGTGGGAGCCATGTCCAAGTACGTAAATTGGAACAAATAATAGTGTCAACTTTAAACTTTCTGACCTTCGCCAGGAGAGTTCATCGTGGAGTTGTTGCCCCCTTTTATTTTACCTAAAATGTCGGCACAGTAACCTAAAAAGCATAAAAAAAAAAATCTTACATGCAGTAGAATAAATTCACTAAGAAAATCTGAGATACTCATTCCGCTCAATCATTTATTTTCTCAAAAAAAAAAAGAACTTCATTATCGAGTACAAAATTATCTTTAAAAAATGTAACTAAACATTTTTCGTTGACAAAAATGAATAGTTGAAGAAAAAACTTAAATTGAAAATTTATATCTAGTTGCTTTTGAGAAGAAGAGCTAAATTGAACGTATTACTCCAATTCATAAAATATTCTTTCATATTGACCTTGTCAAGAATTGGGACCCAACTTCAAAACATGTATTTAAGGGTGATACACTTCTAGCCATTAATAAAGCCACAAAATTGAGCGTCAGTATGGAGCAAAGTTTCCGACATGCCCCCTTTGGAACTCTACAAGCTAAGTGGAAAAGAACCCAACATCCAGCCCTGTGGGGTAACTAACATCCAAACATGACTCACTTGATACCATGTCAAGAACTGAAACCAATCTCAGAACTAATGTTTCAAGGTAATATATCCTTAGCCATTAATAATGCCATAGAACTGAGCATTGATTTCTGATGTGGGACAAGATTCCTAACAGATCTACCGATACACTAGTCTACGTCTATGCACATTACATCGGTATAAATTGATCCCTGTTGATAAAAATAGACACACTAATCGACAATAGGGGAACCTTAAGCCAAATTACATAAATTGCAACAATAATAGTGTTCATTCTAGACTTTTTCACCTTGAGTGCCAGGAAAGTTCTTAACGTCGTTTGAGCCCTGATTGACTATACCAACAATGCCGGCGCCAACAACATGGGGAGAAATGTAGTACGTGGGATGGACATCAGTGTTTAGCACACCCTTACAGTTTCCTTCAGCTGGGCATGTAGTCACTTTAACTGTTCAATTTAAAATGTTTAGTTTAAATCGAATAGGAAATTTTCAGCGGAAATAAATAACAATGGAACATCATTACTTCTAAATTAAATCTTAAAAATGCTATAATCTCTAAGTGAGAAGCCATGCCTAATTACGTAAATTGTGACAATAATAATATCCATTTAAGACCTTCTCTCTCTCTCTTTTTTTTTCTTTAATTACCTTTCACGTGACGTGAGTTCTCAACGTTGCTGTTCTTATTTACTGCACCAACCATACCGGCACCATCAATTTGGGGAAAGATAAGGAACTTTGAACGTAGTTCACGGCCAACTCCTTGGCCACTAATTCATTGCTTATCTTTGGCCTTTTTCTCTCAGAAGTCTTTAATTTGTTCACCTGTTCAATTTAAAATATTTATAAGAAAATGATTGTTATTAAACTAGTTAGAAATTCAAAATGGAAATGAATAATAAATTGAAGACCGTTACTTTTGAATTAAAAGTTAAAACTACTATACTCTTTGAAAGAAAATTAATTTTAGCATTGGGGCAATACTTGAAAAAGCTTTAATAGGCTATTATATTTCACTTGAATAAATGAACTAAGAACACTTAAATTATTTTTTTATTATCTTGATCATTGATTTTTTAGAGAAAAAAATTCATCTTTAGGTTAAAAAAAAAAGAAGTTATATTCTTTTACACCGACCCACCACATATAGTCTACATCAGTCCACAACAATTTAAACTAAACTGAATCACATTGATCGAGATAAACACACTAATCCACAACTAGTGAGAAGCCATGCCTACATAAATTGCACCAATATTAGTGCCCATTTTTAGACCTTTTCACCTTGAATGGCAGAAGACTTCTTCACAGTGTTGATGCGCCAATTTGCTACAGCTTTAATCCCCGTAAATCACCAGAAAAGGTCATAAAAAATATCTTATAGTACTGTTGAATAAGTGTTCGGTGAAATTTAAATGCAAGTGTACATGTCAAACAAGTAATATAATGATGAGTACAAATATCGTCCTACGAAGACTGGTGTTTACTAAACTAATTAATTACTAATGGTGAACAACTCCTAAAATTTATCTAGCCAACCGAAATGGTAAATTGTGAATTTAATAACTAAATTTAATCTAAACTTGACAAACGAAAGATGTTAGAGCATCCGATTTCACCTAATTACTAGGTACAAATGTCGATTATCCATGCTAGCAAGATTAATTCTACTTATGTGATGACGGAATTTCCTAATTTATTTACTATCCTATGTCTAGGTATAGCAAACCTATTTAGTTCATTAATTCACTATATCTCTATATGTGAATTGAAACAAACCAAATGCATTAGGATCTGTGAATATTCCTGGTTTACAATAAATCTTTCGATCATCTTATCACCAAAAGCCACACAAATAACATGGTATATGTCTATCCATATTAATCTATGGTTGCATATTACAAGAAGCAACTGCATGTTATTTCCTGTCGGTCTCTAACATGCAAATCAAGTCATCTAGATGGTAGCTAATCACCTAAAAGCATTAAACTCCGTAACATGCAACTTCACATTCATAAAATATCTCACAAAACGTAAATAATCATAACATTCATACATTATAATTAAGTTCCATCGTAGCTCTAACATATTAAACTAAAATAACATATTTAAAGAACCTAAATCAGTACAAAAACGTAAACAAAGCATTATGGAATTTAAAAACATTAAAGCTGTCACCAAATGTCTTCAAATCACAAAATAAATTGCACAAATTTGCACATCACAGGGTGAAGAAGAAGCTGTCTGAAGAACGGAAGAAAAACGACTCAAAATGCGCTTTCACGCGCTTTCGCACGCGCCTCTACGCGCCGGTGACACGCGCCGCCGTCGTCCGCCGCCGGTCTTCACAGAAACTTCCAGAAAGGTAGATCGGGATGTCTGGAGTGCCGATCTGCTGAGATTTTACTCAAAATCGCACCAGAAGTGCGTAGATCTGGCGATAGAGGTTCAGACGGCATTCGCCGTTCTTCACTAGAAAACCACCAGAAACTGCACAGAACATGTCGGAAACTCCCTTAGATGGCCGGAATCACTCAGATCTCGTCGGGCTATGCACAGATCGTTGAAGAAAAGAGGTTTTGGGTTTCTCGCCGGAAAAGAACGCCGGTGGTCTGCTGTCGCACGACCGCCGGGTCCTATGCCTGAGACGCACGCTGTCGCGCGTCGTCTTTGACCTCCGGCGAGGTCCCCTGCCGCCTCTCTGCTCTCCCTCTTTTTCGGTTTCTCTAAGCTCAAAACCCGTTCTCTCTACCCGATTATTCACCGCCGTCAATACACGACCCTCCTCTCTTTTGTTAATCCGCTTCCAAAATCCAGTAGGTCACGACTTTCTTTTCTTCCTTTGACTTTCTTTTTTTGTCATTTTCTTTCTTTTTCCATGATAATTCACATGTTTCCTCTTTTACTTCTTTTTCCGTCTTTTTCTTCTCCTTGCTTCTCATGTGCTTCATAGATAAATGGTAAATATTGATTTTGCATGATTTATTACTTCTTTTTCTTCTATTTTGGGTTTACTGCATAAAATAGCAAAACATAATTAAATACAAATATAATTTAATAAAAAATATATTAAATATTACCTAAAATAAACAAAATAACTCTATATAAAATAGAGTTATCAATAAGTGTACTACGAACATTTAAATTATTTTTCAATCAACTCAGTCATTTATTTTCTTAAACAAGAACCTCATTATCAAGCAAAAAAATTATCTTTAAAAAAGAATTGTTTGTTGAACAAAACAAATAGTTGGGCTAACAAACAAATTAAAAAAATTATATCTAGTTGCCTTTGAGAAGAAGAGCTATATTGAACATATTACTCCATAGTAATCCATAATATATTCTTCCATACTGATCCACCAATACAATTGTCTACATCTATCCACAACACTGGATATATTGACTACAATAGACACAATGATTCAAAATAGTGAGACGCTACGCCAATTACTTAAACTGCAACAATAATAGTGCCCACTTTAGATTTTTCTTTTTTTGTTTTTTACCTTGAGTGGCAGAAGAGTTTTTCACGGTGTTGTTGCACCCATCTACTGCAGCTTTAGTGTGGTGACAATTACCTAAAAGGGCATAAAAACTATCAAATACTACAATTGAATAAATGCACTAAGAACATCTAAACCCTAAACCCTAAAGGCTCGGGAAACTTTTATCGGAGGCACGAAGCATATTCTAGTGGGAAACCCAATTGGTCAATACGATCATCTTCACACTTCATCATTGCAAGTTCAAAGTTGTGAAGAAGCTAAAGGCACTTAAGGCATAACTTAGGTATCTAAACTCTACCCAATTTGGAGACTTACACCAGAAGGTAAAGGTTGCTCAAGAACAACTATAGCAAGCTCAACTCAATTTACAACTTGACCCATTTGATACTACTATGCGCTTTGAGGAAAGGCTTAAAATGGAGCAACTAATTGCATTGAGTAAACATGAGGAAATTCTTTTAAAACAAAAATCAAGGAATCTTTGGTTGAAAGAGGGAGATAATAATAGCCGAATGTTCTTTTCATCTTTAATACGTAGAAGAGCTTAAAACAAAATCACTCACTTAATACAAGAAGATGGATCTACTATTTCTGATGATGAGGCCTTGCGTAATGCTGTCGTTACATATTATCAAAATATTCTTGGTAGCTCTTATGCCATAATATTCACATTGAAAGATATGCTTCTTTATTTCATGAAAATGTGAATGATTTATTGAGTCTACTTGCTTTTGAATGCTCAGATGTGGTGAGAGTTATTTGGGGATTTCATGATTTCAAAGCTCTTGGTCCTAATGGCTACAATAGTTCATTTTACAAGAAAGCTTGGCCTATTATTGGTTGTGATATAGAAGATGCAGTTTTAGATTTTTTCTTATTTAAAAAGTTATTAAAAGCTATTAATGCTACTTTGTTATGCCTAGTTCCTAAAACCTCCCATCTTAGTCGCATGAAGGATTTTAGACCAATTGCTTGTTGTAATGTTCTATATAAAGTGATCTCTAAATTGCTTGTAGAAAAGATAAGCCTCATTCTCCCTCTTGTGGTTAGCCAAAACCAAATTGCTTTTATCAAGGGTCGTTAGATATTTGAAAATATTATGCTTTGTCAAGAGTTACTTCATAATTATCATAAAGGAGGAAAAGGTAAGCGTGTCACGATTAAAATTGAACTCATGAAAGCTTATAACATGGTTAAATGGGATGCGGTATTAAGAGTTTTACAAGCTATTCATACTCCTTAAATATTGATTGATCTCATTGGCCAATGCATTACTACTACTAGCTTTTCTATGAACTTCAATGGTGAGCATGTTGGCTACTTTTAGGGCACTAATGGATTAAGGCAAGGAGATCCTTTGTCTCCTTATTTATTTGTCCTTGTCATGGAGATTCTTAATAGACTTATTATTGAGAAAGCTTCTGTTTCTATTTTCAAATATCATTGGCGCTATAAAAAAGAGAAAATCACTCACCTTTGCTTTACTGATGACTTATTTTTATTTGCATATGGGGATGTTAATTTAGTGTTATGTCTCACTGATGCCTTGGAAGACTTTGCAGCACTCACAGGTTTATATTTTAATCCTAGAAAATGCTAGATATATATTTTTTTTTCAGGTCTTATTGAACAAGAAAAGCTTTTGATTTTAGATCATACTCCATTCTCTGAAGGAATCCTCCCAATTAGGTATCTTAGTGTTCCCTTTATTACAAGAAGACTTACTTATGCCGATTGTAAGATTTTGACTAAGAAAATCATAGGAAGAATTGATGGTTGGGGATTGAAACATCTAAGTTATGTTGAAAGGTTGCAATTGGCAAAATCTATTGTTACCTTATTTACACTTTTTGGATGCAAATGTTCCTTCTTCCAAAGTAAACTATTTATGAAATTGAAAAGTAGATTAAGCATTTTATATGGGTGGGCAATTTTGCAAATCATAAAACTCACAAGGTTGTTTGGCAAGTTGTTTGTTCACCTAAAAAGGAAGGAGGACTTGGGCTCCTAGATCTTAAAGTATAGAAGAAGGTTTTATTGGGGAGGTCACTTTGGTATCTCGTTAATTATCCAAGCTCTTATTTATGGAGTAGATGGGTTTATAATACTAAATGTAGAAGAGTTTCAGTTATGCAATTTGACATAAAAGGAAATATGGCATAGAGTGGAAAGGTCTTCTTAAATTATGACTAATTCTTATATCTACGCTCTCCAAACCTTTTTATTGTTGTAAAAAGGCATATAATGATTTATGCTAAGTTAATATTGAGGTTGAATGACATGACTTGATATGATCAAGTGGAATTAACAAACATAATTTCATTGGATGGCTTATATGTAGAGACAGACTTCTTAGAGCAGATGTGGTATCTCGATGGCTACCCTCAATTGACCTATTTTGTAATTTTTACTGTTCTCAATTGGAAAGTAGGTCTCACTTGTTTTCTTAATGTCCTTGGACTAAGAAAATATGGCAGAGTATACTTGTGCAACAAGGAATACATAGGAACATTGATGATTGGAATTCTGAACTGCAATGGATGGTTAAAGCAATGAAAGGTAAAGATTTGACTGCAAAACTTCTTAAACTTTCTTTCTTAACTTGCATGTATTGTATATGGTTTGTATGTAATCATAGATATTTTCAAAATAAGACTGTTGAAATACCAATTTTATTGGCTAGAATTAGGAAAGTGGTATGTGGAAGAGCGTCCTTACTTAGGAATATCAAACTCTCTCAGACGACTGTTTTATTGTGTCACAGTTGGAGGATTCCACATTCAGTTTTCTCTTAACTAAATTATAATGCTGGGGTGTGCTCCTAAGCTTTTATACTCTCTTATTCTTCGATGAATCAACTCACATATTCATAAAAAAAAAGAGCTTAATTGAACATACTACTCCATATTAATCCATAACATATTATTCCCATACTAATCCACTAACACATATGTCTACACCTATCCACAACTCATTAGTGTGAATTGATCCACATTAATTAAAATAGACCCACTAATTGACAATGGTGAGATGGTATGCCCAACTACACAAATTGGACAATAATAGTGCCCATTTAAGACTATTTCACCTTGGGGGGTGAGATGGTTCCAAACTTTGTTTGTTGTTCCCTCTTTTACAATACCTACCAAGCTAGCACCTACAACATGGGGATAGATATTGTACATAGAACCCAATCCATGGCTAGTAGCATTCAATGGACTTTTTTGTTTATCACCCTAGTAGGGCACATCATGTTAGTCACTGAAAGATATATAAACGAAAACTAACAAAGAGAATTAAGAATTACAAGAGAAAGATCAACTAAGAAATTTTTGGATATTGTTATACGTATAGATATATGGATAATCAAGATATGCAAACGTATTTGTTATACTTGACGGTAGAAATTTATGGTGATGGAGGGTCAAGGACCCTAACGTAACTACTTAGTGATAGGGTATATAAGATTTAACCTCGTTATGGCATGGCAAAGTTATCTAACGGGTAAAAGGTTGGTTAGACTAAATCTAAGGGTAGAAAAAGGGAATTGGATCAAGGGTTGGAAGGAGGGGAGATAAGATAAAGAGGTAGAAAAAGTGTCAGACCAGATCTATGGGCTTGAAGAAAAGTAAGACTAAGTCCAAGCTGTAAAAGAAGAGGCATGTTAGATTCATGGGCAAGCTTGTTTGGGCAGACGAAATCCAAGGATTGGAAAGCTGGTTGAATAAAACTTATTGGTTAGACGGTAGGCCAATTGGTCGGATCATAACCAAGGGCAAGGCAGGTGGTGTAAACACCCTAAGAGTTAAATGATGATAAAAGGACCAAACATTAGGGTTTAATGGTGGAGGGGGAATTTAAGCATTGGATAGCAAAGGTGACTAAATAGGGGATTAATGGTGAGTAGGAAAACTGCCCTAATGGGGAGAGGGCTATGTTTAAGTGTCTAAAGGCTAAATTAACTAAATTAGTAGACTTTGAGGACAAAGGAGCTCACATTTGAGGAGTTTAAGGCCATAGTCATAAAGATATCACCATAGAGAAAACAAATTAAAAAAAAGTAATGCAAATGCATGATAACATCCCATTTTGGAGGCCCTTTCTAATGGAGAAACAAAAAATGGAAGAGCAATTGGATTCCTTGAAGAAGTAAGGAGGAGGACGATCCCTAAAGAGGTATAAATAGATATCCATTTTGGTATCCAAAGCATTCGGCCATCGCCTAAATCGATCCTAATTCATTTTTTTTTCCCGATGGCCTCTACACAGACTGATTTTGTTCCCATTATTCGGTGAAATTTAAATGTAAGTAAACGTGTCGAACAAGTAATATAATGATAAAAAAGATATCGTCCCACAGAGATTGGTGATTACTAGACCAACTAATTACTAATGGTAAATAACTCCTAGAATTTATTTAACAAATCCAATGATAGATGGTAAATTAATTAACTAAATATAAGAAAACTTAATAAAAGAAATATGTTAGAACATATGATTTCACCATAACTACTAGGTACTAATGTTAATTATTTATGCTTGCAAGAGGGATAATATCTATGTGATGGCGAAACTTCCTAATTTATTTACTATCCTATATCTAGGTATAACAAACCTACTTAGTTCATTAATTCACTATATCTCTATATGTGAATTGAAACAAACCAAATGCATTAGGATCGATGAACATTCCCATTTTACACTAAAAGCCACACAAATAATACGGTATATGTCTATCTATATTTAATTTATGATTACACATTACAAGAACCAATTGCATATTATCTCCTGTTGGTCTCAAACATGCAAATCAGATCATTTAAGTGGTAGTTAATCACTTAAAAGCATTAAACACAGTAACATATAACTTCATATAAACAAAATATCTTACAAGACATAATAATCATAAGATTCATACCATCATAATTAGGTTACATCATAACTCTAACAAAAGTAAACTAAAACATAAAAAAATAATGAGAAAGAACAATAATAGGAAACAAAGAAGGCATCTTGAATCCAAGAACAAGAAGTTTGTCACCCCTTTTGTCTTCTCTTCAAGAAAACCTTGAATTCTTGGTCTCTTTCATGAGTTGTGCTCAATTTCCTCCTCTTTCTTTTGCATCTTCTTTTCTCTTAAATAGGGTTTAGGTTTAGACCTGTCTCCTATCCTTGTAGAATTGAGTTTTAGAGATTTAAAACAATTGGGTTTTGAACTCATAAATTAATTAGGATTTGAATTCCTAACATGATTGAGTTTTCTAAATAAATAGAAAATTCAATAACAATAGAAAATCTAATAACAATCATCTAAAGCCCAAGCCCATCTTGACTCTCTTGATCTTGATATTATGATTTTGCCACATAATAAGCATCAGGTTCTCCATGTTCATTCCTTTTCTCCTTGCCTCTTTGTGCTACATAAACAAGATAAAGTTAAGTAAATAAAAAGGAGTTCAAATATTTTCTCACAATTATTAAAGTTATTTATTGCTTAAAATAGGTAAAATAACTCTATAAAAATAGAGTTATCAAAACCCTAAACTTAACATTTTACTAGTCCTTGAGCAAAAGCAATAAATAATATATGTTTTTGACAAAACCCCTTTTATGAAAGTCTCCCAAAATTGTTCAACTTAATAATTCAAAGAGAAATATAATTTTCATCCAAACACCATAATTGTTTCATAAGATAAGATAGACTCTTAACTATGTTGACAACGTGTGTGTGCGTGAGTCCTCATCTTTTCAACTATATACACTCCAAATAAATTCACATTAATATGCAGTCTCTCAAAATCTTTAACCAAACCTCATAGGTTTTCTTTTCATTCCTCTTTCCACTAATATAGGCCAATCATCTAACCAAAAATCAATAGGACTTTTATAAGCTTGTAATGTAAGGCTAGGTTAGGGGTAAGATGAAAGTCATTTAGGCTTAATTCACCTATGAACACATTGCTTTCTAAGATCTAATTTGAGCTTTTGTCACTTTCTACCTTCTTGCTCGACATAAACAATCTTTTTATCACCACTTTTCTCATTCTTTTCCATCCAAAAATTTTTGATTTCACTCATATTTTGACACTCTCAAAAGCCACAATCATGCTTGCATCAATAAAGCAAGTAAAAGTACTAGAAATGCAGCCACCATAATCTTATCTTGCCAATAGTATTCAATTGCTATGCTTTGTGGCCTATTTAAAAAATTGAGGTTCTTGAATCTAATAAAGAATGATAAGATCATCCCATTCTAAAGAAAATAATGTACTTCATTCTTTTTTTTTTTTTTGGCATTTGCATTTGCAAAAGCAACATATTATACTACATAATCATTGCAATCAACTTCTTCCTATATTACATCCTTCCCCTCGACTTCTCTTCACTCAAATAGACTTATATCCCAAAAATCAACATGTTCAAGGGTGTGGGATGAAAAGATAATTTGTCAAAGGCTTAAGGGTATATATATATGGGTGTCAAACAAGAAAAATGGATATGAATCAAGGCTCAGCAAGGTGACTGGTGATAAATAAATAGGTTTGGCTTGAAAGGCTCAAACGATCCAAAGAGGGCCTAAATCATTTTCTTAGTTAGACACAGCCTAGGATTTTGCCTTAAGAGAAAATCAAACAAATTCTAAGATCTGGGTGAGATCTAAGACAATTGCATACTTCACATGAATGTTCTTTAGAAATACACATAATTTCAATAATGAAGGACTTTTAGTGCTCAATAAGTGGATCAACATAATTAGAATCACACTTAACTCACACCACAATTGCAGGTTTGAACAAAATCTATATCTTCCAAAGAATCACCAAGAATTCATAACAAGGGATGTAATCATGACATAAAAAAAAATTCAATTAGATTTAGCACAAAGGTTCTTTCCCTACCCCCAAACTTGAATGAAGCATTGTTCTCAATGCAAAAACAAAAGAAAGCAATAATAATGAAGGAATAAGGAAACTCCCTTGATTGTAAGTTATGTCAATATAGAGCTATGAGGAAAATGTGGTGACAAACTTTTAACAAAAGACTAAAACGAAAATGCTTAAGTTGCCTCCCAAGAAGCGCTTGCTTTATAGTTTTCAGCCAAACTATCTTGGATGTTGTTGCTCAAGAAGGATGAAACCGTAATAGTTTAGGAGACAACTTGTGTTGTAAAACAGTTGAGCACTCTTCAATCAACCTCACTGTCTCATATATTTCTAACTTCCTTTTATTCTCCAATATCTCTTTCAAAAGTTTTGCATAACTAAGCAATTGAACTAGAGCATCTGCAAAAGGAGTGTTAATGTGCAATTTTAATGATATATCAAGGAATTCCAAAAATTGCTTATCTTTTTCATGTTACTGGAATCTCGAGGAAGATAAAGTTGGAGGTATAAAGGGTATTGGATTTTCTAATACAAGTTTGCTCCTAGGTGCCTCCTCAAGTTGTATGCTGACATTCTTATTTGTTTCATTGAAAATGTCTTTATCAGCATCATCTTCTCTCACTTGGTTGCTACTCATTAGGGTTATTGCCTCTGCGGTATCTATAGGGCTTTTCTCCACATTGCTAGGCAAAGGACCCTACTGTCTTTTTGAGATCATGTTAATCAATTGACCCATTTGTGCTTCTAATCTTTTGATTGATGCTTCTTGTCTTTGGAACCTCTCTTCATTGTTTTGCATCATCTTAGCGAACATGTCCTTTAAATTAGGCTTTGCCTCTTTTGTGTACCTAAATGTTGGTTGCAGTCTTATCTCATTTGGGTTACTCCACGAAAAATTTTGGTGGTTGTACCATCCCAGATTATACATGTTGGAGTAAGAATCATTCTGTGACCTACTTGAAATCCCAACAAAATTAACATATTCATTACATTAAGCATGTGGATTACCTACTTGACATTCCATGCTCACATATCCTCCACCACAAAATTCACATTCTCTATTATGAATTCTCACAATTGGAGTACTTAAGTTATCTATCTTGTTATTGAGAACTTCCAATTATGCACACATTATGGTGAAGATATCTATTCCATAGACTCCATTTGTTTGATGCATTGGTAACGCCTTAGTAGACCATTGATAACTATTGAATGCCATCTCCTCTAGAAGCTCATATGCCTCTTCTGGTGTTTTGTTGTGCAAGGACCCTCTTGCAGTTGCATCAATTATAAAACAGAGATTTGTACTAGACCCATCATAAAAAGTTTGCACCTGTAACCATATGGGTAGTCCATGATGTGGACATCTCCTCAAAAGTTCCTTAAATCTTTCCTAAGCTTCATGTAGTGATACGTTATCCATCTGTGTAAAAGTGATAATATCTTTGCGCATTTTTGTAGATTTTGCAAAAGGAAAGAACTTATGAAGAAATTTCTGAGCCAAATCATTCCACATAGTAATTAATCCTGTAGGAAGAGAATAGATCCGACTTTTGGCTTTGTCCCTAAGAGAAAATGAAAATAGTCTTAACTTGATAGCATTATCTGTGACTCCATTGTATTTAATTAGGTCACAGATTTCAAGGAAGGCTTCAATGTAAGCATTTGGATCATCGTTTGGTAGCCTACTAAATTGCAAGGAGTTTGAAGCATTTGGATAAGTGCTGGCTTGATCTTAAAGTTGTTTGCCTGAATTTCAAGCCTCTTAATGCTTGATGTAGCATTCCAAAATGTTGGTGCAGTATAGTCTTTTAAAAGTCTATGTATACCATCATTTTTCTCCATCCTTGTTACTTAATCTTTCAACAATAACAACTTAACAAGGATTTTTTTTTTCAAAATAAAAATAATGAAGCAAAATAAAAATAAAACAAAAAATGAATTTTTTCCTTTTTTTTTTCAACAACTTAAAAAGAATGATTTTTTTGTTTCAACAACTAGAAAAAAAAAGATTTTTTTTTCAAGAATTAAAAGAAACAATTATTTTTTCAAGAATTAAAAAAAAATTTAAAAGAAAATAAAAGCTAAATTAAACCTAGAAATCATTTGGTATTAATATTAATCAGCAGTAAAATAACCAATCCTCAGCAACAACACCAAAAACTTATTCGGTAAAATTTAAATTTAAGTGAACATGTCGAACAAGTAATATAATGATAAAAAAGATATCGTCCCACAGAAATTAGTGATTACTAGACCAACTAATTACTAACGGTGAATAACTCCTAGAATTTATCTAACAAATCCATAGATTGTAAATTAATTAACTAAATATAAGAAAACTTAATAAAAGAAATATGTTAGAGCATATGATTTCACCATAACTACTAGGTACTAATGTTGATTATTTATGCTTGCAAGAGGGATAATATCTATGTGATGGCGGAACTTCCTAATTTATTTACTATCTTATATCTAGGTACAGCAAACCTACTTAGTTTATTAATTCACTATATCTCTATATGTGAATTGAAACAAACTAAATGCATTAGGATCTATGAACATTCCCAGTTTACACTGAAAGCCATACAAAAAATACGGTATATGTCTATCCATATTTAATTTATGGTTACACATTACAAGAAGCAATTGCATATCATCTCTTGTCGGTCTCAAACATGCAAATCAAATCATTAGAGTAATAGTTAATCACTTAAAAGTATTAAATATAGTAACATGTAACTTCACATAAATAAAATATCTTACAAAACATAATAATCATAAGATTTATACCATCATAATTAGGTTACATCATAACTCTAACAAAAGTAAACTAAAACATAAAGAAATAATGAGGAAAAACAATAATAGGAAACAAAGAAGACATCTTTAATCCAAGAACAAGAAGTTTGTTACCCTTTTTGTCTTCTCTTCAAGAAAACCTTGAATTCTTGGCCTCTTTTTTGAGTTGTGCTCAATTTCTTCCTCTTTCTTTTGCCTCTTCTCTTCTTTTAAATAGGGTTTAGGTTTAGACCTATCTCCTATCCTAGTAGAATTGGATTTTAGAGATCTAAAACAATTGAGTTTTGAACTCCTAAATTAATTAAAATTTGAATTCCTAACATGACTAGGTTTTCTAAATAAATAGAAAATTCAATAACAATAGAAAATCTAATAACAATCATCCAAAGCCCAAACTCATCTTAACTCTCTTAATCTTGATATTACGATTTTGTCACATAATAAGCATCAGGTTCTCCATGTTCATTCCTTTTCTCCTTGCCTCTTTGTGATACATAAATAAGATAAAGTTAAGTAAATAAAAAGGAGTTCAAATGTTTTCTCACAATTATTAAAGTTATTTATTGCCTAAAATAGGTAAAATAACTCTATAAAAATAGAGTTATCACCCACCTAACCCACTGTACCTGTTCAATCTAGAAATATCACCATTCCGACCTCCTTCATCAAACTCGAAGGCTCCAATTATTTGGTGTGGAAAGCCCACATCCTCCCATATCTCTGAGCCACCAAATTGCTGCCCATCATGGATGGATCTCTCATCCAACCTGTTCAATTCACTACCACCACCGACGATGAAGGCTCAATAATTCAGGTTCCCAACCCGGATTACAGCCCTACATCGTGAACCTCTAGCACACTGCCTCCTTCACCGAAGACTTTGAGCCTCACCAAATGCACCTGGCCAGAATTTAGTCACCGGAAAACTTCCTTTTCCAACACAGAGACAACCAATCATCATCATAACACAAGATTGGGAAAACAAATCAAGCCACCAACCACGGCGATATCGAATTTGGGAAAAATCCCAAAATCATCCAAGATTTTCTTCAATCAGAATTCATTTCAAAGATATGTAACTTAAATCAAATTGTTTTACAATTTTTCTTTCCTTTTATTTGTATTCCTAGAAATTAGAATCCATTTTACAATTTTAATTTATCGAAATCATATTATCCATTTTCCAAAGATTAGGCTTTGTGTTCTTGTGGTATTCTTGAAAAAAACTAGAATTAATCTAATTTTTGTTTTTCAATTGATAGGATAGGACATTATCAAAATAAATAATGCATGAACAATAAACTAAAAAGACTATTTGTTTCACAAATGACGTGTTGACTATAACTACACGTAGGATTAGTGGTTAGGTGGAGATGATTCGAATGTGGTGTAAAAAATGACCAAGAAGGTTAGGTGGTAGGTTGTGGTTATATGTATCTTAAATTGAGACAACTTATTATGCAAAAGCTAATAGATATATAATATGAATATGTTAAGATGTGGGCAATGAATCCCACATTGTTAAGAAATATATTAAGAATCATATTTATATGAATCATTCTTTATAAAATATAATACAACATCAAAGTTATTTTGCCTTAGCACCCATATTTATATAAATCAAATATTTATAAAATAAAAGTGGCACCATAGTGTTGTTGAGGATGAACCATTGTGTTGGGTTTTATGGCTTAACAAGAAGGGGGTTGAATTGTTCTTATACCAAACAATTGTTCTAAAAAATTCTAATCAATTACTTTAGCAATTTATATGATAATATGCAATCAAACAGAAATATTTAATCAAATAGAGAGCAAGAAAATCAACACCCAATTTACTACAGTGGTTCGACACTCTACCTTAGAGTCCTACGTCCACCTTCTTCTCCTTCAATCCAACCGATTGAAGTCACCTTTACTCAACCTGATTAGGAGAATATGTTCTCCCTAATCCAAATAATTCCTTCTTATTAAATCCAAATACAAATAATGATCAAAAGATCATATACAATAGCAAATCCCTAAATAATATGTTAGTTTATGGGATATTGCTGATCAGAGGAGCTATTCAAACAAATATATCAAGATACAAAGCCCCTATCACGAAATCCCGAATTTGGAGAAATTAAGGTTTTGGATTTTCCTCAAGATTTATGTGCAGACAATGTTTATAAGTGAAATCAGCACATAAATAATGTTATACAAGCTATGATTGATGGTATTATCAAAGATTAAACCGAATAGTTGAATATCACCGAAAGCTTATGAACCACCGAATGATGTATGATCTTGAATAAAAATGGTAGGTAAGCTGAGTAAAGTATCTTCACAAAGAGAATGCTTCAAGATAGAGGTCAATCGTTCTTAAATAACCTTCACATGCACATCTCCTTATATAGAAGCAGATCTAGGGTTTTCTTTTTGAATCAAACATGAACCGTAGCCTTTTTCCCATTAGGAATAGTAGGTTATCCATCAAATCACCCTCATTTCCACCTTTTGATTCGAAATCTGACCGTTCTGACAGCCCATCTCCTCTAGATTTATCCCGTTGAAGCTTCGGCGCTTGAGAGAAACGAAGGCAGCGTTGGGGAGAGATTGAAGCGGCTAGGGCATAACCCCTCGAGAGATAAGCGTCTCTTATGTGCCCTTAAGTGAGACGACGTCGTAGCCAGTGAACGTATCAAGGAAGCTTCTGATGTGATCAATACGACACCATAACAGGAAGCCTTTGATAATGATCAAGACGACACCGTAACAGGAGGCCTTTGATTACGATTCAGACGACACCGTAATAGGAACAGGATCAGGCTAAGTCGACTTGTAGGGATTCGAACCTAAGATATGAGGATTGGCTCCTATATCAATTGTTACTAATTCAATCATTAAGTAAAAACCCTAAACCTATTAACATACCCACCTCATTTCAATTAGATTGTAATAGATAGTAATTTAAAAAGTTATAAATTTTGATGGTAGAAAGGACTAGGTTTAAGTGCCTAAGGGGCTAAATTAACAAAACTAGTAAATTTAAAGGATGAAGGAGCTCACATTTGAGGAGTTTGAGGCCATAGTCATAAAGATATCATAGTAGAGAAAACAAATTAGATAAAATATTGCAAATGCATGATAACATACCATTTCAGATGCATTTTTTATGTGTGTAAATGTTATAGTACTATCGTCTCCTACTAAAATGCTATCAAAACTAAATAAGGATGGACGTTGGTGAGCTTACCAAGGTATGAGGGGCTCCAAAGGCCAAAGAGGGCGAGAGTGCCAAAGTATCGGTTGTAAAGTGTGGTGGTTTGTCATGGGCTTAAGGAGAGCTTATGATAGGCTCGAGCTTACAAGGTTCAGGTTAAAGATGATATTTAAATAAAATGTGCTAAGATTAACTCATGACATTGATGGATTTGTGAAGTTAAAGAACCATAACATAAATGTTAAGTAGATGGGATATGTTTAAAACAAGTAGGGGTTCTCTATTTGTTTTTTTAAGGGATTATACTTGGACTAGGGCTGAAGGAAACACTAAGGTTATAGCTGCATTAGTCTACAGGAATTTTGCACCTACTTTTCCACCTGTACAACTAATAATCCATTACTATTAATACACTTGCAACATGCCTAGATTCCTTGCACTTTAAAAGTTCAACTATTCTCTTTGGGGTTCAAAGAGAAAAGAGTGCATAACAGATGAGCACAAGTGAAAAGATAGTGGTCCATAGGTGAAATAGACTAAAGCACTCCCAGCAACATTGTGCTTAATTATTAATCCAGAAAATTCTACAACACATTATTCCACATTGATCCAGAACATATCAGTCTAAACTGACCACATTAATCAAATTAAAGATGATTATCCACAGCAATATGAAAATCTAATGTCCAATTAACTCTGAAAGCAACATAGCACGCTTAGTCTTTTTTTTTTCACCCTTCATTGGATCAAAGTTTCTAACGGTGTTGAAGCCCCCACTTACCACACCTACCATGCCAGCACCCTTAATATCGGGATTGATATTGTAGTTTGAATTTGATGCATGGCCGCCACATTGGCCTTCAGTGTATGTGCCAGGGAGGATTTTAATTGATTCATCTGCTCAATTTAAAATATTTATTAGAAAATGTTTATTCTTAAAGCAACTAGGAAATTGACAATGAAAATAAACAATAGATTGAAGACCATTACTTCTAATTTACATCTTAAAACTACTATAATATCCTAAAGAAAATTAATTTTAGCACTGGAAAGATACCAATTTTTTTTAAAAAGGATATTATATTGCAGTTGAATAAATAAACTAAGAACAATTAAATTATTACTCAATCAACTTGACTATTTATTTTTTCAGAGAAAGAAATTCAAGAGTATCATAGTCATTTACACCAATTCCACCAGCACATAGTTTACACTTGTCCACATTGATAAAAATGAGCACAAAAATCCACAAAACAGTGAGAACCCATGCCCAGTTTCGTAAATGCCACAATAATAGTTCCCAATTTATTCTCTCGTACCTTCGGTGTCAAGAGGAGGGTTCTGAACGGTGTTTTTCTTCCCTTTTGCTACACCTACCAAGCCGGCACCAGAAAGCTTGGGATGGATATCGTACTCTAGATCTGATTCATGGCCACTAATGCTAAAGTTTTTCTTTCCTTTATCTGTTCAATTTAAGATGTTTATAAGAAAAAGTTTACTCTTAAGGAATCAGAAAATACACAATGGAAATAAATAATAAATTTAAGACCATTACTTCGAAATTAAATCTTAAGTTTATGACAATGGTAGTGCCCATGTGAGACTTTTTTACCTGGAGTGGGAGGAAAGTTCGTAACGGTGTTCTTGCCCTTCTTTATTATACCTACCGTGGAGGCACCATAAATTGTGGGATAGATATTGTAATTTAAAACAGATTCAGGGCGAAAACGACGGGCTTCTTTGTCAGGGAATTCAAGTGGTTGACCTGTTCAATTTAAGATGTTTATAAGAAAATTTTTCTTAATAAAGAAATTAGAAAAATCACAATGTAAATAAGTAATAAATTGAAGACCATTACTTCTAAATTTAATCTTAAAACTATTATAATTTCAGAAAGAATGTTAATTTACTTAAAAAAGCTTTCAAAGAATATTAAAATGTAGTTAAATAAATAAACTAAGAACATTTAAATTATTCCTCAATCGTCTCAATCATTTATCTTTTCAAAGAAAGAAATTCATCTTCAAGCAGAAAAAAGATTATATTATTTTACATCAATCCATTAACACGTAGTCCAGATCGATGCACAGCAATTTAGTCTACACTAGATTGACCAAAACATACACCCTCATCCATAACTAGTGATAAGCCATGCCCAATTACGTCAGTTGAGACAATAATAGTGCCCATTTAAGACTTTTTCACCTTCAGCAGTGGGAGAGTTCTCAACCTTGTTGTTGCCCCCATATAATACACCTACCAAGCCGGCACCTCTAATTTCGGGATTGATATTGTACTGCGAGCCTGATTCATGGTCACCATTTCGCCCAACTTCGGCATTTTTGTCAAGAAAGATTATTGATTTACCTGTTCAATTTAAATAGTTTGAAAGAAAATGTTTACTCTTAAAGGAATCAGGAAATTCACAATGGAAATAAATAATAAATAAAAGACCAGTACTTCTAAATTAAATCTTAAAACTACTATAATCTCTAAAAGAAAGTTAATTTACCTAAAACAGCTTTAAAAGGATATTACATGGTAGCTGAATGAATGAACTAAAACATTTAAATCATTATTTAATTAGCTCAATCCTTTAAAACTACTATAATCTCTAAAAGAAATTCATTTTCAGGCAGAAAAGTATTGTACCCTTTTACATCAACCCACCAACACATAATCTACATCGATCCACAGAAATTTAATCTACAGTAATTCACATTGATCAAACTAACACACTAATCCACAACTATTGAGAAGCTATGCCTACGCAATTTGTGACAATAATAGTGCCTATTTTAGACTTTTTGACCTTGAGTGGAAGAAAACTTTTTCACGGTGTGACTGCACCAATTAAGTGGAGCTTTAATGCATAAAAAAAAAAAAAATCCTCTAGTGCAGTTGAATAGATACACTAAGAACATTTACCTTATTTCTCAATTAGCTCGATTATTTATTTTCTTAGAAAAAGAATATTCACCATCAAAGAAAAAAAAATTATATTTAACAAAATGTAACTAGAATTGTTTATTCACAAAAACGAATAGTTGGGCAAAAAATAAAATAAAATAAAATAAAATTTAGATCCAGTTGCCTTTGAGAAGAATAGCTAAACTCAACATATTAGTCCACACTAATCCATAACATATTCTTCCATACTAATCCACCAACACATTTGTCTTCACACACCTATCCACGACACATCAGTGTAAATTAATGAACGTTGGGTGGCGATTCGGTTCAATGCGACAATTATAGTGCCCATATCAGACCATTTCACCTTGGATGGCGAGTCCGTTCTCAACTTTGTTCGTTGTGCCCTCATTTACTACACCTACGAAGCCGGCAACTACAGCGTGGGGATAGATATTGTACGTGGAACAGGATTCATGGCGACCAGTGTCATTTCGGCTAGCAGCGGTTGACCCATTTTTTTGTTTCTTGTGTGTAACATCATCCTAGTAGAGCATATGATGTTAGTCAATGGAAGATATATTCAGAAACTAACAAAGAGACTTAAGAACAAAAAAGAAGGATCAAACAGGAAATTTTTGGATATTATGATACACAGATACAAAGATAATCAAGCTTGAAGAAAAGTAAGACTAAATCCAACGTGTAAAAGAAGAGGTTGGCCAGATCCGTGGGCTGGATAGTCTGGGCAGAACTGACTGAACCAAACTTCTTGATTAGACGGTCTTTCAATTGGTCCGACCACATCTGAGGGCTAGGCAGGTGGCCTAACCACTCTAAGAGTTTGGGATCGGCCCTTTGCTATAATGAGATGACAAAGGGACCAAATATATGGGTTTGAAGGTGGGGGGCAATCAGATCCAAGCACTGGATAGCTAAGGTGACCAAAACGGGGGCTGATGGTGAGTGAAAAAACTGTAAAGTTTGATGGTGGAGAAGACCAGGGTTAAGTGCCTAAGTGGCTAAATTAACTAAACTAAACTTTGAGGATGGAGGAGCTCCAAATTAAGTAAAGTAATGCCAACGCATGATAGCATGCCATTTTGGTTGCCATTTCTAAAGGACGAACAAAGAAATGGAAGAGTAATTGGATTGCTACCTTACTACAAACTCTTTTCTTCTTTTCCTGTTCCATTGCCCTTGAGCCTTTAGCGATTTGCGATCCTTTACTCCGGACAAACTCGGTGGTCCATAACTTCAGTGACCGTCGACAGAATGGCTTTCGTAGCGTCGTAACCTAAATCCCAATTACTAGCTCAATTGGTTCATTGGTAAACAGAACGGAAAGGAGTATGTTTGGTTCAATAGCCAACCGCATAGACAGGCGATTCGTTACTATCAATGAGAAGATGACCTCAGGGCACGCTTACTTGCAGCTCGGAGTCCCAACTAGTGAGTCGAAGCTCGTCTCCTTGATGCACAAGTTTTGATTCTGATTTATATGCGTGGCTAACGGTTAGGCTAAGATGATTTAACTTGGTTAATAAAAAATGACCAAGAACTATATTTGGTGGATCAGAGACGACCATATGCAAGACGCCCTGGTTCGACGCATTTCGCCCGTCACTTCCAGCCTTTTCGCCTTTCACGGCTCCGTTGACCTTGATCCTGACCAATTTGCTGTCCTTTGTTAGTTATATTCAAATACGGACAAACTTGGTCGTCCACAACTTTCAGCGACTCTTGTCAGAATGTCTTTTGTAGCCTTATGACTCAAATTCAATTGGTTTCGTTGGTAAACAAACCAGAAAGAAGCAAAGTTTGGTTTGGTGGCCAACGAGTGTTTATTTAGCAGAACAAAGAGCGGTATTCATATTTTTGGGGAGGTGTGGCATGACTCTCTCCTCTCCGGTTGTTGAAATCAATTGTTGCAAAGAAATTTATGAGCACCTTCGACCAGTAAATGAAAAAGTGAATTGGTATAATCTCATTTGGACTAGTGGCATCAGCAAATATAATTTCATTGGATGGCTAGTGTGTCAAGATCGACTTTCTACAGCAGAAGGCATGGTATGATGGCTCCTTTCAATTAACTTATATTGTGATTTTTGTCAGTCCCATATTGAAAACAGGAATCATCTTTTTTTTAAATGTCCATAGACAATGAGGGTTTGGAAAACTATCCTTGCTCAAAATGAAATTAGACATGATATTGGAGGATGGAATGAAGAATTGCAATGGATGATCAGAGCAACTAAAGGAAAGGATTTGGCTGCCAAACTTCTTAAGCTATCTTTTTTAGCTTGCATTTATTGTATATGGGCAGAACGTAATAGAAGACGATTTCAAAGCAAACTAGTAGACATTCCAATCATGCTAGCTAAAGTTAGGAAAATTGTACAAGGGAGAGCTTTTTTGTTTAAAAATATTAAATCCTCACAGGGAAATGTCATTTTGAGTGAGATTTGGAGGCTTCCAACCTCTATATTTTTGTAATTCTTGTAATTCTGGGGTATGCCCCTATGCTTTTGTACACTACTTCTTATTAATGCACACTTACATTTCTACCAAAAAAAAAATAAATGAAATCAATTGTATTTTTACCTTCTTGTTTATGCTCAGCCAACCATGAACATTGTGCCCCAAAATTATAAAATTCGAATTGAACAACCGGTAGGGAGAAGATTAACTAAGGTTGTTTTGCTGGAAGGGCACTTTATCCCAGAGCCGACATCAATTAAAGATTCAACGCATGTGCATAGGTTCAACAACTCCCTTGTGAATTTTACATTGACTCATGCACAGTGTACTATGAACTAGGCATGCCTAAGAACTCGACAACGAGGATTTGAACAGTTGATTTACATTGAAGTAAATGTAAGAGAGGAAAATTTCTGAAACAAAGAATTTTAGCTTCAATAACTAATTTCGTACTTGTTAGGTGTTAAAGGTGTGTGTTCTTGGATTTTACAAAAAATAAAAATAGCTTGAAAATGTCCTAAAAAGTTTCTATCCTCTAAAGTATATTTGTCAAACTTGGAGTTCGAAGCTAAAAATTTCCACTAAGGTAAGTGAGTTTTACTTTCCCACAACTGAAAAACAGGTTGCTTATTAAATTATCAAGTGATTTGTTTTCGAATTGACAACTCACCTTGTGTTCAAACTTTTGTCTAAACCGATACCCCAAATTTTAAACTTGTGGTATCACAGGTACATTCACCGGCGGCCAAAAGTAACGTGGAAGACTTTTATTTGCTCTCCAAGAAAAAAGACTCCGGGAATAGTTTTAAAACGCCATTTGATGGTTTTGGAACACTTTTGTTTTGGAGCAAATATTTTTTCATAAAACAAACTTTTTCTTCAAAGGTCATCCTCAATAAACACCTCGTACAAAACAAGAACTTAGATTCCTTTGAACTTCATTAGGATATTTTATTGCATCCAATATAGGATACATTATTGCATCCAAATTAAGATACATGATCGCATCTACAAAAAACTATCAATTAAATTTATAAGGCAGTTAGGTATGTCTACGATGTATAAAAGGAAAAACAAATTCCACTGAGGCTCCAAACTGGGTCTTACCTTGATTGTCTATCTAAACCTTTGAGTGCTTTGCTACCCACCACATCTACTATGAGTCTTAAGTATTGGGTTAGATTTGCTTTCGCTAGGAGAGTAATGGACGGGTTGATATTCCATAAGTGCAAGGGATGACTTATTTTCCTTTGATAGGTCTTGCCTATACACCATTGTTGTCCACAAGGGAAAATGTGTTCTCCCTTGTGTGGATTTGCTCATATCTAAAAGTTCACTCCATACCCATCTCTAGACAAGTTCCCCCATGCTGTCTTTGGATGGGAGTCCATCTTCCTATCTTCACACATAGAGGCCTCATGTCATAGTTGAATCATTTAGCATGGATAATGTGGCTTGAGTTTGAGCGACCAAAGGCTATGACCACGGAGATGGGACAAGTTGCATGGAGTGATAAGTATAATAGATCACTAGGAAGCAGGAAGCTCAAACGTACTATTATGGGACAAGACAAAGGATGTGAGCAAGTCCATATAAGTGACAAGGACTAAGGTTCATGAAACGGGTTAAGGCATGTGTGCATAATAAGGTGTTTGGTACATGGAAGACATGGGAGGCAAACTAGGGTGACCTAAGATTGAAGTGCAAGATGAACACCCTTAGGGCAATACATTTGTAGCATGCATACTCAAACCAGAAAACCAAGATAATATCATGAAAGGCAAGAAGGCCACCTAAAGGTTAGATAATGGGTATCTATCACAAAGAGACATAAGTATGCAGAACAAAGAGGCACATGCAAGTTAAAATGTCATCTTTGTCAGATGTAGCCATTGGGAGCCTTTATTACATTAGTTGTTGGGATTTATATGTTGTGATGGGGAGCTACCATGTGGCAAGGTGGCTTATTGGTTGAGAATAATTAATACAGGTATTTAAGACCGATGTGGTAGAAAGGAAAAGGTTGGCTGGGTTATTAGGAAAGCTTTTAATGTCAGCCTTGTATTGAGGGAGTTCTATCAATGGAGTCTCTAGGAATGTGAATAGGTAAGGGAGAATGTTCAAAGAACATTTCCCCATCATCTATTTATGTATAAGGAGTTTTAAGGGGTAAGTGACCTTGGTTGATTGTATATTCATAAATGAGGATGACTTTTTAGATCTCCTTGTAGTAGTTATAAATATAAGAATAGAATTTTTTTTCCCTACTCTTATTTCCTGATCTACCAACCTAAGCAATCATGAGATGGAGAGAGAACCCAAGCGAGCAAGAAAGAAAGAAAGACAAAGACAAATTAAGGAGAGGTCCAAGTTGACCTAGTAATGACTAGAGACTAGGTGATGGACAATCTTTGAGAGATAGTCAAGTCCTCACAATTGATATTAAAGCTAATATAGTTTTAAGCTTCGTGGAAGGATCAAAACATGGGAGGAAGAAAATGAGGCAGGGGGAAGATATGCCAGGGCTAAGGCATGACCCAACCTAGAGGTTGCTCATTAAGTTACATTGATTGGAATGTTGGGTGATTGCAATCAAAAACAACTTTAAGGAATTTTTCCATTAATATGAAATGCAAAGGCAAGAAAGCCTTATGACCTCAAAGAATATGGGACAACAAACCTAAAAAGGAAAGAAACACTTTGGAGGCCATTTGATAAAAGGAGCCTTTAGAGCAAAATGACCATTTGAAGGCATGCTAATCATGTGTGAAGGCACCTAGAACACCTCTAATAATTCTAATTCGATTAGATAGAATCTTATTCTACATTAGAATCTTACCTTTTTCTTATTTATTAGAATTATTAGAATTCTAATTCGAGATATAGATAGATTCTAAGTTATACATTCAAATTTGAAAGAATCTAGAATTTATAAATAATTTAAAGAATTGATCAATTATAATTTAATAAATTTACTTTTTTTAATAATTTTTAGTTCTGCTCTAGAGGGTCTGCTTTAAGGCAATGAAAAAAAATTAAAAAGAGAAGAAGAAAATGAGAAAGATAAGGGTGTAATCCAGATAAATGCAATTAAGATCATAATGAAAAATTCCTCTGTTTTCAGTCGGAAAAATAGAAGAAAAAAAAAAAGAAAGAATCGACCGTTCGAGTATTTCAAATTACAAGAGAAAAATAATAGAAAAAATGGGGGCATATATAATATATATTGGTATATATACATCTATATTGAATTGCGGACACAGAAATGATAGAATCATTTCTGATTGGACCAACACTAAATCTCCGATAGAGATGAAATGAGATAAACAATAAAAAAGATAAAAGTAAACACGATTCCATATAGGAATGGGTATCTAATATATTCAATGGTTCCGGCATAACTGAAAGAAAAATAAAAAAAGTAAGAAGGGCATCATAATGAGATCCTAATTTTAAACTAATTTTAAAATAACAAAACAAAAATGGGGGATATGGCGAAATTGGTAGACGCTACGGACTTAATTGGATTGAGCCTTGGTATGGAAACCTACCGAGTGATAACTTTCAAATTCAGAGAAACCCGGGAATTCAAAATGGGCAATCCTGAGCCAAATCCTGTTTTCCGAAAACAAATTAAGGGTTCATAAAGCCAAAATAAAAAAGGATAGGTGCAGAGACTCAATGGAAGGTGTTCTAACAAATGGGGTTTACTTCTTTCCGTTATTAATATTTAATATTAAAGCCGCCCTTAACTAGTAAACGATCAAGGTGAGGGATAATTACACCTCGAGGATGGCTAGGCAAGCCAAGGGGGCACAAGGGTGGAAGGATGAAAGGTTCCATTAATCTACCCCTATAATGGGTTTGGATTAAGGTGAAGAAAAAGCTTTGTCAAGATACTAATACCAATAATGGCTAACCATTCAAGGTGGAGAAAGATAGGAGATACTTAACCCTACAATGAGGTAGAGGACCCTAAACAAAAAAGCCACAAGATAGATTTGGTATTATTTTGACTACCATAACCATTAACCAAATAATTCAATATCAAGGCTAAAAAAGAAGTTAAAAGGTTGCTAGTTGAAGTCATTCTTAAAGTTAGGATTTTACTCAACCTTTAATCAAAAGTTCATATTGGAGTTCAATTGACTAAGAGAGAAACCATGCAAGAGGAAAGATCAAATCATAATTGTTAGGATGCTGACACGATACAGTAAGGAGAAAGTTAACCTTGGTGCAAGAAGCATTTACAACAAAGGCACTTCACCAAGTGTCCAATAGGTTAGTAGAGTCATGACTTGGGTAGGCAAGGAAGGATAAGTAGTTGGGAAAGTTGTGAAAAGGGAAGGACTATTAGCATTGCACTTAAGATCTAAGATGTCAATGAAAGAAATGAAGATCCTTGGAACAAGTAAAAAGTGTGACACATGCATTATGTGAGGGAGATGAAAAGTTGGAGTCAAGAAAACTATTGTTTAGACTAAGAACCTAATGCATGCCAAAGTTATAATGGTTGTGTTTGTTGAAATTGGAAGGTTGTATCGTAGGAAGCATGTGGCATAAAAAGGGTTTACCTCTACATTAAAGTAAAGAGTAACTAGAGTTGCCAAGGGTTGTATTTGTGCGGAAGTTGTTGAGAGTTAGGCCTTGCTTTTTAGGAGAGCAAAAGCAAGAAGACTTGCAATGGAGTTAGGGTGAGGAACTAGGTTAAGTTGAGAGTTATAGCTCTTCCTTGGAAGTTTTGGAAGACTTAGGCTAGCCACACCAAGCATTGTGAAGAAAAGATTGGTGAAAAGGAGTTTTAATGAAGGCTTTTGATGACAAACTTGCATTGGAGTTCATATGGGGGTTCACTCATGCAACGAAAAAGCATAATTGGGACAAGTTAATGATGAACAATTGAAAAGGAGTAGGTATAGGGTTGAGAAAGCAAGTGGTGAAATTGTTTGGGAGTGCATCAAGGATGTCACAAAATTAGGTGGAAAAGGATACCATTTATCTCACAATAGCACTTTTGAACTTCTTGCTTCTTAGTTGTCTATTATACTTGTCATTCCATGAAGCTTATCCCATCTGCATGGTCATGACTTTTGGTTGCTTAAACTCACGCCACATAATCCATGTTAAAGGATGAATATGCTTAGGTGACTAACTTATACAGAGGATGTAAGGAATGCCCATACAAGTGATGAAGACCAAGGTTCATGAGAAGGGTTAAGAAACAAAGGTGTGACAAGGCATTTGGTATGTGGAATATACGAGGAACCAAATTAGGTGACCCAAGACCAAAGTAGAAGACAAATTTGAATAGGGAAATACACTTGTATTGCGCAAACTTAAATTGTAAAATAGAATGGCAACATTGAAGGTAGGAAGACCACTATTTTATGAAATCCTACATGCAAGTGGACACGTTAAACAAGTAATATAACGATGAGAAATAGTATCATCCTACAAAGATTAGTGATTACTAGGTCAACTAATTACTAATATTGAATAACTCATAAAATTTATCTAGCAAACCATATTGATAAAGAATAAACTAAACAATTAAATTTAAAAGAAATTGATAAACATGTTAGAGGGTCTGATTTTACTATAACTACTAGGTACAAATGTTGATCATTTATACTTGTCAAATTGATTCTATTTATGTGATGACGAAATTTTCTAATTTATTCACTATCTTATGTTTAGGTAGAATAACTCTACTTAACTTATTAACTCATTATATCTTTATATATGAATTGAAACAAATTAAGTGTCTTAAAATCTATGAATATTCTAGTTTACTTCTAAAGCCATATAAACAATGTGGTATATGTCTATTCATATTAATCTATGGTTAAACATTATAAAAAGTAATTGCATGTCATCTCCCATCGATCTTAAACATGCAAATCAAATCATTTAAATGGTAGCTAATTACTTAAACATATCATATTGAATATAGTAATATGCAACTTCACATACATAAAATATCTCACAAACATCACAATCATATAATTTATAACAATGTAATTAAGTTACATCATTACTCTAACAAACTAGACTAAAACATGGTATAGATATAAATAAAAGCAGTGCAAGAAATTAAACAAAGCATGCAGATTTGACAAAATTGAGCCTAAACGACATTCACCCTCTTTAGTTGAAAACTACTCCTCCTCTACTAGAAACTACTCAAAAGCTTCTAGAAATTGCTTTTCCTTACGGAAACCATTCAAATATGGAAAGAAATGTAAATGGGTTGATTCTTTGCCAGAAAAGAATGTGACAGTTAAACTTAAGGAACGAAACAGGGGTGCGCCGTTGGGAGAGTGAATAGGGAATGCAGAGAGATACAGCGTTGGCGCGTGGTGGCTTGTACAGGCGAGTGGTGGTGGCAGAACTGTGAAACTGCACGCTGGGAGCTAGATTGGTCATTTTGTGGACAGCGGCAGCGGCTGAAGGCAACATTTGCTATAGTCGGCAGTCGATGGGATCTAGATGCTTGATGGAGCCATGAATGGCAGAGAAGGCAGCGTGGCGAGCGACGGCAGGCCAGGGGCAGAGGCAGGGGCAGACAGGTTGGATCTTTCTCACCCACTGTTGAATGCCCTCTAAGTCGAGATTCCCATCTCGTGCCTATTTTTGATTTTTTGATTTGGATTTATTTGGATTGGTTGGGTGTGACAAATAAAAACGGAGAGGAGAGGTGACCAGCAGCAAGTTTGGGATTTTTGATTCTTGTTTGGTTTGCCGAATTGCTTTTTCTTGGGATTTGGTGTGACAAAGAAAAAATAACAAGGGAGATGAAGGCATGAACGAGTATTTCAAAATTGCCAAGAACACCATTAGAGGTCTTGTTTTGGGAAAAGGTAGATGCAAAGTTTTTGCTCTTAAACATCAATTAGTCTCCCTAAAACCTGCCTATGGTAAAGTTGGTAGAGCGAATTAATCCTGAAGCTCTTTCTGGCAATCGAAGGCGAAACTTACAAACGATAGAGTCAATAACATCTGAACTGATGGCACGTACTTGAAGTGGAACACTAACAACTGTTGCTAAAGCCTCAAGTGCTTCAAATTCTGAAATTGCAGCTGGAATTGCAGCATCACTTTTCAAGTCAAGCTTGGAAGCTTCAGGTAAAACTATGAACACTCAAACTATGGATATTGTTGATGAATTTGCAACTGGTAAAGAAATATTCCAACTAGAAACCGTTAGTGTGGAAGGAAAAGTTCAAAAAAATAGTTCATTGACTGAAGTAGTTGGCCAAAAGCTCAATTCATCTATTGGAAACTCTGGGTTGTCTTGGAAACATATTGCAATGGATAATCTTATGAAGACGGCTAAGTTAGACTATCATCCCCCTTCCAAGGAAGGAAATAAGCTTGTTGTTAAACTGCCGCTAGAGGCTATTGAGGAAGGAAAAAGTCATTTTGTGAATTGTCTTGTGGGATATTTTTTAACTAAAAATATTTCATATTATTTAGTGAAGGGTGTTGTGGAAAAATTATGGGGAAAAGAGAATTTATCTGAGGTGTTAGCTACTGATGAAGGGTTTTTTTCTTTCGCTTTTCGAATATGAAGAAAATGAAAGAGGTTATGGAAGTTGGAATCTGGGATATTGCTGGCAAGTCACTTTTCATTCAGAAATGGCATCCTCTCATTTGATTGGAAAAAGCAAAAATCTCTGCAGTTCCCATTTGGGTGCGTTTATATAATGTCCCACATGTACTTTGGACTAATAAAGGTATGGGCTATATGAGTAGTGTGTTGGGAAAACCTCTATATATGGATAAGGCTATTGAACAAAAATTTAGGTTATCATATGCTAAAGTATTTATTCTGATGGATATCAATAGTGAATTCCCTGAGAAATTTGATATCGATATGGGAGGAGAAGAACTATATGAAGTATATGTTGAATATTGTTGGATTCCTAAGAAATGTAAGGTGTGCAATAGCTTTAGACACAAAGAATGTACTACAACAAAGAAAGAAGTTTGGGTACCTAAAAAGAATATAGCTCCTTTAACCCAGAACCCTCAGCTTAATGAAGATAGTCAGATTTTGATTCCTGCAAAGGATCCTCTTGTCCAGATCATTCAAAGTCATACTAAAACAATAGGGCCAATTCCAAATCCAAGTGAGATAGAAGATATTCTTGTTCCGACTAAAGGTATAGTTACAAATACTAAATCTTCTTCGGGCACCAAAAAGAATCGATCAACTGGGGGAAAAAAGGATAATATTCAAAATGTCATATCTCATAATAAATTTGCATTATTAGAGGATGACACATTGATTGAGCCTATTGTAGAGATTGGGATAATGGAGGAAGAGGACAAACCTCCCAATATATGAAAGTACTATCATGGAATGTAAGGGGCTTAAATAAAAGCCCTAGATTATGGGAGGTAGTGGATTTTGTTATGACCCATGCCCTTCAAGTTATTATTTTGATTGAACATAAAGTCAAAGAGAAAATGCAGATGTAATGTGAAGAATGGATTCATAGGTTGGAACTATGCCCATAATTACAGGTTTAGCAGTCTTGGTAGAATATGGATCCTTTGGAAAACTTCTGATCTTCAACTTACAGTCAAAGAGTCTTTATCTCAAGTTATCTATTGTTTAATTGAAAAGCCAGGTATGCACCTATATTTTTTGTCTGTTGTCTATGCTAGTAACTTGGAGATTGAACGTAGAAAATTATGGGCTGACCTTAATAGTTTCTCTATTAACAATGTACATAATGTTCCTTGGTTAATTATGGGTGATTTCAATGAAATACGAAATACAAATGAGCGCATTGGCCCTAATGTTCGATGGACACAAGGAATGGAGGATTTAAATGAATTGATTGAAACTATGGCCTTGATTGAACCTTCTTATTCAGGTCTATTGTTCACATGGACAAATAAAGGTTCAGGTAGTGGTCTTAAAGCTAGTAAAATTGATAGAGCTCTTACTAATGGGGAATGGATTCTTAAATTTGAAAGCTTTCATATTGAATTTTTGCTCCCTGGTGTATCAGATCATTCTCCATGCCTAGTTAAGTTTGATAATACTACACGCAAAAAGAATCCTTCTTTCAGATTCTTTAACTTTTGGATTGATTGCTCAGATTTCATGGATACAGTTAATTCAGTATGGCAGCAAGAAGTAGTAGGCTCAAAAATGTTTCAGGTAATGCAGAAATTAAAAGCTTTGAAGTCTCCTCTTAAGAAACTTAATGCAACTTAATTTGGTGATCTACATCAGAAGGTAAAGATTGCTAGAGACAATTTACAGCAAGTGCAACACAGATTAGAACTTAATCCTCATTGTCTTGATACACGTTCTGAGGAAAAGGCACAACTTAAGTTACTACTTGCAATGAGCAAACATGAAGAAATTCTACTCAAACAGAAATCTAGAAACCTATGGTTGAAAGAAAGGGATAGTAACAGTAGACTTTTCTTTGCATCATTAATGCAAAGGAGGGCACAAAATAGGATCAACAAACTAGTATTGGAAGATGGATCAGTTATCACAGAAGAAGAAGACTTGAGAACTACTATTATTTCATATTATAAGTCTATTATTGGTAATGCTAGAAGTACCTTCACTGACTTTGAGAGGTACACATCCTTGTTCCATGATGATGTAAGTGCACTTCTTACTCCAATAAGTTTTGAGCGTTCAGATGTCATTAAAGCTCTTTAGGGAATTCATAATTTTAAAGCGCCTAGACCAGATGGATATAATAGCTTATTCTATAAGAAAACTTAGCCTATCATTGGAAGAGATGTAGAGGATGCTATACTAGAGTTCTCCTCTAGAAAGTTGTTGAAGGCTATCAATTCTACATTGTTATCTTTAGTCCCTAAGGTGCCCAATCCTAATTGTAATAAAGATTACCGACCCATCGCATGTTGCAATGTTATCTACAAAATTATATCCCAGATGTTAGTTGAAAAGTTGAGTGTCATTCTCCCTACAGTGATAAGCCAAAACCAAACTGCCTTCATTAAAGGACGCCAACTTTCTAAGAATATTATGCTTTGTTAGGAACTACTTCACAATTATCACAAGAGTGACAAAGGTAAGCGTGTGACCATGAAAATTGATCTTATGAAAGCATATGATATGGTTAAGTGGGAAGCAATATTAGGAGTGTTGAAAGCTATTAATACTCCCCAGTACTTCGTTGATCTTATCGATGAGTGTATTACTACAACAAGATTTTCAGTAAATTTCAATGGAGAACATGTAGGTTACTTTGAAGGTACTAATGGATTAAGACAAGGGGACCCATTATCCCATATTTATTTGTACTGGTTATGGAGATACTTAACAGGATTATTATTGCAAAGACCTCTACATCAACTTTTAAGTTTCATTGGTGCTGCAAGCATGAAAGAATCACTCATTTGTGCTTTGCTAATGATTTATTCCTTTTCTGCCATGGAGATATAAAGTCAGTGCTTTGTCTTGTAGAAGCTTTGGAGGAATTTGCTGAACTCACTGGTTTACATTACAATCCAAGTAAATGCCAAATGTACTTCTTAGGGTTATCAGAACAAGAGCAACTTCTTATCCTAGATCATACACCTTTCCTTATGGGTACACTCCCTATTCGATATCTTGGAGTTCCTTTGATTACAAAAAAACTCATTCATGCTGATTGCAAAGGTCTAACAGATAAAAAATTTGAAAGAATAGAAGATTGGGGACTGAAACATCTTAGCTTTGCATGAAGGTTACAATTGGCAAAATCAGTCTTAATTTCCACATGTATATTTTGGATGTAAGTTTTCTTACTGGCGAAGCAAACAATTTATGAGATTGAGAAAAGGATTAGGAACTTTCTATGGGCAGGTACTACAGATACACAACACTCTCACAAAGTTGTTTGGCAAATAGTTTACTCATCAAAGAAGGAAAGGGGATTAGGATTACCAAATTTGAAACTTTGGAATAAAGTCCTTTTGGGACGTATGCTTTGGAAACTCATCCATCTTCTAGATGCTTCATTATGGAGTAAATGGATCCATAGTACAAAATGTAAAAGAACTTCAGTAATGCAGCTTAATATCAAAGGCACCATGGCATGGAGTTAGAGAGGCCTTCTCAAACTAAGGCCTACACTTAGATTATTTATACGTCTACCTATTGCTGTAAACAAATTTATCAAGACCTTCAACCAGTCACTGAAAAAGTAGATTGGTATGATTTAATTTGGACATGGGGCATTTGCAAACATAATTTTACTGGATGACTAGTTTGTCAAGATCGAGTCTTTACAGCAGAAAGAATGGTACAATGACTTCCTTTAGTTAACTTATACTGTGACTTTTGTCAGTCCCATGTTGAAAATAAGAGTCATCTCTTTTTTGAATGTCCATGGACAATGATAGTTTGGAAAACTATCCTTGCTCAGAATGGAATTCGACGTCATATTGGAGGATGGAATGAAGAACTGCAATGGATGATTAGAGCAACTAAAGGAAAGGATTTGGCTGCAAAGCTTCTTAAGATATCATTTTTAGCTTGTATTTATTACATATGGACATAACGAAATAGAAGACGATTTCAACATAGAATAGTCGACATTCCTATCATCTTGGCTAAAGTAAGGAAAACTATATGAGAGAGAGCTTCTTTGTTTCAAAATGTAAAATCCTCATAGGAAAATGTCATTTTGAGTGAGATTTGGAGGCTTCCAGCTTCCATCTTTTCATAGTTGTTGAAAATTATAATGCTGGGGTATGTCCCTTTGCTTTTGTACACTACTTTATATTAATATAAACTTACATTTCAACAAAAAAAAAGAATGTGACAGTTAGCTGTCGCATGACCATTGCACGTTCTCCACGACCCACATTATCATATGTGACTAGACTTCTAGCAAGTTCCCTCATTTGTGTTTTGACCTCTCTTGACAATTTCTAATCTCCTTTCTCTCTCTCTTGTTTCTCTCTTGCTTGACAATATTCTCTCATTTTTGGATGATAATGCTCGACAATAGCCTTTTTCTTTTGTTTCTTTGTTTTTCGTGTGTTGCATGGCTAGTCATTGTCCCTTGCTTGTGTGTTTTCTTTCTTTTCTTTTGATTTGCTGCTTCTTTTCCTTCATTTTCCTCTATTTTGAGTTTGCTACATAAACCAACAAAAGTTGCATAATTATAGACAAATGCAACTCTAGTTTAATAACTAGTATAGTATATAATACCTAAAATAGTCAAAATAACCCTATACAAAATAAAGTTATCAACCACCTAGAAGGTAAACAACAATCATTTATGCATGAAGAGATTCAAGCACACAGAATAAGGAGGTACAAGCAAGCTAAAATGTTGTCCTCGTTAGATGTAATTATTATTATTTAAATGTTGTGACAAGGAGTTATTATGGGGCAAGCTGAGGTATTAACCAAGAATAGTTAATACAAGTATTTAAGACCCATGTTGGGAAAGGAAAAGGTTGGTTAGGTTATTGGGAGAGCTTTTAGTGTAAGGCTTATATCGAAGGGGTTCCATTAATGGAACCTTTAGAGAGTGAAAGGGTAAGGGGGAGATGTTCAAAGAACATTCCCTTTCACATAAATGTAAAAGGAGTTATGCTAGGTAGGTAGCCTTGATTGGTCATGTATTCATGTTAAAGATGACTCTTTGGATCCCTTTGTACAATTATAAATATAAAGCTAGACTTTTTCTTTCCCTTAGTTTTGTATTCTAATTTACCAACCAAACAACCATGAGCTTAACAAAGAGAGAGAGAGAGAGAGAGAAAGAAACCAAGAAGAGATCTAGGTTGACTTGCTAGAGGCTAGGTGTTCCTTAAGAAATAATTAGTTATCACATTATAGCCTCTATTGGAGAGTTCTCACTAGTGGTAGGGCTCACTAGCAAACTTCCATCCCTACCTCCTTTTCATCTTTTTTGTTCTTGGGTTTATGGTTTTGGTTTCACAATTTTGTTGCTACAAAGGTGCAAAATTACTTTTCTACCCCTAAGGTCAAGATTACAATTTTACCCCTAGTCGATTTTCAATGCTAATCCAAGTCATGTGGGTCATTAAGCTTTGTACGTAGCTTATGTGAGCCAATTAGGGTTTTCCTTTAGTCATTCCTTCTTGATGCCATTAGGTCTAGGTGAGGTCTAAGCAAGCTCGGGGGAGTCTACTTGAAATCTCCTTCTTGATGGTTTATAAAGCAAATAGATCTTGTTTAGGTTTGGGTTTTCGTTAGTGCCTATGTAAGAACTCTAGCCAGAAGTACCCTTTAAGCCTTTAGGTCATGTGCTGTATTTGCCATTTTTCCTTTTTTTCTTTTCTTTTTTTCCCTTCCTTTTAAGATAGGACTTTCCAATGTTTGGTGAGAGTTGGCAGGTATGATGCCTTGAATTCCTAGCACAAATCTAAGATTTAGAAAGTGCCAAGTGAAGCTTCACTCTTATGTCACTTGGCATGGACTAAGCGAGCACTTGTATAGAATTCCTATCTAGAGTACGAGATGGCATTAAGAATATGATTTTCTCTTTGCTTCTCAACTATGATTGTATTTGATTTGATTACCATTCCTAGGCCGAGTTGGCCCCAAGATGTTTTTTACCTGGTTAGTTCCTGTCGATTTAGATTTGGGTGTTGTTGTTAGGTTGGTGTTGGCCCACTTTTAATGATAGCCCAAGATTACGATGTTTGACCCAAGATGATGATAGGCTTTGATTGGCCTTAGGGTTAATTTCACATAAACGCATTTCTCACTTATGTTATTAATGAAACTTTTGGGTACCATCTTTTTTTTTTCTCCTTAAAAAAAAATTGCCTCTTTATCCTCCATAGGGTAAGTTTGATTTAAGTCAATGGAATAGCACTCCATTGGTGTTTATATTAAATTGCTTTTAGTTGAGTCGGGCATCACTGGTGAATGCATAAATAACTGCAGGTGGAGGATACAATATTTAGGAATATACTAATTTGACATGAATAGCATCTTTAATAATCCTCGATTTTCCAAAATAATACATTTGAAATTCTGAGACCAATTATTGAATCCATAAAATAATATATGGGCAGATGGTGAATTAAAGGCGAATGGCAGTTGTATTAATTAAGAAACACAAAGTCTGACTTAAAGTTCCATTGATAAGGTAACAAGATATTTTTTATATCTAAACATCCGCAAATCCTATCTTTCTAAGGTAGCATTTTCGTTTTTAACTATCCTTTATACACTAAACATACCTTGAACTCAAAGTTGAATGAAATGAAATAATACTTCTCACATATTGAACATATTTAAATGGTTCAAGGTTACATAGGAGTTACAAAACATTAATTTGGGTTTTGATACAAAATTAGAAAGCTTAAAATCTAATTCAAAAATTAGTTAATAAGTTAAAGATATATTTTTATATTTAAATATTATCAAAATATTGTATCTATTAAATATTAGAATTCCGTCTCAACAACATTGAGAACTTTTTTAATAATAAAATATCTAATTTTATTAGCGAATTGATGAGAATTAGTGGCATCTAAATCTTGTCTCAAAGTCAGCTACGACGGGAAGCGTGGAAAAAAAAAAAGGAAAAGCAAGTTCTCTCACCGATTTTATTAGACGTTGAGGAGGTGGATTCTTCTTGTGAATTTTAAATGTGTGGAGATTTCCTTATAGTCCATCAAAGATAGTCTATGGAAAATATGTTTTGTTGTTTTGGAAAAACGAAAAATACAAAGAGGAACAATCTACCTTTAAGTGAAATTTTTTTTTCTTCGAAAAGGAGATTGTCTCCTGCATTCATTTTCTTTTTCTTCTATTATAAATTTAACTCAATAATCTTTCTTAAAACTTCAATTAGATGACATATTTAACATTACATATGACCCAAATTCCTCAATAAATTATAAAATTTATATGAAACTTAAAAATATCCAAATTCTTATCTTGCAAATGTCCCTAATTATTTTTGTATCATACCGATACATTTAATTTGGTATCATTGCTTAACTTACTGCGGTATGGATATGGCCTCCAACACTAGAGATCGAATATACAGTCCCATTTGCATTCGGTCCATTTCGATCGACTAGAAATGGTGGCCCATCATCGTTAACTTGGTTCACTCTTATTGAACTCTGCATGAAAGCAACACTATTATGATATAAAAATTTCTGGTGCTCACCATCTTTTGTGTTTAACAGTGTGCATATCTCTTCTTCACTGGATTTCTGTAGAAGAGAGATTTTGGTCGGTGGGAAGCCATTTGAGACTTAGCAATAAACTCAATGGCCTGACAAACAATTAGCAACAGACTATTGCAATGTTTTCCACGAACAACTGATCCTATTCTTTTTCTTCTTCCTCTTCTCTCTCTCTTCTCTGCTTTTTGATTTGATTGATTTATTCCTAATCCTGGACTGAGATGCTACCTGATAATTGTTAATTACTAATACACGTTCACTGCCCACTTGAGTATATGTCAAATTCTAAAGAAGCCACGCTACTTTGTTGAAAACTTCTGATGTATATGGAGCAAATTCATGGCCTAATCATTATGTTCAATGGATTAATTATTATTCAAATCAGAACATATATGTAAAGCAACTTATTGTCCAAATTGAAGCATATATATGGAGCAATAATAGATTTGCATTATTACTTAAATCAAACATATATAAAAAATAGTAAAAGTTTTGTGATCATTGAAACTTGAATTTTCTTCATAGTGATGACTAGTCTCCTTCACACTAACTAAGAAGAAATGACAGCAACTTTTTTCTTCAATGAGAATAAGAGTATTTTTCTTTTTTCTTTTTTCCTTTTTCTTTTTTTTTTTATAAAAAAATACATTATAATATATATATATATATATATATATATTTAAAAAACTCATATGCACAACTTATACCCTTTGCAACCTATTTGTTTTGATTAATATGAACTCAATGACGTTTTCCCATTGTGTGTTTTTCAACAAGAAGTTAAAAAAAAAAAAAAAAGTGTAGTACAAATACTAAAATTTAATATTTTTTAAGTTACAGTAGTTACATTGCTTTTTGGTATGTAATAATTTTGAAAAGATAGTTCAAAATTTCAGCTGTTACTTTATCATACTAGCTAATTATTTTTGAGATATTTAATTTCACATAGTTTTGATGATGAGCTGCTACTTGTGCTAATAAGAGTGGAATATGTTTTATTTATCTATTCCCTTACAAATATTTAATTGTTGGATCAGACTATGTGGAAGAGCCCACAAATTTGGTCTGGTCCGTGTTCCCTCTAGAAGACTGGCCCAAACAGACTGCCCAGCCCTATCGGAGTCGCGGGAAACTGGAGACGAACAATCGACTTTAGACAAAAAGCTAAATCTGTTTGTTCCCCTCTCTGTTTTTCGATTTGTGCTTATTGTAGATTATTTCTTACTACCGATTCGTGCTTCCTTGATAGGATTATGTCTTTTGGTAGTTCTGTATAAAACCTTAGGTGCAAAGTTATTGTTTTTTTGGGGTTATTCGAAATAGTCCTCAGTTGTGCTTTACATGAAACTTCTTTCAGTTAATATTGTAATTTTTAAGTGCAGCCTTTTGGGTAATCCGTGATGTTACGGATTGTAAAAATCGTTGGGATTAAGAGAACCTTTAGCAAACGGCTAAAGGAGAGGGGTTAAGTAAAGAAGGCCTGATCACTTAAAACCTTGTGTCTAGGACTTAAATCGTGTTCTGCTTTAATTGTGGTTTACAATTTCTTTTTTGCTATTGTGTGGTTCCAGAGGCCTGATCTTGTGTTCTATTTGATACTTCTCGATTGAGATACCCTTTTGTGGCTCATTAGTGTTATTATTTGCACAGTCAAAACCGAATAGCTACACTACTGCAGATATACAAGAAATCAAAAATAAAAGAAAGTATATTACTGGTAGAGTATAAATCTCTAGTGTTATATTTCAAGGACTTTGGGTAGCTATTACTTTTTGCACGCTATCCCAACTCTAGCTTTGTCGTGCTTATTCTCTATAATACTCTTAGTCCTGCAATATACACATATATATATATGTACATTAGACTTGCTTTTAGCTAAAAATTAAAATATAATCTCATATAACAACTCATTATACAAAGAAAATAATTAGATTTCCCTTAGTTGCTCTTGGGACCTTTCAATTATAACTTGAGTAGTAATAGGCATATGATTTCTTTCTTTCTTTTTTATTTTTGGTTTAGATCAACCGATCAATTTGACCAATTATTAGATTTAGGATAAGAGTTTCATATTGAAACTAATATCTTTGAGGTAAAGTTTGAATGAAGGAAAGAATCCTACTTTGAGTTAGTTTTTGGATGTATATTTGAGCCATTTAACACTTTGGTATTTGTATTATTTTGTTTATTATAAATAATAAATTGGTAAGAAATTGAGAATAGAAACCACAATAATAAATTGATGCACATTACTTATATATTAAATCTTAAAACTACTATAAACTTTTAAAGGACTTGAATTTGGTACCGAGGTTAAATATAAAACAGCTTAAAAGAAATTTTACCATGCGTTTTGAATAAATGCATCAAGAACAGCTAAATTAATCCCCAAATTCATTGATTTTTTTCCACTAAAAATATTCATCTTCAAGCGAAACTTGTGTTCTTAGAAGATGCAACTAAAAATGTCTAGTGACAAAAATGGAATAGTTGAACAAAGCAGAAACCTTTGGTGAAAAAATTCATATCTTATGGCAATTGGCAAAGAGTGCAAAGTGAACTTATTACACTATACTGACGCAAAACATATTATCCCGGACTTCACATAAAACGTCAGTCCACGCTGATCCACAATACATTAGTCTATGGTGATGCACATCCATCAAATTAAACATACTGATCCACAACAATTGTAAAAGGCCATGCCCAGTACATAAATCTCGTCAACGTTAATGCCCATTTAGGCTTACGTAGGCTTATTCTAAAAAGTTAATTGCACTTTAACTTTGAAGGTGGTTGTTACCTCCATTTATTACACCAACCATGCTAGGACCTTGAACTTGAGGATTGATAGTGAAGGTTGAACCCGTAATGACACTTGAACCCCAGCCATCTCCATGGCCACCTTCGCTAGAAGCTACTGGGTCCTGCATATTAGCATAGGAAGAGTTAACTACCTCCACTCGATTACCAAAATCTTTTCCAATAACTTCTAACATATGCTACACATTATACCAAATAAAAATAATCAAACTACAAAAACATAAAAGTATTATCTGATACTTTCAAATAGAAGAACAAAGAATAAAATTACAACACAAATTTCAGTCACAAAAAAAAAAAAAATTCTTAAACACTTCCACATAAGCGAAAGGAGAATCAACAAAAATCAATCAAAGTGGACACTACAGAGGGTTGAGCGGCCCCTCTAAAAACCTCTGTAAGGTTAACAAAAAAGCACAAAAAAAGAAAAAAAAAAAAAGAAAAAAAGAGAAAGAAATCTGGGGATGGGCCAAATCTATGGCCTGACGCAACATTTTCACGACACTAGTCAAGAGTCACTCGAAATTTTGTAGTAATGAAGATTGAACCGCCGAGCAAAACTACGATTGTGCGGTATAAATACCGGAAATTACAGTAAGGCAAAATATAACTACAATGACCGAACTGACCCTACGAAAGTAGAAGTAGAAGTTGACAAAGATATCCGAGGGGAACAGTGTCCTTCCACTAATGCTTAAGTGACTTCAGATTTTTGATCTGACAAACTCCACGGACAAACTGGACGACGATCGGAGGAGGGAGAGAACCAAGAAGCTCAGCGAAGCCGACCTAAGTTTTTCAGCTGCCTCTAACCTTTCGGCCCACCTGTCCTCGGTTCTGTCTACTTTCGTTAGTTTCTTCTAATTTTTTTCTAAACATTATTCTTCCACACCGTTTGACAACACATTAGGCCACAGTGATCGACAACTTATTAGTCTAAACAGATCCACACTGATCAAAGCAAACTAACTGATCCACAACAAAACTAAGAAGCCATGGCCTGTTAAATAAAAGTCGTTGAGAACAGGATATCTTGCCTGCAGGTTCTTGACCAGCCCTAGCATTTTGAGGAAAACCTGTTGCATTTTTGCCCACATCTTTCTTCTCCAGGTATGGTATTTCCACCAGAGCAGCTGTGACCTAGTTCACCTGTTCAATTTAAAACGCTTATTCTTAAAGCACTTAGTGCATCAAAATGCATCTTCAAGCAAAAGTTATTTTTTGAAAAATCCAACGAAAATCTGTTGAAAAAAATTACTAATTGAACAAAGGAAAGATAAAGAAAAATTTAAAGTCAGATCTAAGTACATGAGGGCTAAGGAGCTGAATAGTAAAATTTGAAGTTAGAGAAGCTCACAGATGAGGTGTTTGAGGCTCGTATCACAAAGTTATAATACTAGAGATAGAAAGTGTATATAAGCAAACACAAACAGATAAAAACTTACGATAGATTTTTGTTGAAGGCCAACTGTTAATGACATACAGAGGAAAAGAGAGACCACTGGATTCCTTGAAGGCAAATACAAAAGACACGACAATGGAGTTTAAACAGATAGGATCATGTGTGACCAAAGTTAGTTCCTAACTCTGGTTAACTTGAGATGGCTTTGGCAATCTTCTATGCAATTGCATTGGATTCTACGGTATTGTTTGATGGAATCAATATATTATTTATTGCTAGTTACACGTTCAAAAATAATGGATATATATAGTTACGTGTCTTTGGCATTTTGTCAAAAAACTTAAGTCTAAAAGTTAGTTTTGACATATTTTATTTGAATATTATCTCTAACTTATGCTTCCATAAGCCCATACCTGCTACGTGTTCCCATAATCCTATAATAACCTACCATGCTTTGTACTTGCCCCCTTCCCTCCTCTTCCCAATAGCCCATTTTATGGTGGTTTTACTTTGAGTTAATTTAGGTAGTCCTTTCAATAACATGCCCCTTCCTTGGTTCAAATTTGGGACATGAAATTAGTTTTAAGACTATTGATTATGTGCTACAACTACTTGCCAAAAGACTAGGTCTCAAGGCTAGACTTAGCAAATTTTATTTGAATATCATTTTGTAAGGGAAGTAAAATGTAATAGCCTTAATATTTTTTTTGATTAGTTGATTATAACTAACTAAATTAAGTAGTTAGTTTATTAGATGATTAAATTTTTAGATTAGATTAAGTGGTTAATTTGTTATAACAGCTTTTGAATTCACGAACTTATATTAAAAAGAAATATCCTTCCTTTTGTTAGCAACTTTTGATAAAGAAATTGAGATTTTTAGGTGTGATCCTCCCTTTAAAGAGATCAAGGTGCGGTTCTCTTTTAGGCAATAATTATTTATGTGCTTTGATTATTAGTCATGTTACAATAAAAAGTAATTATTACGTAAACATACCCGCTAATATAGTTTAACCATACACGTGATTAACGGCTAGGTAGAGATCACTTAAATCTGATTACTTAAAAGTGACAAAGAAAGTTTGGTGGTAGCTTAGAAGCAGAAGTGGTGTTATATATTTTAAATTGAAATAACTTATATTGATCAAGGAATGTCCTGGAAGAACAAAGATCCGTATATAGGTCTAATGAATCTATTTTTTACAGGAGAGTTGTAAACAAACACCAGCTGAGTTCTTTGACTACCGCTGGCTTGAGCCTTTCTTGCCTACCGCTCCTAGCTTCTAGAACAGTTTTCTTAGCTACCTTGTGAACTACTCTCTTTGCCTTCCTCGATTCCGTTGCCTTTTCCGTGACTATTTTGCCATCCTTTCTTATTTATATGCAAATACGGACAAACCTGGTGGTCCACAGCTTTTAGTGATTCTCGGCAAAATGTCTTCCGCCGTAGACAAACAGGTCGTTATACAAGTGAAAAGATGATCCCAGGATCAAGTAACTTGTAGTAGGGAGTCTCAAGTTGTGAGTTGAAGCTCTTCTCTTTGATGCAGTGGTATTGGTTTTGACTTAAATAACCTTTCATTTGGTTATGTGCTTAGGAGTCTTTCCTTTTCCTGAATGTTAGAATATCTAAAGATTGAATCTAAAAGTTAGGTTAAGAATTAAATAAATACTTTTTTAAAAAAAAGTTATCATGATAGACCACATATTTTTTTCTTTTAATGAATTGGGACATAGTCTAGATTATTTGTATTAATAAAACAAGGTGACCTAAATGCCACATGTACAAGTGATAGACGGAGCAAGACATGATGCTTAACCCCTTAAAACATAACCCTAATAAGTGGGTGCAATATATCTCAAAAATAAAAGCAAAAACAAATATAAGGCAAACAAAGAAACATAAGTAGTACTATTCAAGGGGGCTTGTAAGGGATTGCATACTCAATGTGAGATTTTTGTCTTGGACATACATTCCTATAAACTAAGCGATATTGGGTTTAAGATTATGTAGGGTAGAAGAAACTTAACCTAGACTTTAATATCATGTTAGAACATTCAAAAGCTTAACTCAAAAGTTATTTTAAAAGTTAGATAGATACTTCCTTTATTTAAATTTCATTAGGAAAGATTGCATATTTGATATAAAACTTTCACCCTACACACAGTTAACATATATGTTAAGTGCTTTGGTTGTTAGTTGCTGACCTCTAGAATGTCACTAGTTATCTACGTATCCATGAGATCTTCAGTGCATACCAAATTTGCTTGGAATCGCATAAAATTAAATGGATATTTCTAAAGAATTAGGTCCAATTTTTGAGTTTGTTGTAGAAGCTCCACAAGAAAGCATTTGTTGCAAAGTAAGACACTAGCGAGACAAGGTTTCGGAAAGAGATTAGAGTTCTTTTTTTGCACAGTTGCTCTTAAATATGTCATTAATAAAGAATGGTTAAAATTTCTCGAAAACTCAACATCAGGAGTGGTCCCTCTTACACAGCCCACACATTTGTCAATTATGAGTAGGACAAGAATTTTATACAAGAAGATAAAATTCTATAAAATTTAAATGAAGAAAAAAAATTAGGTCTATTTTTTTAGAATGCATTAAAACTAAGTTTAACTTTGCTTTATCCCTTTGGCCTTAAGCCTGTAATGCCCAGTGTGTATAGAAATATATATAAGACGAGAGTTACACTTTAAAAGATAATATCCCTAAGATAACTTTAAATTATAGAATAATTCTTTGTCCTCAAATTTAACTTTTGATTGGGACTTTAACCTATTTTCCTACACTAATTGCATAGACCTACAAACAATTTTTAACTTCCTACCGCACTATTTTTTCTTTTTCTATTGATTGCTCTAGTATGTTAAAGAATGGTTTGAGTTATTGCTTATAGACTTTCAGAAGGATTAAAGACCTTTATTCACCCTTCTCTTATTGTTTGTTGTTGATTATGACCTCTAGTCTACAAAAGGATCCAGCTTGGTGAAAAGAAAGATCTTTCCAATACTGCGTTCAGAAAATTATTTGTTCAAATAGACTATATTTAAGGAAGTTGGTTTGAGTCGACGAAGGATCCCGGTTGTTCTTCTTATTGCTCTATGCCTTTTGACAATCTTTTTCTCTACTTATTATCTAATAATCTCATGGTGCCTTTAAATAGTATTGTTTCAAAGCAAAACACAACAAACCATGGCGCGTTCCCCCAACCACACCACCCCACACCCCCCCCCCCCCCCCCCCCCCCCCCCCCCACACACACACACACACACAACTCACGAGCATCAATTTTGAATTTCTTACCAAATTAAGACACAGGCAAAGCGTTCGACTGGGAAGCAAAGGTCAAGCTCACTTAATGTATTTGTCGGGTGTCTTCTGTTAAGTAAAAGCAGGTTAGTAGACCGTAATAGTGTAATTTGTCAAGTGCACAACAGATGTAATTCATAGAAGTGTTTATGCAACATCTAATAACTGTATAGTAGTTATATTTCTAAATGATCTTTTAAAATAAACCCAAAATTAAGATGTTTAGTTATGTGAATTGGATATAATTATAAGACTAAATGTTTGTAACCCATCCAAGTGTCTCTTTGAAAAATATCTAAATATTAATAATGAGTCAATTTTATTTCTTAAAATTGATTTTATTTTTCTCATATATAAAAACTCACTGTGAAGGATATAAATAATATGAAACACTCATCCATAAACATATGTCACACATTGAATTGGATATGGGGAAGAGTCTTTCAAGATAAAAATATTATTAAAACCAACGGATATGTTAATTGTTCTAATTTAAGTGAAATTGAAATTAATAGCAGTATTTTTTGTTTCACAATTTATAGGAATCTTGATACTTTATTCTAAATTTTGAAGATATCAAAGTAATTATTTTATAATTTTCGGATAAATATTTGCTCATTTCTTTAGTAGAGAATGAGTTTGGCATGAAGCTCTCTCTACTCCAACTAGTGTAGTGATTGTTATCTATACCTTCTTTAAAACGAGTGGTGAATGAAACTATTTCTCCTTTTTCTTGTTTGTGAAAGTAAGAGTTTGTATTAACAAAAAATAGTGTAAAAAAATATAATGACATACTTTAATATTACAAGAATTACAAAAATTATAAAAAGATGAAGGTTAAAAGCCTTCAAAGTTACTTAAAATGATGTTTCTTTAGAGGAATTTTATATTTCTAAATAAAGAAATTCTCTTTCCTAGAATTTTTTTATTTTATTTTGGCCAATATAATTTTTTAATGTTGAAATCATCTTCTATTGTGTTCAATTCATATACAATAAATGCAAATAAAAAAAGATATATTAAGAAGTTTTGTAGATAAGTTTTTTTTAGTTGTTTTGGTCATCTATTAAATTTTTTATTCTATCTTCTAATATGATGTTGAATTTCATTTTAAGTGGGAATAGTCTTCCAAATCATCTTTAAAAAAGAAATAACCTTTGTTTTTTTATTTGAGACTAATAGAAATTATAATATAAGTAATTGAAGGGAGTTATCATACCTTTTTTTTTAATTGTAAAAAGTCTATTTTAACAAACTATCATATAGTGAAATTATATTTGTTGATGCCATAAGTTCAAATTAGATTATACTAATCTACCTCTTTATTAACTAGTTGCAAGTCTTTGTAAATTTATTTGTAGCAATAAGTAATCCTACAGAGAACTGAGATAAAAATAAACCTTTGTTGGAGGGTTTTTTTTTTTTAACTTCATACCATAAATTTTTTTTTATCAAGTTGTGTTATTGGAATTCTTTTATATTTTATACTGTCACTTTGTTTACTTCATAAAGAAAAATATGAGGAATTGATAAGATTTCATTTGCTCCATTTCTCGTGCCTTTTGGCTTTGGTTGTCATAGTCTTTCACTGTATGACTTTTTTTTTTTTTGCCTTTAGTGTTTTTAATCAACATCGCTTTTTTTTTAATTCGTTTTTACCGCTTTTAATCAATACGTAAATGGTGGAGGAAGTCAAGATTCCTATCCCCTCGAGCGAAGTGTTTCCCATTTGCTTCTGTTTTTTTTTTTCTTTCTTTTTTGGACTGGTGCCCTTCGCACTTTCTTTCAGGCCCTCTTTTTTGACTCGTTTGTTTGTCTGAATTTCCAACCTGCACGCGAGCACCAAAGGTTGTGAAAGGCGTGCTAAGAAGACCCTCGCACGAGCTTCAAGACAGTCAGATGGTAAAGATGTTCTTTTAGGTGCCATTTTGTCGGTGCGTTGTTTTGACTTCGTGGTTTGTTTGCGGGACTTCTAGTGCGGGGAATCCGGCCGCAGGTCACCATATCAGCTCTCTTTATTTGTACCTTTTTCTCTTGAGTGGTTGTTTTAATGATTTCTTCCGTTAGTTGCATATTTTACGTATAGTTTTGGTACGATCCTTTTGACGGAATCGAAAATTTTGAATACTGTCGGAGATGGTGACAGACCATAGGAACGGTAAACGACGTGTAAGCATCTTTTATTTATGTTTCCGTCCCGAGGATTATGTCTTCGTCAGACTGGAGTAGTTTATAGATTAAGGTTTCTCCGTGTGAATGGAAGAAATGGACAAAAGGCTGGAGGAGACAACAACAAAAGAAATAATGTTAAGTTCGAACTATGTTGAAATATCATCCTTTAAAAATAAACGTCAAATGTAAGATGGGAGCTCTAGAGAATCTAAGGAAGGAAGTTGAATGCTATATGAAAATCCATCTATTTGCAAGTAAATGATGCTCTTTATGCTTTGCCTTGTCAACCAATTATTGTCTAATCAAAAGCAACAAACATCTGTCAGACAATGAACCATCTATAAGTTGAAACGGATTTGAGATTAGAACTTGGTCGCTGGAAAGGAGTTTAGCACCAGCCTGATGCACAACTAATAGGCGTTTCTTTGACATCTCATCCAAAGTTCCATTTTTTTGAACCTGAGGAATGTTGTCCCTACTCTTTTGTATAGGAATTGGGCCCAAAAGCGCATAATTTGTTTTCTATTATTTGGGCCCGTTAATTGCGAGTATCAAAAAATAGCGTAAGAGAGCAATTGTTTGTAACCCTTGTAAAGGAACTATTTTTTATGATAGTATTTTTGAAGCCTGCAGGCGTTCTGAAAACTTGTGGGCTTAATCCACTTCAATCAGTGTTTGGTTATCTCCGCTGCCAACTTTGACACTATTCCCCTTGCGAGGGAGACCTTGCTCGTTCAGGATCCTCAACCGGCGATATCACATCGCCGCACTTGAGACGTTATCTTCCGGTACTGTCTTCAGATTGTATGCAATTGTGAGCATATTTGCGTTGAAACTCCACCTGGACGATGCAAGTACCGCAACGTAGAAACCTTAATGAGAGGTCGTGTACCTGTAATAGTCCTAAGGGCTACTTGATGTCCTAGAATCAGCTGTCTTGAAAACTAAGATTTGAATATATTTTTTCATAATCTTATTAATGGACCTTCATGTACACGGCTAAGAGCAAGAGAGAATAGAAGAGAATGCTCAGTTGTCGATACTTATAGTGAGGAACCATAAAATAATGAATAAAAAATAATGGGATAAAAATAATGGTTGGGTGTTATGTCGATACTCAAGTTATGTGAATGATCATAAGGTGTGAAACAAGATGCCAATACCAAAGAGCAAGTATTTTTATGAAATATGACATCATGACTTACAATGACACAATTTCTATTGAGATCGTACAATTGGTAAGCTTTTGAGAGAGAGAGAGAGAGAGAGAGAGTATTCCATAAAGATGCAATAAATTTCCTTATGCTTAAACTTATATCACTATGTGAGATTAGTGACACTGCAAAGACACCTAAAGACTCATAAATTCTCTAATGAAAAAGGGTTTATTAAGTAAGTTTCAAAAAGATTCTTACCTTTGAGGAAAAAAGTGGTTGTTCTATTAATTAAATAGGTGGTTGTGAGAACACAATGACCTTAAACACATATAATGACATACGCCTAAAATTTGAGTCCACGTCCAATATTAAATATTTGGTGGTATATCCTCTCAACTACCTTATTTTGATATGGAGTATATGAATGAGAACTCTCATGGACATCTCCATGACACTTAAAAGGGAATACACATGCTAACCTAAAAAAGTCCTATGCATTGTTTGTCTTGACACACTACACAATCATTCCAAATTGTGTGGTAACCAATGCAAAAAATGTTTTGATGTTGGTCAATGTATTTCTCTTGGCCTTTGGACAAGTATGTCCGCATACTTTGTGAAAAACCATCTATGATGGTAAGACAATATCAAACACCAAACTGTGAGGGGACCTAGTAAGGACCTTAGATATCCATATGAATTAGTTTAAAAATACTTTGAGTTAATGTGGTGCTAGTAGGAAAGGGTGAATGTGTTTGTTTAACCAAAAGGGCATATGGGGCATGCTTTGATAGAATCTAAAGAGGAAATGTCATTACCAAGCAACAAACACATTACATTATGTGAAGGATGTCCTAAGCACTAATGTAAAATATTGCAACTTATAGAAATTGAATGTTTGTTACATGAACTATTCAAATCAAAAGATGCAACGTCGTCTAGAAAACTCTTATATGCATGTTGCTCATGAGGTAACACCAAAAGGTATATGCCATCCTTCAACATACTTAGTCTCATCACATTATTAGTCCACAGTTCTTGAAAGATGCAAAAATCAAGGTTAAAAAGAATTAGGCTATGGTTATCTCTTATGTGTTTGGATGATGATATAAGGTTGGATGTAAAAATGAGAGAATATAATACATCATGCAAGTGGTGTTTGCCATGAATGTTGGCACTACCAACATGAGTAAAGGGTGTAATTTGATCATTTAGCAAATGTATGATTCACGATTCATGTGCATATGATTGAGGAGAATTTAGGTGATCAAATGTACTAGTTATATGGTAACTAGCTCCTATGTTTACAAGCTATGAAGTATCAATAGAAAGATGAGACTTAGGAATAGACCAAACATGTTCAAAGTAGATTACGATCCTTCATTAAGTATGTTGATGAGCCTCTGAAATTGATTCAGCATGCGCCTAAGTGTTGCCTAACTAGAAGTTCCCTCAATTATAACCTAATTCACTATAGGTAATTTCTTGTTATCTTTGTATTTTATTGGGTTAGACAACCTTTGAACTTGTAACATTTGTCCCTTTAGTGCCCTATCACACCACAATAAGAGCAACTAATAAGATATAAGTGGTCTTTCATCTTGTGCTCAACCTTTTTGTAATCAATGCAAATTTCCTTTTTTTAATGGTAGGTCTTTGAAGATGTGAAACTTGTTACTAAGTGGGCTTTCAAGCTACTTGGGCTAAAGTTGTCTTCACTAGGAGCATAAGACCTACTTGTTACATGTGATCTAGCATGTATAGAAAACAATCCCATATTAGTCATCTTTTCTAAATGAAGGCTTCTGCATAAAGCAAACATAAGTAATTTAGACCTCTTAATCTCACCAACTAATTTCATTACTTCTTCTCAACCTAGATCATTCTCATGGCATCCCTTAAGGTTGGAAGAGGTTGAATGTTGGAGAATTGACTCTTTAATGTTGCATAACACTTATTTAGTTTGAATAGGAACTCTTCAAGTTGATCCTTGTCTTGATATGGGCAGAACCTTTCAATCTTAAGCAAAGGTCACATGGCATACGGTGACATAAGTTATGAACTGATCCCAAAATTGCTCAAGACACATCAAATACCCATTAAGTGTATCATTCAACTGAAGAGTAACGATAATATCATGCTTCACTTGGACAATTTTTTTGCTACCAATTTTTAAGAATTTTCCATTAAGGTGTTTCCATACTTCTTAGGCTTATGTTACTTAGGTCAATTGATTGTAAAGAATGGCAGTTAGCATAATCAACTACCAAGATAAGACCACACCATGGCATCTCTCCCAATGCTTGTAGAAAAGGGAAATAGGAGGTGAATTAGCTATAGACCTATCCATTAGTTGATGTTCATTTCTTGAAGGGTAGGTTTCATATCCATAGATAGCTTTTCAAGGACAAGTAGGACCCTAGTGCTCTTATCTAGAGCAAGGTAAAAAGGGTCTCTTAGTTCCATAAGAACCCTTTGTGCACAAGATGTTTGTTCAATGAATTTTAAATACAAGTGCACATATCAAACAAGTAATATAATGATGAGAGGTGTATCACCTTATAAAGATTGATGAGTACTAAAATAACTAAATACTATAGTGAATTAATCATTGAGTTTATCTAACAAATAAAAATGATTGAGAATGAATTAAAAGTGATATTCATTAAAGTAGAATCTCACAACCTTAAAGCAACTTAATTTAATTAAATAAAATCAATTCAAGAAATATGTTAACGCATTCAATTTTTTCATTAACCAATATAAATGAATTTCAAAGGTTTTTGCCTACAAGAACAATAGTACCTCCTGTATGGTGGTAAAACTTCCTAATTAATTTTATTTCTCATCCCTAGATAGAACACCTTCTCAATTTATTAATATATTATATCTATATGTGAATCAAAATAAATAAAAGTGCATTGGAATATATGAATATTCTTGATTTATGATGGATTTTTTATAGTTTATCTCTAAAAGTCACAAAAATAAATATGATATATCACTATTCACATTTAATTCATGGTTTTATTATAAGAAGCAATTACATATTATCATTTTTTAGTTTTAAAGATATACATCAAATCATTTAAGTGGCAATCAATTACCTAAATAAATTAAGCACTATGATATAACTTACATAAATATAACCTCTTGTAGAACCTAAAAATCATGAAATTCACATCATCATGGTTAGGTTACATCTGAACCCTAACAAAAAAAAAGAAAAGAATATAATGAAAGAAAAAATGAAAAAATAATAGGAATTAAACCAAATATCTTGAATAAAAAAATAATAAGTTTATCACTAGTTTTGTTTTCTCTTTAAAAAACACTTGAATTTTCAGCCTTTCTCTTGGGTTGTGCATTGACCTTTTTCTTTGCCTTCTCTTTCCAATTAAATAGGGTTTAGAGTTCAGGGTTTAGAAGAACTGCCGCTTGCTCGTTTGACTTTTCTCCCCGATGTCAAATGGTTAAATCGCCTTCCACATGAATAAAATGGACTACGTCAAGCCATCCATTACTTTAAATATTCTTTGAGAATAAAATTTAAGCATATTCTCTTCTCTTTATCTCTTTTTCACCACACCACCCCCAGAATCTCATTAATGATACATACCATTTTTAACAATCTGTGTTTTTTTGACATTTTACATGAACCAAAGTGATCGAGAAATCTGCTTACAAAATGGTGGACAACTGCAGAGTCACCATTTTTTTTTTAAAAAGAAAATTGGAAATCATAGTAGAAGAAAAAAAAGGTGTATGTAATTGTAACAGGAATTCGACTTTTTTTTGGGGGGGCTCATTAATCTATTCGGCCAAATTCTAGAATGTAGGAAGACTCTGAACCGATCTACACCTTTTACTTTGACAAACACTTTGAAATTCAATCATAAACACATTATACAAATTGTTGTCATTAGTAACTGTTAAAGGAACAATCTTACCTCATCAATCAAGCAAGATTCTCGGACTCTCCACCAACCACCGGATTCACAATCACTCAAATTCAAATTCAAATCAAGTCAATGATTTCCAAGTTTAAAATTATCCTTATATTTCCAAAAATTCAAATTTCTTCCTAATTTGTATTAGTCTCGTATCATTTATGTGTCTTATTTTTCCTTCCTAAGATAGAGATATTATTCACCCTATATATAGGGATTAGTCTTGTACATATTGACCATCGAATTCCAAATATCAATTCTCACTTTGTGTCTACGGGTTTTACTTCGATTTAAGAATTATTCTACAAAATTTGATTATTTTGTGGAACTTATTCTTTTAACTGTAACTAAATTATCCGTGCTTCAGGATTTAGATGCTTTTGTATTGAAAACAATAAATTGGTAAGGCAGTTAAAATGTTTGTTCCTAAGCGATTAGCGAATTCGCAATGGAAACAGAAACAATAAATTGATGCACATTACTTCCATATTAAATCTTAAAATTATTATAAACTTTAGAAGAGCTTGAATCTGGTACCGAGTTTATACCCAAATAAGCTTAAAAGAATTTTTGATATGCGGCTGAATAAATGCACTAAAAACATTTGAATTAATCCTCAATCAGCTTGTTCATTGATTTTATTGACTAGACGAAATTCATCTTCAAGCGAAAATGGTGTTTTTTTTTATACTTTTTATTTTTAGAAATTGCAACTAAAAATGTCTAGTGAAAAAAAAAGTGATTAGTTAAACAAAGCATAAAAAAAGAAAGAAACAAATTCATATCCTATGGCAATTGATAAAGATGCTAAGCGAAATCATAAGTCCATGCTAACTCACAACAGATTATTCCATACTTTTCGATAAAACATTAGTCCACAACGATCTACAATACATCAGTCTATGGTGAGACAAGTTGATCACAACACACCGGTTCACAGTGATCCACAACAATATTAAAAAGCCATGCCCGCTTAATAAATCATGACAATAGCAGTGCCCACTTAGACTTATGTAGGCTCATCTTAATGGTAAGTACTTTTCACGGTGTTAATTCCACCCTTTATTTCACCGGCTACCAGGGCTTGACCTTCAACTTGAGGGGCGATATTGTAGGTTGGAGGACTAGCAGCTCTTAGGCCCTGCATATTAGCAGAGGAAGAGTTAACTACCAGGTCCACCAGTTTACCGAAATCATTTACAATAATTTCGAGGACATTCTACACCTTATATTAAATAAAACGTTGTGGCATAGTTTAATAAGGAGAGGAAAGAAACCAGATATCAAGAAAGCATCAAAAGATCTTTGATACCTTCAAATAGAAGAACAAAGAATGAAATAACGTCACTCAAATTTCAGTGACAAAAGAACATACAAAAAAACTCTTGGACACTTTCAAACAAAAGAAACTTATCAAGAATTAAAAAAAAAAGAAAAGAGAATCAACAAAAATAATCAAAGTAAACAGTCACACACATTCACAGTAAAATATCAAAGTATTCTTAAATAAATCATAAATAAAATAAAGAATTTTGTAATATGATCATGGCCAAGTATAACAGCTTATTCAAGTAAAGTCACAAGTAGAGAGTGACAAAGATAATTTAGCAACATTAGTAACACAGCGAACAAAAAATTTCAGGATACAATCATACAATATAAACAAAGAATCAAACTACTGTTCTAAGAAGTCGATGATGAAGTTACTAGATCTAAAGGCCTGAAGGCACAAGAGATTGAATCTGAAGGCTCGATAGCATGGAACAGACTGGAAAGCTGAAAGGCTGAATGAACTAAATCTAATGGTGGGGAGGCAGAGTAGACCGGATTTAAGAGTTGCCAGGAAAGGAAGGACCAGATCCAAGGGCTGAAAGGAAGGGATGATGAGATCCAGGGTGTCAGACCTTTAGCTGTTCTGGAAATTTTCTTAAATGTCGCGTACTGTGCAAGTAGAAAATAATACAACTAACTGAATGGTTGTTTTCTTGTCTAGTTTGACTACTCGAGAGCAGCTTTTTCCCATACAAACTCCGTTTCTTTGTACTATCAAGTTGAGAAAGTGCAGATGAAAATGCTGAACATGGATTCTTGGTCTCTACTTAGTAACGATAGAACCAGCAAGTGTGACATTTATAACTAAGTTTGCCGACCTATAAAGTCGGTCATGTCAATTTGCTGTATTTCTTCATGGAAACACTAAGATTGTGTACTGTAGCTGAGTCAGATTTAGATAGGGGCTCAGGAAAGTAATTGCATCACCTGTGGATAAACTTTGTACTCCCATCACTTAAGAAGTTCAACGTTTCTTTTTGGAATTCAAACATAAAACGTTGTACGCGAGATGAGAACAAGTGAAAACAATGCTTCATAAGTAAAGATAACGAAAACTTTTCAATAATATGATGCTTAATAAAAATTTACGTATGTTTTGGGGTAGATTGTTGCTTTCCAGTTTAAGTATCAAACAAGGCTTGGTGGAAGTTCTAGGTCACAAAAAAAAAAAAAAATAGTACTTAATTATTCTTTCACACAATTCGGCAACAGATAGTCTGCACTGCTCCACATATATTTGTCTAAATCGATCTACACAGATCAAAGGAAACAAACTGATCCATAACAATAGTGAGAAAGCATGCCAAATTAAATGGAAGTAGATAAGAACAGGATATCTTACCAGCAGGTTCACGATCAGCTCTTGGCAAAAGTTTCGTATTTCTCCCAACACCTCTGATATATGTGAGCACATCTTCTTCTCCACGTAAGGGATTTCCGCCAGCGACCTAGTTTACCTGTTCAATGATAATAGTAAATTGAGATCAATAAAGTCAAGATACAAATAATAATAGTAAATTGAAGACAACTTCTTCAAAATTAAATTATAGAACTACTATAAGCTTTGTTGTATCACAATTTTATCATATTAAAGACAAAAGTATATATAAACAAACAAAAGCAGATGATAATATACTATAGATTATTTGTTAAATTGAACTTTTTTAACCAATCAAACAACCCAGAAAACCCACGGGAAAACACAGTATTAGGCCGAAAGTGTGTGTTAGAAACTTGCAAACTATTATTATCTATTCCATACTCTTACAAATGTTGAATGCCAATTGTTGGTGACATACAGAGGAAGGGAGAACACCGGATTCCTTGGAGATAGATGAGACAGGAAAATGCCCAATGTGGTTTAAATAGATAGGCTCGTGTGCAACCACAGTTACTTTGATAACTCTGGTTAACTTCACATCGCATACAAATCTACTGCTGGATTCTAGGGAATTTTTTCGATTGAATCACTATATTCTATGCTATTGGCTACACATCCAAAAATAATTAATATATGAATTATGAGATAACAAGATTAATTATCAATAGCATACCCTTGATTTTTATATTTTAATCAGCGTGAACTGATGGTTGGGTGAAAATTACATAAAAAATGACTAAGAAGGTCAGGTGGTACTTTACAGACGGAAGTGGCTGTATATATTTTAAAATGAAATAACATATCTTGATCAAGGAATGTCGTGCAAGAATATATATATAATATAGTTTGAATAATTCTTATGTGAACGAACACCATCTGAATTTTTTTACTACCCTGGCTCCATCCTTTCTTGCCAGTCCCTTCCATCTTTTAGAATAGTTTCCTTGGGTATCTTAGCACCAACTCTCTTTGCCTTTCTCGATCCCCTTGCCTTTGCATGTGACTATTTTGCCGTCCTCTTTATTTATATCCAAATACGGACAAACCTGGGGTTGGTAACTTTCGGTGATTCTGGGCGGAATGTCTTTCGTGGCCTAATTACTCAAATTCCAATGACTTTCTCATCTGGATCGTTGGTAAACAAACCATACAAAGAATGGTGGTGAGGGTGAAATCTCTGGAGATGAGGTCGCAAGTCGGATCCTGGGTTCGTTCGTGTCGCCCACTGATGTGGGCCTAGGGCTTGCATGGCCCTAGGGTTGTCATGACAAACACCGACGTCACAGAGCGCGTGATTCACTCGCGTCAGGGCGCGTGAGACGTGCACTCTCTAATGGTATCCAGGCACCCAGAAGAGTCTTCAGTGTATCCCAATTGCGCCTAGAATCAATAAGTATTTGACAGATATTTCGAATGGATTAAGTTTAATTAAAACAATTACTTTCAATTAGTTGTTTTTAATGAATAAAATTTTAATTTCTAAGGAAACTAAAACGAAGGCAAGGAGGGGAATTGTTTTGTCAACTAGGGAGCAAAAGTCGAAGCTTACATCATGTTGTTCTTCTCCGATGTTTTTTGTTAAGAAAAGCAGGTTTATAGAACATATGTAGTTTGTCTAAGTGCACAATAGATGAAATCCATAGTACTGTTTAAGCAATATCTAAATTTTTTGTCCAAAATAAATTATATCTAAAATAGTAATACTTCTAAATGATCTTTAAGATAAACACAAAATTAAAGATGTTTAATTATGTGGATTGAATATAATTATAAGAGGTCAATCTAATAGGAAGAGTAACTAAACCACTTTACATAGTCAAATATTTCTGTCTATCTTTTCAATATAGAGAATCAAGTCCCTTATACTATATATATATATATATATAGTATAAAACTTACCATGCCTAGGTATAAGTAACATAAATCCTAGATTTTTGCCCTTGGTATCCTTATATGCGGTGTATAACAGAGTATCTAAACTCATGACCTAGATCCAAAGACTTTTATCAGTATGGTTTTCAATACGATACCGCGTTTTTAAATAAATTTGTATGCCATCTAATCCACAAATGCGAGAGCTGAGATTAGCTCGTTTCTGATGTAAACGCGTGGCTTTGAGTGAGAAGTTGCACATGGAAGAGCAATAAATCCATAGAAAAAGAAAGCACGTCTTTTAAGGTCCAATAAAGTTGTGAACAAAGTTAGGGATAGATAATTAGGTAGATAACTAATTATATAAAGATTCTCTCCAACACCAATATTTTGTATTTCAAGCTTCAATAAAGATCATTTCTATTGAATATCATAACAAAGAAAGTCTTCAATATGGAACTGTGCATTGTTCCTGATGTAAAAAGCATGGCACGGTAAGTGGGATAATAAATAGCGGCAACAACAACGTTCAGACTTCCGATACAATTAAACAAAGTACAATCCCAGCAATGATAATGCTCACCCCAATTGTGCTTTATTTAATTATAAAGCATGTCTGAACGTTGTTGTTGCCGCTATTCATTATCCCGCAAGCATGTTAAAGCTTCACATGGAAAAATATACGGCTCCACACACTATCATACAGACGGCACAACATCCAACATCAGAATGGACGCGTCGACATATTATTGGACAGCTGGACCTTAACACGCGGACAGACGAACTAACGTCGGGACAGCTGGACCTTAACACGCGGATAGACGAATTAACGTCGGGAGTGTATCGTTTCCCACGCTTCCAACGCTGCGACCTTTAACATCGGTAAAGGTATCCCGTTCCACAGCCCTACTAAACCACGTTGGACCACTTCCGTGGCAAGGATTACCGCCTCTGCTAGCACCATCCCCCCCACGTTTGCCCTTACATCCACTGGCGGCGCCACCTCCTTCACCTCCTTCAATCCAACAACCTCCGGCCGATTCTCCTCCAAGGATTTTTGCCATGCAAGCTTTCGGCTGCCAGCATGATCCAACCACTGAAGGAATATAATACTTCGAAGGTTTCCTCAGCTGTTAACACAAATAGAGCACAGCAGATATCGTGTTACAATCTTCCAGGATAGTTTGACTAAGATAATCACACAAAGGATCAGCTCATAAATTGCAAGTCTTAATATTTTTTCTAGTTAGGTGGAACAACTTTGAGTAAATACAAATTAAATAGTTAGTCTACTATAAAAGTTTTGACTCTACGAAATTGTATTTAAAAATGACGTTTTTCTTCTTATAAGTAGTTTTGAAATCTTAAAAATATAGTTTAACTCTTTTTAATTTTAGGAAGTGGAACTGTTTTCTAATGAGGTTTAATTTTAACCTTAATGTTTAGTTATGCGCTTGCTAACTTGGACTAGTAACATTTGATCTAAAGTTCGGCAATGTGATCCAAAGATTATAAAAAGTTATCAAAACGCTCATTATCAAGCAAAATATAATAGAAAGATAGACCAGACTCAGAGGCAAACCACATTAGTATTAATAAGAGAAAGGAGATGCCTCCAATACTTAGTATAATCGTAACCTACGTCACTTTGTATAATGGTAAACTGATAGGAATTTCAATCATGAAATGGGTTGCGTGTTATAATATTAAAAGAAAAAACAACTAACCCAAAGTGATGAAATTGGATTTTTTCTTTTTTTGAAGAAAAAGTTGATTGACTGGAGATTAGTTAGCAAAGGAAGAGGAACGACGACCCGACCAAGGTTAGATTGTCGTCTAACCGGCGGAGAAGGAAGAAGATGAGCAGTCTTAATTGCTCGTAGAAGAGGACGTAACACAAACACTGCATAGAAGAGTAATGTCTTTTTCCGACTGATTCACACCATTTCGAGTGAAAAAAATTATTAGTATCTCTTCGGATATGCTCTTTTTTCTATTTTACCTGAATCTAAGTGAAACAATCCGATACGTATGAAATTTTCCTCGGACATTCCGTACAAATTCGAATACAGAGAATCAACTAAGACCGGCAAACGTACCTTGGCCTCCGACGCAAAGGAAGCGGTACAGGGAGGAACGGCGTGAAATATCAGCAATACCATTTAGGAACAACTACACAAAGTTGCGAGCGTGAGCTGTTTTTAGATCTGGATTCACCCTTTCCTTCTCTTTGTCGCACTGTTCTCACGCAGGACAGCTACAACCTTCCACCAAACGCAATGACTATAAAGGAAAATTAGGGTTGTGACACACATGGGCTCTGGTTTTGTTTGGTGATTGGGCGTCAACACGGGCTTGGCTGGATGGGCTAGTGACCTTGATTCGGTTCACAGCTTTCTTGGAATTCTAATCTTAAAAGTCATTGTTCATAGTTGAATATTAAACAACCCAAGAGTAAATCTTAACTAGAAATTACAAAATTTAGAAACAAAATAAACTAAAGAAATTATGTAGAACAAGTGAGCTTGATTTGTAGCTTAGGGAAAGATAAAAAGAAAAGAAAAACCCAGGAGGTTACTTTGGGCTTTGAAATTCATTTTCTAGTTAATTTTTCTTTTTGTGAAAGGTCAAAAATATATATCATCGTAAAAATTACAAGATTGCTCAGTTACAAAACATCATCATTTAGGCTCAAACATTGTATTTGCAAATTCTAAAGCTATTGTAAGAATTTATTATAATTTATAAGCTTAACTCCTCTGGTAAATGAAATTTTCTCTCTCACGTTCTTCTTGATTTTGGCAATAATGGTTTATCAATCTAGACTTTTATCGTTGAATCTTCTTCTATTCTCTCCAACTGTAATACAATATGACCTTGAAAGATATACTAAGCAAGGTTGTTACAACTCTTCCTCTTGACAACCTTGATCATCTAATACATTTAAGGTCTCTAGTGTTCAATTCTTCGAGTTAATCCATTCATGCTTAACAGTGCCTTCCAAATGTAGTTTGTGAACCTACATCTAAAAAATAAATGTTCTTGTGATTCTTTTCCTTGTCTGTAGAGGTTGCATTGTAGTTCACTAAACTATTCCATTTAGCCACACGATCTGTAATGGATAAGTTTTCTTTTAAAATGATCCAACAGATAAAATTATGCTTTAGTACACCTTCTTTCCATACAAGTGTTGCCCATTCAGTATCTTCTCTGTTCTTTCTTAGTGCTACATAACTTTTGGTGATATTGTATTCTAAGTCCGTCACTAGTTGTGTGAGTTCACTTCTTACTTATAAAATATTCTTAAAACTCCAAGCTAGTGATCCTTTCATCTCAACTTCTAATATATCCCTTTCCTTCAAATTTTCTGTTATCATCCATTTAACCCATAGAGAGTTTGAGTTAGGGTGCATAAGAGATCATAAGAGTTTACCAACTGCCACCTTATTCCATGTATGAATGTCTATCAAACCCAGTCCTCTAGAAATTTTAGGCCAACAAACTTCTTTCCATGCCACTTTCGCTACACATTATCCATTAGATTTACCTGCCCAAAGGAAAGTTCTAATCCTTTTTCCAATTTCATAGAGTGTCTATTTTGGTAGTAGAAAAATTTGCATCCATTATGTTTGCAATGAGAATATAACAATTTTTGCTAGCTGTAGTCTCCCCCATAAATAATATGCTTAGACTCCCAACCTTCAATTCTCCTCAATATATTTTCTATTAAGATAGTACGATCTAGATTGGAGAGTCTTTTGGTAATCAAAGGAACTCCCAAGTATTTTATGGGAAGTTGGCTTTCTTGGATAGGAATATGATCTAAGTATTAGAGCCTTCTCTTGTTCAAACAAGCTTGAAAAGAAAATATGACACTTTTGTGGATGTATCTTCAGACCTATGATATCCTCAAACTCTTGCATAGCATCTAGTAAATACAATATAGACTCAATATTTCCATGAGCAAACAAAAAGAGACCATCAGCAAAGCATAGATGAGTGATCTTCTCTTTAGAGCATTTCTAGTGAAAGTTTGGAATTTTATAATGCACAAAATTTTGAAATTTAATGACGTCATCTAAAAGGATAAAGGAAAGTCCACTAGAAACTCAAAAGGTTTGAGCATTTACCTGAGTGATGGGGGATCGAGACAACCCTTCCTCACATAAATCCCATAAGATCCCCCACCCCCTATTTTTTTTTTAAAAAAAAAAAAGCGAAGAAATAAAGAGGGAGAGAGAACTCAAAAGGAAAAAGAAAATTGTAGAAAGCCGAAAATTAGGTTGGGCATCTTTTGAGTTCTTTTAGTTGAAAATTGTCTATTAGTTGAACTCAAAAGATCCCCAACCTATGCCACACTTGGGTGTAGTCAATATAGGTTATAGGCTTTATTATGGGATATAATCTCCTTTAATGTATGAGGGGTGTATTGAACATGGTTCTAATGTCATATTAAGAAGCTAATTTTTTCTTTTTCATAAAATCAACTAGTAGACAAGGTTGGTATTTCATCCTATTTGACATAAAGGTGTAGCTCTCATGACAAATGAGGGCCCAAACCCAATGGCTTACTTGTAATTACGTATATGTAGGGGTTTCTTACTTCTCTTATTCTTTATATAGCCATTTGTGATAATTATCTTGCAAGGACATTCTCTTAGTATTATATGAATAATAGAACCATAACAAAAAGGCTTTCCACAATTCTGGTTCTACTTCTCGGATTGGTACCTGTTGGATTTATGTTCCAAATATTTATTTTATTTTCCACTTTACTTTGTGTCATGGTATTAGAGCAGGTTGCGTTGAAAACCTACATCTTATTGCCTTCAGATATAATAAAGACGTACAAATAATTAAGATAAGCAAACATAATTAGGTTACAGATTAGAGGTAGAGATTTGTCGTGATCGAGTGCCACATGACTAAGTTGCTTTCTTGTCATGTTTGCTTGCACTAGACGAGTTTTGTCATATACAAACTCCTCTCTCATAGATGATAAGGTTGAAAAAATGAAGAATAAATGATGAACATGAAATCTCGGTAGCTAGTTTGTGACAACCGAACCAATGAGTCTGCCAGTTGTAACTAAGTTTGTTAACCATAACGTTAGTAATGTCAAGATGTTGGACTTGGTTATGGAAAAACCGAGGTTGTGTGGCGTAGCTAGTCAGATTTATGTGGGGACGAGGACCGGCGTTCAGGGAAACACCGAGATCATTACTGCATTACTTTTGGATAAATTTTATAGAAACACTCTTCTAATATGTACAATTCATAATCATCCATTACTGTTAATAAACTTGCAACATTCCTTAATGCCTTACACTTTAGAAGTTCAACGTTTCTCTATGGATTTAGAGAGAAAACAGTGCACAGGAGATGACCACAAGTGAAAACAATGCCACCTCGGTAAAGACGATAAAACACTTCCAATAACATAATGCTTACTTGCTGTGCCACACAATCCCACATCAAATTAGTCCACACTGATTCACAGCAGATTAGTCCACACTAATCAAAATAAAGATGTTGATCCCCAACATATTAATCTAAACGGATCCACACCGGTTAGAATAAACATGAGAATCCACAACATTTGTGATAAGCCACATCCAATGACATAAAACTCGACTTTAACATGTCCACTTGGACGTTTGAAAATAGAGTTCTTAACTTAGTTCTTGCCCTGAGTAAAGTTACATAACGTAGTGGGTGCCCTCATTTATTAAACCCACCATGCCGGTAGCCGGAACTTCGTACTTTGGCTAGGTTACCCATGGTGCAGCTGTTCATTTTAAAGTATATATTCTTTAAGTGATTAGGAAATTTACAACGAAACAAATAATATATTGAAGATATTACTTGTAAATTAAATCTTAAAGCTATTATGATCCCAAAAAGGAAGTTGATTTTGACACCGGGGTCATAACTAAAATAGCTTTAGATAGATCTTGTATTGCATTTGAATAAATGCATAAAGAAAATTAAAATTATTCCTCAATCAGCTCTATCATTTTTTTTTACTGGAAATGTAAATTTTATTAATAAATTTTAAAATATAGGAAATTCTTATGGCCAGGTAATATAGATACACATTGTTCTCACAAAGTAGCTTGACAAACTGTTTGCTTACTTAAAAAGGAAGGGGGATTAGGTTTACCGAATCTCAAAATTTAGAACAAAGCCCTTCTAGGACGTATGCTTTGAAATTTCATAAATCTCGCAGAAGCTTCATTATGGAGTAAATGGATTCACAGTACAAAGTGTAAAAGAACTTTAGTAATGTAGTTGGACATAAAAGGTACTATAGCTTAGAGTTGGCAGGGTCTCCTACAAACAGATTTATAATGATCTTCGATAAAGTACTGAAATAGTGGACTAGTATGATTTAATTTGGACTGGTGGCATTAGCAAATATAATTTCATTGGATGGCTTGTTTGTAGAGATAGACTTCCTACAACTACAAAAATTGTCCGGTGGCTTCCTTTAGTAAATATATTTTGTGATTTTTGTTAGTCTCATTTGGAAAATAGGAGTCATCTTTTTTTTAGTGTGCATGGACAATGATGATTTGGAAAAGTACTCTCACCCAAAATGGAATCCAACATGACATTGGAGGATGGAATGCAGAGCTACAGTGGATGATCAAAGTAGTTAAAGGAAAGGATTTAGCTACTAAACTTCTTAAACTACTTTCTTAGCTTGCATTTATTGTATATGGGCTGAATGAAATAGGAGACGTTTTCAAGGGAAAGCAATTGATATCCCTATTCTCTTAGCTAAAGTAAAGAAGGTAGTATGTGAGAAAGCTTTTTCGTTTAAAAATTTAAAATCTTCCCAAGGAAATATTATTTGAAATGAAATTTAGAGGCTTCCAATTTCTATCTTTTCATAGATATGGTGACTTTTGTAATCAGCTCTATCATTTATTTTTTGAGAGAAAAAATTAATCTCCAATCAGAAATAATTTTTAAAATTTTAAATAAAATAATCTGTTGATAAAAATGGATAGTTAAGCAAAGCAAACTTATTTGAAAAAGACTCATAAGTCGCATTTGATAATGAAAATAAAATTAAACACGTTACCCATGTTGGTTCATAACGTGCCATTGCATGCTACTCTATGTTTACCAAAATAATGACATAAGAAACTAATAGAAGATTTGGAGAAGTATTCTAGTACAACAAGACATTCGTAAGATCATCTACGATTGGGGATCTGAATTGCAATAGATGATTAAAGCAACTAAGGGAAAGGATTTAGCTTCAAAGCTTCTTAAACTTTCTTTCTTAGCTTGCCTTTATTGTATATAGTTAGAACGAAATCATAGATGTTTTCAAAATAAGACTATTGATATACCAATGTTATTAGCTAGAATTAGGAGAGTAGTCCGTAGAAAAGCTTCTTTATTTAGAAAAATTAAACTCTCTCAAGCAAATATTTTGTTATGTCATAGTTGAAGAATTCCAAATTCTATATTCTCCTAGATAAATTGTAATGTTAGGGTATGCCCTTAAGCTTATGTACTTCTTTATTCTTTGATGAATAAACTCACACATTCATAAAAAAAAAGAAAAGAGGACTATAGAAGTTGATGTCATGGTCATTTTGACTTATCATTGAAAAAGGAAAACCGTTAAATGGTATACATCATCCTTCTTTTTCAAAATCAATAAATTAACATAGTAACATAAAAGACATATTTATGATTTCAATAAAAAATTTCAAGATTAAAAAAGGGGAACTTAGAGTACTTACGGGTTAGGGCTCTATTTCATCTCATTCAATTTGGCTCTCAGGATCGGTCGACGGACAAAACCAAATCCAGATGAGGTTGAAAAGGTATAAACGAAGGGAGAAGGAAAACTGAAGATGGGTGCCCAAAACGATAAGTTTGAATGTATTTTGGGCTCAACTTTGACATGTTAACGCTAGGAGCTCAAGAAATTAGTATTTTTGGCATTTTGTCTGTTTTACAATTTGTCACGTTTATAGAAAAATTAAAAGATAAGTTTTTTTTTAAAGGAAACTAAAATGGGTAGATAATTTTTAGATTTCAAATAAATAAGCCTTTACTACCTAGCCAATATTTATAATAATCGAGTTTTTTCAAAATTAACAAATTCTGACCCGACCTACAACAGCCTCAACAACCTATCCCACATTTAATTAGCTACTATTAAATCTCTTAGAAACAAACTTCCGTTCAATTTCCTACGTTCTCTACCCTGCTACCACGTCCTAGAGGTAGATAGGTTGTCGTCAGTAAGCAGGGCAAACTTCTTTCCAAACATCGGAACTCAATCTCTTTTTCTTACTAGGCGTTCTGTTCTTTCTTATGACATGAGTAAACTTAGAGTTTGTAAAAGTAGCATTTACTTGAACAGTACTAGGAGCAACACCTCGTTGGATAGTAGTCTGAGTAGTAGTTTAGATGGCAATAATTTGCCCAACTAAAGTAGGCATTTGACCCTTTTGAATACCAGTATTTTGGTTGGCCTGAATTTAGGGACTTGGGTACGGGCCTCATTCTTTTTGGGGAACTAGACTTTCTTGTTAATAGTGTAATCCTTGTATCCAATACAATTACCTTTTTCACATTTCAAAAGGACCCCACAATAGCAGAAATTTACCTCAAACACCTCATTTTTTTCCATGTCAACATCAAACTTTTGAGGAAAATAATTATCAATATCCATCAAGATACAAAGCTTTGCATACAATAGCCAAAGCTTCTCCTTAGTAGCTTTATTCATTTAAAGGAGTTTACCCAACATACTAATAACATGACTCACACCAATGGTGCTTCATAGCACATGAGAGACATTATGTAATCCTACCCAAATGAGAATAATGGATATTTTGACATTTTACCTTCCTCAATTGCTTACACATGAAGCATAACAACAATTCTATTATCCTTCTTTACATGCGAGTGGTAGTCTAATTTTGTTGTCTGTGCCACTCTTCCATAGCTACATGTTTGCTAGACAATCCATAAGTACCACCAGATGGAATAGATTTGGAAAAATCAACATTAGGCACGCAAACCGAGTCTACAACTTAATTCTCCGGGTCTTTGTCTATGACACTAGCAGTATCCGCTCCATCTATTTTCGTTTTCACGAAACTGGTCGTTTCAACAATTGATTAACATAGGAAAAGACGTTCTAATGGTCCAAATCATGCTTGTGGTAATCATTGCGATTGTTTGCATGTTGTTAGAAATGTCCTTTTTTTTCGTATAAAACCAGATGTTAAGAGAAAGAATACCCTCACATATAAGGACAGGGCCAGGTTAAGATGCTAATAATATAAGATATATACTAATAATGGGTTTATTTCTTTCAACTTCTACACTACAGCACATGTAAAGTCCCAATAAGTGGAATTTTCTTTCAACTTCTATATGGATAATGTCAAGTGCACGACAACTGGATGACGTGTTAGTGGATGACGAACATCGAATTTCTAATCAAAATTAAAGTATATAAACAAATGTGTATAAATGTGTATATATATTGGATTCCCTTGTAACAGTAACAACTCTATGATCGTCAATTCATTCAAACTTAAAAATGATTATGATGCTATTGATCCACTTAGATGCTCATCAAGTAAATAATAAGTCAAATTATGTGAATGAGTAGCTCTATTTTCATGTTTGCCTGCACTAGAAAAGCTTTGTGCGATACAAGCTCCTCTCTCGACCACGTAGCTAGTTTGTGAGTGTCCCACTTATAGCTGAGTTTGTCCACCTGTAATCTCAGTCGGGTCAGTTTGTGGGAACACAAAGGTTGCGTGTAGTAATTAGGTTAGATTTAGGTGGGGACTTGGAATGAGGTTTAAGGAAACACCGAGGTTGTAGTTGCATTATGCCTGGATGAATCTTATACCAACGCTCTTCCGATTTGTATAATTCATAATTATCTGTTTCTGTTAATGATATAATTGGTGTATTAGGTTAGGATTTCCTGATTGCATTAGATGTACAGTTTTCCATGTATATCTAGGGTTATGTGTGTGTATAGGGACAGTCTTGTAAAACTTTTCTATTATCGCAGATTCAATACAATTGAGTTCGTTGGCTCTATGTTTTTTCTTTCCTTCCCTCACATTCATACTCTGTAATAGTTTCTTTTAGTAATTTTGCGACATGCCTTGATTTCTCCCACATTAGAAGTTCAACGTTTCTCTTTGGAGTTGAAAGAGAAATAGCGCACACGAGAAGAGCACAAGTGAAAACAAAAGTCGAGACGACAAAACACTTCCAGCAACATATTATTCTGCTCAATTCCACAATAGATAGTCCATACTAACCCACAACATATTGGTCCACACTAATCCACAACATACAAATTTAAATTGATCACACCGATCAAAATAAAAATGCTGCTCCACAATATTAGTCAAAAGGCATGTCCAATTACATAAAACGTATCAACAACATTGTCCACTTGAACTCATGTACCTACTCCGTTCTCAGCTTCTTGGCCACCAATTGCATTTCGGCCAACAGCTTCTTCGGCTTTTCTTGTCGAGAGTGGTTTTTTCAAGTTCACCTATTTAATTTAAAATGTTTATAAGTAAATGTTTATTTTTAAAGCAAGTAGTAAATTTGCAGTGAAAATAAATAGAGTGAAGAACATTACATTCCAAATTAAGTCTTAAAAATACTATAATATTTGGGAGTTACCTTTAACACTAGTAATTCCTAAAAAGGCATAAAAATTATTTTACAGTGTAATTGGATTAAAGCAAAGCCACTAAATTATTCCTAAATTAGTCGAGTCATGTATTTGTTTGCTGACAAATATGAATAGTTCAACAATGCAAAAATGAATTAAGAAAATCCATATCTTGTTGGCTTTGAGAAGGAGAGTTAAATTTAACATGTTACTCTATATTAGTCGTGAACATCATCTTCCACACTGATCCACCAACAAATTAGTGTACGCCTATTCACAGCACATCAGCTTACACTGATCCACATTGATGAAATAAGTACACCTATCCTCAACTAGTAAGAAGCCACGCCCAACTACGGAAAACGCAACAATAACAGTGCAAATCTAGACTTTCTTTTCTTTTCTTTTTTTCTTTTTTTTTTTAATTTTTAGTTACCTGAAGTGGTAGTAGGGTTCGTGACAGTGTTCGTGCCCCCATGTACTACCCCTACTATGCCGGCATCTACAATCCTGGGTACGATATTGTACTTTGAGTTGGATTCATGGCTAACATCTTTTTGGCCATTAGTTGCATCTCCGCCAATGGCTTCTTCGGCTTTTTCTTTCAAATGGTCTTTTCGTGGTTCACCTGTTCAACGGGAAAAATTATTTTTAAAAGATGTAAGTAGAACTGTTTGCTAACAGAAGTGAATAGTTGAATAATAAAAGAATAAATTAGAAAATTCATATCTAGTTGCCTTTCAGAGGGAAGGCTAAATTGAACACAGTACCTCATGCTCATCCATAACATATTTTCCACACTGATCTACCAACACATTGAACTACACCTATCCACAGCGCATCAGCTTACGTTGATCCACATTGATCAAAATAAACAAACTGATCCAACTACTGAGATGTCACGCCCAATTACATAAAACGCAACAATAATAGTGCCTAACAGTGCCCATGTAGGGCTTCTTTTTATTTTTATTTTATTTTATTTTTTAAATTACCTTGAATGGCGCTAGAGTTCGCAACGGTGTTGATGCCCCCGGTTACGAAACCTACAACGCCGGCACCTACAACATGGGGAGAGATATTGTAAGTTTCTGGGCTAACAGCATTTTGGCCACCAGCTGCATTTTCGCCAAGAGCCTTTTCGGCCTTTTCTTCAGAGTGGAACTTTTGTGGTTCACCTGTTCAATTTAAGATGTTTATAAAAAAGTATTTATTCTTAAAGCGATTATTAAATTCAAAATATGAACAAATAGTAAATTGAAGAACATTATATTACAAATTAAGTTTAAGGCTATCATAACAGGAAGTTGATTTTAGCATTGGGCGATACTTTAAAAAGCTTTGAAAAGATCTTACACTTGGCAAATTCTGCATTGTGGTTTTGACTGCCCATGCACTTGCTTTTTCCGCCTTAAGGGTACCAACAAGGGTACCTGTCTGGTCGAACTATTTCCCGGGTACCAAGGCAAAGGGAAGGGAATCAAAATCAGAGAAAGATCATTAACCATGGTTTATTAAATGTGGAACTATCATGAACTGATAAGGAGATGGATACCAATGAGTGTGAAAATCAATTCTATTGAATCCGCTGTAATGTCTATGCAATACTAAGCCTATTCTTATGGGCATAAATCTTGTCGCATGTAAGGAATACATATAAATGTAATGGATATAGGAAATATTATATGGAATATTACATAATCATAGAACTAATAGAGGAAATATATTGGGAATTGCCTTATATTCATTAACACTATCTATCAAGCTAGAGATTTGAATAGGTCAAATACTCAAAACTTGGAAATGAGATGTCAATGTTGCTTGCTACATTAACATCTTTGTCAACAAGTTTCTGGTTTGCTCCTTGGTAGAGATGTGATGCATTGGAATAATACCTTGTTGGAGCTTCTTTTTCACATAATGACAATCCACATCAATGTACTTAGTACATTTATGGAAAATTCGCCATTACCTTTTTCGCTATCGAATTATCACAGAAGAGTAAAGTTCATTGTTGCATGTGAAAACCAAAATACTTAGGTAGTCCTATGATCCATACTATCTCACTAGTAGTAACTTGCATAACTTGATACCCTACTTTAGCTAATTAAGTGAGACATTTGGTTGTTTCTTCCAACATTAAGATATTAGAGAAATCTCAAGCATGATACAAAAACTAGTAGTAAAGCCCTAGTTAGAAGACATGTGTTGTAGTATGAGTCACAAAAGACTTGCAATTCAAATTTTGAAAAGTATGGGAACATTAGACCAAAACCTAGGAAACTTTTAACATACTTAATCACCTTTAAGGTTGCCTTAATGTGAGATTTTTTTGGGTCATGCATGATTTGGCTACTAAATTGGACTATAAAAGTAATATCAAGCCGAGTGGGAGTTAGATATATTAGTTTGCCAACTAACCCCTACTAGACTAAAAGCTCTTCAAGGGATGGATCGTTGACTTTGTCCTTAAAGCTAATGTTATACTTTATGCTTATGAATTTCTTATTTTGTTCCTTGAAACCAATTGAGAATTTATAACTAGCTAATCCATTATCAAAGATCAACTCAAATGCATATTTACGTTGGTTTACAAAAATACCCTCTGGAGACTAAGCAATCTTGATTATAGCATTTGTACTTACAACTACAATGTTGCGAAATGTACTGAATATTAGAAAAATAAAAAACACTTTTGGACTTTTCTAACTTGCCACTAACCTCATCATTTCGTAATCGGAATCAAATTTTTTCTTTCTGGTCATAGATTAGGATGCAGAACCGGCATGATCTATATGATCGTGACAGAATCAAGATGTTCATTTAGGTAGCATTTCCCCTCGTGCGTCTTTTTGCTGTCATTGGTTGTTTGCATGAATTACAGTAACACCAATGGAGATCTGGTGTAGTGGGTCATATCGACTGTCTTTGTGTGTGCTTTTTTCTCTGGTTTGGGTTGGCTTGATGACTTCTTTCTTCTTCTTTTTTTAAAAATTATTGATCCATTTTCCAAGTACTTTCCTGCGAGATTTGACCATTGTCTTCTACAAGCCGTTTTCTGTGATCTTGAGGGCTTCATTTTGTTAAAAAGTCAAAATATAATTTTTGTAGGAGATGGTTACATGCTTAAAGAACAACCTGATTAAATATGTTTAAAAGATTCTAGGTGCCCCACATTCATGTATATTCTACTAGAGACTTGAGCATCAAACAAGAGGGATGGAAAGCTAAAGGAATTTGAGTAAAATTGTATGTATGTAGAAAAAGGTCTAATTTATATTACCAGGAATATTAATAATACAAGGACTAAACTGTTAGCTTAATTTTATATTAAGCTTACTTAAGTGGGCTATATTAAGTTGGTCTATGAGTTCTAAATATGGACTAGCTGATGTGAGTCGTGGCTAACCAAATAGGGCCATGATGAGTGGGTTTATTAGGTTGCACATAAGGTAAGGCTAGGTCTTATCCTTTAGCTCATGATATAAATTCATGTTATTCTTAGGGTTGCATAAGGTTGCTTTTTTGAAAAGAGATGAAACCCTAGGCTCTCTCATCGAGCTAGTGATTCTTATGAGAATAGAGGATATTCGCCTAAGCCTGAATTCCAAGTCGCATTATTAGGTTTACGACACTGAAAGAAGGGATTGGAAGAGTGGTATGTTTTTACCTATTTTCTTTACATTTGTTTGCTGAATCAAAATCATACAAATGGTGTTTTAAATCTGTCTACACAGGTCCTATAAAGTTTTCTTTTCTAACATAAACAACTAAGGAAGATATATAGAAGAAATAATGGAATATTTTCCCAATACAAAAATCTAGTTTTTCAAAAGAAAGTGATTTTGACAACTAACAACTAACAACTATGCTATATGAAAAGAATCTTAAGTCTAACCATAAAAAAAATTAGGAGACTACTAAGGAAAAAATCAAAAGTAGCAACTATGTCTCCAACACTTCCATTAAAACTTGCAGCTTAGAGATGTTGAATATGTTAAACTTGCTCAATAGATGTGTGTGTTGCTTCTAACATAAAGGTTTAGTAAAAATATCCACATGTTATTTTATGATTCTCATTCCTTCATCTTCATTATATTTTCTTAAATTTTGTCTTCAATAAAATGCTAGTCAACTTCTATATGATTCACTCTTTCATGGACTATCGAATTCATTATAAATTTAAGAGCTTCATCATTGTAACATAATAAAATAGTTAACCTTTTTATCTATACTTTAGGATTTTGAAGCAGACCTTACATGTGAACTATTCCATAAATTGTTTTAACCATTGTTGATATTCAAATTCAATTGAGAATATTGATACAAGCGGTTGTTTCTTTCTCTTTCTTGATGGTAGAGACTCTCTTAAATATAAAATTTGTCATGGATCTCTTGTTCATAGTGAAGGTGGTGTAGTTTATGTCATAATAAGCCATCATCTTAATACTGCATTTTTTAAAACAAAAGTATTCTTAGTCTTAGACATTTCTTCAAATACTTCACAGCTTTCAATACTACATTCATGTTGGATTACTTTTGATTAATGCATGAATTGGTTGAGGATCTAAATGACATAACAGATATCAAGCCTAGTAATTGTAAGATAAATAAGTTTTTCAGCAAGTCTCTAATAGCTTGATAGATATTTGAGTAAAGTATCCTCACTAAAAGATGCTACTATCATATTGTACCTAAGTTTTGTGAATTTTACATTTTGGTCAATTAAAATGATTGCTAGTTTGCATCTCAATAAGCTAGATCTTTATATGAATCTAAAACATATTTGCATTGACTAAGACAAATTCTCTTTTCAGCATACAATCTTAATACCTAATAAATATTTAGGTTATCCCAAATCCTTAAGATTGAAAATAAAATGTAAGTATTTCTTAAGATTCATTATCAACATATATAAAAAAGAAAATTAATGGAATATCTTAAATCCATGTAAATAAAGCATAGTTATATCTTAATTGTTGGAAACATGCAACTACAAGTGTCATGATGAATTTAGCATACCACTATCAAGATGCCTACTTGAGTTCATAAAGGGATTTATGTAGACAAAATACTTTAGACTCCTCCTATCTAAAAAATCCTTAAGGAAGTTCCATGTAGATTTCTTCCCCTAAATCACTATGCAAAAAAATACTATTGAATTTCATTTACTAGAGAGACTAATCTCATAAAGCATAAGTAGAATAAAAAGAGTTGACTATGATTACCTTTGCTATAGTAGAGAAGATCTCTTGATAGTTGAACCCCTCTCTTTAAATTAAATTTTTAAACACTAAGTGGGCTTTGTAATGTTTAATGGACCCATCTACCATGTATGTAACATTGTAAACCCAATCATAACCTATAAGCTTATAACAAGAAGGCATAGGTACCATCTTTCAAGTGTGATTTGCCAGAACATAGAGCTCAACCTCTATGACCTATTGTTTGGATGCTTCTTAACCACTTCATGGTAAGAACATTCCTACTTCCTAGACATGCAAGTAATGTAGTACAAGTGTTAGATAAGAGTCTAACAAAACTAACACAGGAAAAAGCTTAATAATGTGTACATGACGAATTCAAATATAATCACTGGTTGCATAAGAGCCAAGTGGCACAACTTAAGTGTTGAGGAGCAACAATAAGGGCCTTAACTAGGACAATAGCTCATAACTCATTAGAGTCAAAGATAAGAGGTGCTATAGGTGAAGAACTAACCGAAAGCTTAGATGTTGGCAAGGGCAGAGATTCATCCGTAATCTCAACCAATGAAGAGTCTGCATTAGGGAGTCCTAACAAAGGATTGGTAGTAAGCTGCATTAACTATGGAGGACCATTGGACTTTAGTAGCCTGGTTTGCGTTAGGCTCCTCATATAAAAAAGGTCAAAAGACAACTTGTTAACTAGGGTATGTAGTCAAAGATAATTGTCTAAAAAGAAAAAATATCCTTGCGAAGCATAACATCCTTGTTGGCAAAAAATGATATTGTAGATGGATCAAAGATTTCCCTTATGAAGTACAAGATAACTCATGAAAATATATTGCAAGACATGGAGACCTAGTTTGTCTTGAGCACTTGTAGTGGTAACATAATAGAGGTAACCAATAACATGAAGATAGTAAATATCTAGATAATTTCCAAAAATAACTCAAAGGGTATTCATCTATCAAGAACCCTAATGAACGTCTTACTAATTATGTTAATACCAAAAAACTCAAGAAATAAAGGCCTAATACTTGAAAGCATGGGCATCCTATAGGAGGTCACAATACTTGTGTTCGACAACCTCTTTTTACTGCAGAGTATAAGTGTAAGTTGGTATACCTTCTCTCTCACCATTTGGGAATATGAGTACTCCTATGTTCATTTTGATGATGAATATAGTGAATGGTACTTTTAAAAAATAACAAAATGCCTTTGTATTTGTTTTATTTATTTTTGGACATGGGGCTTTAGCAACCATCGGTTTTACAAATGCAAATATAACCAAGAGCAAGTATTTATGTAAGTGAAGTCTAAAGTTTCAAGCGAAGTGCAGCCTAATCCAAGTAATGCCTTGTTCCAAAATGTATCAAACTGCAACCCTGGCCCATTTGTTTTCTCACTTAATGATGTTGTGCGTTTTGAAGAAAGAGAAAGGGGCCCAAAGAAGAAAATCCTGGAAAGACGGTTTGTTGAAGGAAAACAAAGCCATTAGAACATTTTTCAGGAAGCTTCCAGGTCTCTAGAACGCGTGAGACTAAAACGAGCAGTGAAAAAGAAAATGAAAAATGCGACAATTGAAAGAATGAGAACAGAAAAACCATTACTTGAGCTCGTCATTTGGACTGAGCTTTCCCTTTATTATTATTTGTTCTCTAACTGCTGCTGTTAACCTTGATAAAATGCTTGCAGCAAGTTTGTTTTGATTCAGAAAAATAAAGAAGTTGACAAAAAACATAAAGAATAAAAACCAAGAGCAATCTGTGAAAAGAAAATCTCAAAGCGTCCTAGTTTCATCTTTCCTATTTTATACATGTAATTATGCTGTGATTATTGAAAGAAAAATGGAATTTTGCTGTGATTCAAAGAATTAAACTTACTCTTCACCTTGTTTTATACAGTCCTCGAATGACTTGTTGTGAATGCATCTTCAGTTGAGATATATATGATTGTTTGATGTATTTTCTTGAATCTTGAAAGTCATATACTTTAGATCATAATATTGAGGTTCATTTGAGCTGGTTTCTTGGAACCCTAACTTTCGGAAATTGTAATTTCTTCCTAGCACTTATATTAAGCTTATAAACATGATTTTTGTGCTAAGATTGAAGAGATGACTTGTGGTTATCACCTTGATGCAAGTGATTTATCAATGAAATATCTTAACTCTTATTCCGGCATTGGTTCATGGATAAGAACATTTGACAAGTGATTCTAACATTGTGTCTGAACTGTAACGTACTAAATGTACCAAGTGAATACTCGTTTAAGAAATTCATTGATTACACTAGTATATGTGTGCTTATTGAATTCCAAATATCTTGTTGCGCATGGTTTGATTAAGGGATGCATATTCTTGTGCTGAAGACATATTATTTGAGAACCAGTGTCGTGGTTGCGTTTGTGTAGCCATAACGATTCAAATACTACTTAGCTGCCAAAGTTGATTAAAGAGCAAATATTTGCGAAGAATTTTCCAAATATTTGTAGTTTGCTCTAGCTAGATATTGTTTCAAATTGTATATTATTTACATGTAGCTAATGTTTAGGGAAACATACTTTAAGTGTAATTACCTTTACATTCTCTTGTATTTGACTTGCTTTCTCTCTTAAAGAGAAAAAACTTTGTATTAGGTATGTTGCAACTAGATGATTGTTGGTCACGTAGACCTATATTCACAAGGTGCATAGTTGTTGTAATGTGGGGTTCCTTGTGTTGTAAGGAACTGTTGTTGGTAGTATACACCATGTAAAAACAATTGGAGAGTAGCTCTAGATAATTTGAAATTAATTCTATTGGGTGACTATGAAGGTGGTGAGTTTGGTCTAGAATGCAATGTTTCTAGAGAATGTTCTAGAGTAGGACTCACGCAATCAAGAACTCATTGACTAGGACACTGTGAGAGTTAGGTAAAGGCTGATCATTAGACACATGGGAACTATGAGAAAAAGGAAACTTCAACTCATGAAGAACAACATCATAACTCACAAAGAACTTGCCAATATGAGGATTGTATACATGATACACCTTTTGAAAAGAAGTGTATCTCATGAAAATATAAGGACCTCTTGATGTAATATAGCATTGACATTTAAAAACTCAAAGGTGGTTAAGATTAGGAGATTTTCCATATAATATCTCATAAGGTATATGGTGTGATAGGTTTGAAGTGGATAAACTATTTATAAGATAAGAAGCAATAGAAATACACTTTCCCCCCAAAATGGAAATGAACACTAGCCTAGAACATCAAGGATCCTATTTATAAGATAAGTAGTAATAAAAATACACTTTCCCCGAAAATTGAAATGAACACTAGCCTAGAACATCAAGGGTCTAGCAATATTAATAAGGTGTTGATGCATTTGTTCTACCATCCCATTTTTTTTTTGAGGTGTGTAGATGCCATTGCTCTCATGAATGAGTCCTTAAGATGCAAGGAATAATTAAATTTTGTGGAGAAAAATTCAATCCCATTGTCAAATTGAATGTGCTATACATTATAACTAAAGTGAATACACCATGATGATAAACAATTGTATAGTGGAGAACACTTAATCCTTATATATATGAAAAAAATGTCCAAGTGTCTAAAAAAAAATCTATTGTAGGTAGAAAAATAACACAATGCATCATGGTTAGAAACCTAATATGGTCCCAAAAGATCAATGTAGATCAATTGGAACATAGTGCTAGTCTTAATTTGACTTTATAAAAAGCCCAAACATGTTTGTTTAGCCAAAGGACAAATAAAGTATGGAAAAACATCAAGACACTTAATATTGTTATCATTAACAATAAAGTATCTTGTAAATGAATGTCCAAGATACTTATGTCACAAATCATAGTTCACATCAAAGATGACATTAAAAAAATTACCATGATACGCATTAAGGAATGGTTTCAGATTACGAGATTGAAACTTCGACGCAAAAGCTTGAGTGAAGTCGATAGGTGACAAGAAGTAGAAACCATGTTTAGTGTTGCCCTAAATCACAACCCCAATTGTTAGATCCTAAAAAACACATAAATCAGGAAAGAACATGCCAATACAATTGTTATCCCTAATAAATTTTCCAATTGAAACAAGCTTATGATAGAAGTATGGAACATATAAAACATGTTTGAATAGTATCTATGTGTTGGTCAAGTGGATCCTATATGTGTAAGGGACACCATATTCCACCAGAAAGCTTATAGACCATATCAAGTTGGACATGGAATGTATATGTGTAACATTTTTGAATTGCAAGTAATATGGTCAATTTCTATAGAATCTAAAAGCTATCTATTATTTTTAAACATTGAAAAGGATCAAGAAGCATTACCTTCAAAGTTCGCTTCAGTTTTATTAGCCATCATATTATTGAGCCCTATGATGATTTTCTAAAATTGTTCCATAGACAAACCTCCAACTTAAGGTATAGTATTAACGCCAATTGGAGTTTGTAGGCCCATAGGCCCATTATTGTATTTATTATATTTTACTTGGTTTACATTCTTTTATTGGTCCGTACGTAAATTAAGACGAGACAGTTTTGTAATTAGATTCCGCATAAATTGTGAATATTACTAAACCAATGGCTTTTCCAGAATTTTCTTGTTACTCACCGCGGTTGGCTAGGACACTAAGCCATGGAGAAGTAGGTGAAGAAGCTCAACCATCCCACTTGAGTAGTCCCTTCTTCTTGCCCATGCTAACAAGAAACGGTGTTCTTCATATGATTGAAAGCCAAACGATGGCCAAGATGTAATGGTGCTTTTATTTGAATCGCGCATTCATGTTAACGTGTAAGCAACATATTGTCATATTGGGTCTTGTGATTAGGTTCTCGTTTTTTGTAATTATTGTAAATATTGTAAATATTCTCAATCCTAACATAGCATAGGTTAGCTTGCCTATAAATGTACGCTTTGTATTGTATAGCAACACACAACAATAGAGAGTTACAGATTGCTCACATGAGGCTTCTTTATATTTTCTTACATGGTATCACTTCCAATCTTTCATTGTGACCTTTCTTCTTGCTTCTCCCTTAAGCATATGTTAGAAATTCAAGCAAAATTTGGTTCCCATCATTGTGTTGGACCATGAACAATAGTTAGTTAACTTTACATGTACAATGTGGACAATGGTCCGAGGATTATACATGGTAGCTAGTAGTGAATAAGTGATAATAAAATTGATAGTATTGGTCTACTCTAAAGGTTTACTAGCCTCAAAGACACATATCTAGAGTCTTGTGAGGTTGTACAATAAAAAAACGGAAAGAGATCTAATGTCTTCATGAGGAGCTTGAGGTATAAATATAGGTTGGTTTTAGTTAATTTAGATTTATGGAGTCTAGCATAAATTGCTTAACTAAAAGGATAACATGGTCAAGGCTCAAATAGATGGCAATTGTTGAATTAGATTGGCTAGAAGCTATAAGGGCTCAAAGCTAGATATTTGCTTTAGAAAGCAAGTTTGTCACACATGTGATCGGTCGATGTTGATGTTTAACTAAGCATTAAGGGTCTTTTTTTTTTTGGTAGAAATGTAAGTGTGCATTGATAAGAAGTAGTGTACAAAAGCATAGGGGCATACCCCAGAATTACAAGAATTACAAGAATTACAAAAATATAGAGGTTGGAAGCCTCCAAATCTCACTTAAAATGACATTTCCCTGTGAGGATTTAATATTTTTAAACAAAGAAGCTCTCCCTCGTACAATTTTCCTAACTTTAGCTAGCATGATTGGAATGTCTACCAGTTTACTTTGAAATCGTCTTTTATTACATTCTGCCTATATACAATAAATGCAAGCTAAAAAAGATAGCTTAAGAAGTTTGGCAGCCAAATCCTTTCCTTTAGTTGCTCTGATCATCCATTGCAATTCTTCATTCCATCCTCCAATATCACGTCTAATTCCATTTTGAGCAAGGATAGTTTTCCAAACCCTCATTGTCCATGGACATTTAAAAAAAAGATGATTCCTGTTTTCAACATGGGACTGACAAAAATCACAATATAAGTTAATTGAAGGGAGCCATCGTACCATGCCTTCTGCTGTAGAAAGTCGATCTTGACACACTAGCCATCCAATGAAATTATGTTTGCTGATGCCACCAGTCCAAATGAGATTATACCAATTCACTTTTTCATTTACTGGTCGAAGGTGCTCATAAATTTCTTTGCAACAATAGGAAGATCAAGTAAGAATCGAGGTAAGTGCAGGCCTTAATTTGAGAAGACCTCTCCAACTCCATGCCATGGAACCTTTGATATCAAGCTGCATTACTGAAGTTCGTTTACATTTGGTACTGTGGATCCATTTACTCCATAGAGAAGCATCTGGAAGATTTATAAGGTTCCAAAGCATACATCCCAAAAGGACTTTATTCCAAAGTTTAAGATTTGGTAATCCCAATCCTCCTTCCTTCTTAGGTGAACAAACTATTTGCCACACTACTTTATGAGAGCGTCGTATATCTACATTACCTGCCCAAAGAAAGTTCCTGATCTTTTTCTCAATCTCATAAATTGTTTGTTTTGGCAATAAGAAAACTTGCATCCAAAATGTACATGTGGAAATCAGGACTGATTTTGCCAACTGTAACCTTCCTGCATAGCTAATATGTTTCATTCCCCAACCATTTATTCTACCAAATATCTTATTTTTCAAACCCTTGCAATCAGCATGAGTAAGTCTTTTTGTAATCAAAAGAACTCCAAAATATCGAATAGGGAGTATACCCATCGGGAAAGGTGAATGATCTAGAATAAGAAGTTGCTCTTGCTCTGATAACCCTGAGAAAAATATTTGGCATTTACTAGGGTTGTAATGTAAACTTGTGAGTTCAGCAAATTCCTCCAGAGCTTCTATAAGACAAAGCACTGAAGCTATATCACCATGAGAGAAAAGGAACAAATCATCAGCAAAACACAAATGAGTGATTTTCCCAGGCTTGCATCGCCAATGGAACTTAAAAGCTTGTGTGGAGGTCTTTGCAATAATAATTCTATTCAGTATCTCCATAACCAATATAAATAAATATGGGGATAATGGATCCCCTTGTCTCAGTCCATTGGTACCTTCAAAATAACCTGCATGCTCTCCATTGAAATTTATTGAAAATCTTGGTGTGGTAATACACTCACCAACAAGATCAATTAGATTCTGAGGAGTATTAATAGCTTTCAAGACTCCTAATATTGCTTCCCATTTGACCATATCATATGCTTTCATGAGATCAATTTTTATAGCCACCCGTTTACCTTTATCACCTTTGTGATAATTGTGAAGTAGTTCTTGGCAAAGTAGAATATTCTTAGAAATTTGACGTCCCTTGATGAAAGTAGTTTGGTTGTGGCTTACCACTACAGGGTGAATAACACTCAGTTTTTCAACCAACATCTTGGAAATAATTTTATAGAGAACATTGCAACATGCTATTGGTCTGTAGTCTTTATTGCAACAAGGATTGGGAACCTTAGGAACTAATGATAACAGTGTAGAGTTTATAGTCTTTAGTAGCTTTCTAGAGGAGAAAAATTCTAGTACAGCATCCTCTATATCTCTTCCAATGATAGGCCAAGCTCTTTTATAAAATAAGCTATTATATCCATCTAGACCAGGGGCTTTAAAATCATGAATTCCCCAAAGAGCTTTAATAACATCTGAACACTCAAACCTTATGGGATTAAGAAGTGCACTTACATCATCATGAAATAGAGAAGCGTACCTCTCAAAGTTGGTGAAGATATTTCTAGATTGACCAAGAATAGAATGATAATATGAAATAATAGCAGTTCTCAAGCCGTCTTCTTCTGTGATTACTGAGCCATCTTCCAATACTATTTGTTAATTAGCTATTTTTATAAACTTATTTAGATTATTGTAAGGAACAAATAATGTATTTTTGTGAGACAACATTTTACTTTTCATATATTTATACAAATCTTTAATTTTTATGCAGCAAATCCCAAAGTTAGAACCAAAATTTCTACAAAATACTGTAGAAATTCATATAAAAATAATAATAAAACTAAAGCAAATATAAAAAACAATAAGAAGAACAAAGAGAGAAGAAATATGTATTTCTATGTAATCTTTGTATACAATCTGACTGCCCTATTATAGTTGTTGGAAATTAAATATAAAACATCTCGTATTGATGATGGATCAATGCCAAATTGATTCCAAACACCGTTACCATGAAAAACCCTAAAACCTTTTGTATTTTGAGCAAAAATAATCATTATTAGGATTGATGATTATTTTCTTCTTTCATAGTAACAAAATGACCATTCTTTTCTAGGTTAAATGCCTCTTATTTCATCCTTGGACGTTTTGTAAAACTCCTAGAAATCTAAAAAGTTGGGCTGATGTGTGGATGTGAGGTAGAAGATGACCTGCATGAGATACACACATGTAGCCTTAAAATGCTTATTTCTTGCTTCAATGGTGTGGCACGTGTGGTACACATGCCCGCCTTTTTTCCCAATTCTCCTTCCTTTTGGATGTTGTTGTGCTTTTCCACTTCTACTTTTTGTATGGTCACATGACATTCTGACATCCCATTGCAAGCAAACGTGTCATTCCATCTGTGAGCTTGTTTTGAAGTAGTTGGAATTGAGTGAGGGAGAGACCTTTTGTAAAAATATATCAGTTGTTTAATCAACAAAAGAAATGAAATATAAAGAAAGTTCATTTGTTTTCATTCTCTCATAAATAAAGTGAAAGTCAATTTCAATGTGTTTTGTTTTTACATAGAAAACAAGATTAGTTGTGAGATAAAGTGCTAATAAATTATCATACCAAAGTGTTGGGGGATTAGTTGTACATGGAGATCTTGTAACAAAACTTCTATCCAAATAAGTTTTGCAACAATATAAGCAAGACATTTTAGTTCAACTTCTATACTAGAGTGAGCAATAGTGTTTTGTTTTCTGGAACTCCAAGAAATTATATTTGTTCCAAGAAAAATAAAAAATCCTCCTGTTGATTTGTAATCATCACAATCACCAGCCCATCTAGCATTAAAATATGCATGGAGATTATTAGTTGATGTTTTTGTTATATGAATATCATATCTAGGAGTGTTAACCAAAAAACATAAAATACATTTTACAAATACCCAATGAGTAAAAGTGGGAGCATGCATGTATTGACACATAATGTTAACAGCATATGACACTAAGTATCAAATACTAAAGAGATCCAACAATGTTACAATAATGTGTTGGATATGAGTATGGTTCACCATCATTTATGGATGGTGGATGATTTGTGGTGCATGGTGTAGACACTCCTCGAGCTTCATTCATTTTGGCACAAAAAAGTATTTCATAAGCAAATTTAGCTTGATGAAGTAAAAGACCATTATTAAAATAGTTGGCTTTAATTCCCAAAAAGTAATGTAAGTTACCTAAATCCTTGATATCAAATTCAATTTTAAATGGTTTAAGGATTTTTGACATTGGAGCTATAGAACTTCCTATAAAAGTAATGTCATCAACATATACAAGAAGAAAAATATTGTATGTTGTTGTATGTAATATAAATAATGAATAATCTACTTGAGAAATTTTGAACCTAATATGTTGAAGAAATTGACTAAGTCTATAATTTTATGCTTGTGGAGCTTGTTTTAACCCATATAAGGATCGCTTTAATCAATAAAAAAAGTTTGGTTTAGTTAAGTTAACAAATCCTTATGGTTGAATCATATATACTTCTTCATCCAAGATTTCATGGAGAAATTCATTTTTGACATCTAGTTGTTTAATGTTCCACCCTCTAGTATATGCCAAAGCGATTATAATTCGTACCATAATTGACTTAGCAACAAGATTGAATGTGATATGATAATCAATGTTTGGTTGTTGATGAAATCTTTTAGTAACAATTCATGCTTTATAAACCCATTTACAACCAATAGGAATAATATGTTAAGGTGGAAGAACAAGATCCCATGTCTTGTTTTTTTAATAATGCATTATACTTTTCTACCATGGCAACATGCCAATTAGGATTTTTTAACGCTTCTGTATAGCTTTTAGGTTCAAGATAACAATGTATAAAAGTTGTGAGATCATAGGTATGGTCATGTAATAAAGTATGTGTGGAAATTTTGCCTCCTTTAAGTCTCGTAATCATTGAATGGTTCTTTATGGAGGATTGTTGCATCATGCCATGATCCTCATTTGTTTTTTTATCTTGTGTTGAAGTAGCTAAAGTAATGCCAGTAGAGAAATGTGGCATTAGGGAATTGGTATTGATATTTTAGGTATTTTTTTGAAAGCGAAACACATTATCATCAAATATAGCATCAGAAAGAATATAAATTGTTTTTGTTTCTAAGCAAAAACAACGATAGCCTTTGTATTCTATAGGATAGCCTAGAAAAACACAAGGTTTTAATTCAAGATGAAGTTTACGTTGAGCATAAGGCCTTAAATAAGGAAATACCAAGCACCCTAGAATTCTTAAATAAGAGAAGAGATACTAGGTTTTTGATTAAATAGTTTTTCCTATGGGATTTTCTTGTTTATCACTAAGCTTGGTAGGCAATCAATAATATGTGTTACCTTTCCAAAAACAAAATCCAAATATTGAAGTGGCATATTGGCATGATTTATCATTGATAATCTTGATTCAATGATATGCCTATGTTTTCTTTCAGTAGTCTCATTTTGATATGGATCATAGGGACTTGATATGTATTGAGAAATACCCTTATTAGACAAAAGGGTTTTAAAATCTTTAGAAGTGAATCTTGATGCTCCATCACATAGAATGGTTTTAATTGTAGAAATTCATATAAAAATAAAAATAAAAATAAAGTAAATACCAAGAAGAAGAAGAACAATAAAGAGTGAAGTAATTTGTATTTCTTGATGATATTTATATATAATACGATTACCTTTTTATAGTGGTTGAAAATTAAATGTAAAACATCTCATATTGATTAAGAATCAATACTAAATTGATTCCAAAAATATTGCCATGAAAAACCTTAAAACCTTTTGTATTTTGAGTGGAAAATTTCATCATTAGGATTGATGATTCTTTTCATCTTCCATATTAACCAAATGATTGTTCTTTTATAAGTTAAATGCCTCTTATTTCATCCTTGGATGTTTTGTAAAACTCCTAAAGATCTGAGAAGTCAAGCTACTGTGTCAAGTGAGGTAAAAGATGATGCAAGTGAGAAACATGCACATGGCTTTAACATGCTATTTTCTTGCTTTAGTGGTGTGGCACGTGTGGAACACACGCCCGCCTTTTTACTAATTCTCTTTCCTTTTGGATGTTGTTGTGCTTTTCCATTTCTACTTTTTGTATGGTGATGCAACATTCTAACATCCCTCCATAAACTAACACATTGTTCTATACCGTGAGCTTGTTTTGAAGCAGTTGGAATTGAGTGAAGGAGAGATCTTTTGTAAATATATTAGCTATTTGATCACCATAAGAAATGAAATGTAAAGAAAGTTTTAGTGTTTTGATTATTTCACGAATAAAGTGAAAGTCAACTTCAACATGTTTTGTTCTTGTATGGAAAATAGGATTAGTTGTGAGATATAGTGTTGATAAATTATCACACCAAAGCATTGGGGGATTAGATTGTTGTACACGGAGATCTTGTAATAGAGCTTCTATCCAAATAACTTCTGTAGTAGTATCAACAAGATATTTTAGCTCAACTTTTGTACAATGTTATCATGAACCCAAAAACTACATAGAAGCATAAAAAAATCCTAATTGACGTACTGCTATGTTCGAAGAACATAATGCATTGTTAAAAAACAAGATATGGGATCTTGTTCCTCCACCTCAGCATACTATTCCTATTAGTTGTAAATGGGTATACAAACTTAAGCAAAAATCTAAAGGAACCCTTAAACAAAATAAAAATGGATCAAAAAAGGAAAAAAAAAGTGAAAACTCTAAACTAATACCAAGTTAGAACCAAATTTGTAGAAATTTTTATAAAAATAACAATAAAACTAAAGCAAATACCAAAAACAATAAAAAGAACAAAGAGAGAAGAAATATGTATTTCTAGATAATCTTTGTATACAATTTGACTACCTTATTATCGTAGTTGGAAATTAAATGTAAAACATCTCATATTGATGATAAATCAATGCCAAATTGATTCCAAAAGTTGTTACCATGAAAAAACCTAAAACCTTTTGTATTTTGAGTGAAAGAATCATCATTAGGATTAATGATTCTTTTCTTCTTCCATAGTAACAAAATGACTATTCTTTTCTAACTTAAATGCCTTTTTTTCATCCTTGGACATTTCCTAAAACTCCTAAAAATTTGAAAAGTTAGCCTGATGTGTGGATGTGAGGTAGAAGACAATGTGCATGAGATACATGCATATGGCTTTAAAATGCTCTTTTCTTGCTTTGGTGGTGTGGCGTGTGTGTTACACGCACCCACCTTTTTTCCCAATTCTCCTTCCTTTTGGATGTTGTTTTTGTGTTTTTCCACTTTAATTGTGGCAAGACATTTTGACATCCAAAAGAATAGGATAGACAAAAGAGATAGAAGGAAAAGAAGGGTACAAGCAAGGCATGTAAGGAATAAAAGAAAAAAAAGAAAAAAAAAAAGAAAAAGAGAAAGGCAATGTGTAAAGTAAGAAGGAAAAAGTTAAAAGGACAAAAAAGTTGAAATAAAAAGGAAAAAGGCATGAATTGTGAAGAGGGAATTTAGGGTACACCTCCTAAGACAACATAAAAGTAACATGAATTAAGAAAAAAAGGTTGACAATGCACAAGAAAGGAAATAGAAGGAGAAGAGAGAGAGAAAAGTGTGTCAACATAACCAAGACCAAGGAGGAGAGAAAAATAAAAAAAAAACAAAAGAAAAATAAAAAGGAGAAAGGAAGGTGTGACAGCTTACCTTTGGTTTCTGCAATTCCTAATTTTAGTTTGATTTGTAGAATTTTTACAAATAATTCTTGAAGAGAAGACAATGCGGTGACAACTTTCCTATTGATTTCTCTTACTTTAAGATGGATAAGTGTGAGACATATGCCTATAAGGAAAAAAAAGTGTTTGCGTAAGTTGCACTCTAATGATAGATTATTAAGATGATGGTTAGCAACCTATTTATGATACAAACACTTGGAGATATAATGTTTATTAAGGGGAAGCTAGATAGACCCATGGTTAATAAATTAGAAAAGTTTACTTATTGATAAATGAGAAAAGTTTACTTAGATAGTTAGTTTAACTAGGACTGCCAGTTCGACTGATGTTACTTCCTTAGTTATTATCTTAATCATTGTACAAGTAATGAGACTTAATTCATCTTTGATTACTCGATTATTGGAACATCCATAGAAAAGCAATTTAATTAAATGAAATATTTTCTTCTGTTACATGCCTATTGGCCTTAACTTTCGTATTCATTATTATTTTGATTGTACTTTGAAATATAAGAATAATTGTAATCAAAGGGAAGCTAGATAGATATCTACAAACACTAATATATGAGGTTTAAGTTTTCTTCTTTTTAAGCTTGGCTTCCTTTTATCTTTCCTTATCTATATTTTTCATAATAGGTCAAACAAGAAAAACACTCTAGTTAGTCGAAAATGATCTGTAGCCCAAACAATGGCAAGGGGAATGCATGCATATGCATAATATTTGCTTGTTGAGAAATTAGACAACATTTAGAAATGACATAATTTTATAGTAATAACAAGTTTTATAACCTTTGATTTCTTAGTATATTATATTTAACAGTTCAAATTCAATTATTGAATTTTAAGATAATGTTTAAAATAATTAATTGTTCATTAATATTGTCAAAGAATAATAAGGTGGTTATATATTTTTTGATAGAAAAGTAAGTTTGGCTTCATAAAATTATTATATGAAACCATAAGGTCATACCCTAATATTACAAAAATTATGAAAATTACAAAAAGATAGAAATTGAAAGCTTCCTAATCTCATCCAAAATGACATTTTCCAATAAGGAGATTATATTTCAAAACAAAAAAGCTCTTCCTCATATAATTTTCCTTACTTTAGCCAATAAGATTAAGATGTCAATTAGAGTAACTAAAAGAAAAGATTTGATTTCAAAACTTTTTAAGTTATCTTATTTAGCTTGCATTTATTGTATATAGGTTGAATACATTATAATACAATTTTCCTTACTTTAGCCAATAGGATTAAGATGTCAGTTATTTTCCTCTGAAATTGTATTATATTGTATTCAACCTATATACAATAAATGCAAGCTAAAAAAGATAACTTAAAAAGTTTTGAAATCAAATCTTTTCTTTTAGTTGCTCTAATTATCCAATGTAGTTCTTCATTTTATCCTCCAATATAATATTGAATTCCATTTTAAGTAAAAATAGTCTTCCAACTACTGTTGTCCATGTACATTTTTTTTTAAAACAAGGATGACTCCTATTTTCATTATGAGACTAACAAAAACCACAATATAAGTTAACTTAGAGGAGTTATTGTATAATTACTTATGCTATAGAAAGTCAATCTTGACAAACAAGTTATTTAATAAAATTATGTTTGTTAAAGTCATCAATTCAAATTAGACCATACTAATTTACTTCTTCATTAACTATTTGAAGTTCCTTATAAATTTCTTTACAACAATAGACTTATAAATAAGAATGAGCCTTAGTTTGAGGATAGCTCATTAATTTCATATTATGGAACCTTTTATATCAAACTATATTATTAGAGTTTTTTTTTAAATGTTGTCTCACAAAACCATTTATTCCATAAATAAAAGTGTAGAACATTATGTTAAGGAATTCTAAAATAAATTAAAAATCCAATCTTATGAGCTAATCAATGGGAATTTGAGGTAGCCAAATCTTATGCAGAAATAAGTGATAAGGGGAAGTATAGAGAACAAAGAAAATCAAGTTCACTCCCAGATCTTGCATGAGACGTGGAAAATGTGGATTTTTTGTTTTTTTTTTTAATGATTGTCAAAATGATAGAGTTTTTAAAATGTTGTATGCACTTTATATCATCAATACATTGATAGTGCGTATTAATGTATTTGTAGGTATTTGCTTTTGTATATCTTAAAATAGAAAGACTTCAAGAAGACAAAGTGCATATTAATTGATCGTCACTTCACAAGTAAGCAAATACAAGAAAGGATCCTTATGATAATAAAGGTCAATACAAATAATAGCTAGAAGATATTTTTACAAAGTCATTATGTTATAGACAACATTTATATTTATTAAGTAAGCTTAGTATTCTTGGAATTTACAAATCACTGCTAAGAATAAGTGTGTTAAATACATGACAATATGTGGAAATTATTCTCCTTTTATTCCTTACAAGGAGAGTAAATTTTCATTTAATTTAATTTTCTTTATTTATATATTTTCATATAAGCAGAAACATACAATGCAAACCCCAATCAAGTAAATATAATTTTTGTAGCCCTTGGTCATCTTAAAGTGACATTCTCTTGCCATTGGTCATGTTAAACTTGTTCCTTTTTTTATGCAAGTTGAGAGTGATGACCATTATCTGGAAAATTTATTATTATATATTAGAGTCTCGTAAATAATGAAACTTCAACCTTTCAAAAAATTTCACAAAAATGAAATTTTAATCTTGTACGGTTCTTAGTGAAAACTAACTATAATGATAAAGTCTCAATGCTTAATACAAATCAATTAAAGAAGATAGAAAATCACTTGAAAATTCCAAGACCATAACATTGAAAAGATGAGCATCTAGTATACATTAAAATTCCAAAAGCCTTCTTTATATGCACAATCGGAAAAGAAAAAAAATGGCAAAATAGTCAACCTAATCCCTTATCAAGGCCAAGATTAGGTAATTCTTCAAGATGACATGGGTCTTCCCATCACCCACATTGGTAAGCTTGCCAGTCCTATAAATCTTAATATTTCAAATATTTTAGTGGTACCTATTATGTCTAAAAACTTATTATCCGTTTCATAATTCACTTGGGATAATAATTGCATTTTTTTTATCATGATTTTTGTGTTGTCTAGCATCTACTTATAGGGCGGACTCTACTTTGTAGGCCACTTAATTGTAGGCTTTATCATTTTCAACCTAATAAATTGAAGCAATTGCCCATTGTGCTTTCCTCATCATGTGATATGTTTGAAAAATGACATTTAAGATTAAGGCATGTTGCTTGTCCTACTATACTAAAATTGCTTCAAATTAATAAAAAAAATTTGGCATTAAATTCCATCTTCATGTAATGCCTATTAGGTTAGTAAAAGTGCTAAACTTGTACATCCACCCATAAATCATAAATCTCAGGCACCATTGGAATTAATTCATTTTGATGTTTTGGGGGCTTGCCTTGCTACAATCTCATGATGGGAATCGTCATTATATCACATTTATTGATGATTATTCCAAGTTCACCTAGATTTATACATTCCAAAGAAGAACTCAATTTTTATCCATTTTTGACAAATTTCAAATTCTAATGGAAAATCAACTTGACACAAAAATTAAAAATATTCAATGTGATAAGGCCATTGAATTTCTCTCTCATAATGTTACCATTTTATTATCCTAATTAGGCATAGATTAAAGAATCTCTAGTTTGTATGCCTAGTATCAAAATGTTGCAATTGAAAGAAAACATTAACATAATCTTGAAATTAGGCTTTCATTACTAAATCAAGCACATGTTCTATTAGGACCTTTCTTTTGAAACTGTAGTTCATATTATAAATAGACTACCAAGCCTAACTATCAATAACAAGATCCTCAAGAACTACTTTATTCTCAAACCCCATCCATCTAACATTTGCAGTTTTTAGGTGCCTTGTCAATCCTTATCTTAGGCCTTGTATTAAACACAAATGAATCTCATGTTCTACTTCTTGTGTTTTCTTGGGATACCTACTAGGTTGTAAAGGCTATCAATATCTTTGTACCAAATCTCACGAAATCTTTATCATGGTAGATACCTATTTTGATAAAAAGATTTATCCTTTTCTCTCTACTATATTTACACCTTCAAACAATGGTGCATCTTATATTCCCTTACAATTAACTTTTCTTAGACCTTCCAAGACAATGGTTCCTACACTCCAAGAACCTTTATCGATGGCCTTCTTATCCACAAGGCCTCCTTCTCCCCTTTTAACTAGCACCTTGACTAGTGATAATACATATAACAGTATCACTGAACCTCCTTAATCCATGCCTCTAGCTTCTTAGCCAATTCCTAGTCTACCAATGACCACATGTCTTAAAAAGGGTGTTATTGCTAGGTGTATCTTAACTTGCAATCATACATACGCCTTGACTACTTTGACTCATCTTTACAAGGAACCTATGTGTTTCACTTAAGCTTCCTCCAAACCTCTTTCGAAGGATGCTATGAAGGAATAATACATTGCTTGCTTAAAAACCAAACATGAGGACTTGTTCCTCCTCCACCTAATGTTGTTCTTATTAGTTGTAAATAGGTCTACAAAGTCAAACATTACTTTGATGGTTCTCTTAAGCAATATAAGACTTGTCTTGTTACCAAAGGCTTCCACTAAATGGTCAGGCCTTGAATATAATGAAACATTCAGTCCTATTGCTAAACTTGTTACTATTAGCAAATTATTATCTCTTATATATTCCAATGGTTGGCTTATCAAATAGCTCAATGTTAAAAACACATATCTTCATGGTCATTAAAATGAAAAGGTGTATATGCATTAACCATAGGGCTTCATTGATCCCTAACAACCTAATTCTATATGTTGTCTCTATCACTTTCTTTATGGGTTAAAACAAGCCTTTTTTCCTGGAATCACTAACTTAGCCAATATTTTATCAAGCTTGACCTTACTATCTTTACAATTGACTCATTTTTCTTCATCTTCCATACTGCTCACTACAACATCTTTCTTTAAGTATATGTTGATGATATTATTTTCACTGGGAATCCTAATGCTCCATTTTCTCATATTCTTACACAATTCCAACATGAGTTTGATATTAAGGTTTGTGGTTGTTTTCATTACTCTCTTGGCATTGAAGCCTTGTACATTCCTACTGTGCTTTTTCTCCATCAACCTAAGATTGCTCTTGACATTCTCAACCAAGCCAAAATGGGTATATGTGTGGGTTTGCTACACCATATGCCACACATAAACCATTGTCCTTTATTAACAGTCAATCCTTTTTTAACCCCATTCAATACAAGAGTATTGTTACTACTCTCTAATATCGTACTCTTACTAGGCTTTAATATTGCCTATGTGGTCAATATTGCATGTCAATACATGCACACACTTACCACTGCACATTGGACTTTTGTCAAATGCATGTTTTACTTTCTTATAAATACTTCTTACTTTGGCATCTAGCTCACTAAAACTAGATCTAATGATCTTTATGCTTTTTCAAATGCTGGCTAGGCTAATGATCGAGATGATAGACATTCTATTGGTAGTTTTTGCATTTATCTTAGCTTTAATCCCATGTCATGGTGTTCTTGAAAACGGAAGCTCATTCCTCATTCCAGTATTGAAGGTGACTTCAAGAGTCTTGAAAATACTATAATGGAACTCATTTAGATTAAGGCTTTTCTTTAAGATCTACATCATTCTATATAATGCACTCCAACATTATGGTTTGACAACCTCTCTGCATTGTATCTCTCATTCAACCTAATCTTTCATGTTTGTACCAAACATATGAAGATTGACTTTTACTTCATTCGAGAATGCAATAAAAGCAAATAACTTTTTGTTCACTTCATATGATATATTGATTAGATGGCAAACCTTTTCACCAAAGGTCTCTCATCCTCTAGATTCAAACTTTTTTAGGATAAGCTTATTATTTGTCCCAGCCCCTTAACTTGTAAGGGTATATTAAATGAAAACAAAGTTTGCAATGTCATGTTTTCCATATAACATCATTAAACCATATGGAGCATAAATGCATTAGCCCTAGTCATCTCCCATAAGCCTTTCTCTTTCCCTAACTAACTTGGTCAATGTTGCACAAGTTGCAAGAACTTGGTAAAAAATCTAACCAAGTCATCTCTTTCGTTAAGGGAAATTCTTACAGATTTTCCTCAAATAATTATGGAAGCAAATAAAGAAAGAATCCACCTAGCACTTTCGTAGATTTTAAAAGGATTTCAAGAATTTCCTCAAATACCAAAATCTCTTCCAAAGCTTAACATTGGAAAAATTGGTTCATGATTAATTTAAATTTTGTGTAGACTCTTTAGGATTTCTTTCTCTCTTTCAATGTTGTATCAAATGTTTATAAAAGGTGAAAAGAATGTAGAACCAAAATAAAACAATTCAAGCCAATCTAAATTCTCCTAAAAGTTAGGGTTCTTGTGACAATTCAAGAAATTCATTGAATTTCTTAGATAATTTGACTCTTATCTTAGTGAATGGAGGAAATGGTCCATGCAAACCTCTAATGCTTTCCTCCCATGGACCAAAAAACTCCAAGCTTTGGATTTAGCTATAATGCATTTTTCAATACTTCCTCCATTACTTTTTTCTTTTTCTTTTTAATAAACCTACCAACATTCTATTTAGATCATTTGGACAAATACTTAGCAATATTTGGAAAAGCTCAAGAATTTAGCAATTCTTGGCCTCGTTAGATGGAATACCTCTAAATTGTAAAATTAGATAAGATTGTAAATTCATTTGTGATTGTTGGATTGAAGTAATTCAACCTAAACATATGGGTTTATAAATGCGTATATAACTATATGTATGTATATGGTTTTGGATTCACTTTTAACAAGGACAACTTTGTGATCGTTAATCCATTTAAAGTTAAGCATGATTATGTTGCTTTTGATCCACTTAAATGGTCTTTTGTTGATGCTTAAATTTTCTTTATTCAGGTATACTCACTCATCAAGTAGATAATAAACTACATTATGTGAACTAATTGCTTCCTTGTTTTGTTGCCTGCGCTAGAAGAGTTTTGTCCCATAGAAACTCCTCTTTCGTAGAAAATAAGGTTGCGAAAATGAGCTCTGTGCTGAATAGTCTTGGTAGATACTTTGTCAAGCCAATGGTTGTACCAGTTATAGCTGTATTTGTTGACAATCAAGTCAATTTGGTACATTCTTTCGCGGAAAAACCGAGGCTGTGTGTAGTAGCTGGGTCAGATTCAGGTGGGAACTTGGACTGCTCCAAGGAAACACAGAGGTCATAGCCACGTTACATGTGGATCAATTTTCTACGAGTTCTTCCAAACTGCACAATTTATAATCATCCATTAATCTTAATTTTCTTGCCATATGACCTAATTCTTTGCACTTGAGAAATTCAACGTTTCTCTTGGAGTTCAGAGAGACAAAACACTGCACACAATATGAGCATAAGTGAAAACAATGCCCCATAGACACTGCACACGAGATGAGTATAAGTGAAAAAAATGCCCCATAAGCAAAGACGACAAAACATTTCCAGTAGCAAACTGCTTAATTATTATTCCACACAATTCCACAACACATTAGTCCACACGATCCACAACAACTAAGTCTAATCTGATGAAAGCAAAGATACTGCTCCACGACACTAGTCAAAAGCATTGGCAAATTACTTCAAACTCAAAATTAACTTTTTCCACTTAGACTCATTAACCCCAAAAGTTCTCAAACATTTTGGCTAATAGATTTTCCGCCACCATTGTTATTTCCACCGACAGCTTCATGGTCACCTTTATCGTTTTCCATGTTGTCTTTGACTGGTTTACCTGTTCAATTTAAAATGTTTATTCGTAAAACAATTAGTAATCTACACTGATCCACATTTATCAAAATAAACACACCAATCTACAACTAGAGTGAAACCACGCCCAATTACATCTAACTCGAATAATAATAGTGGCTATTTAAACCTCTTTACCCTGAGGGACAGGAAAGTGCTCAACGGTGTTGGTGCCCCCCCTTACTACACCTGCAATGCCGGCACCCACAATCTGGGGACAGATATTGTACACTGCACCGGTGTTGCGGCCATCAGCTTTTTGATCAGCAGCGGCATTTTCATCAACAGCTTCTTGGCCATCCTTTGCATTTCCGCCAACTGCTTCCTGGCTACTTTCGGCTTTCTTTTTACCTGTTCAATTTAAAGGATTTGTAAAGAAACTTATATTCAAATAGGACATTGAATTTCAAATTAAGTCTTCAAATTACTACAATATTTAGAAGGAAGTTGATTTTGGCTTCAAGATAATTCCTTAAAAGGCGTAAAAATAAATATCTTAAAGTGTAGTTGAATAAATACACTAAGAATATTTAAAATTATTTCTCAGCTCCGTCTTTTGTTTTCTCGTAAAAAGAACTTCATCATGCGAAAAGAAATATCTCTAAAAAAATTAAAGTAGAATTATTTGTTAACAAAAATGCATAGTTGGACAAAAAAATATTAATAAAAAATTATATCTAATAGCCTTTTAGAAGGAGAGCTAAATTGAACATATTATTACTCCACACTGATCCATAACATATTCTTCTACCGACACATTAGTCTACACCTATTCACAATGTAAATCGATCCACGTTGGTAGAAACAATCCACAATAGTGAGACGCTACGCTGGATTACATAAATCGCCACAATAATAGTGGCCATTTAGACTTTCTCACCTGGAGTGTCAGGACAGCTCCTAACGGTGTTTTTACCCCCCTCAACTACACCTACCATACCGGCACCTAAAACAGTGCCAGAGATATTGTACTTGGAACGAGATCCTTGGCCATTAGCTTTGGCTTTCTGGCTGCAAGTGTCATTTCTGCCAGCATTTTCTCCGCTACCAGTGTCATTTCCGCCACAGAGCTTTTGACCCTGTCCTATTCCCGACCCTGTTCGATTTAAAATATTTATAAGAAAATGTACAGCAATAAATCCACCGTGGAAACAAATAACAAATTAAAGAGCGTTAGTAAATTGTCTTAAAACTACCATTATCTTTGAAACAAAGTTAATTTTCATACGTGGGTGATACATAAAAAAATCTTAAAAGATTCTTACAATGGTCATCTCCTGCACTGGGGGTTTGAATACCCGCGAGTTCGCCTGTTTTCACCGTGTCAAGGTCCTTTAGGGTGGTCACCTATTCCCCGGTTATGAAACCAGACGGAAGGGAATCAAGATCAGAGAAAGATCATTTACAATGGTTTATCAGATATAAAACAATGATAGTAAAACATATTATATCAAATCAAAATTTTATAGGATAGTTTAGGAAAGATAGAAAGCAACAATCAAATTACATCCAAGTATCAAAATACTCTAGGATACTTTTAGATAGAAGAGAGAGAATCAAGCTACGTCATTTGAATTGCACGATCATAGCAAAACCAAAATTAAATTCTTGCAGTCTTTTACTAACAATTTCGAATAACTTTCAAACGCAAAATAAAATATTATTATACTCTCAAGTAGCTTTATATAAGTAACATATAATCTAGTAACACGAAAGATCAAACAAGGAGGCAGACTAGGTCCATGGGCTGGCTAGTTTTGGTGGACGAAAGCAAGGAGTAGAAGGTTGGCCAATTGGTCGGACCACAACTTAAGGGCTGGGCAGGTGTCCTAAACAGCTTGGGAGTTGAACGATAGGATCAATGGATCAAACAAAAAACAACATAAACCCACAAACATAAACACAATAAACTTAAAAATTTTAGACCTATGCAATGTTCTACATTTTACGTAATATTTTCTGACTGATTTTCTTTTATCTTCTCTCTCACCAAATGGGCAATGTCTCTCATAATGTTTTTGTTATCAAAAATTATAAGGAACTCCTCACAAGCTTATGGAACTTTACAATCAAATCATCAAAAGGGCTTTCTTTAACAACCAGCTAGCCTTCAAGTGGGTTCTTTCACTGAAATAGGTTGCCCACTATATTTTTCTATACTTCACATATTTATATAAGAAAATCATAGTTTCTACAATTGTGTAGATGTTCTTACTAATTATAATATTACAATTCATCATTTGATGAAATTGTTCAAACAATCCTAACAAAAGGGACCAAACATATGGATTTGGTGGTGGAGGGGAAACCAAATCTAAGCATTGGATGGTTGAGGTAACCAAATATGGTATTAATGGTGAGTAAAAAACAATAAAGGTTGCTGGTGGAAGGGACAAATTTTAAGTGCTTAAGTGGCTAAATTAACTAAACTAATAAACTTTAAGGATGAAGGAGCTGACATTTGGGGGGTTTAAGGCCTCAAACATAACGATATCATAGTAGAGAAAACAAACTAAATAAAATAGTGCCAACATAGGATAGCATACCTTAGGTTTTGCCATTTCTAAAGGACAAAGAAAGGAATGGAGGAGCAATTGGATTGCTTGAAGAATTAAGGAGAAGGACAACCCGTAAGGGGTTTAAATAGATAGTGTGGGGTGTAATCAAAGTTAGCTTGGTAACTCTGGTTAACTTTATATTGTATTTGCTATTTTGTATGGAATCCCAATGTTAAAATTCTAGTATATAGTATAATCGAATATATCATGTGTTATTTGTTAAAAAATAATTAATATATGAACTTTAAACTAAAAAGTTTAGCTGGACTTAATTTAAATGAGAGTAATAAAAAATGACCAAGAAAGTTAGGTGGTACGTTGTGGCTATATGTATCTTAAATTGAGACAACTTAGTACCCAAGAACTAAAACATATGTAGTCTGAACCAAAGTTGTGCACAAAACCATTTGAATTCTTTTACGGTTCAACCCTCTTTCCAATCACTTTCCTAGTCTTTTGAATAGTTTCATTTGCTACCTTACCACCAACTCCTTTTCATCTTTCCCTGTTTTTACTGCCTTTGAGCTTTGAGCCTTGAGCCATGAGCGATTTGCTATCCTTAACACCAGTCAAATTTGGTGGTCCATAATTTCAGTGACTATCGGCAAAATTTCTTTGGTAGCCTTAATACTCTCAGATCCCAATGAGCATGTGCTCAATTGGTTAGTTGGAAAATAGGCAATTGGTTTGCAATCAAAGAATAAAAAAAAAAATGATCTGAGGACACGCTTACTTGCAGATGGATCCCAAGTAGCGAGTCAAAGCTCATCTCTTTGATGCAAAAGTATTGGTTCTAGACTTCAATACTCTCTTAAGTCCGTCTTTAAGATCCTTTTCTTTCCTTTGGTAACAGACGTGTCAGGTTCTTTAGTTGTTGGTCGCTAACTCTTGGACTGTCACTTGTGATCCCGGCACCGGGGAGACTCTTCAACTCTTCCCCATTGCGCCAGGAATCATATCATTTGACAGATTTTTCAAGAAGGAATCAGCGATTGCAGTTTGTCGTAGAGGCCCTGTAGGAAATTATAGCGCAGCAACACATCCATATGTTTTAGTTTTTATGAAATTGTACTTTTAAATTCTAGTGAATTACATGTTCGAGTCTACATATTATGTCGTATTTTTTATGCTTAAAAAAAAAGAATTAAAATAAAAAATTTAGCTGTTACATAAACAACATATTCACCTTAACCATATCCATGGTTAGGTTAACATGACTTGACTAGATTAATAAAAAATGACCAAGAAGGATAGGTGGGTTAGAGACTATCATATGCAAGAACCAATATTCACATTGTTTGAATGAGTTTTTGTTGTCCCAGTGGTGCACTAAAGCCATTTGAAGTGCTTTATTGGCGCTGGTTCGACGCGTCTTATTGCCTTTTTCGGCTCCGGTGCCCACGACTCTGACCAATTTGCAATCCTTAGGTAGTCTTCGAATACGGATAAACTTTGTGGTCAACTACTTTCAGCTACTCTGGGCAGAATAGCTTTTGTAGCCGCGTGACTCAAATTCGTTGGTAAACAAACCGGATTCTTTATTTACCTTCTTTCTTCGCCTTTAGTGTTTTTAAACAAATTTTCTTTTATTATATTTTTATACTTTGTAAAGAAGAGGATGGCTTATAGCCATCTTAGTGTTTACATCTTCTTTTATTGCAGTATTCGTGACTTCATCTTAAAAGAAAGAATGCATTTTTTAATATTTAACTCATATAATTAGAATGATAAATGTTAACCTTAAAATTTTTAAATCTTATTTATCAATATGAGACATTTGTCTTGTATATGATTAACCTAGTCACATACATGATTAGATTAACATGACATGACTTCAATAATAAAAAATGACCAAAAGGGGTAGGTGGTAGGTTAGAGATTATCATATGCAAGAACTAATATCTTTTGTTATCCCACTTGTGCACTAAAGCCATCTAAAGTTTTTTACTGGTCCTGGTTCGACGCATCTTATCACCTTTTTCGGCTCCAGTGCCCAAGATCCTGACCAATTTGCCATCCTTTGGTAGTTGTATTCGAATACGGACAAACTTTATGGCCCACGCTTTCAGCGACTCGTGGCAGAATGGCTTTTGTAGCCGCGTGACTCAAATTCGTTGGTAAACAAACCAGAATTTTTTTTACCTTCTTTCTTCTCCTTTAGTGATTTTAATCAATTTTTCTTTCAATATATTGTTTTTACTGTCCTCGAAAAGGATGGGTTATAGCCATCTTGGTGTTTACATCTTTTATTGTAGTATTCTTGACTTGACCTCTTGTTAAGAGACGATTCCATCCTAAAGGAAAGAATACCATTATTAATACTTAAGTCATATAATTAGAAGGATAAATATTTAACCCTCAAGTTAGTTTAAGAGTTGAAAGATATTCTTTTTATTTAGATTTTAGAATCTTATTTTTCAACGTAGAATTTTTATTATTGAGTTTAAGGTTATACAAGGTGAAGTACAATTCAATTTAGGTTTTGATGCCAAGTTAGAGGCTTAGGTGTGCCTCTTTCCAAATGGTCTCATTGGAAATAAGGTATTCTTCTTTTTGCTATAAGATTAAGTGTTTTGTACATACTATTTAAAAGTTTACGTTTTGAAGGTAATGTCTATAGTTTCAAAGTTGTGTTAGAACTTTAAATAAAAGGTATACATATGCATTAGAATTGAAATAAACATCTATCTCTATGTAAATTGAAATAAACAAGTACATTAGAATTTAGGAATATTCCTAATTTATAATAAATTTTTCAAATACTTTATAAAACAAGAGGGATGGGAAACTAGAAGAATTTGAGAAAAATTGAATTGGTATATCATTTTCACACACTAAATGTATGTACAAAGGGTCCTATTTCCATCATAAGAACCAAACAATAAAGGAAATGTACTAAAGAAATAAAGCCTCATTATTTTTATTATACAAGAATCAAAATTTTCAAATAAATTGATTTTGACAACTAACCATTACATCATACCAAAAAAATCTCATGCCTACCCATGGAAAATAATGAAAAGTTATAATTGTTTCTTCAACACTCACCCTCAAGCTTGAAGCTTATAAATGTTAAAGACGCCTAGCTTGCAAAAGAAAAACAAGTGCATTGCCTCTAACATAGAGGTTTGATGAAAATATTCACAAGCTACTATTCTATGGTCTCATTCATCTTATCTTGATTATGCCTTCTGAAATTTTCTCTATAGATATATGGTAGTCAACTTCAATATACTTTAAGAGCTATATTATTATCACAAAATATAATAGTTGGATCCATGGCATAAAGTTAGAGAGATATTCTTAAACTAAGTCCCATTCTTACCTTAGTATTTTATAAGCTTACATATTACTACAAAGAAATTTACAAGAACTTTCTACCAATTAATGAAGAAGTATATTGGTATAATTTAATTTGGATGGGTAGCATCAACAAACATAATTTTATTTGATGACTAATTTGTCAAGATCTACTTTATACAATAGAAGAAATTGTATAGTGATTTCTTTTAGTTAATTTAAATTGTGATTTTTGTTAGTCCCAAGTTTAAAATAGGAGTTATCTATTTTTTAAATATACATAGACAAAGATGATTTGGAAGACTATTCTCACTCATAATGGAATTTAACATCATATTAAAAGAAGAAATGAAGAATTGTAATAAATGATTGGAGCAATACAAAGAAAGGATTTGGCTATAAAATGTCTTAAAATATCCTTTTTAGCTTGCACTTACTATACAATGGTTGAATGTAATAGAAGACGATTTCAAAACAAAATTATTAACATGCCAATCCTATTAGCAAAAATAGGGAAAATTGTACACAAGATTGCTTTTTTATTTCATAATATAAAATCTTCCTAAGGAAATTTTATTTTAAGTGAGATTTGGAGACTTCTAACCTCCATCTTTTCATAGCCTTTATAACACTTATAATACTAAGTTATGCTTCAATACTTCTGTACACTAATTTTACTAATGCAAACTAACCCTTTAAACAAAAAAATAAAACTAGTTGGTCCTCTCACCCATATTCCTGCATGTTAAAGCAAACTTTATATCTAAACTATTTCACAAACTATTTTAGCCATTGCTTGGTATTTAGATTTAGTTGATGATAATGAGATAGTTGATTGTTTCTTTGTCATTGGGGAGTGTAGAAAATCTTCTAAGTTAATATAGTTTTCTAACTATGGATCTCCTTCATGCAGGGAAGGTGGCACAATTTATGTTACAATAAGTTTTCATCTCTATTTTGCATTCTCGAAACAAAAGTATTCCTAGCCCATGATATAACTTCAAGTACTTCGCAACTTTTAATGTTGCACTGATGTGAGAATGCTTTGGATCATACATAAAATGTCTAGGGACCTAAATAGTCTAGCATATACCTAGCTTAGTTATTGTGAGATAAGTGAACTTTCCTACAAATTTCATCATTTATTGATCTTTAGGCAAGGATTCTCATCCCAAGCACCATTCTTATACTAGTCTAAACTTTCCTCAATTTTATATTCTCTCAATTGAAATAATAGATGGTTTATATCTTGATAAGCTATCTTCTAATATGATCTTTATAAGATATCCCACATTGACTAAGGTGAATTTTTTTCCTTTTAATGTCCAATCTCAATACTTATGAATTATTAAGGTGATCCTAATCCTTAATGTGGAAAATATAGTTAATGTATTTCTTAAGATATTTAATGGTAGATTCATCATTCCTCACAATGAAAATATCATCAATATATAATAAGTAAATTAACAATGTACCTTGAGTCCATGTAAATAAAGAAATAAATCATTCTTAGATTGCTTGAAATGTATAGTTTTAAATGCCATAATAAATTTATCATATATTTGTCAAGATGATTGATTGAGTCTATAAAGGAATTTAAGGAGACAACATACCATCCAAGTGGATTTCTTTTTCTAAATCGCCAAGGAAGAAATCCTATCTACTAAGAAGGCTAATCTTAAAAAGTAGTAATCGAAAGAAAAGAGTTGATTGTGAGTTTCTTTGCCATAGGAAAAAAGGTCTGCTAATAGTTGAAGCCTTTCAATGTAAAACCTTTGGCTACCAAGTAAGCTTTGTAATGTTCAATGGAGCCATTTGCCTAGTACTTAATCAAGTATACTCATTTACAATCAATGTGCAATATAAATAGATGCAATGTCCTAGGTGTGATTCTTATCAAGAGCACAAAGCTCAGCCTCTTTGACCTATTCTTAGCATAGATCTAAAATAAACATGAATTATAAAGTAGGTTAGAAGACTTTAAAGAACCATATCAACTCTTAACAAGTCCTTAAAGTGGGCATAATCAAGCCCATGACTACTTGAAATTTGCTCCATGGAGTGCATTGGTAATCTTGTCAAACCTCTATAGTAATTCCTACTTAAGATCATATAGTGACTTAAGTAAGCAGCACACCTTTGGTGGATGACCAATGAGAATGTGTTTCCCAAAGGAAGTGACATATAAAACTCTTCATGAATATTGCCATGTAAAAATGCATTGTGAATGTCCCTTTGATGAATTAACCAACATAACATTAATGCCAAAGCTAGCATTCATTCGACATTGACCATTTTGGACACAAGAAGGTCTCCTTATATTCAATCCTATAAGTATAACTTTTAGTAACAAATGATACTTTATACTCTTCAACTTAATCATCTGCACAATACTTCATCTTGTAATCCCATTAACAACTAATTAGTTTACACCCATGTAGCAAATCAAATAATATCCACATATGGCTCTACCTTCAATATCCACATGGAGTTAACTTGTCATAGCATTAACCCACCTTAAATCATGAACATCTCATAATAGTAAAATGGCTCTCTAATTAAAGAAATTAAAGCAATGAAAGCTTAATAGAAAATGGACAAAGTAAGAAATAAGATACTAAGTAGCATAAGTTCTAAAGGAAGGACTTAGTAAGAAGACTAGATGGGTAGTAATAATATGATGGCAATAATATTCCTAAGTCCAAATAGGAGGCCTTAAGACTTGCATGGAATACTAGACAAGTGGTTTAGAGGTGTTAGGTAGATTCATAGTGGGTGAAACCATAAGAGGGAGATCTACAACAAGGTCACCTATAGTGGCAATATGGCCTAAGGAGAAGGAGATGTGATCTCATTTAAAGACTACGATGATGGGTTATGACCTAAAAATTAAGGTGGTGATGCTATACATTTGTAAACCAAAGGAGTAGAAACTGTAGGGATACCCTTGGTGAGGGAATTAAGGGTTCTACTAGAAGATCTAGGTGAAGAGGGGAAAAAAAGAATAAAGAACTAGTTGTCATCTCTTAATGTGATTGATAAGATAAGGGATGAGGACTAGAGTTGAAAGCAAGACTCATGAAACACAATATCTCATGCAACAAAAAAGGCATCTATGGTGAGATCCAAGTTGTGGTAGCCCATTTTAAATGAAGGATATTCCTTGAACTCATAAAGGGAAGCTCCGAGTGAGATCTTATGAACATATGGAAGCATGGTAACAAAACATAAAAAATCTAAGAAATGAAGATGAAAAATTGGGTGGTAGTTTCCTAAAGAGAAAATTAATGAGTGTCTTGCCATTAAGAACAAGATAGGTAAATGATTAATAATGTGGGTGATAGTAAGTACACACTCCTTCCATTAGTAGTCTAGAATATAATCTTGAGAACATAAAGCTTTCACCATGTTAAGGATATGTCAATATTTGCATTCCACTACCCCATTATGTTAGGGCATGTAAATGGATAAGTTTTATGCTAAAGGCCATGAAACTAAAGAAATGAGATAAACTATTGACACAAGAATTTAGTCCAATTATCAAATCTAAGCCTACAATTGTGACTACGAATTTAGGCTTCCACTATAGCAATGAAAGATCACACAAAATCTAAAGTCTGACTCATGTACCTTGTAAGGTATACATAACTCCTACTTGAAAAGCTATTGACAATGGTTAAAAAGATTTGTGAGCCATTGTGATTAGTGTGTCAATAGGAACCTTTTTTGCTAATGTGAATAAGCTAACAAATAATGGTTTGTATGTGATTTACTTGATCGAACTAGGACATGCATTTATTTTGCCAAAGAACAAACAAGACAAATTATCTCAAACAATAAATAACATGAAGAATGTTAAAAAATGATAAGGCTAAAGAATTTTCTTTATTACTCAAAATATTGTTATTAAACATACTACTTTTACACACATTGGCTCACTTAAAGGCATTACAATCAAAAATTTTAATGCAATCAAAGGTTTAAAAAATAGTTGAATAAAATCCACTATGGGAGCCATGAGAGACATTAAATGGTAAAGATGATGCTTAACTCTACCCAGCCCCAAAATTACCCCACTCACAAGGTTCTAAAGTGGGCAATAATGGGGGTAAAAAAAGGCTAGACATAAGTAATCAAAGCCAAACTTGCCAATCGACAATAAATTACATTTAAAAGCCAAAACATAAAGGACATTATAAATTGTGATTGACATTTAGAGACAAAGTATGAAAATATGGGTGATAACCACTACACTATCATTAGGCAATTTGACCTAAATAGATCAAATGTATATAACATAATATGCTTCACACACGTGAGGTCAAACATGATATTATCACTAGTTCTTAAATCAATCAAGCCAATCATACTAAAATAAATTATGAAAATAGAGATCATGCAACAAAATTAGGGAAAAAAATAAACTAACTCTAAAATTCTTAAGACAAAAATTGGAAATATCCATAAAAGGATATTCGATGAGCTTAAATGTTACAAAAAAAGTTGGAAATATTTCCCTACACAAGTCCTCCAATTAAATCCATTCCTTTTTAATATATAATCCACAAGTATATATAAAGAGACCTATTTGACAGTGAAAGATCATCAAATTCAAGAATACTTTTATGTTATTTGTGGTGTGTGCGCTTTACCATATATCTTTACAGTTTTTGACAGGTTGAAGAAATTGTCCCAATTTCTTCCACTTTTCAACCTACCATAGGCTTTATCTTAGTATCATACACCGGTTTGGTGAAACCCCCTTTCTTCAATCCAATCCTTTTTTTTTTCTTTTCTTTTGCTTTCGCTATATATATATATATTAGATGGATACCCATGTTGTTGCCACTACCCTACTCTTATGAACATCAACATTCCAATTGTCAACCTCTGTTTGGATGGCCTAAACTATCTAGTTTGGAAGGCAAGAATAACATCATATCTAAGAGCAAGTGGTCTCATTAGCATCCTTAATGACACTCATCCATGTCCTGATGAGTTTACATTAGTCATCAATGAAAGAGGTTCCATCATGTGAATCACCAATCCAACTTTTACGGATTGGAATGTCCAACATTAAACAACCTTAGGCTAGATTCTGAATACATCATTGAATGCCATTGTTACCAATTATCTCATTTCCAAAGATTTGCCTATGCATGGTAGGCACTAGTATCTAAATTTGCTGCCTATAGCTTGGCCAATGCTATGGTCAATGCTATGGCCTTTCATTTATGACTTAAAGCTATAACTAAGGGCCATCACTCAATTACTAAATATTTTCAAGAGTTTAATAGCCTTGTGGATCAATTTGCCTTTATCAGAGAGCCTATATCTAACAAGAAATTTCTAACTTACCTATTCCATGGTTTAAGTTCCAAACATTCAAGCCTCACTACTACTATTATTGTTCATTCTCAGAATGCAATAATGAACATAGAAGATCTTTGTGGTCTCCTTTTGACCCATGAGACTATCCTAGACCTTGTTGAACAAACTACCATTCATAACCCACTAGCAACTTTTGTTTCCAAAAATCTCACACAAAGATAATGCTCTCCAACCCGAAGTAATAGTAGTCAATTGGCTCTTTTAGCTGAGCCAACAATGATGTCTCTCCATCAATTGGCCAAAGTACCACCTTGAGTCAATTTTGGGGTTGATAGATCATGTGCTAAATTTGTCATAGGCCAAGATACAGAGCTACTAATTGCCATGAAAGGTACCATTAGCCTTAGTCCCCTTCAGTTGGGTCTCTTCCATTCTCACAAGCCTACATGACAAATTCTAACTGGTAATTAGACACTAGACCCATTCACCATGTTACTAATAATGTGGCCAATTTAGAGAAAGTTGTCCCCTATATGGCCCCCATTAAGTAATTATAGGGGATAGTGTGGATCTAGACATCACCCACTTAAGTAAACTTTGAAAATCAAGATCCCTTTGTGTACAAAATATTTTTGTTGTTTCTAAAATAACAAAAAATTTAATTTATGTTTCCAAACTTGCTAAATAAAATAATTGTGCTATTTTTTTTTACCTTATTTTTTTTAAAGACTTTGAATAGGCAATACTTTACTTCAAGGCAAGAGTGATCTCAAGCTTCATTGCCTCAATCAGCTGGCCTTTTGGTAGTCCTTAACCATTTTGATGGAGCAAACAAATAAATTGGCCTTTTGGCACTTATACCTACGACGTACTACCTATAATAGCATAATAAGGCTACTTAAGTCTACTAGAACAAAATTTACAAAACTTAAGCTTGCATCTTTTTATGCGTGTTACATCTCAAAGAGCTCATATTTGCATCATCCTAGTACTTAGATTGTATCACGGAACCCTCTAAATCTACTCCATTTTCATATTTGGGGCCCTATTCTTACAATTTCTTCCAATAAGAATAAATATTATATTTTCTTTATTGATGATTTTTCTAAATTTACATAGACTTATCCCTTTTCTTCCAAAGAATAATTTCTTTCCATTTTTAAAAAATTCCATGTATTTTTTGAAAATCAATCACAAACCAAAATTAAACAAATACAATGCGTCAAATTCACATCTTGTACCTTCTACAATTTACTTTAATAATTAGGGATCCATTAGTGCATATCAAGCCTATATATGCCTTACCAAAATGGATCTACCAAGAGGAAACACCAACACATTTGTGAAATAGGCCTATCTATGCTTCGTCAAGCCCAAGTCCCACTCAAATTTTGGGACTATGTATTTAAAGTTGCCACACATATTATAAACATACTACTAACACCAAATCTTCAATACCAAAACTTACGGGAAGTGCTGTCCCACATTTCCCCATTTGTATCTCATCGTGGAATATTTGGTTGCCTTGTATATTATTATCTACATCCCAACACAAGCTTGAACCTTGTTCAACTCCATGTGTTTTCTTGGGCTACCCAAGCAAATATAAAGACTACATATGCCTTTGCTTTAAAATAAACAAATCATTCATTGTTGCAACACAACATTTGATGAACATATTTATCCCTTTAAATATCTTGATCTAATATCACCCAACCACTATTTATTAGGTTTCTCATAGTCATTGTCGATTCCTTTGCAATCTTGACTTATTAAAAATTGCGTTCCACCACAGCAACTCATTGGAGCTTCACGCAACCTGATATTAGTATCACCATCCCATACCGAATTGCGTGCCTTGGATGGTGATAATATGATAGAGCAGCAACATGGCTCGTCTCTCTCACCTATTAACACTGTGGCACCCACCTCACGTGCCTAACGAAGTAAGCAGCAAAATACAATCATTCCCTCACTCACTACCACAAGTTTCAATACTGTGGCCCCCACACACCATGGTGAGAACATGACGACACAACAATGATTTCAAATAAATAAGCCTTTACTACTTAGCTAATATTTACAATGATCGAGTCTTTTCAAAATTAACAAATTCTAAGCCGACTTACAACAGTCTCAACAACTTATACGACATATAATTAGCTAACTATTAAATCTCCTAGTAAACTTATACGACATATAATTAGCTAACTATTAAATCTCCTAGTAACAAACTTTTGATCAATTTCCTACTTTCTTTAGCCTGCTACCACGTCCTATCTACCACACCTTGTATGATCCTTGAGACTCGTTCAAAGCTTTCATGTGACCTATGGCTTCTTAAAATATCTCCAAGTTTTTTGCATTGACTTTACCTTTTGACTGTTTGTAGGCTCCACAGTGCACGTGACATAACTTTTACACTCCGTGAAATATGATTCAATTTGTATGCTAACCTAATCCTTAAATTCAATGATATTCTAATCTAACCATTCGCTATCTTGGAACATTCAACTGCACCAGGGTAGACTTAGAACTCACACCGATTTCTCAACAATATAATGGTACAACCTGTAACACACAAATACAATTAGCAATATATGAACAATAACAGAGATAGAAAGAAACAAAAGCTTCTTCCCTATAGTCCTAGACATCGATTACACAAAAAAAATATGAAAGGATTGGAATAGAGAAAATGTGAAAAGATAACCACACAACAAGTATTGATATTTGAGAGCATAGGCAAAAATAGTACTCCCCACCTTAAGTTTTCCATCTTTATTTGAAAGCGTAGGCATTGCATATTGTTAATGTCACCATTTATTTCTCATGTTAACATGCTAGGATCTTCAGTATGGTAGAGACACATGATCCTCTACCGGAGTATTTCCCTTACTCCAACTTCCAATCCTAGCCATAAAGATTTTAACAAGTGAATTTGATTACGCCGTTTACTCTTAACCCGACCAATTTTTTAAAATGATTTCGATCTAGTTTTGCATACTCTTCGTAGAAGATATAAAGGATACTAGCTTTCTAGGGTTTCTATTCAAATCTAAGATGCTTGTTGTAAATTTTTTGTTGTGACTTGATAGAAGCTCCATCAAACAATAATGCAAATGGTGATTAATGATCTTCATAGCCATTATGACAACACCATCACTTTAGATTTCTTCCCATTGGAGAATTATCGATAGAGAAAGGTGAGAGACCAACTTGATGATTTGAGGTTAAGGCTCTTCTCCTCGTGATCGCTTAAGAAAGTTTTTCTTAAATGGAATGGCCATGTTTCACACATAAGTGAAACGGTGTTGCATGCTTCAAATTAAGACATCAGGCAAGTTGAGTCTTGCGAGCTGAGCTTGTAGGCTTAGCTTGTGGGCTTCTTCCAATGGCTTGATCCAATTAATAAATATCCTCACTTAAGCTTGAACCAGCTAAGTAAATAGCCTTGCTCGGGTATGCTTCAAGCTATGTAAAACCAAGTATTATGATTTTGATTCTAGCCTTCATAGTATGATTCTTGATTCACATGTACCTATAAGTACATAAATCCAAGTATCATTTTTCTTCAAATAATCAAATAATCAAATAATCAAATATTCCTTCAGCTTTTTTTCGTACAAAATATTTCTCAAGGCATTGTCTGAAGTTAATTTGTGAAGCAATGTAGGAACCTAACTACTTTATAATACATTTGTTGATATTATAATTTGCACACTTTTTACTTTCGTGATGTTCAATATTGCATATAATCATATGAAAAACATTTATACAAATATTATATGCAACCAACAGTTTATCACTACAAAATACACCTTTTTCCAACACAACATATATGTGAAATATGCAAAGATTTGTAATAGAATATTTAATAATAAAGATGTGCACATAGTAACAACACCACATTAGCATAAATCATACCAAAGTTAAGTTCTAGAAAACAAAATTCAGATTTCAACAACAAAAGAGAATAGGTATAGATTTTACATAGTATGTGTTGGAGTAACAACAACCAACAAAAAATTGGAAGATCAAACCAGAAAAGATACTCCCCTTTAGTAACAGCATATACCATTGTTGTAGAATGGATTTTGTAGCAGAACACCAAAATAAACTCCCCCTAAAACTAAGAAAGGTATTTGGTAAAATTTTACATGCAAGTGTACATATTGAACAAGTAATATAATAATGAGTAAAGATATTTTCCCACAAAGACTAGTAATTACTAAGTTAACTAATTACTAATAATGAATAGTTTCTGGAGTTTATCTAACAAATTGAAATGGTAAAACATTGATTAAACAACTAAATTTAACCTAAGCTTGATTAATGAAGCATGTTAAAGCATCTAATTTCACCTAACTACTAGGTATGAATGTTGATTATTCATGCTTGTAAGATAGATTCTATTCATGTGATGGTAGAATTTCCTAATTTATTCACTATCTTATGTCTAGGTATAACGAACCTACTTAACTTATTAACTCATTGTATTTCTACCCATAAATTAAATAAACTAAGTGCATTACGATATGTAAATATTCTAGTTTACATCTAAAGCCACACAAATCATATGGTATAGTTCTATCTATATTAATTTATGGTTGTATATTACATGAAGCAATTGTATGTCATTTCCTGTTGGTCTCTAACATGCAAATCAAATCATCTAAGTTGTAGTTACTCACTTGAACGCATTAAATATAGTAATATGCAACATCACACAAACAAAACACTTCACAAAACATCATAATCATACCATTCATACATCATGATCAAGTCCCATTATAGCTCTAACACAATAAACTAAAACATCATATTTACATGAATAGAAATAGTGCAAGAAATTAAATAAAACATTCTTCAAATTAAAACCATGAAATATGTCACCAAAATGTTTTCAATTTATAGAAAGTTTGGACAAATCTGCACATTCGGAAGTGGAGGGAGAGCTATTTGAAAAAGGGGGAAAAATGAGTCGAAATGCGCTTTAATGCACCACCATCATGCGCCGCCACTATTCTTCATGGAGACCACCAAAAATTGCTGAAAAGGACGTCTAGAGTGCCGATCTGCTGAGAAATCCTTTAAATTCACTCCAAAAATGTATAGACCTTATGGAAAATGCATATATGGTGTTCGCCATTCTTTGCTGGAAATGGGTCACATTGTCGCGTGACCCTCTTTTCACATAGGTTCCAGTCACCAAAGGACACGAATGCAGACAACTTTCTTGTCGGTGGTCGCATGATTGTCCCGCATCGGTGTTCATCATCTCCTCTTTTTCTCTCTCTCGCCAACCTAACAATGCCTCTAGCTCCTTTGTTTAGCTCTTTGTTTTGCACAATAGCTCACCCCCCACACTTGTTCTCTCTCCTCTATCCTCTTTTTTGGTAATTCCCCATCTGAGTTCTCCTCTTGTAAATTTGTTTGTTTTCTTTTTCTCTTTTCTATTTGCTTTTTCTTTCTATTTTTGCTTCATTTCTTCTTTTTTGGGGTTTGCTACATAAATGAACAAAACCTGTATAAACGTAGATGAATACAAATATAATTGCACAAATACTGTATTATATTTTACCTAAAATAGAGAAGATAACTCTATAAAATAAGTGTATAAAACTTTGAAATGAATTAAAATCAACAAATGATTTTTCATCCAATGAACTTGCGCAAAATAACTACCTAAGACAATATATTCAACATCAATAGTAGAAAAAGCAACATTTTGTTGCTTCTTGGAAAACCATGAAACTAATTATTTCTTAAGAATTGACATATCCCACTAGTACTCTTACAATCAATTTTATAACCAGTATAATCTGCATCACTATAGGCATGCAAATGAAAAGATTACTCTCTAAGATAACATATACCTACTTGAGGTGTGTGCTCAAGATATCTAAAGATTCTCTTGACAGCAACAAATGACTTTTTTTAGGATCAACTTGATAACACGTATAAAGGCACACGCTAAAGAGAATATTTAGTCTAAAAGCAATGAGGTATAATAGTCATTCTTTCATGCTTCTATAAGTCTTTTGATTGATAGAAATACCTTTCGGATTAGCATTTTTATGGGTAAAAATACCTATAGGAGTGTTTATTTCTTTAACTTGATTAAAATTGAAATTTTGAAGGATTTTGTATGTAAATTTACTTTGGAAAATAAAAATTGCCATGTGTTGTTTGCTTAATTTGCAATCCTAGAAAATAGTTAAGTTCTACCATCATGCTTAGGAAAAGGGGGGGTTGAATTGGTTATCACAACTTAAGTCTATCAATAGGGCTTTAAACACTTACAATGAAAGTAAGCAAAGCATAACAAGTGAATATGAGCAACTAAATAAAGCACACATAAAAAGCAAAGATAGACACAAATTTTCCACAGTGGTTCAGCCTTTTTTATGTACTTCCACTATTTTCTTCTTTAACAAAGCTAGTTGAAGTCCTTTTTACTCACTAAGTAGGAGAAAATGCTCACCTAACTTTCCAATTCCTCTTTAAGGAGTTATACAAGTAACCAATTATAGGAGAAGCTTGACTTAACCCTTTTACAATCAGTAAATCCCTAAATAATGTGAAATGTGTCAAGGATATTGCTTATCAAAGAGCTTGTTCAAGATATAGAACAAGCATTTAAGCTTTAATCACAAAACCTTTAAATACCATTAAGTTAAGGTTTTGGATTTACAAGAATATTTGTGTGCATATAATGAATAGAGTTTAATTAGCACATAAACAAGTGTATACAAGTATAGATGATCACAAAGAAATGATCTTGGAAAAGTATCACTGAATATCACCAAAGATCAAAGAGTATCATGAAAGTTGAAAGAGATAGTAGTGTATGAGCAACTTTAAATCTTTCTCATGATTTTCACAAGTATTTCATCAAAAGACATCTAATTAATCATCAAGAAGAGCTTTGATATCATATTTGAATAGCAGGAGCTCATTAGGGTTTCTCATCAAACCTAACACTTTTATAGCTATTTTTCGGTTAGAAAGTGAAGAGATTTCTATCAATCCATAATTGAGACTTTAATTAATGCTTATAAAGGACTGTTCTAACACTTCAATCCTTTTACAAATCTTCCTATTAGAGGATCAGAATCTTAGAGAGAGAGATAGAGTCATGCGAAGCTATTTGAAAATTTAGGGTTAAGGCTTTAGTCAAATTGGTCGAGAGCTTTTTAAGGTCATTCAAGTCACTTAATTGAAATAGCATCATTAAACTCTTAAATAGTGCCAACCTCGAATCAACAAGTCTTAAACCACATAAGCTTAGCCTTTTACAATAACATAAGTTAAGCTTCTTAAAACACCACGGGTTGAGCCTTTTAAAAAAGCATAGGCTAAGCTTCTTAGATAAGCTTTTAAATAAGCCTTAGTTGGCCTACTTCAAATAGGCTTAGGATTAGCTCTTAATCAAGCCTCAATTGGCTTGCTTCAAGCGAGCTCTAATCAATGCTTAAGTGAACTTCCAAGTGGCCTACAAATATAAAATCTAGTATCACTTATTCTTTAAAAGAATTGTTATGCAACTAATATTCCATCCATCTTTATTGCATAAAAATATTCATTTTAAGCATATATGAGGTTGCAATATATAGGAATGTAGGAACTCAGCTACTTTGTAATATCATTAATTCATATTATAATTTGCACACCTTGTTGTTCAATTTTGCACATAAAAATATGAAAAACATTTATATATTATATGCAACCAAAATTTGTCACAACAAAACATATCTTTTTCCAACACTAGGGAGTATCAACAACACTTTTTTCAAGTTATTTTCCACCAAATATGTACTTAAGTGATCATACCAAGCTCTTGGAGCTTGTTTCAAACCATATAAGGCATTAATAAGTTTAAAAACATGATTTGGAAATAAAGGATCTTCAAAACCAAGAGGTTGTTCAATATATACTTCCTCATTTATAAAATCATTCTTCTTTTTCTCTCAACTGCCGATTCTCTAATGGGAAGATTTGTAAGGTGATAGAAGCGTTAGAACGGTTGTTTGCTATATTAATCATTGCTTTTACAGTTGTATGATGTCGCCTCCATCAAATCTCAACGGGAAACTTTCAACGAGAAGAACAAGTTTGAACCGAAACCTTAAAATGTTTAAGTTTCTTAAATATGCTATAAAAATGAGGTTCTAGTGGATGTTTGAGAGCTTTTGCATGAAATACTATCAAGTTCTTGGAAAGAGAGTGAAGCTTTGTGAAAGATTTGCACTCATACTACTATTCTCTTCAATCCTTGGTGAAAGCAAGAATCTTCAGTGATATTCCTTCACATTTATATTCTTGTGAATACCTACTACTAGATTGATTTGTTTATGTCCTAGATTAACTCAAAATATTATTTGCACATAAATATCATTGTAAATCTGTAACCTTAACTTTGTGAAAATTAAAGGTTTCATGATTAGAGCTTGAATTAAGTTTGTATATCTTCAATTAGCTTTTTGAGAAGTATTATTCCTCACCTACATTACACATTTAAGGATTTACTTGATGTATTAAGGTTGGTTCAGCCTAAACTTTGTAACCATGAAGAATTCACTCCTTGTTGAAGAGTTGTGAAGTGTAGGAGAGGATTTCTCCTAAGTTGAAGTAAAATGGACTTCAACTTGTTAAGTTAAAGGAGAAGAGGGTAAAAGTAGGTGAAAGGGTTGAACCATCATGTAAATCTTTGTGTCTTCCTATCTTGGTTTATTTATTTGTTTATATGCTTTAATATACCTATCTTGAATGCTAAACTTACATGAGATGTAGAAGAGTTGAAAAATATAGGTAAAAACATGATAACCAATTCAATTCTCCCCCTCTTGGTTAGCCCTAAAACCTTGCAATTAGCATATAGAGCCAGGTTTTTTGATTCAAAGGCTTAACATCCCAGAGTAGATCCATTTAGATGGCTGTAGAGAAAGAAGTTAGGTATCATAGGGTATAATATGCCACCTTTGTTTGATGGGATAAATTATAGACATTGGAAGTAATCTATGCAAGTCTTTATTATTGGTCAAGGCCCTAAAGCTTGGTAGATAATTAGAAAAGGTACGACTTTACTTGAAACTGATGAATGGAGTAAAACTGAGGCTAAAATCATGGGATTAAATGCTAAGGCTATGAATATGATTTATAGTGGATTGAAAGCTTATGAATTCAACAAAGTATCATCTTGCCTCATTGGCAAAGAGATATGGGACAAATTAGAAATTATATATGAAGGTACTAAGAAAGTTAAATCATCTAAAGTTACCATGCTTACTCATGATTATGAATTGTTTACTATGCCTGATTCTAAAACTGTTAGTGATATGTTTGGTAAATTTATTAAAATAGTTTCTAAACTTAAGTTGTTAGGAAAGAGTTATACAAATGAGGAAATGGTTAGGAAGATGTTAGTATCCTTACCCGAGAGCTAAGATCCTAAGAAAATCGCCATAAAGGAAGCTTATGATCTTAATAGTTTGACCTTAGATGATTTGTTAGGCTCACTAAAGACTCATGAGATGCAATTAATTATAAGGGTCAAAGAGAAAGAAAATAGAAGGTCACTTGCCTTAAAAGTAGAAGTAGAAAATAATGAAAAGTTAGAGTCCGAAAGTGATGAAATTACTCTTATAGCTAGAAAATTCAGATAATTCCTTAAAAAAGGTCTAGGAAGAAATAGTGGACAACCTAGGAAGAATGAAACACATGATTCTAGGGATAACTTGTGCTATGAGTGTAGAAAACCCAAACATATCAAGGCTGATTGCCCTCTGCTCAAGAAGAAGAAAATAAAGGGAAGAAGAAGGCAATGACTGCTACTTAGGATGATGAAAGCTTTTCATCAGATGAGGAAGAACATGAAGAAGTTGCTCATCTTTGCTTAACCATGAATGCAACCATAGAAGAAAAACTTGAGGTAAGTGATTCTAAACCTAAAACAAGTCTTAATGGTGATATTGAGACTTCTTTCTCTTATTTGGTTGAATATGCAACTAAGATAAAAGAAAAATACAAGAGTTTGAAAGCTAAATAAAAATTTGTAAAGGCTAAATTTGTACTTGATAAATATGTTATAACATCTTCTATGCCTTGTATACATGAAAACTTTAATGTATTTAAGAGTATTTTTATGAAATTTGATACATGTTTTATGATTGATACTTGCTCTGATTTAGAAAACAAGCATGATAATATCTTAGAAATTGTTTGTGAGAACTAGGACATAATTACTCTTAACTTGAGAATAGTTAAGCTAGAAAGAGAGAAACATGAAATTTAAATGAAATTGGATGATACTACTTTGTTGTTACACAAGTTTGCAAAAAGTAGTAGCATGTTAAATAATATGTTGCAATCACAAAAAGGTGTGTATGATAAAGCTGGGATAGGATATAATTCTTTGAAGAACACAAACAAATTTACAAAATTCTTTGATAAAAAGGACTATACATTTCCACTGCTTCATAAATGTTCTTGTTGTAGTTATATTAGTTATTTGTTTAAAACATGTCTAATTAGACTTAGAAAAGCATATAAGATTAAGAAGCTATGGATACCTAAGAAGATTGGTAGTTTACAAGCAACTAACACTCATGGACCTAAAGAAAAAAGGGTACCAAGATCTCCATCACCAAAATTTTTGTTTCTACAAGATATGAACTTCAACATAAAAAAGAAAAATTGCAAAGAGCTGTGGATTTTGGATAACGGCTATTCCTGACATATGAATTGGATGATGGAGCTTTTCTCAACACTTGAGTTAAGATCCAGAGGCACAGTATCTTTTGTACATAACTCTAAAGGTAGAATTAAGGGTATAGGCACTATAGGTAACCTGAAAACCCTTTTTATATCCAATGTGTTGTATGTTGATGAATTGAAATTCAATTTGTTAAGCATAAGTTAATTATGTGATAATGACTTCAAAATCATATTTGGAAAAGAATTTTGCCTTGTTGAAAATGTTGAGAATAATGTGAACATACATGTTTGAGTATGAATCATAATGTAGATGCTTGGCTGTGGTATAGGAAACTTGGTCATGCTAGTTTAGGATTGATAGAGAAACTATCTAGGAATTGCTTAGTTAGAGGATTGCCCAAGCTTAACTTTGATAAGAAAAAGTTATGTGATGCTTGTGTGAAAGCTAAACACACCCAAAGTAGCTTTGAACCAAAGCTAATGGTGTCTACCTTAAGGCCATTAGAACTAATCCACATGGATTTGTTTAGTCCTTTGAGAACGGCTACCATGAATGGCAAATATTATGCCTTAGTCATAGTAGATGAGGCATTTGAGAAATTTGTTGATTTCTCTAAAATGATTCAAAATGAAAAGGATCTTAGTATAACTAAGATTAGGACAGATCACGGTGGTGAATTTGAAAAATATCTTTTTGAGAAATTTTGTTCCAAGAATGGCATTTCTTATAATTTTTTAGCACCTAAGACACTACAACAAAATGGTGTAGTAGAAAGAAAAAATAGGACACTTCAAGAGGTGGCTAGGACTATGATATATGAATATAACCTTCCTAAACATTTTTAGGGAGAAGCTGTAAGCACAGCTTGTTATGTTTCAAATAAAGTATTTTTAAGACCAATTTTGAAAAAGACTCCATTTGAGTTACTCTTTGATAGAAAACCAAATATATCTTACTTTCATGTATTTGAAAGTAAATGCTTTGTATTGAACCATGGTAAAGAGTCACTTGGAAAGCTAGACTTTAAGAGTGATGAGGCCATATTTCTTGGTTACTCTTCAACTAGCAAAGCATATAGAGTTTTCAACAAAAGAACTCTAGTTGTTGAAGAATCTATACATGTGCAATTTGAAGATGATTCTAATCCGAGTTCGAATAAACAAGGACTAAATGAAAAGAGTACACTTATAGTTGAAGGGGAGTTAAACTGAAGAGATTTCTCTTTTCCTAGAGTAAGGAATAAGGTAGTTCAGTAACATATCCTAGAAAACCCTACAAATAGAGTTAGCACAAGGTCTATATATCACAACACATGTGAACATTAAGCATTCTTGTCTCAAGTAGAGCCAAACAAAGTAGATAAGGCTCTTGAAGATGAAAGTTAGTTTCTTGCTATACAAGATGAACTAAATCAGTTTGCAAGAATCAAAGTTTGGGAGTTAGTTCATAGACTACACAATCACCCAGTAATTGATACAAAATAGGTGCATAGAAATACGCTAGATAAAAATGGAATTATAACTAGAAATAAGGCTAGATTAGTTGCACAAGGATACAATCAAGAAAAAGGAATTAACGATGATGAAACTTTTGCCCCGGTAGCTAGATTAAAGGCAATCCGAATGTTGCTTGCTTTTGCTTACTGTATGAATTTTATACTCTTTCAAAGGATGTAAATAGTGCATTTTTAAATGGTATTATAAAAGAAGAAGTATATGTAGAACAACCACTTGGATTTGAAGATCCAACTTGTCCAAACCATGTATTTAAGCTTTCCAAAGCTTTATATGGACTTAAATAAACCCCACGGGCTTGGTATAACAAATTAAGTACTTTCTTAATTAAAACTAGATTTAGAAAAGGTAAAGTAGCCAATAGTTTGCTCATTAAATCATATGGAAAAGATATCTTGATTTTTCAACTATATGTTGATGATATTTTGTTTGGTTCCACAAATTCTGCTATGTATAAACAATTTGCTGAGTCTATGCAACATGAATTTGTGATGAGTTTGATGGGTGAATTAACTTACTTTCTAGGGTTTCAAATTAATCAAACTAATAAAGGAATCTTTATAAGTCAAACCACATATGTAAATGAGCTGCTTAAGAAATATAATATGCATGATTCTAAACCAATAAACACTTTCATGAGCATATCTACATCTTTGTCACATGATGATATTGGAATTAGTGTTGATTCTAAAATGTATAGAGTTATGATTGGTTTTTTATTATACTTGACTGCCTCTCAGCCAGACATTATGTTTAGTGTTTGTTTGTGTGCAACATTTCAATCTAATCCTAAAGAACAACATTTAAAAGCTGTCAAAAGAATCTTTAGATACTTAAAGGATACAATTACTCTAGGAATATGGTATTCTAGAGACATTATGTTTCATCTACATGCATTTAGTGTTTTTGATTATGTTAGTTATAAAGTAGATAGAAAAAGTACAAGTGGTACATGTCATTTTCTAGGACACATGCTATCTTTTTGGCATTCTGAGAAATAGAATAGCATTGCTCTTTCTTCCACTAAGGCATAATACATAGCTGTGGCTAGCTGTTGTGCTTAAATTTTATGGATGAAATAACAATTAAAGGACTATGGTATGTTCCATTTTTTACTTACAGTGTAGAATGTGGGATAATTCTTGGCTTAATCTTTAACACCTGAAATGCTTGTGTATGAGATAATTTTGCTATACTGTTATAGACATGCCTGCTGCCTACCACTTGTTGCTCACTGAATCATTATATAATAGTTACATCTTACTATCTTACTCACTCCGTTGGTGACATGTGTTGTTTTGTTGCATTAACTATATAAATTTTGTCATCATAAAAAAATGAGAGATTGTTGAAAATTGTGTGTTGATGTGTTTTGTTGAGAAAATTTTTATTTGTGTATGATAGTAACATCTTTATGTTCATACATTGAATACCAAAGGAAGTAAAAGGTGTACAAATTATAATATCAATTAATAATATTATAAAATAGTCAATTTCCTACATTCCATTATTAAACATCACATATAATGCTTAGACAAATATTTTTATATGAATTATTGAGCTAAAATATATTTGCTTGTATTAAAGAAAAATGATACTTGTTGATTGTGTGCTTAAAGGTATCTATGAACCAAAAATCATATTGTGAAGTCTAAAATCATATTACTTGATTTTACAAGCTTGATGCAAATCTAAGTGAAGCCACTCATTAGTTGGTCCAAACTTAAGCAAAGCCATTCATTAGCTGGTCTAAGCCCAAGTAACTATGTGTTGGATCAAGCTGTGAAGCAGGCCAAGACCAAGCTAAACTTGCAAGCTAGGCTTGCACTTTGCGTGCAAAAAAGTTGCTTGATTTAAGCCTAAGCTAAACCAAAGTGATGCATTTCACTTAAGTAAGTGAAACACAGTTGTTTCACCTACATGTTAAGAGACAAATTCTTAAATTGAAATTAGAAGAGCCCTAAGCCCTAAAATCGCACGAAGTTAGTTCTCCTCTTTCTCTTAACTACCGATTTTCCAACGGGAAGATTAGTGAGGTGATAGAAGTGTTAGAACGGTTATTTGCTACATTAATCATTGCTTCTATAGTTGTATGATGTCGCTTTTGTTCCAAAGTTTAAGATTCAAGAACCCCAAACTCTCTTTATTCTTTAGTAAATAAACTATATGCTAAGCTATTTTATGAAAATGTTGTGTATATGTACTTCTTACCTATAAAAAGTTCATAATCTTTTTCTCAATCTCATAAAATTGTTTACTTTAGTGTAAGAAAATGTGTATCTAAAATGTACATTAAGGTTAATTTTGCCAACTAAAGCCTTCTTGCATAGCTAGGATTCTTCATTTCCCAACCTTTTATTTCTCTAAGTATTTTATTTGTCAAACCCTTGCAATTAACGTAAGTTAGTCCTTTTGTGATCAATGCAATTTCAAGATATCTATAGGAAAGGTACCTGTAGAGAATGGTGAGTGATCTAAAAAAAGAAATTGTTCTTGCTCTTAGAACCTTAAAAAATGATTTGACATTTGTTTAAGTTATGATGAAGGTTGTGAATTCAATAAAATCTTCCAAGACTTATACAAGATGGAGCATTAAAGCTCTATCACCATGAGAGAAAAGGAACAAATTGTTTGCAAAACATAAATGAGTGATTTTTTTAGGTTTGCATTACTAGTGAAACTTAAAAGTTGATATGGAAGTCTTCATAATAATAATTTTGTTATGTGTCTCTATTACTAGTGGAAATAGATATGGTGATAATGGATCCCCTTGTTTGAATCCATTAGTACCTTAAAAGTAACCTATAGGCTTTCCATTAAAATTTATTAAGAATCTTGCTATAGTAATATACTCACTTATGGCTACACACTTAACTTTATTACTCTTGTGATAATTGTGAAAGAGTTTCTAGCAAAGCTAATATTTTTAGAAATCTAGCATCTCTTTATAAAAGTAGCTTGACTGTGGCTAGCCATTGTCAAGAGAATAACATTTAACTTTTCAACTAACATCTTGGAAATGATTTTGTAAAGAATATTGTAGCACACCATTGATCTATAGTCTTTATTGCAACTTGGATTAAGAACCTTAGGGACTAAATATAGCTATGTAGAATTCATGGCCTCAACAACTCCTTAGAGGAGAATAACTCTAGTACAAAATCCTTGTTGTCTCTTCCAATGATAGACCAAGCTTTCTTATAGAACAAACTATTATAACCATCTTGTCCAATAGTATAAAAATCATGAACTTCACAAAGAGCTTTAATAACATTTGAATGTTTAAAACTTAGTATATTAAGAAGCACACTTATGTCTTTATGAAATAGAGGAGTAAATGTCTTATAATGGGTGGAGGAACTTCTAGTACTGTGAAGGATAGATTGATAATGGGAAATAATAAAAATCTTTAAGTCTTCGTCTTTTATGATAATTGAGTCATCCTTCAATACTAGCTTACTAATCTTGTTTTAAGCTTTCCTCCACATCAATGCCAAGTAAATATTGGAGTTATTATCCTTTTTTTTTTGCCATAGGTTCATGGTTTTCTGTTTGAGTAAAATTTCTTCATATTTTCCCCTTACAAGTAATAACTTTAGTTTTGCTTTTTCCCTTAGAATGTGTATTAGGACAATGAGCATTAAGTCCTAAAATGTGCTGCACTTGTTGTAAATTCTCTCTAGCATTTTTCATCTCTTGATATAGATCACCAAATTGGGCTGCATGAAGTTTCTTAGGAGGAGATTTTAAAGCCTTTAGTTTTTGCACTACTTGGAACTTTTTTAAGCCTATTACTTTATATTGCATATTGAATTAATTGTATCCATGAAGTCTAAATAATCAATTAGAAAGTAAAGAACCTAAATGAAGAACATTTCTTGCTTGTAGTATTTTCAAAATTAACTAGATATGGAGAATGGTCTAATACACTAAGCAAAAAAGTCAACGGCAAATTTATCAAATTTAAGAATCCATTTCTCATTGGTAAATGCCCTATCAATTTTAATAGCTTTAAGGCCAGTACTCCAACCTTTTTGTTTATGTAAAAAATGGACCCTAAAAAGGATATTCAATCAATTTCATATTCTAAATTATTTCATGTAAGTCTTCCATTTCTTTCATCCATCCAACATTAAGGTCAATACACTCACTTATATTATGTATTTCATTGATACCCCCCATAATTAACCAAGGAAAGATTAGAAAAGCTAGTAAGGTTAGCCTATAATACTCTACCTTCAATCTCTAAGTTATTTGCATAGATAGCAAACAATAAATTTAAGTACATACCTTTCTTTTTAATTAGGCAATGAATAACTTGAGATAAAACTGTTCTATGGTGAGTTGAAGATTAGAAGTTTTCCAAAAGATCCTTATTGTACTAAGACTACTAAACTTATAGTTATGGATAAATTTTAATCCACAAAGCTACTCATTATGATTACATTAGTATTTTTTTCTTTAACTCCATATTCAAGCAAAATAATAATTTTGGGAGCATGGGTAAAAAAAAATAAAAATTACCTTCCTTAACCTAAGGCTTTTATTTAAGCTTTTAATATTTAATTATAGTACTTTGATCTATTAGGAAGTGTATTCTTTTTCCCATTATCTTGATTTCTATAACAAGATTAACCGATGTGTTCTCCTTTAATAATGCAAACTTATTTTTAGATATGACATTTTGCTCTTTACCTTTTTCTTACTAAAAGGTCAATCCTTTTTGGCATTTGAGAAAGATTTAGAATTTACTATTACATCCTTAGTTTGAGTACAGAAAACTCCAATTACTTGTTCTATTTCTCAAGCACTCATTAATCTATTATCGATTTAGAATGGACAAGCATTCTTAACATTTTTATTTATCATAAACTAATTACTACCTAGAATTAGGTGTTTTCTACAATATTTTTCACTACATATGTCCCTAATTTTATAAGCAAGCTTCTCCAACTCTTCACTATGATTTTCTATATTTGGCAAAAGAGTTCTACATTAGAAAGGAGAGTATTTATAACAGGTCTTATAAGCTTAGACAACTCCTTTCTTGATGAAGCTTTCTAATAAAAGGTGAACTTAAACTTTTCACATAATATTGAGTTAGTTATTTTTTTGTGTAATTCAACTCAATTCCAAAAATAAGTCAATCATTTACTAACAAAAACTAAGCTTAGACTATGAGAAAATATTAGACAATAGTCTTATAATAGGAAAAAAAACACTTATAATGTACTTTATAAACTTATCATTTTCTTTTTTTTTTTAATGAAACTTGTGAAAGTGAGGATGACTTGAACATTTCCCATTGCTCTCATCCTATCCATAGGCCGGTGGGGTTCAAATATAGATTTGTGAAGTATGAGTAGCATGTTTTCACTTTCTCGTTTACCAAATAGTAAGGTTTGCTAGGCAAGAGCTATGTGGAGGAAGAAAGGACCAAGGCCTTGTCAAGGGCCTTAAATTCTAATGTAAAAGACTAGATTATTAGGTTAAGTTAGCAAGCTCTTTATAAACTTAAGACCTCATACTTGTCTTTCCAATGTGGGGATAATGTCTCTTATATCCTTTCTTTTAGAGTGTACTGTTCTAAAACGTGAGATTTTCTCTCACCCAAATCTGTATCAACTTTAATTTGATCATGTACTTATGATATGACTGTCATCCCTAACAATTGGATGCCCCTTACCTACCCACCTTTGAGTGCTTGGCATTGGCATTGGCATTAGAAATAGGTTATGGGTTAACTTTGATACCACTTTGTTATAATTATAGAATTCCAAATGAAAGACTAGACCTATTAGATGGAGTTACCAAGTCCGTTATAAACCCAAAGCCTCTTGCTTATTTTACCACTATGAGGCAATACCCTCTGTATCCTCTCTCTTGAATGTTCCAACCTAAAATATGACAACCTACTTTATTGACTTTTCTTCCCAACATCAAATGGTTAGATGGTTTTCCACGTGAATATTATGTGCCACGTTAAGCCCTCCAGCATCTTCGACAATATTCTTGGGAATAACACTAAGCATACTTTTCTCTCTTTCTCTCTTCCCACACAATACATAAAGCAAAGAAGATAAGCCGAACAATAGAATGTCCTTAACGGTGCATATCATTTTTACCCAATTATCTGTGGTTTTTTTGACATCTAACATGTGCCAAAGCGATCAATAATTCTGTTTACAAGATAGTGGACAACTACAAACTCATCATTTTTCACAAAACAAAAAAGAAAATTGGAAATCAAGGTAGGAGTAAAAAAATGTGTAGGACATTGGTATTAAGGATTCGACTTTTTCTTTTTGCGCATATCAATCCAACTCACCAATCTATTAGACCAAACATGATGAAATTGTTGGTTTGTGGGCCTTACTTTGTATGTATATTGTAATGGGCTGAGACCAAAATGTTGGTCTTGGCCCGTCACGTTTTTTCTTTCCTTATTATCTTGTAAAAATACATGATTCTTTTTTGAGACGTTTAATCGGAATAAACTTGTACTCAAGCTTTTCCACAGAAATTCTCAACTTCACCATGGATTGCTGCATTTCGTATACTATATGAAGACTCAGAACCGTGGATCTACACATTTTATTTTGACAAAGACTTTGAAATTCAATAATTAGCACAGTACACACATCATTTTTACTTAGAAACTAAATATTTCTTGCTTCAGTATTTATATGCTTTTGTTTCTTGTAAACAATAAAATGGTAAGAAAGTTAAGATACTTGTTCCTAAACGATTAGTAAATTCAAAATAGAAACAACAATAATAATTGATGCATATTACTTCCATATTAAATCTTAAAGCTATTTTAAACTTAAGAAGAATTCAATTTAGAACCGAGGCAATTGAAGACTGCTAAGTGAAATCATTAGTCCATAAAAACTCACAACATATTATTCCATAAAACATTAGTCCACGCTGATCCACAATACACGTTGATCAAATTAAACACATTGGTTCACAAGTCTCGACAATAGCAGTGCCAACTTAGACTCATGGATTCTTTTTCCCATCGGTACTTGCAACAGTACCTGTGACAGTGGTCACACCGCCATTTATTACACCTGCCACGCTTGGACCTTGAACTCGAGGATTGATAGTGTAGATACCAGTCGCTTGTTGGCTGCCTGGGCAAGTAGCTGTTGGGGCCTGCATATTAGCATGCGAAGAGTTAACGAACGGGTCCACCCGTTTGCGGAAATCATTCACGATAATTTATAACATGTTACACATTATATCAAATAAAACCTTGTGGCATAGTTTAATAAGAAAGATAAGAAATCAAATTAAAAAAATAAATTAAAACATGCTCTAATACTTTGAAATAGAAGCACAAGGAAGCAAATAACATCAATCAAATTTCACGGTCACAAAAAAATGGAAAAAGAATGCTGGACACCTATATAAACGAAGACAGAATAGACAAAAATCAATCAAAGTAAACATAATTACACAGGTTCACTCTAAAATGTTAAGGTAGTCTGAAACAAAGTCCTAGGTAGGGCACAGAATCTAGTAGCACGATCATGCGAAATTATATCAGGTTATTCAAGTAAAGACGCATGCAGAGAGTAAGAAAGAGAATTTAGCAACACTAACGTAAAGACTTGACGACAGAGCTTACTAGATCTAAAAGCCTGAAGGTGCGAAAGATTGAATTTAATGGCTCGATAGCATAGTGGACTGAGTCTAAGGGCTGAAATGCTGTGTCAACTAAATCTAACGGCGAGAAGATAGAGGAGACCAGATTGAAAGGTCGGAAGAAAGAGAAGGACCGGATCCAAGGGCTGAAAGGAAGGGGTGATGACATCCAGGGTCTCGGGTCTTTTGTTGTTGAGGAAATTTTCTTTGTTGGCGTCTACTCATCAAGTAGATAATAAGAAAACTAAGTGAAGGATTTTTTTTTTCCTGGTCTTATTTGCCTCCTTTGGAAGACTTTTGTCCCAGACAAACTCCGCCATTATTTAGAATTAAGCTGAGAAAATGCAGATCTAAATGCTGAGCATGAACTCCAGGTAGCCAGTTGGTAACGACGGAACATACGAGTGTGACATTTGGAGCTAAGTTGGTCGACCTATAATGTCAATCATGTCAAGAAGGGACCCCAACAGCAGCTGCATCACCTGTGAGTGAACTTTACACCAATACTCTTATGATACTTGCAACATGACCTGATTCCCAGCATTTTACAAGTTCAGCGTTTCTTTATTGAGTTTAAAGACAGAAAGACGCACCAGATGAGAAGAAGTGAAAACAGTGCTCCAAAAGTAAAAACGACCAAACATTTTTAATAATATAGTACTTGATTATTCATTCACACAATTCGACAACACATTGGGCCACACTGATCAAAAACATATTTGTGTAACCCTATCCACACAGATTAAAGCAAACAAACTGATCCACAACAATAGTGAGAAGCCATGCCCAATTAAATAGGAGTAGACAGGAATAGATATCTTGCCATCATATTCCTGACTTGCTCCAGCATCTTTCCCAACACCTCTAGAATGTTTGAGCACATCTTCTTGTTTACGTGTGCTATTTCTGCCAGAGCAGATGCGACCTAGTTCACCTGTTCAATGAAAAATGTTTAGGATTAAGTGTTTATTTCTAAGGAGATCAATAAATTCAAAATACAGATAATAATAATATAAAAAAATTGAAGACTACTTCTTCAAAATTAAATTATAGAACTACTCTAAGCTTTTGTTATTTTCGCATGGGTTTGAGGAAACTAGCTAAGTCGTTGATCTCTTTTAATGGCAAGAACTTCAGCTTCAGGACAACAATTATTTTTAAGAACATCCAACTAAAAATGTCTGTTGACAAGAATTAATAGTTGAACAAAGGAAAGAAAGACAAATTTGTGCACATATCCAGGTCCATGAGGGCTAAGGGAACCGAATTAGTAAAATATGAGGTTGGAGGAGCCCAAATCTGATGTGCTTGAGGATTCTATCACAAAGTTATCATATTACAGAAAAAAAAAATGTATATAAACAAGCAAAACAGATGATAACATACTATATATTAGTTGCTGAATTGAACTTGGTAAACCAATCAACCAACCCAGAAAACCCACGGGAAAACACAACATCAGGCCGGAAAAAGTTTATGAGAAACTTGCAAACTGTTATTCTTGGTTCGACACTTACAAATGTTGAATGCTGGTTGACATATAGAGGAAAGGGAGACCACTGGATTCCTTGAAGACATATGAGACAGGACAATGCCTAATGTGGTTTAAATAGATAGGACCGGTGTAACCACAGTTTTGGTAACTCTGGTTAACTTCCCATTGCATTTGTCATCTTATATGCAAATCTATTGCTGGGCTCTAGGGTAATTTTTCGATAGAATCACTACATTGTATGTTGTTTGCTACACATCCAAAAATAATTAATATATCAATTAGAAGATAAAAAAATTAATTATCATGTTAGCATACACGTGATTTTTTTTATATATTTTAACCATAAGCATGAATTGACGGTTAGGTGAAATTTATGTGAATCTGGTTGATAAAAAATGACCTAGAGGATTACGTGGTACGTTAGAGACGGAATTCGTTTTATATTTTTTTAAGTGATATAACTTATCCTGCGCAAGGAATGTCTTGCAAGAAATAACTTATATATAATTTGAACAAATCTTTTTTTACTCGACATCCATAAACAAATATTATACGATTTTTTTTACTACCCAGTCTCAACCCTTTGTTGCAATCCGTTCGACCAACTCTCTTTGTCCTTGTCGATTCCACTGCCTTTTGCCCTTGACTATTTTGCCGTCCTTTTTTTAATAACCAAATATGGACAAGAAGAAGCGGCACCCCCGGAGAAGAGAAAGAAAATAAAAAGGGAGGGGTGGTGTTCCCACAACTTCTAGTAATTCTCTATGGAATGTCTTTCATAGCCTAATTGATCAAATTCCAATGACTTGCCCAACCGGTTCTTGGTAAACAAACCGGACAAACAATTCTGTAGCCAATTCAGGAGCCAGTTCCGTAGGCAAACTATTATTTACTGGAAGTGAAGAGATGATCTCAGGATATGCTTGCTTGCAGTATGGATTCCCAAGTAGTGAGTTGAAGCTCTTCTCTTTGAAGATTTTCTTTTATTTAACAATAAATACGTGGTAATTTGTTAGTCGGTTACGATCTTTGGGAGCGTTACCTGTTTTAAAAGCCTAAGTCTCTTTGTCATCCAAAAATGTCATTAGAAAAAACTGTTCAACGCTTATAAGGCATTTTATGGGTGTCAATATCTCTAGTGTGGAGCTAAATGTCCAATAATCCCTTCCAATTTGAGTTTGGTCTCATTTACCTGGGAAGGATTAATCCAATTATGAAATTGGGTTGGCACATATGAAAGAAAGCCTATATTGAAAGACCAAGGCCCTAAGAAAGAAGGATATGTAGACTTAGAAGGTACTTTACAGGTGCCAAATTTCTCTAGTACTTGATGTCGAATAGCTTTGATGCGGTTAAGTTCAATTTTGAGTTTGTTGTTGAGACCTGCAGGAAAGCTTTTGTGGGAGGGTAAAATACTCGCCAGATAAGTTTTAGGTAAGAAAGTAGAGTTAACTTTTATAGCAGTTGCTCTTAAAGCTACCGTTAATAAAGAATGGTTAAATTTTTTCGAGAACTTCGCATCAGCTGTGACTCCTCATGCACAGCCCCCCAGCTAAGGACGCTTGGCTGCGACCTACAATTTTGGCTTCGATACTGTACTGATAAGCTAGAGAATAGTCTAATAAGCTACAATTTTTTTTTTTCTCGTTGGTCTAATATGCTAGAGAATAGTTTGAGTTATTTGTTTATTTGTATTTTCAAGAGACTAAAAGACTGTTCGTCACCTTTTATTGTCGTAAAGAGAAACATCTTTTGAATACTTCGTTTAGAAGATTACTTGTTGAAATGGATTACATTTAAGGAACTTGCATTGACTTGACGAAGGATCCAGTTTCTCTTCTTTTTGCTTTTTGCCTTTGACTGTCTTTCTTCTCTAATTATTAGCTCATAACCTCACTGTACTTTTAACTAGTCTTGCCCGTAAACAAAAGAATAAAGAAAACAAAAGCTTATTGGACTTCTTAGGAGATTAAAAGGCAGGCAAAGAGTGAATTGTGTTGTCAACTAGGGAGCAAAAGTCGAGCTTAAATCTTGTTATTCTTGTTGGATGTCTTTTATTAAGAAAAGGAGGTCTATAGAAAACAATAGATGTAATCCGCAGTAGTGTTTATGAAACATATTAACTTTTGGTCCTAAATAAATTATATGTATAATAGTAATGTTTCTAAATGTCATTAAGATAAACAAAAAATTAAGATGTTTAATTATGTGGATTATGTTGACGACATAGTTGCTTGATTGCAATTGATTGATTCTGTCCTGATATTTTTGTGATTACTTTCATGATTTGGGTGATTTGTATATGAAAATATTACTTTCATTATTTTTTAATTATTTGCTTTATAGTGTAACCCTTGTATTTTAAATTGGATTTCATTATGTACTTTTACAATCCAGTAAAGCTATTACAATTTTTTCAAACACTCTCCTAAATGCTTTAGCGTTGCTTCATTTTGGTTTTTTGTTAGATTGGATGTTAGTATAAGATTAAAATGTTTCTTATCCATTAAAACATATCTGTGAAATAGAACCTCAGTGTTAAGAATGATTCAATTTCTTTTCTTAAATGGATTATGTTCTCTGCATATATACAAAAAAAAAAAACCATGTTCTAGATATAAGTAATATAGATCCTAGATTTTTATCCTTGGCATCCTTATATGCGGCGTAGAATAGAGTATCTAAACACGTGAACTTGGTCCTTAGACTTTTATCGTGTGTTTTCGATATAATACAGCGTTTTAAAATAAATTTCCTTGCCATCTAAGGCACAAAGTACGAGAACTGAGATTAGCATAGGTCAGGTGTAAATAAAGTGGCTTGAGTTGGAAGTTGCATATGGAGGAGCCAGAGATTTTCGGTAGGATCCAATTGCTTTGGATAAATGTGAAACCCATGGAAAAAGAAAGCACGGGCTTTAAGGTCTTATAGAGTTGTGAACCAAGTTAGAATTAGATAATTATGTACATAAATATTGGTGAAATATATTATTCAAGAGATTCTCTCATAGACCAATGTTTTGTATTTAAAACTTCAGCAAAGAACATCCCTATTGAATATGACAACTCCTAAGGTCTTTAATACAGAACCGTGCAATGTTTATAATGTAAAAAGCCTGACAAGTTAAGTGAGATAATAAATAGCGGCAACAACAACATTGAGACTTCCGATACAATTAAACAAAGTACAATCCCATTGATGATAATACTCACCCCAACTGTGCTTTATTTAATTATAAAACAGGTCTGAAAGTTGTTTTTGCCGCTATTCAGTATCCAGCAACCATGTTGAGCTTCAAATCGGAAAAGTTTACAGTTCCATACACTAGTGTGTGGACAGCTGGACGTTTAACATGCGGAAAGACGCACTAACATCGGGGAATGTATGATTCCCCACACTTCAAAAAGCTGCGACCTTTAAAAACGAGAAACATGTCCCGTTTCACAGTCTACTAGACCCGTCGGAGCACTTCCGTACCAAGGTTTGCCCTCACATCCGTTAGCGACACCACCTGCTTCACCTCTTTCATTCCAACAACCTCCAGCCAATTCTCGCCCTAGTATTTATGCCATGCAAGCTTTCCGCTGCCAGCATAATATAAGCATTGAAGGAATAGACCACTTCTTCGAAATCGTCCTCCCCTGTTAACACAAATAGAGTACAGCAGATATCGTATTACAATCTTCCCGCGTAGTTTGACGAAGATAACCACACCAAGGATCAAGTCACAAATTGTAAGAGTCTTAAGTTTTTTTTTTTTAATTAGACGGTTATAGCAGTTTAAGTAATTTAATTAATAGGACAATGAAGATGCACCCAATCCTCAGTCAACAATGAAAATCAAGCAAGTGCAGATTAACTAAGAACAGTATTGAAAACTAACAAACCCAAAGTGATGAACTTGGACTTTTTGAAGGGAAAGTCAATTGACTAGAAATTAGCTAGCAAAGGAAGAGGAGCGATCACCCGACCAATGTTACATTGTCATCCAACAGGCCGCAAAGGAAGAAGATGGACGATCTTCAATACTCATATGCAAGAAACGGAAAAACTGGGAAAGACAACAAATATGGGGGAATGATTCTATATTCTATAATGTGTTTGTTTAATGGTGAAGCCTAAATTCACTATCGAGATGCTTGTTTCAACTTGTATAAGAATTTGTGTAGTTAACACACTAAACACTCCCTTTGGGTGTGAAATTCAAGTGGATGCTTCATATACACCTCTTTAAGAATGATCACCACAAAGAAATGCATTCTAAACATTCATCTAGAAGAGAGGTCAAGTCATGGACAATGATAATGGTAATGATCAAATGAATAATGACATGTTTGGTTATAGGAGAAAGGACATCTTAGTAGTCAATGCTTTTTCTTTGATTAAAGCCCTTAGCCATTAAGTGTGCCTTATACCTTTCAAGAGTACCATTAGTATAATACTTTATCTTGTAAATCTATTTGCACTGAATTAAATGACAATCAAGAGGTAAAGGAACCACATCCCAAATATGATTAGCTTGAAAAATGTCAAGTTCATTGTCCATGATAGTAACCTAATTGGAATCAAAGATAGCTTCTTGGAAGGTGGTAAGTTCTTGAATGGTAGAAATGGACGCAATAAAATGTTGATAATTAGGATGACACTAGTGAAGAAAAATATAATCAAAGATGAGATAGAATGAGGCATAGGATGTGGATGTTAAGGTAAGGCATAGGTAACTAGAGCACCCTATAGGAGTTATGGAAGCGTAACTAGATCATCATAATGATATGTCTAGAAAGGGTTTGAATGTGCCTAGAATGGTGTCTGTCATGGCCAGGATAAGGGTTTCTAAAAGAGCATCAAATGGAAGACTAGATATAAGTGGTGGTGTGGATGTATCTAATGAATTACTAAATTTAGGTAGGTGTACTAGAGTGATGAAGTATAAGTATCATCAAACCATATTGTTAGGGATGTTAAAGCTAGCAGAGCATCAAAAGATAGTGCAAAGGACAAAAAAGAAAAATATTTTCCTTACAAATCACATCACAACTAATAAAATTTTTTTAGAAATTGAGTTATAGAATTTGCAACCTTCTATAAGGAAGGACAACCAATGAAAATGAAAAGAGTTTCATATATAGTCAATTTGTCACATGCACCCAATGTAGTGTCATAATAACAACAACCAAATATCCTAAGATGATCAATGAAGGATGTTTTTCAAAAGGGCTTATCCTATTGTGGGATGATGATTGCAAATGATTGATGAAGCATTTGGTTTTGAGGATAAGCCCAAAAACAATGAGGAATGAGGACTTTTATGTTATTTTACCAATCCTTGAAGACTTTTCCTTTCTCTGCGGGAAAAAAGGATTTGAGATTACTTTAAAATGCCGTTTGATGGTCCTAGAAGACTTTTGTTTTAGAGTAAATAATTTTCATAAAAAGGACTTTTTCTTGGAAGCTCTTCCTCAAAAAACGCTTGGTACAAGAGAACCTAGATTCCTTTTAACTTCATTAGGATGCTTTATTCTATCGAATATAAGATACATTATTGCATCTCCTTAAAAAGACCACCATATTCTTAAGTAATTTCACCTCCTATATATCACTAACATATGATCTTACATTCCTAACATGTGAACACTTTCTTCCATGGCCTTTTTTTTAACCTATGTTAATGAAAGCATTTCATCACAATATAGATCACCAAATAAGTGCTCACTTTTTCAAATTCCCCAACTACCCACGCTCTTTTTTTCAAATTATCAAATTGCCATTCAAATCCCTAACTGCCACCCCTAATTTTTCAACCATTGTATTTCACTACATTGATGGTAGAATCCACCATAACTCTTTTTGCTATTTTGATTCATGATCCTTATTAGCTTTCAATGGCTGTTTTATAGTTAAAAGCATTGTCTCCCATCAACTTGTTAGCAAGTCATATTAGCATCTTTTGGAAAATCAAGTGAGGATTGTCTTCCTTGCCTAAAGCAAACTCATTTTCCTTACTAGTAAGCTCCTTTAACCCTCTAACAACATTAACGAGGTGAAATGATAGGAATAGGCTCATGTTGCTATGAAGACCTGGCTTGTTAATTTCATTAAGCCTTCTTTCAATAACCTAGAAGTTCATTGCTTATGTCAACAAATCAAACCACCTATTAGGGCTACCAATAACATATGTGCCACCATGCCTTCATCATCTTCCATTGCCTTTTATCCCATCTTTAATTAAATCTCTCTCAACCAATGCCATCCACATTACCAACATTTAATTATCTTTATTTTGCCTATTTCCAAACCTTATTTCTTTCATGAAGCCATCAAAGATCTTAACTAGGTTATTACTATGGATGGTGTGATCACTGCCTTTAAGGCCAATCACACCTAAGATGTAATTTACCATAATTACTATATATGAATTTTCATGGTTTATGCCTATAAGAATGATAATGTCTATGTGATGATAGAACTTTCTAATTTATTTACTATCTTGTAGATAAGTATAATAAACCTACTCTATTTAATAATTTACTATATCTCTATATGAATTGAAATAAATAAAGTGCATTAAGATTTAGAAACATTCTTAATTTATAATAAATCTTTTGACCAACTTATTATACCAAAAACCATACAAACATGTCTATCCATATTTAATTCATGGTTATATATTATGAGAAACAACTGCATAGTATCTCCTTTCAGTCTTAAATATGCAAATTAGATCTTTTAAGTGATAGCTAATCACCAAAAATCATTAAACATAATAATATAAAACTCACATAAATATAATATCTTGCAAAACATAATAACCATGAAATTCATATAATCATAATTAGGTTACATCATAACTCTAATAAAAGGAAATTAAAACATAATATAATAACAAACCAAAAAAATGGTAGAAATTAACCAAAACATCTTAAATTAAAAATAGGAAAGTTGTCATCAGATTGTTTTTACTTCAAGAATTCTTTGCAAAACTTCTAAAATTTAAACAAAAGTCAAGAATTGTATAAAGTAGAAGTAAGCTGTCACATCTCTCTATTTTTTTTTTCTTTGGTTTTCTCTTTCTCTCTTGGTTTTGGTGGCACACCTTTTCTCTCTCTCCCTTTTCTATTTTCTTCTATTGTGCAACACCCCTCACAATTCATGTTTTTTCCCCTTTTATTGTCTTGTGTGGCATGCCTTACTTTTCTCTCCACACAATGCATGCTTTTCCTTTTCCTTTTCCTTTTTCTTTTGACTTTCTTATCCCTTTATTTTGTTCTTTTGTGCCACTTTCATTTGTCTTCTTGTGTCTCTCTATTTTGGTAGCCTCTTTTTTTTTTCTTTTCTTTTCATGCTCTTTTAAGACTTCCTATGTAAACAATAAAAATTTAAAATGTGTCTCACAATAATACACTATTTGTTCCCTAAAATAATCAAAGTAACTCTATAAACATATAGTTATCAGTCCCTTATTGTGCTTTACTCGAAAACTTCTTAGAGTTACATAAAGGATAGGTACATATTATAGTTTTTTAGTGCTACTTGTTATGAAATCTTTGAGATTAGGGATTTCATAAATTCTTTAGATTAAGGGAACCCTTTAGCCATTTGCTAAACAAGGTAGGTTAGATAGGGAGGAACTAATCACTTAAAACCTTCTCTGTAGTGCTTAAATTGCGTTATGCTTTACTTATGGTTTACAAATTATTTCTTTGCCATAGTGTGGTCTCAGAAGCGTGATCTTTTTCTCTATTTAATACTTGTAGGTTGATTACATATTACAAGGTGACAACCTTATGTGGCTCATTAGTGTTATTATTAGCATAGTCTAGTAATTGAATAGCTACATTAGCCTAGATATACAGGAAATCAAAAATAAAAGAAGGTATATTTCTTGTAGTATATAAATCTGTATTGTGTTCTATTTCAAGGACTTTGGGTACCTATTATATTTTGCATGCTATCCCAACTCTAGCTTTGACGTGCTTATTCTCTATAATACTTTTGGTCTTGCAATATATATATATATTTGAATCGCTATTAGCTAGAAATTTACATATAATCTTATTGAACAGCTCACTATAGAAAGACAATAACTAGATTAATAAGATACCTAATTTATCCCTTGTCCTCTTTGGTTGCTCTTGGGACCATTCAATTAAGTAAATGGCACCAAGAACATTTAAAATAATCCCCAAATTCATTGATTTTTTTCCCACCAAAAGCTATTCATCTTCAAGAAAAAATGGTGTTTTTAGATCATGCAACTAAAAATGTCTAGTGACAAAAACGGAATAGTTGAACAAAGCACAAAACACTATTGAGAAAAATTCATATCTCACAACAATTGATAGTGTGCAAAGTGAACTTATTAGTCTATACTAATTCAAAACATATTAGTGTAGACTACACAGAAAACATCAGTCCACGCTGATCCGCAATACATTAGTCTATGGTGATGCACATTGATCAAATAAAACACACTGATCCACAACACTTGTAAAAGACCGTGCCCAGACGCAAATGTCGACAACAGTAGTGCCCATTTACACTTACATGGGTTTATTCTAAAAGTTTAATTCCACCACCACTTTGAAGGTGGTTGTTACCTCCATTTATTACACCTGCCATGCATGGACCTTGAACTTAAGGGCTGATAGTGAAGGTTGAACCCCAAGGGGCTTCATGGCCACCTCCGTTAGAAGCTACTCGGTCCTGCATATTAACATAGGAAGAGTTAACTATCTCCACTCGACTACTGAATCATTTACAATAATTTCTTAGATATGCTACACATTATACCAAATAAAACCTTGTGGCATAGTTTAATAAGGACAGAAAAATTCAAATTACAAAAAAATCAAAATATTCTCTAACACTTTCAAATAAAAGAAGAAAGAATCGAATTCAATCAATCAAATTTCGGAGACACAAAAAAGTTCTTAAATACTTTCACTTAAACAAAAAGAGAATAAAAAAAATCAATTGAAGTGGACAATTACACACAATCACAATAAACTCTCAAAGTATTCTCAAATAATGTCATAAATAGAAAAAAGAATCTAGTAACATGATTATAGCCAAGTATATTAGTTGGAAGCATGTGTTGCCTAAAACGTTTTAGTCTTAACTTCAACATTTGGATTTGTGAGTTTTGGTGCATGTATAAAATAAATAAAAATATTTATAAGACTTAGAACCAAGAAGTTGACACCTTGATGCATGAGCTAAGTATATGTGTAAGAAAAAAAAAAGAAATATTGACAAGAAAACGGGCCATTGACCTTGAGGTCTGAGGTTCTCACACTAGGCATGTGTTAGAAAAAAATATATTTAGCTAACAAGCACCTAACTTAATTGGTAATAAGTACTACTTGGGATCTTTTAGTTTCAAGTTTGATACCAAGTTCATATGTGAATGTGTATTAAAAAAAAATTATATATGGGCAAGAAGATCATGTTACTGGAAAGTATGGTAAGATATTTAGCATAGGAGGACTTACCTTCAAATAATAATTGGAAGAAGAAAATCGTAAGTGAAACATACTACCTGGTTGCCTTTTCAAAAGCTTTTTTTTTTTAAGTTTTTTTCTTCTTCTTCTTTTATGATCGGTTTGTATTAATGAAAGGAAAATTCAAGAGAGGGTTGAGCGGCCTCAGTGAAAACCTCTGTGAGGTAAAAAATATGAAAGAAATCAAGGGATGGGCCAAATCTATGGCCTGACGCAACATTTTCGTGACACAAGTCAAGAAAGAGTCTACTCGAAATTTATTAGTACTTATTTTATTTTAATTTTTTATGAACTTGTACTTCTTGCATAGAAGTTAAGATCAGGAGGTTTTAGACAATTTCGATAACGCTGGAGACGAAGATGAAACCCCCAAGCAAAATGATAACTCTATTTTTTATAGAGTTATTTTAACTATTTTTAGGCAATAAATAATACAATGCTTATGAGAAAATATTTGAATTTCTCTTTATTTACTTGAATTTGTCTTGTTTTTGTAGCATAAGGAGGCATGAAAAAAAAGAATAAGCATGGAGAACCTGATGTTTATTATATGGCAAAATATGGTCAAAATATCAAGATGAGCTTGGACTTTAGATTTTTCATTGTTATTAGGTTTTTTAAATAACCTAATTATATTAGGAGTTCAAAGTCTAATTATTATAAGAGTTCAAGACCCAATTGTCTTTGGTCTCTAAAACCCACTTCTACTAGAATAAGAAATAGGTCTAAACCTAAACCCTATTTAAGAGAAGAGAAGAGGCAAAAGAGGAGGAGGAGGAAATTGAGCACAACTTAAGGTTTTCTTAAAGAGAAGGCAAAAAGGGTGATAGATTTCTTGTTTTTGGATTCAAGATGCCTTCTTTAATTCCTATTATTTTTTTTTCCTATTATTTCTTTATGTTTTAGTTTACATTTGTTAGAGTTATGATGTAAACCTAATTATAATGGTATGAATGTTATGATTAGTATATTTTGCAAGATATTTTATTTATGTGAAGTTACATATTATTTTGTTTAATGCTTTTAAGTGATTAGTTACCACTTAAATGTTATAATTTGCATGTTTGAGACCGACAGGAGATAATATACAATTGCTTCCTGTAATGTATAACCATAAATTAAATATGGATAGACATATACCATATTGTTTATGTGGCTTTCGGTGTAAATTGGGAATGTTCATAGATCCTAATGCATTTGATTTGTTTCAATTCACATATAGAGATGAATTAATGAACTAAGTAGGTTTGCTATACCTAGACATAGGATAGTAAATAAATTAGGAAGTTCTGCCATCACATAGATATTATTCCTCTTGCAAGCATAAATAATCAATACTAATACCTGTAATTATGGTGAAATTATATGCTCTAACATATTTCTTGTATTTAGTTTTCTTAGATTTAGTTAGTTAATCTATCATCTATCAATTTGATTTGCTAGATAAATTCTAGGAGTTGTTCACTATTAGTAATTAATTGGTCTAGTAATCATCAATCTCTGTAAGACGATATCTTTCTTATCATTATATTACTTGTTCAACATGTTCACTTGCATATAAATTTTACCGAACACAAAATTGCGATTGTGGGCTAGAAATACTGGAAATCACATAAGGCAAAATAGAATTACAATGACTGAAGTGACGTTACTGAATTAGAAGCAGAGGTTGACGAAGATAACCGGGGGGAACAGTATCCTACCACTAATGCTTAAATGACTTCAGATTTTTGATCTGACAATCTCCATGGGCAAACTGGGCGACGATTTACTGAAACAGGCGGAATCAGAGGAGTGAGAGAAACCAAAGAAACCGGCCTAACTTTTTTCAGCCGCCTTTAACCTTTTGATACACCCTTCTCCGGTTCTTTCTACTTTCTCTTGTTTTTTATAACTTTTTCTAAACATTATTCTTCCAAGCAGTTCGACAACACACAAAGCAACAGTGATCCACAACATATGAGTCTAAACGGGTCCACAGATCAAAGCAAACGAACTGATCCACAAAAAATTAAAAAGCCATGCCCAGTTAAATAAAAGCATAACTATTTTTACTAAGATGTAGCTCTTGAGTTGGACTTTAAACCCATTTCCTTACATTAATTGCATAGACTCACAATTTTTTTTTTAACTTTGCTACCATACTAATGTTTTTATTATTTTTATTTTTCTTTCTAATTGCTCTAATATGTTAAAGAATTGTTAGTTATTACTTATTTATATGTTCAAGAGACCTTAGAAAGATTAAAAAAAAAATCATTATTCGCCCTTCTTTTATTGTTCGTAATTGATTACGACCTCTAGTATTATTATTATAATGTATCTCTCGGATGCCTTTTGTTAAGAAAAAAGAAAAATAGTAGACCATAATAATATAATTTTTCAAATGCATTATAGATGTAATCCATAGAAGTGTTTATGGAACATCTAGCAAATGTATAATAGTGGATTGGTATGATTTAATTTAGATTGGACTAGTATTAGCAAACATAATTTTATTTAATGGCTTGTTTGCAGGGATAAACTTTCTACAACAACAAAAATTGTATGGTGACTTCCTTCGGTAAACATATGTTGTGATTTCTGTCAGTTTAATATAGAAAATAAGAGTTATCTCTTTTTTGAATGTGCATGGACTAGGATGATTTGGAAAAGTATTTTTGCACAAAATGCAATTTGACATAACATTAAAGGATGGAATGACAGACTACAATAGATGATTAAAGCAATTAAAAGAAAGGATTTAGTTGCTAAACTTCTTAAAATATCTTTCTTAATTTGTATTTATTGTATATAGGTTGAACGAAATAGAAGACATTTTTAGGAGAAAACAATCTATATCCTTATTCTTATAGCGAAAATAAAGAAGGTAGTACAAAGGAGAGCTTCTTTATTTAGAAATATAAAATCCTCCTAAGACAATGTTATTTTAAGTGAGATTTATAGGCTTCCAACTTTCTTTATAGATATGATAACTTCTATAATGCTAGGGTATGTCTTTGTACTTTTGTACTTTAATATTTATTAATACAATTTATCTTTCCATAAAAAAAATGTATAATAGTAATATTTCTAAACCATCCTTAAGATAAACTTGAAATTAAAATGATTAGTATGTGAATTGGATATAATTATAAGATTAAATGTTTGTTACAATTCAAGTATATCTTTCAAAAATATCTAGGTAATAAGAATAACTTAATTTTCTTTCCTAAAGTTGATTATATTGTTCACATATACGAAAGCCTATTTTGAATGATATAAGTTGTTGGATCCAATAGGAACCTAAGAAGGGGGGTGAATTAGGTTTCTCAAAAACTCTTTTTGTCTTTTTCATTTTATCTATGTGAATCAATTTTATGGTAGCAAGTAAATAACTCATACAAAACATAATCACATAAAGACAAGAATTTTTGGAAGATAGTTCAGCCCAAGTCACCTTGGCACCTACTCCACCCCACTCTAGCAAGACCCTACTTGAGACACCCTCCACTCAATTAACTAATTAATTACAAGGGAGAACCACTCCTATAATCTGAGTTACAAATTCTCTCCCAAAAAATTTAAACAATTAAGTACAAATTTCAAACTTAGCATCTGCATGATATGCAATTTAAGTTCAAAAGCTTCAAACAAGTGCTAGAGACTTAATATAAAATGATATGCACAAAAACCCCAAATTCACATGAACCCTAACACTATTCACTCATATGAAATCAACTTAAATTCGATATGAATTAAAGAACAATTTAATTTTCTAACAAGAGTATCAAAGTAGTAATGAGCAAAGATTTGAATTACCAAAATGAAGAATGATTTTATGAGTTGTATGAGCTTAAGAGAAGAGTGTGAGTTGCTTGAAAGATGCTTGCTTTCTTTTTGCTTTTCAGCCAACTAAATAACAATGAGCATGATTCTCTTAAATTATGATTCCCTTAAATAGCTTTAAAACAACTGACCTTTACTTCTAAATAATCATTCTGACATCTCTAGAGCAAATCACTTCGTCTTCCTATTAGGAGATTTATTTCCTCTTCTCTATTTAATTTTGAGCTCTTAAGAGAGAAGAGAGATGGGGGTTGGCTTTTTATCTTAATTCCATTCAAAATCATGCGCCAAAACACCACTGTTTTATCTAGATTTTAAGTTGATAATTTAGAGCTTCGTGGAGGCCAAATTAGGTTAATGGGTCAAAATATGGGTTTCACTTGAATCAACCTTAATCCTCTTTAATCTTGAAGTAATTCTTCATGGATGCAGCATAGATTGATAGATCAACTTCTTAGTTATCAAGGACCTATAACTTCAGCTTTAAAAACTCTCTAATCTACTTCTAATTTTTCTTTTAATCTCTTCAAATTAATCCTCTCTAAGTAGTGAGTCTCTAATTCTTCTTCACAAAATTGTTCCCTTATTTAATAGCTTTCAATTGATACCTTTTTGTTCTCATTGAAGCAGTCGACAGTGGTAGATTTTATCGGCAAGTAGTGGCAATGTCAAACTCCCGTTTTTGGGTCGCAAGCTCATGCTTCTAGGAATTGACTTGCAAGTGTGAGAAATGGGTCGTGCACATACCGGGTCTGAGTTGCGAGGGCTTGACTGCGTCTGGGCCCGCATTGCTCTAGGCTTCGTTTGTTTGAGCTTATGATTTTGGATTGCACTAAATGGTCCATTATTTATTCACCCATTTTCCTGTAAAATACTTCAGAATCATTTTTTTATTTAAATCAATTAAATAAACAACAAAATATTTTAATTATAATATTCTCATATTATAATTCATATTTTTCATCATCAAAATATTAATTTATTCTAACATAAGTAATATGAAACACACATCTGTAAACATATTTCACACAATTGGATATGGTGAAGTCTTTGAAGGTAGGAATATTATTTCAACCAATGGATATGTTAATTGTTCTGATTTTAGTGAAATTAAAATTAACTGCTGTATTTGTTTCAAAATTTGAGGGATCATGACGTTATTCTAACTTCTGAAGACACCAAAGTAATTATTTTATAATTTTAGGAGAAATATTTCCTAATTTCTTTAGTAGAGTAAAGGCTTTCCCCATATTATTAGGATTTGGCATGACTCTTTCTGCTCCGACTGGAGTAGTGATTAACATCTCTACCTTTTTTAAGATGTGTGGTGAGTGAGACCATTTTTGGTGCTTTTTGGTGCTTTTTGGCTTTGGTTGGCTGTCTTGGTCTTTCCCTATCTGACTTCTTTTCGTTTGCCTCTAGTGTTTTTAATCAACATCCCCTTTTTTAATTCGTTTTTACTGCTTTTAATCAATATGGAAACGGTGGAGAAAGTCCTAGATTCTGCGAAGTGTTTCTCACTTGCTCGTGCTTTTTTCTCGGACAGGATCCTTTACACTTTCTTCCCCACACCCTCTTTTTTTCTTTCCAACCTGCATGTGAACACAAAGGTTGTGAAAAGGCGATATAAGAAGTAACCTCGCACGAGCTTCAAGACAGTGACACAGAAAAGATGTTCTTTTAGGTGCCATTTGTTGGTGAGTTGCTTTGCGTTCATGGTTTATTCGGGGGACTTCTAGTGCGACGAATCCGGTAGCAAGGCATGACATGCGTCATATAGGCTCTCTTTGTTTGTACCTTTTTCTTTTGACTGGTTTTTTAATGATTTCTTCCATGGCTTCTTTGACTAGTTGCATATTATACGCATAGATTTGAATGCTGTCGGAGATGGTGACAGACAAAAAGGAAGGGAAAACAACGTGTAATCCTTTTTTTATTCATGTTTCTGTTCTGCGGATTATGTTTATTCCGGGAGATTGGAGTAGTAGATAGGATCAAGGGATTTCCGTGTGAATGGAAGAAATGGACAGAGGGCTCGAGGAGATAACAACAAAAGAAATAATGCAAGTTTTGCTAAGTTCGAACTATATTAAAATATCATCCTTAAAAAATAAACGTTAAATTTATAATGAGAGCTCAAGGGAACCTAAGAAAGGAGGTTGAATTGGTACCGAGGTGATCTTTTCGATGGAAAAGCACGTGAAGGAAGTTGAATTTCATATGAAAATCCATCTATTTGCGAGTCTCAACTCCATCTTAAAGTGAATTTAACCTATGGAGCCATGCCCATAATCCCGTGAGACCTTAAACTATAACATTCCAGGTACCCTTAACGAATAGAATTAAGAGAAACTAGTGTCCTACGGATGCTTCAATTAGTAGCTTAGATCGATCAAGCAAGCGATGTTCTCTAAGCTTTGCCTTGTCAACCAATTATGGTCGAATCAAAAGCAACCGATATATTATAGACAATGAACCTTCTATGATTTTCAATTTTTTAAACGGTTTGAGGTTAGAACTTTGTCGCTAGAAAGGAGTTAAAAACCACGCTTGATGGACATCTAATGGGGATTTCTTTCAAGAGTCAAGAAGAGACTCGTTACATCTCAATCAAAGTTCCATTTGTTTGAACCTGAAGAATTCTGTTTCCACTCTTTTAGATGGTTTTTGGGCCAAAAGCCCATGATTTGTTTTTTACAATTCCGGTCCATTAATGTTTTTTACCAAAATAGCTTAGGGAAGCAGTTACTTGTAACCCTTGCAAAGACACTATTTTTTACGATATTATTTTCCAAGCCTGTGGCCGTTGTAAAACTTGTGGTTTTACAACCTTAAGAGGTGACATTGCCTCCAATCCACTTCAATCGGTGTCTGGATATTTCCGCTGCTAACTCTGGCATTACTCCCTTAGCGAGGGAGACTTTTGCTCCTTCTAGGATCTTCAACCCGCGATATCACATAGTGGCACTTGAGAGTATGCATTCGTGAGCATATTTGTGTTGTATTTCCACTTAGACGATGCAAGCACCGCAATGTAGAAACCTTAACGAGAGGTCGCGTACATGAGATATCAAATCGCGGCACTTGAGATTATGTAGTCGTGAGCATATTTGTGTTGTATTGCCACTTAGAGGACGCAAGTACCGCAACGTAGAAACCTTAGCGAGAGGTCTCGTACACGAAATAGTCCTAAGTGTAATGGAATTGAAGAGAAATCCGTCCGTGTCTTAGGTCTTAGCTTGAAACTAAGTCAGCCGCAAACCAGGATATCCCTAAGAACTAACTTAGAGTAATGAGAATTGAGGAACAATGGGAGTATTGAGAGTAGCAAGAGTTTAGGTGAATTGTGAGAAAGGAAGTTGAGAGGTTCCCTTTATATAGATGTTACCTTCTCTAGAGAATTTAATATTATATCAATTACACATTTATGAAAGAATCATAAATGTGTGTAAACTTTACTATCATTTAAATTAGATTCATTAATCAGGACACTTGTAATTCTTAACCATAGACATTTACATTAAGACTAACATTACAATTATAAATATGAAATCATAATAGTAGTGTTATTAAATATAAGAGTTTTATAATTAAAAGTAGCCAATAATGTTTCCCTCATCAAAGAGATCCATTACAGTTTAGAACATTCAAGTATAAGAGACATAAAAGGAAACTAGAATGGGTACCATCATAGTGGACAGCCTAACAACAAGAGAAACTAGATGGGTTGGATTTGTATTTGCCAACTCAATTCATTGGCCCATATTACCAGTTTAGCACATAGATGTTTGACTCATACTCGCTCGGCCAGCTCGTCACCCCGTACTTCCAATTCGAAACATAAGGGCTACTTGACATTCTAGGGTTGGGTGTCTTGGAAACTAAAATTTGCACATTATTTTGCTTATTAATGGGTCTACATGCATGCGGCTGAGTGCTAGAGAGAATAAAAGAGAATGTATCAAACTATTTAAGGAAGTATAGTCTTAAGTATTAAGTAAAGTCCAGCCCAATCCAAAGAAGCCCAGTTCAAAAAATGTATCAAACTGCAAGTGGGCCATATGTTGTCTCACTTAATGACGTTGTGCGTTTTGAGGAAAGAGAATTTAGTCCAAAAGAAGAAAATCCTGAAAGACAATTTATTGAAGAAAAACGAAGGACAACGCATAAAAGAGGTCCCTTAGTGATGTCCTCCCTCTCTTTCTAGCTTCGTTCAAATAGAAACAACGAAATGAGAGTGTCGAAATGACGTGAAGCCATGCCTACGGAGTGAAAAATTTTAAAGTTTCAAAAGCCGAAAAAGATAAAAGAGGTTCTTCTCTGCAATGCGCAATACAAAAACAGGCAGCGAAAGAGAAAATGAAAAACGAGAAGAGAAAGGAGAAAAAAAAAACCATTGCTTGAGCTTTTCATTAGGTTTGACCTTTCCCTTCATTATCATTTATTCTCTAACTGCTGCTGCTAATCTTGATCAAATCCTTGCAGCAAGTTTGTATTGATTAAGAAAACAATAGAAGTTGACAAAAAACTTAGAGAATCAAAAAGCAAGAGCACTCCATGAAAAGAAAATCTCAAAGCTTCCTGGTTTCATCTTTCCTATTTTGTACATGTAACTATGCTGCGATTATTAAAAGAAAAATAGATTTTTTCTGTGATTCAAAGTATAAAACTTATTGATCACCTTGTTTCATACAATCCTTGAATGACTTGTTGTGAATGTATCTTGAGCTGTGATATATATGATTGTTTGATTTATTTACTTGAATCTTGAATTGGTTTTTTAAACCTAACTTTTGAAAATTGGGCTTTTCTTCCTATAACTTATATTAAGCTTATAAATATCATTTTTGTTTTAAGATTCACGAGATTGACTATATGAAATTGAAAAAAGAACTAGACTTTTCCTATGGGCTAGTAAATTTACTAGGCAATGTATAGCAAAAGTGGTGAGAGAAAATTTGTCATCATAAAATGTTTGGAGGATTGGGAATAATAAACATTCACATTTGAAATAAGGCGGCAATTGGAGAACTCTTATTGTCTCTTGTTCACAATAGCTCCAATTCCTTATGGACTAGATAGATGATAACATAAAAATATAAAGGAAGAGGTATTTTAGAAGTAGAGATGAAAGGATCACTACCTTGAAGTTGAAGGAACATTTGACAAGTAAGAAGTAAATTCTCTCAACCAATGACTAAATCAAAGTGCAACACTACCAAAAGCTACACAATACTAAGAGAGAGTAGAAAAGAAACTTAATAGGTTAGATTAGTACGGAAAAGAGGAATACCAAAGCATAATTTTATTTATTAGATCATTTTGAAAGATAAGCTAATCATAATAGATTGAGTGACATTATGGAACAACTAAGTAGACCTATAGTACAAGCCTTACCAATAACAAAAAGACTCACAAGAATATTTACTCTTTAATTGCAAATTCATAGTTGTAGGGCTTTGCTAGGTATGAATAGATTATCTTAAAGAAGAATTAAATAATTAAGGACAAAAGTACATTAGATGATCAAGGTTGTTAAACGTAATAGTTTTGTAGTGAACTTGTTTATTGTATCCTTCCAAGCTACATTGTTTTATATTTGGAGGAAAAGTAATAGAAAAAGATTCAATAGCAAAAATTTAGATAATTCAACTATTACTACTAGAATTAAGAAGGATGTGAAAGGTAATATTTCATTAATTAGAGAAGTAAAGCTCATAAATTGCAATAAATTTTTGCAAGAGTTTTGAAGTTTGTAAAATGCAATGTTTAAGCTTTAATGAGGATGTTATAACTAATCATTTTGTACTTTCTTTGGTAATACATAATATTTGAACCTTTAACAAAGAAAAAATAGGGAGATTGACTTATGGTTATCACCTTGATGGAAATGTATTGATTATATCTCAACTCTTGCTTAGGGATTGGTTTATTAACATGAAAATTTGACAAGAGTATCTAACATTGTGTATGAAGTATAAAACACTAAATGTCCAAATTGAATCCTCATTTGAGAAACTCATTAATTACACTAATATATGTGTGCCAATGGAATTCCAAACATCCTATTGCACATGCTTTGATTACATGTTCTTGCCTTGAAAACATATTATTTTAGAGCACATGTGTTGTTGTTATGTTTGTACAACACATAGTGATTCAAAAAGCAATTAGCAGCTAAATTTGATTAAAGAGCAAATACTTTAGGAGATTTTTGAAGTATTTGTAGTTTACTTTAGCTAGATATTGTTCCACACTATATATTATTTATATCTAGCTTATATCAAGGGAAGCATACTTAAAGGTGTAATTACTTTTACACTACCTTGTATTTCATTTGTTTTCCTTTATAAAGGGAAATTATTTTTTGTTGGGTGTGCAAGACCTGGATGCTTGTTGATGATGTAACTTGTTGTCGTAAAGATATATAGTCATTGTAATGAGGAATTCCTTATGTTATAAGGAACTACTGATAGTAGCATACACCATGTAAAAAAATTAGAGACTAGCTTTGGATAATCTAGCTTCTAAGATTAATTCCAACATGTATTTATGCTAGTGACTATGAAAAAGATGAGTTCGGCTGCAATTCTAAACCAGGCTTTGGCTATGATTCTAGAGAATGCACTAGAGTAGGACTCATATGTATAATCAAGAATTGATTGACTAAAAATTAGGTAAAGGTTTATCATTAGCGATAAAGGAACTATGAGAAAAAGGAAATTCTGACTCTTGTAAAACAAGAACTTGCTAGTGGGAGGATGTTATACGTGACAACCTTCTTGAAAAGAAACTCTAGGTTCAAAATTTTCTTTTAGACCTTCTAACATTGGTATAATATCAACATCTAAAAACTTAAAAATGACTACAGTGAGGAGTTTTTCCATATAATGTCTCATGAGATGCTTGGTGTGGTAAATCTAAATTAGGTAATCTATTTATAAGATGAATAGCATTAAGAATACACTCCTACCAAAAATGAAAATAATGCTAGCCTAGAACACTAATTCTAGCAAAGTCAATAAGGCTTCTTTTAAAATATGGGCAATAAGTCCTACATTGTTAAAGAAGTTATTAAAAATCTTATTTATAAGATAATAGGTCCCACTACCTCTTGACTCAAAATGTTGGATTGGATATTGGGCTTCTTAAGATGGTATTGAAGCTAGGATTCCCTTTAATACTCCTATGGGCTCCCATTGGTTTGAGCTTATACATTGCCCATGTAAGGTGGCACTATAATAATTTGATAATTTGATTATGAAGGTGAGAGAGCATGTTAAGATATGGACAATTAATCCCATATTAGTAAGAAAGTTATTAAAGATCATGTTTATAAAATAATGTGTTACACGACTCTTTAATTAATTTTTAGGTTGGATAATAAACCTCTTAGTGGTCCAAGTGTCCTAAAAAAAAAACATATATTATAGTCCAAAAATGGCTTGATCCACCATTATTAGGAAACTTATATGATCCTCAAATATTCAGGTGGATCAACTAGAACACAATGCTAATCTTAATTTGACTATGTGAAAAGGCTAAACAAGTTTGTTTAGCCAAAAGACAAGTAAAATATGGAAAGGTATAAAGACACGTATCAAGCCACTTGATATTGTTATCATTAACAATAAAGTACCTTGCAAATGGAGGTCCAAGATGGTTATGCTACAAATCATAGTTCACATCAATGATAGCATTACAAGAACTATTGTGATAGATATCAAGGAACCGGTTTTAACTAGAAGATTGAAACAATGACACAAAAGCTTGAGCAAAGTTGATGGTTAACAAGTAGTAGAGACCATGCTTGGCTTTGCCCCACCCAACTATATTTCTAGTCATAAGGTCCAAAAGAACACAAAAATCAATAAAGAACAAGCCAATACAATTATTCTCTCTAGTAAGTTTTCTATTTGAAACAAATCTGTTATGGAAGTATGGAACATATAAAATAGGTCTCGAGAAGCATTACCTTCAAAGCTTGCTTCATTTTTATTAACACTCATATTATCGAGTACTATGATGATTGTCTAAAGCTACTCTATAGATAAACTTTCAGATAGCTCATAAACTTCCAACTTGAGGAGGATTATTAAAACTACTTGGATTTTGTAGGCCCATAGGCTCATTACGGTCCTTATCATATTTTATTTGTCTGTACATAAATTGAGACGAGAACGTTTTGTAATTAGCTTCCGAATGAATTGTGAATGTCACTACCCACAGGCTTTTCTAGAATATTTTTGTGACTCACCGATCGGTTATCTTCAACCATTCATCCAATTTTCAATAGTAGGGGACCCGACAACGGGAGGAACGGCTTGTAATGACCGCACTATTACCAACTATTCAATTACAACGACACACTGAAACTTGTATAATTCCCACCAAATGTCTACAAGTGAGCAAGAGAACTTAAAATCTCTATGTACATAGTAGAAAGAATATGGTGTATATATATAGAATATATATAGACATAAGTTAACATAAAACCTCTTAGATGTTAGTGGCGGCGCTTAAGGTTTTCTCTCTCTCAAACGGAAGGTGCGACTGAGGGCAGAGCCAACGCGTGGCAGTTCGTGCAGGCGTGTGGTGGAACCTGGTGCTAGATCGGCGCCTCTATGGTGTCCAGACAGTGCCAGCGAGTGGGTTAGGCAAGAAAGGAGGGGGAGAGAAACGTTCGGTGTTTCTCTCTCTTGAACGGAAAAGGCCAAACAATGCCAGTCAGAAAGAAGGGGTTTTTAACTATTCCGATCCTTTGATTGGAGTGACGCTAAGCTCCAAAAGGATGAGCAGGATGAGAGGCAACGACTTCTCTTGAAAAATCCAGTCTTCCAAAGATTCTGAATATTGGAGGAATGACATAAGAGGTGATGGGAAGATAAAGAAGCTCACTACAATTCTAAAGGCAATTTAAAGTAGGAGAAGGTGGTTGCAAACATCAATTTAGTCTTTTTTTTTAAATCTGTCTATGGTCAAATTGGTGGAGCGTATCAATCCGGAGTTACTTTCTGTCAATCGAAGATGAGTTTCTAGAACAATTGATTCTATAAACACAGAATTGATGACACATACTTAGAATGATAAAGTTCTTGTCACAAGGGGAAAAGCCACAAATGCTACAAAAGTTGATTTGGCAGTGGAAATTACAGCTTCACTCTTCAAATCAAGTATTGATGATTTAGGTAAAAATTCTTATACTCATACTTTGGATAACATTGGTGAAAATGAAACTAGGTCTCAAGCATAAATGATTAGTTTTGTTGACAAATTTCAAGAGAATATCCCCATAGTTGCATCAAATAGTCAAAATATTAATGCTTTGAGTGGTGGAGCCGAGGTGTCTTGGAAACATATTGCAATGGGTAAGCTTGTGAAGATAGCTAAATTAAATTATCATCCTCCTTCCATGAAAGAAAATAAACTTATTGCAAAGCCTCCACCAAAGGTTATTGATGAAGGAAAAAGTCACTTTGAAAATTGTTTAGTGGGTTATTTCTTAATTGAAAATATCTCTTATTATCTAGTGAAAGGACTTGTGGAAAAATTGTGGGGAAAAGAAAACTTATCTGAAGTTTTAGCGGCTGAAAATGGTTTCTTTTTCTTTCGTTTCTCAAATATTAAGAAGATGGAGGAGGTTATGGAAGTAGGGGTATGGAATATTACAAGTTGTCCACTTTTCCTTCAAAAATGGCATCCCTTCATTAGATTAGAGAAAGCAAAAATTTCTACTATTCCCATTTAGGTGCGGTTATGTAATGTTCCTCATGTGCTTTGGACTAATACAGGAATGAGTTATGTGAGTAGTGTGTTAGGGAAACCACTATACATGGGTAAAGCAACAGAACAAAAGCTTTGATTATCGGATGCAAAAGTGTGTGTTTTGATTGATATTAATAGTGAGTTTCCTAAAAAATTTGAAATAGATAAGGGTAAAGAGGAACCATATGAAGTACATGTTGAATATTGTTGGGTCCCTATGAAATATAAAGTTTGTAGTTGTTTTGGACACAAAGAATGTAATTTGAAAAAAAAAAGAAGTTTAGGTTCCTAAAAAGAGAATGAATCCTTTAGTTCAAATGCATAATGAAACTCAAGATCTGAGACCCAATACAAAAGTTATTAAAAAAGATACCTAGATCACTCAAAATGATTCTCAAAAAGTTAGGCCAACTCTTATTATAGAGGATATTGAAACATGTGTAATTGTTCAACCAAAAGACATAGTAGGAATCTCTGACTCTTCCCCAGGTACTACAAAATCAAAATCTTCTAGAAAGAAAAAAGGAAAAGAGCAAAAGGTTATCTCTGGAAATAAGTTCGCAATACTAGCAGAGGACACCACCTCTCCCATCATAGGTCCTGTTGGAGATTCTAGGTTAATGGGGGAAGAGAATCAACCTTCTAATAAATGAAAGTATTTGCATAGATAGTAAGAGGCTTAAATAAAAGCCCTAGAATAAGGGAAGTAGCAAAATTTGTTCTATCCCATTCCCCCATATTATTATTTTAATTGAACATAGAGTTAAAGAAGAAAATGCAGATGCACTCTTGAAGTTTGGATTTCCAAATTGGAAATATGTTCATAACTACAATTCTAGTAGTCTTGATAGAATTTGGGTTCTTTGGAAAGCCTCAGAATTACAATTTACAATTAAAGTTTCCTCATCTCAAGTCATTCACTACCTCATTGAAAAGCCAGGTATGCAGCCTTACTTGTTGTCTGCCATATATGCAAGTAACTTAGAAGTTGAACATAGAGAGTTATAGGTTGACCTTACAAGTTTTGATACTCTGAATGTAAACAATATTCCTTGGTTACTCATGGGAGATTTCAACGAAATACGGAATATCAATAAGTGAATTTTCCCAAACGTTAAATGGACACAAGGAATGGAGAATTTAAATGAAATGGTTGAGAATATAACATTGATTGAACCTCCATTCTATGGTCTTCTATTCACATGGACAAACAAAGGCTCAAGAACTAATCTTCAAGCTAGCAAAATTGATAGGGTCTTTACTAGTGGAGAATGGGTACTTCATTTTGATAGATTCACAATTGAATTTTTACTTCCTAGTGTATCGGATCACTCTCCATGTTTAGTACAATTTGGAAATGACACAAGCAGGAAGAAATCTCCATTCAGATTCTTGAATTTTTGGATTGATTGCTCAGATTTTCTGGATACAGTAAGTTCAGTATGGCAACAAGAAATAAATGGCTCAAAAATATTTCAAGTTGTGCAAAAATTAAAAGCTTTAAAGCCTTCTCTCAAGAAACTCAATGCCACTCATTTTGGAGATTTGCACCGAAAGGTGAAGGATGCAAAAGAAAATTTAAAGCAAATTTAGAGCAGGTTAAAGATTAATCCTTATTGTCCATATACACGTTATGAAGAGAAATCACAACTTAAGCAACTCCTTGCTATGAGTAAATATGAAAAAATCCTTCTCAAACAAAAATCAAGGAACATATGGTTAAAAAAAAGGGATAACAACAGTAAGATTTTCTTTGCATCATTAATGCGGAGGAGAGCTCAAAACAAGATCAGTAAACTGGTACTAAAAGATGGCTCTATTATTATAAACAAGCAGGAATTGAGATTTGCTATTATTTCCTATTATTAGTCAATTCTTGGCAACTCTAGAAGTATTCCTATTAACTCTGAAAGGTATGCTTCTCTATTCCAAGAGGACATTAGTGAATTGCTTAATTTGCCAAATTTTGAATGTTCTAATGTTATTAAAGCACTTTGGGGCATTCCTGATTTTAAAGCTCCTTGGCCTGATGGTTATAATAGTTTGTTTTATAAGAAAGCATGGCCTGTCATTAGAAGGGATCTAGAAGATGTTGTATTAGAGGTCTTCTCTTCTAGGAACTTGCTGAAAGCTATAAATTCAACATTGCTCTCTCTAGTCCCTAAAGTTCCCAATCCAAGTTGCACTAAGGATTACTGACCAATAGCATGTTGTAATGTTATATATAAAATCATTTCTAAGATGTTTGCTGAAAGGATAAGCCTTATTTTACCTTCAGTGGTTAGTCATAATCAAACAGATTTCAGAGAATATTATGCTTTGCCAGGAACTTTTGCATAACTATCACAAGGGAGACAAAGGTAAATGTGTGGCCATAAAAATTGATCTTATGAAAGCATATGATATGGTCAAATGGGATGCAGTATTGGGAGTTTTGAAAGTCATTAACACCCCCTAGTACTTGGTTGATCTTATAAGTGAGTATATTACTACAATAAGATTTTCAATCAATTTCAATGGAGAACATGTAGGATACTTTAAAGGTACTAATAAATTGCGACAAGGTGATCCCTTATCTCCATATTTATTTGTATTGGTTATGGAGATACTCAATAGAATTATTATTTCAAAGACCACTACAGCGGTGTTTAAATTTCATTGGCGCTGCAAATCAGAAAAAATCACTCATTTACGTTTTGCTGATGATTTATTTCTTTTCTCTCATGGTGATGTGAACTCAGTCTTATGTTTTATCGAAGCTTTGGAGGAATTTGTTGATCTTACAGGCTTAAAGTATAACCTAAGTAAATGTCAAATTTTCTTTTCTAGGTTATTGGAGCAAGAACAACTTCTTATACTTAATCATACTTCTTTCCCGAAGGGTTCACTCCTTATTAGATATCTTGGAGTTCCTCTTATCACAAAAAGACTAACTCAAGTTGATTGTAAAGGTCTAATAGATAAAATATTTGGAAGAATAGAAGGTTGGGGAATGAAACATCTAAGCTATGCATATTACAATTGGCGAAATCTGTCCTCATTTCTATTTGCACATTTTGGATGCAAGTCTTCCTATTGCCAAAACAGACTATTTATGAGATTGAGAAAAAGATAAGGAAATTTTTATGGGCAGGTAATATAGATATGCATCATCTTCACAAAGTAGCTTGGCAAACTGTTTGTTCACCGAAGAAGAAAAGGGGATTAGGTTTACTAAACCTTAAAATTTGGAATAAAATTTTTTTAAGACGTATGCTTTGGAATCTCATTAATCTATCAAAAGGCTCATTATGGAGTAAATGGATTCACAATACAAAGTATAAAAGAACCTCAGTAATGCAGTTGGACATAAAAGATACCATGGCTTGGAGTTGGCGGGGTCTCCTCAAGTTAAGTCGCACACTTACCTTTGTTCTCTCGAGTCCTACATATTGTTGTCAAAAGATTTATAATGATCTTTGGCAAGTTGGAGAAACGCTGGATTGGTATAATTTAATTTGGACAGGTGGCATTAGCAAACATAATTTTATTGGATGACTTGTTTGAAGGGACAGACTTTCTACAGCAACAGAAATTATACGATGGTTTCCTTTGGTAAACATATATTGTGATTTTTGTCAATCTCATTTAGAAAATAGAAGTCATCTCTTTTTTGAATGTGCATGGACAAAGATGATTTGGAAAAGTATTCTTGGTCAGAATGGAATCCGACGTGACATTGGAGGATGGAATGAAGAACTACAATGGATAATCAAAGCAATAAAAGGAAGGGATTTAGCTACCAAACTTCTCAAGATATCTTTCTTAGCTTATATTTATTGTATATAGGCTGAACGAAATAGAAGACGTTTTTAGGGGAAAACAATGGATATCCTTATTCTCTTAGCGAAAATAAAGAAGATAGTACGAGAGAGAGCTTTTTTGTTTAGAAATATAAAATCTTATCAATACAATGTTATTTTGAGTAAGATTTAGAGGGTTCCAACTTTCATTTTTTCATAGATATGGTGACTTTTGCAATAATGGGGTATGCCCTTATGCTTTTGTACTTTAATATGTATTAATACAATTTACCTTTCCACAAAAAAAAAATAGAATAAATTGACAAGAAAACCCGGTAGCCCTTAAGGACTTTTTCTTAAAAGGATACTCGCCAATCCGCCTCCCTCCTTCATTGCTTTTCTTTTTTTAAAAGAAACAAGAAAAAAAGAGAGGAGACGTAGAATGTGAGTCACTTATAACTTTTTACAATTATTGACTCCAAATTTGAACCTCGTTATTGCCTTTTCCTTAACCACGTGAAATTTTTACTTTATACATGTATGGCTCCGGTTATAAATAGGAGGTTCCAAATAAACAACTACTGACTCCAAATGTGAACCTCATCATTGCTTTTTCGTTAAGCCGAGTGAAATTTATACTTCATTCATGTACGGACTCCAAATACAAATAGGAATTCCCAATAAAAATGATAACCGATTGACTCCAGCTATGAAGAGGACTAGGTCAATGGATCCTTCATATACCGTTTGATTCACTGAATAATTTAAGGTAATAAGTGGACGCGGGACAAGAATCCCGAGCAAGTAACTTATTAATTTTGGCCTACACACTTTTTCCACAAGTCGTGAGCAAAACATGAAGTATTTTTTTGTACTGTGCCTGTATAAATACACACGTGTTACGGTTCTTCAATATATAGTCCAATTTTTAAGCCAAACAATGGAACCATAACACGGAAGTCATGTTCTACTAGAAATTTGCAAGCAGTCGTGATAAGCCCCGACAGTCTACTACTAGTGGGGACTTCATCAGAGAAGATTAAACTTGACCATCTCTAAATTATCAGACGGTGTGTACGATCACTAGTTGTTGTACAACAAAAAAGTGCACAGAGAAGATGGCGCAGTTAAAGTCGGATCGCATGCGCGTAACAAGGCAGAAAGACAGGTGGCTCCACGTGCACTTGGATACCCATCCTGGTCATGTCTTGTGCTACAGTTATTACAGTTATTGAAGCTAAACTTGCCTTGTATTACAACTGGTGGTACGAGAGATGACAAAGCCTGCGGGCGTCCCACGCGTTGTCTGTACTCTTTCGATGACAAAGCCTTCGGGCGTCCCACGCGTTGTCTGTACTCTATTCACTTCCATTGTTTCGTTTTTATTCCGCCGCTGCTCCTTATAAGAGGCAGGCGGATACCTAGTTTACAACCTTGTGTTTTTAGGTACAAATGCCTAAGCGACGCCCATGAAAGAGAAACAAATCGAGTCGCTAGGAACTGTCTGAAAAAATGATTGTTGATTAGACTTCGTCAGAAGGGTTACAAACTGATGTATCACTGCAGCCATCGTTACGTCATTTATATAAAAGCAGACTAAATATATTGAAGAGTGGAATACATCAAGAGACCGTGAAAGCAGGGCAAGAAACGGCCTAGTAGCTGGGGTGTCAAGAGAATCTTCGGTAACGAGGGATAATTTTATGTCCTTTATTTAATACGTCCACTCACCTTAATGAGTTGGCCTGAGTTGCACGCCGGTGTGATTTTTACCGTATAGATATTTGATCATAAGAGTATTAAGATAGAATTTAGATTTTGTTGTCATATTAAATATTATAAAGAAATATTCATATTCAGCTCAAAATTTTAAAACATTAAATAGATTTGATATTATATTAAATTTTTTTCATTGCAGTTAGATATTAAAACTCAAAGGGAAGATTGAAAGATATTCATTGACATTAATCTACGTGATTAAATTTTCCTTGAAAATTTACTTCTCTTCAACCTCCCTTCTTGTGTTTTCCACAATAGGTTGGGGAAGAAACATGCTCTTCACAAAACAGCAGCCGTCCGACCATACAGACTTATTAACTGTCCGTTACAAGTGAACAAATATTACACAAAAAAAAGTGCACGCCGAGTCATGGGAAACCAGTAAAAATGCATGTAAAACAGCATGTTGAGGACCTTTAGGAAACTATTCCACTCATCCCTGTGCTTTCTAAGCTATAGATAATGGATTTCAAAAATTTAGTAAAAAGTTATCGCAATAATAATTAATTTATTTACGTATAATTTTTATACTGTTTCAATAAGTTTTATGTTATCATTTTTGTAACTCAAATCCCTATCATGCTTGATACAGCTAACAATAATCCAGAGGAAATAGTGTAAAAAACTTGTGCAATCATGTGTGTTCATTTATCACCTACAAAATCCTGAGCAATCATTTGGGTTCATTCATTACCCTCGAGAGACATGCATGGTTCGCTGGTTGTCACCCTTGGGAAATATGGGGAAGGTTTTTACGCACAAAAAGTTGCCCCAATCGAACTAACAAGTTCCACTTTCAGAACTGGTGGATCAGACGCGTGAGTGATTGTTGATTAATAGACCAATTCTGATCCTAAATTTTAGTGAAAAAGGCAAATCTATGAACGCACAGAAATTAACTAGTGATGGAAGTAAATGAGATCGATGACCTGAGACCTGAGGTTTTTGATCGCAGAGAGTGGACCTCTTCTTATAATGAACGGAAAAGAAGAGGGCCATTTGGAGGTCAGGGCCCCTTAAAGTAATAATTAGATAATTGAATGAAACAGGGATCGATTACCTAGCAAACCCCGCTCGTCGGCTGGGAATATGAACCATGGACAAGCAAGCAACTGGTCTCGCTACGCTTAAAATAGGGAGGCAGCCTTTTGAGGTTCTGTGAGGAAGCTCAACCATCCCGTCTGAATTGTCCCTTCTTTTCACCCATGCAAACGTGAAACGGTACCCCTTGTATGACCGAAAGATAAACGATGGCAAAGATGTAATGGTGCTTTTAATTGAAGCGGGCATTCCAGCGGGAATGCATACATATGAATAATACTTGCTTGTCGAGAAAATAGACAGCATTCAGAAATGACCTAATTTTACAGTAATAACAAGCTTAATAACCCTCGATTTCTTAGAATATTGTATTTAAAAGTTCAAACTGAATTACTGAATTTCAAGATAATGTTTACAATGATTAATTTTTCACTATAGTTGTCAATGAATACAAATTGGTGGGTGTATTTTGTTCAGGAATTTTTAAATAAATTAAAAGCCCCGTCTTATGAGCCAATTGATGACACTTAGAGGCAGCTAAACCTTATGCTGAAATAAGCAACTAGAGGAAATCAGGTTTGCTCACCGATCTTGTATGAGACGTGGGGAAGGTAGATTTTTTTATTATGAGTTTCAAATGTAGGAGACTTTTTAGAATCTTGCGTATATCCTTTATTATAAATATGTTGATATTTTGTATTTATTATATGTGAAGTTATTTCTTTCTGTATATCTTAAAATAGAAAGACTTGTTGCTCTCTTTTATAATAATGATGTAACACTGAATATTGTACTTAGATATCATGTTTCATAAAAAGACAAAACACATAATGATAAATCGTCGCTTCTCAAGTAATAAAATACAAGAAAGATTAATTATGATAATAAAGATCAGTACAAATGAATAGCCAGAATATACTTTTACGAAGTCATTATGTTACAAACAACTTTCATATCTATTAAGTAAGCTTGGAATTCTGCCACCACCATGGAGAAGTGTGTTCAATATATGAAAGTAGGGTGAAATTATTGTCCCTTTATTGCTTATTAGGAGAATAGGCTTTAATTTATATTTAATTTCTTTATTTAAATATTTTTGTATAAAAGGAGACATATATTGAAAACCCTAAATGGTAAATATAAATTTCATAGCCTTTGCTCCACTTTGGCATCCCTTAAATTGACTTCCTCTTGCCATTAGTCATCTGAAGCTTATTCCTTCTTTTGTGCGAGTTACAAGTGATGCTAATGTTCCAGCTTATGATGATTGTCATCTAAAGAAATTTACAATCATAGATAAGAGTATGGTAGGTAATTAAACTTAAACATTTAAGTAAATTCTACAAAAGAAAAATTTTAACAATGTGCAATGCCTAATGAAAAGAAAAGATAACAATAAACTCTAATTAAAGATCACTTGAAATTCAAAGACAAGCAATGAAGATAAGCATAAAGTGCAATGATAACTCTATTTTTATAGAGTTATTTTGACTATTTTAGGATATAAATTATACAAGTTTTGTGAGATAACATTAAGTTTTTATATATTTATTTAAATCTTTGTTATTTATGTAACAAACCCTAAATGAGCATGATAAGCAAGGTAACGTGTAAAGTAGAAGAAAGAAGACAAAAGGAAAAAAAAAAAAGTCAAAAGAGAAAGGAATGATGTGTGGATTGTGAAGGGGGAACTAGGGCACACCTTCCAAGACAACATAAAAGCAATGTGAATTAAGAAAAAGAGGGCACCCCACAAGAGGAGAAAAGGAGAGAAAAGGTGCCACCAGAATCAAGGAAGAAAGATAAATTCAAGAAGAAAAAAGGAGATAGGGGCACGAAAGCTTATCTCTACTTCATACCATTTTTTTTTGGGTTAATTCGTAGAAATTGTAAAAAGAATTCTTGAAGAGAATACAGTATGGTGACAAATTTTTTGTTTTTCTTTATTTAAAATGTTTTGTTTAATTTATACCATTATTTTGATTTATTATTTCATGATGTTCTAAATTCCTTCTGCTAGAGCAACGATGTAGCTTAGCTGTAATGATATGAATTTTATAAGTTTTTATGCTTTATAAGATATTTTATTCATGTGAGTTATATATTATTATGCTTAATATTTTTAAGGATTGGCCATCATTTTAATGATTTGATGTGCATGTTTGAGACTGAGAGGTAACAATATGTTGCTTCTTATAATATATAACCCTAAATTAAATATGGATAGATATATAACATGTTGTTTGTGTGACATTTAGTAATAAGATGATCGAAAGATTTATTATAAAATAGGAATATTCATAGATCCTAATGCACTTTATTTATTTTAATTTACATAGAAATATAGTGAATTAATAAATGAAATAGGTTTACTATACCTAGACATAAGATAGTAAATAAATTAGAAAATTTTGCCATCATCTAGGTATTATTATTCTTGCAGTCATAAACTATGGAAATTCATATCTAGTAGTTATGGTGAAATTAAATGCTCTAACATGTTTCTCATATTAATTTTTCTTACTTGGATTCAATTTTAATTAGTCTTCAAAATTTTATTTTAGAAATTTTGAATTTTAATTCACTATCAACTATCTTTTGATTTGCTAGAGAAATTTTAGGATTAATTCATTGTTGGTACTTGATTAGTCTAGTATTTAATAATCTCTATACGACGATACACTTTCTTATTGTTATATTATTTATTTGATATGTTTATTTGCATCTAAAATTTACTGAACAAGTTTTTGGTTTTATTGCTAGGGATTGGCTATTTTACTATTGATTAATATTAATATCGAATAATTCCTAATTTAATCTAGGTTTTATTTTTTTATTTTTTTATTATTATCTTTTTTTCTTAAAAAAAAATTAAATTTTTTTTTTAGTTCAATTACAATTGTTCAAAGGTGTTGCAAATGTGTATGACCCATAGCCAAGAAGGATAACTTGTTGATCTTGATCTAGAAATTGAATGCACACTCAGAAGACAACAAAAATAGCTAAGAGAACAAAGAAGTAAAGCTAGAAGAATTGACGGACAATGATGATCAACAAAAACTTTTGAAAGACTATGTTGCACAAATAGTTTAGTGTGTCACATCAAGCATAAAGAGGCCTACAATTCAAACAAACAACTTTGAAATCAAGCTAACACTCATCCAGATGCTTCAAAATTATATGCAATTTAGTGGGCTGCCAAACAATGATCCGAGTGCTCACATTGAGGCTTTCCTTAAATTCTATGACATGAGCAAATACAATGGAATCACGGATGATGTTGTTAAGGCTATTTCCATTTTCTCATGGAGACAAAGCTAAAAATTGGCTAAGAAATTTCTTAGTAAGTTCTTTCCTCTAATAAAGTTTGCTGAAATGTGTAACGATATTACTACTTCTATGTAAATGGATAATGAATCATTGTATGAAACTTGGGAAAGATTCAATGAGCTTTTGAGAAAATGTCCACATTATGGACTAGCCATATGGTTATAGGTACAAACTTTCTATAATAGGTCTAGTACAAATCTTTATTTTATGCTTGATGTAGCTACAAAAAGGGCCTTAAACAACAAGATGCCAAAAGAAGCATATGACCTCTTGGATGAAATGGTATCCAATAGTTATCAATGGACTATTGAGAGGCTACTAGTGTGGAAAATAAGTGAAGTTCATGAAATGGATGTTTTTACTGTAATATATGCACAATTTGATAAACTCAACAAGAAAATAGATAACTTGAGTGCTTTAGTCATGATGATTCAAAACATAGTATGTAACTATTGTGGTGGAGGACATGCAAGCATAAAGTTTCAAGTAGGTAACACCTTTGCTCGGTAATGAAGATGCTGATTTTATTAGAAATTCAAGTAGGTCATAGAATAATCCATGCTCCAATACTTATAATTTTGGTTGGCGTAACCACCTAAATTTTTCATGGACTAATTCTAATGCAATGAGGCTGCCACCAAGATTCAAGCAACCAAAATAAAAGAAGCCCAATTTAAAGGAAATGGTCACCAAGATGTTATAGAACAATGAAACAAGATTGTAAAATCAAAAAGCTTCAATTAAAAGTGCAAATAGGACAATTAGCTAATATGATCTTAGAAAGACAATAAAGTTCTTTGCCTAGTAGCAGAAAAAAGAATCCTACAAAAGATGTAAAGGCAATAACCCTAAGAAATAGCATACAAGTGGGATTACACCCCTATCCAATATTTCTCCAACTATCTTTTTAATTTCCTCCTTTTAGTAGTGAGAATATTGGTATGGCTATAAAGCCACCCTTTAAGCATTTCCCATTAAAGAAATTGTGTGGTCATGCTCCCTTGAATAAGAAAGTCCAAGAGGAAGATGGAAAATTATTTCATTTGTGGATAACAAAGTGTGCAACTCTATTGCCTGTTGCCTTGTGATCTTCTTAGGCTCATTTTTCCCAAGTGGATGAAAGTAACTGAATTTGTAGCAATATTCCATCTTGAGTATGGCCAAGATCCTTTTGGAATTTGGTTGCTAGAATGACTTTGTTACCAAGGTCCTTCATTCCTTGTAGCTCCACCTTTTATCCCTAAACTTTAAAGCTCATAAAAAGCTTATCAAAATCCCACATAATACAACCAAGGGTCCTTAAGTAAGATACTCCCAACATTGCATCAACCCCATGAAGTGCTAATGGAAAGAAATCTACCTACATTGGAACCCCTTAGAGATGAATATAGACATTCTTGCAACACCTTCACTTGGAACCTTATCCCCGTTTGCAACTAGCACTTTAAATCTACCTTCCATGCTTGGTTTTAATCCGAGTTGAGTTTTGAAATGACAATTAAAGAAGTTATGAAAGCTTCCGTTGTCGATCAAGACCACCACCTTAGAGTTCAACTAGGCTATTTGACTTGTAACTTGCATTGTTTGCAGTGTATTAGACCCATAAATGGCATGCACTAATATCTGTAGTTGTTCCTTATCTTTTTCAATATAACCCATCCATGCAAGTGCATATTTCACCATTGTTATGGCTTCCAGCTCCTCCATTAGTTTTGGAGCTTCCAAGAAAAACAAACATTTGCTTCTATGGCCTGGCTCAAACTTCTCATCATAATTAAAGAAAAGGCCCTTTGCAAGCCTCTTTACTAGTTCTACTAGTGTTGGTTTCTTGATAGGAAGCGGTGGTCATCTAGTTCCCTTGGTAGCAATGTTGGTTCTCTTAAACTAACTCAAGGACCCACCTTTATAATGAGCATTTTGGTTTTGTATAACTTATCCAAGTTTATGGTTGATGAAAGCGTCGTTAGGCCTTAAGTCATGATAACAATTCATAAGTGGTCTTTGAGACCACTTATAAAATTGGCAACCTATTGCTCTTCCATCAATAACTTGGTATTCTTTTACAATGGCATGTTGTTTAAGCTTGGATAGCTCCCCATAGTAGTTAACGAACCTACTGGGTCCGTACCACTCAAAAAGTTCCTTAAGAAATTTTTCCCACAAAACCCCATTAGCATTTTTAGTTTGGAAGAGATCAAACCACAATTGAGTTTCACCTTCTAAATGCCACGCCATGATTTCTAGCCTTTTCACCTCTGTGGTTTCGTTGTAGTGGAAAAACCTATTCACATGGCCAAGCCACACTATTAGGTGTTCTATGCCATCAAACTTAGAAAGTCCAACTCAAGGACTCAAGGTTTTACATGGGGTGTCTTACTGGGTAGAGTTGCATTAATGCTACCTCCTTCTACATCAAGGTGGATGTAAAAAAGGGCCTTAAATGTCCCTTTAAGTTAATGTAGGGACCCTTCCCCTTGGATGCCTTTTAGAGGTTGTCTATTTCTTTTCGCAAGTCAAAGCACATGCCTTTCATTATGTTTAGCATTTCCTAGAATTGTCTATCCAAGTTGTCATTTGGTTGCACTATTTGGGACGCAGCCATGGCTAGCCCTGGCTCCAGTGCCAATTTGTCATGTCCCTGAGTGATAGATTGAGTAACTGACCTGTTGAAAGGCTGATTTCCTACCTAGAACATGTTAAGATACTTGCTCTTTCCCTTACCCCTTATGGCTATTCTAGAGAATTACCTGCAGGTGGAAAAGGAACTTGTATTAACAAGAAAGATCCAAAGGATTACAAATTTTTTCACTGCCTTTACATTTCAGCTTGGTCCTTATTTATTCTACTTCCACAACATGTCATAGCATGTTCTTTGAACAGGTTCTATTCGTGTGCATTTGCCTGGTTTTCCTCCATGCTTGTTAATGGCAATGTGAGGACTAATTGCGTGTGCAGTCTTCCTCAAAAGATCACCATACTTCTTAATGGTGATGGGAAGTCTGGAGCTACTCCATGCCCAATACGAAAGTCTAGCTCACGTTTCTAGTCCCATCCCTTCCACCTTCACTCTCCCTAGTTTTGTGATGATGGTTTTGTAATGGTCACAAGTTGCCTAGGGTTGTGGTATTTTTGGACAATCATTTACCCTTCTTACGTGGCTTTTATACTACAGTGGATGGGCTAGCCTTGCTGGTCTGTTATAGAATTTCATAATTGATGTTTTTTCAAGTGAATGGAAGAAATGGTCCATGCAAACCCCATACGCTATCTTTCCATGGTTGTGTCAATTTGTTTTGCTTGTTCATGCAAACACCTTGGTTGTGTGTAGTAACTAAGTTAGATTTATAAGGGAACTTGGACTGGGCTCAGGGAAACATAATGTTGTAGCTCCTTTAGTCTGTAGGGATTTTGCACCAATACATATCAATATGTACAATTAATAAACCATCACTGTTAGTACACTTGCAACATGCCCTGATTCCTAGCACTTAAAAGTTCAACATTTCTCTTTGGACTTAAAACAGAAAACAATGCACACTATATGAGCAAAAGCGAAAAAGTAGTGGTTCATAAGTGAAAAAGACAAAACACTCAACAACGTAGTGCTTAATTATTAATCTAAAAAATTCTACAACACATTATTCCACATTGATCCGGAACATATCAGTCTTAAGTTGATCCACATTGATCAAAATAGAGAGGATTATCCACAATAATATGAGAAGCCGGTGTCCAATTAGAGCTGACAGCAACATAGTCCGCTTAGTCTTTTCTTTTACCCTTCATTGAACCAAAGCTCCTACACCTACAATGTCGGCAACTTTAATGTTGGCAGAGATATCGTGCTCTTAAGCTATTTTGTGGCTAGCTTTGGCATATTCGTCAATGGGAATTGATTTCTCTAGTCAATTTAAAATCCTTATAAGAAAATGATTATTGTTAAAGCAATTAGGAAATTCACAACGAAAGTAAATAATTGAAGACCATTACTTTAAAATTCAATCTTAAAACCACAACAATCTGTGAAAGAAAGTGAAATTTTAGCAGCGAGTTGATACCTAAAAAAGTATTAAAATATATTACATAAACGCACTATTCCACAACTAATAAGAAGTCATACTCAATTACGTAAATTGCGACAATAATAGTACCCATTTAGACGTTTTCTTGCTATTAGTGAAAGGAGAGGTCTCAACGATATTGTCTTGCCCCCATGTATTACACCTAACATGCCTGCACCCCTAGCTTTGGGAAAGATTTTGCACAATGAATTTCGTTCATAGATTCCTCTGGAGAGATTTTTATTTGATTCACCTGTTCAATTTAAAAGTTTTTTGAAGGCAATGGTTATTGTCAAAGTGATTAGGAAATTCAAAATGGAAATAAATAATAAATTGAAGATCATTACTTTTAAATTAAATTCCAAAACTATTATAATTTCTGAAAGAAAGAAAGTTAATTTTAGTAGAAGAGTGATACCTAAAACAGATTAAAAGTATATTACATTGCCACTGAATAAATGAATTAAGAACATTTAAACTATTCCAATCCACTCAATCCTTATTTTTTCAGAAAAAAACAAAAATTCATCTTAAAGCAAAAAGAGTGTTATACTCTATTACACCGATCTACCGACATATAGTCTACATCAATCCACGACAATTTAGTTTCCACTGATCCCATTGATCAAAATAAACACACTAATCTAGAACTAGAGAGAAGCACAATAAGTACGTAAATTGTGACTATAATAGTACCCATTGTTGACTTTTTATCACCTTGAGGGAAATGATTAGACTTTACGGTGTTGTTGCGCCCGATTACATTACCTAAAATGTCGGCACGATTCCCTAAAAAGGCAAACAAAATATCATTCAGTGCAGTTAAATAAATGCACTGAGAACTAGGTATCAGCCCGCAATTGAACAAATCTACTAAAAACTTCTAAGTATCATTTATTTTCTTAAAAAAAGAACTTCATCAAGCAAAAAAAATATCTCTAAGAAAATGTAACTAGAATTGTTTGTTGACAAAAACGAATAGCTGGACAAAAAAATAAGTTGAAAAAATTATATCTATTGCCTTTTCTAAGAAGATGATCCAAATTGAACATACTATTCCATACTATTGCATAACATATTCCTCCATACTGATCCACCAACACGTTAGTTTACAACTATCAACATCACACCAATGTAAATTGATCCACACTGATAAAAGTAACCACACCAATCCACAACAGTAAGACGCTATGCCCAATTATGTAAATTGCAACAATAATAATGCCTATTTAGACTTTTTGTTTTCACCTTTAGAGGCCGGAGAGTTGTTAACGGTTTTTCAGCTGCCGCCATTTAAAGCACCCACCATGCCGGCACCTTAAATTTTGGGAGAGATAGTGCACTTGTAATCGTATTTGTGGGGGACTTGGGAACTTTGACTTTTTCGTGTTAAATATTTTTACCTGTTTAATTTAAAATGTCTGTAAGAAAAAATTTATTGTTAAAGCGATAAAGAAATTCTCAGAAAAAATAAATAGTAAATTGAAAACCATTACTTTGAAATTAAAACTTGAAATTACTATAATCTCTAAAAGAAAGTTAATTTTAACACCAGAGTATTATCTAAAAAATTTTAAAAAGATATTACGTCGTAATTAAATAAATGAATTAAAAACATCTAAATTATTACGTAATCAGCTTGACGTTTTATTTTTTTTTAAAGAGAGAATTCATCTTCAGGTTGAAAAAGTGTTAAATTCTTAACTTCGGCCCCATTTACCACACCTACCTCGCTGACACCATCAATTTTGGGATAGATATTGTACTGTGAACCGGATTCATGGTGAGCTTTGGTATCCTCCCGACTGCGGTTTTTAGTCGTATTGCATATTAAATTTAAAATTTTTATATTAAAGTAATTAGGAAATTCACAATGAAAAAGAAAATAAATTGAAGACCTAAATTAAATCTTAAAATCACTGTGATCTTTAAAAGAAAGATAATTTTAACAGCGAGGTAATATCTAAAAAGGCTATGATAATGCAATTGAATAAATGAACTACGAACATTTAAATTATTTTTCAATCAACTCGACCATCTGCTTTCTTAAAGAAAGAAATTCATCTTCAGCCAACACATAGTCTACATCGACCCATGGCAATTTAGTCTATACTGACAAACATTAATTAGAAAAAACAGACTAATCTACAACTAGTGAGAAGCCATGCTCAATTACGTAGATTGTGACAATAATAGAGCACGTTTAAGACTTTTTTACCTTGGGTGGCGGGAGAGTCCTTAACGGTGTTGGTGCCGCCATTTACCGCACCTACAATGCCGGCACTATCACCTAACTAGGCATAAAAAATATCTTCTGTGCAGTTCAATAAATGCACTAAGAACATATAAGTTATTCCTCAATTAACAGATCTCTTACTTTCTATTAAAAAAGAAAAAAGGAGCATCTTGAAGCAAGAAAATTATCTTTTTAAAAGAATATAACAAAAATTGGTTGTTGACAAAAAATGAATAGTTGATAAAAAAATAAATTTAAAATATTTATATCTAGATTCCTTTGAGATGAAAACCTAAATTGAACATGTTATTCCATACTAATCATAATATATTCTTCTAATTAGTCTACACCTATCCAAAACATTTCAATGTAAATTGGTCGACACTGATAAAAATAAACACACTAATGAGATGCCACGCCCAACTACTAAATTTTGACAATAATAATGCCCATTTCAGAGTTTTTCACCTCGAGTGGCAAGAGAGTTCTCAGTGGTGTTTCTACCAGAATTTACTACACCTACTTTGCCGGCACCTACAACTTGGGGTGTGATATTGTACAGTCATCTTTGCCAGCAGTTCCTGATGTAGTTCCCTGTTTTTGTTTGTACCATGATCATAGGAGAGCATATCACGTTCCTCACTAAAAGATACATGCATAAATTAACAAAGATAATTGAGAAACATAAAAGAAAAATCTAACAAGATATTTTCGAATATTATTATACATATAAACATAAAAATAATCGAGATACACAAACATAATTGGGTTATAGTTAGCAATAGAGATTTGTGGCGATGGAGGACCAAAGACTCCAGTTTAAGTGCTCAATGATGGGAAGATATAGGATTTAACCGCTTGATGGTCTAGGGAATGAATCTAAGGGCTGAAAGAATTGTGGAACTAGATCTAAGGGCTGGAAAAGGCACTGGGTGAACGGTTGGGAGGAGGGAAGATAAGATCCAAAGGTAGAAGAAGTGTCAAACCAGATCCATGGGCCTGGAGAAAAGTAAGACTAGCTCCAAGGTATAAAAGAAGCAGCACGCCAGCTCCAAGGTATAAAAGAAGCAGCACGCTCGATCCATGTGCTGACTAGTTTGGGCAAAACTGGCTGAACTAGACTTATTGGTGAGACGGTCGGCCAATTGGTTGAACCACATCTAATGGCTAGGAAGGTTGCCGAACCATTCTTTACGAGTTAAATGATGGGATCAACCCTTGGCTAAAGATTAGATGAAAGAGGGATCAGACATATGAGTCTGATGGTGGAGGGGAAACCAGATCTAAGCATTGGATAGCTAACGTGATCAAATAGGGGACTGATGATATGTGAAAAAAAGAGTATAAAGTTTGATGATGGAAAGGAGCAGGTTTAAGTGCCTAAGAGGCTAAATTAACTAAACTAGTGAACTTCCAGAATGGAGGAGCTCACATTTGAGAGAAAACAAATTAAATGAAGTAATGCAAAAGCATGATAACTTACCCTTTTGGTTGCCATTTCTAAAGAACAAACAGAAAAAGGAAAGAGCAGTTGGATTGCCGGGAGAAGAAAGGAGGAAGACGATAACTAAGAGGGTTTAAATAAATAGGATAAGATGTAATCAAAATAAATAATGCATAACTATAAACTAAAAAGACTAATTATTTTATAAATGACATGTTGGCCATAGTATACACGGGATTAGCGATTAGGTGGAGATGATTCAAATGTGGTTATAAAAAAATGGCCAAGAAAGATAGAGACGGTCATATGTAAGAACTTATATTTACATTGTCTGAATGAATCTTTTTTAACACCAGTTGTGCACAAAAGCCATCTGAAGTCTTTTACTGCCCCTGGCTCGTAGAATCTTACGACTTTCAGCGACTTACCATTATATCTTCAAATGGGGACAAACTTGGTGGTCCATGACTTTCAGCGACTCCTGGCAGAAGGGCTTTGGTAGCCTCCTGACTCAAAGAAAGAAGTAAGTTTGGTTTGATGGCCGATCAGCTTTTGTTTAGCGGAACAAAGAGCGCTATTCATATTTGTGGGGAAGCGTGGCATGACTCTCGCTGCGCTCTGGGTTTTGTAGTCGGCTATATTTTTATTTTCTTTCTTCGCCTTTAGTGCTTTTAAACAATTTTTTTAATTATTTCTTGGCTACCTGGTGTTTACATCTTCTTTTGTTGCAGGATTCGTGGCTTCACCCCTTTATGAATACTTAGGTCATATTTTTTTTTTTTGGTGGAGATGTAAATTAAATTAAGAAAAAATTTAAGTACATAAGCACATAGGTATATTCTAGCATTATAGAAAATATCATATCTATAAAAAGATGAAGGTTAAAAGCCTCTAAATTTCACTCAAAATAATATTTCCATGGGAGAATTTTATATTTTTAAATAAATTCTTCCTTATACTACTTTTTTTATTTTTGCTAAGAGAATAGGAATATCAATTATCTTCCTTTGAAAATGTCTTCTATTTCATTCAACCCATATACAATAGATACAAGTTAAGAAAGATATCTTGAGAAATTTAGCAGCTAAATCTTTTCCTTTAATAACTTTAATCATCCATTGTAGTTTTTCATTCTATCCTCCGATGTTACGTCTTAATCCATTTTGAGTGAAAATACTTTTCTAAATAATCTTTATCCATGCACATTTAAAAAAGAGATGATTTATGTTTTCTATATGAGACTAACATAAATCATACTACCTAAAAGTTTATATTTGAAGGGTAATGTTTATGATTTTGAAAATTATGTTATTACTTTTAATAATAGGTATAGATTTTAAAATTGAGATAGTAAAAATAAAGGATAATACATACCCGATGTTACTTTATAGACAGGATCGGTTGGTGTTAAGGCAAGACAGCAATAATAATAAAATAAAATAAGAACCCCCGTTTGGTTATTCTTACCCAACCATGAGCATTGTGCATGATGAACAAGGACAACGCATATTTTAGTCCTCAAAATTATAAAACTCGACTTGGACAATCGGCAGGGAGAAGATAACTAAGGTTGTTTTGCTGGAACGGCCCTTCAGGCTTCAGTCCCGAGCCGACATCAATTAGAAATTCAAAGCATGCGCGTCGATTCAACTAAGGGAAGTTTGTTTTACTTTCCCACGACTCAACAACAGGTTGCTTATTAAATTATCACGTGATTATCTTTCAATCTGATTTGTGTCCAAACAGATACTTCAAATTTAAACGAGGAAGCCAAAAGTATCACAAGTACATTCAGCGGCAGCCAAAAGTAGAGTTAAACGAGGAAAATGACATTTATTCATTGCTTTAGATACTTCTTCTGTTTGTTGAACTTTTATATTATTTCACCAATACTTGAAGAGTTTTACTTGTTCTTCGGCGAAAACGGCACTAAGAATAGTTTAAAAACGCCGTTTCCCAACTTCTATGAGCCGACCCTAAAAACTCCCTCAAATTATTGAAATTCAAAGTCCCGTCGAAACACCTAAATCCACCTTCGGCCACCACACAGTGCCCACTTCCGGCCTTCTCTCCACTGTGGAGGGGCGGCTGCCTATGCCACCGGCCCGTTTGTTGGACTTTTATGTTATTTCACCAATACTTGAAGAGTTTTACTTGTTCTTCGGCAAAAGCGGCACTAAGAATAGTTTAAAAACGCCATTTCCCAACTTCTATGAGCCGACCCTAAAAACTCCCTCAAATTATTGAAATTCAAAGTCCCGTCGAAACACCTAAATCCACCTTCGGCCACCACATAGTGCCCACTTCCGGCCTTCTCTCCACTGTGGAGGGGCGGCCGCCTATGCCACCGGCCCGTTTGTTGGACTTTTATGTTATTTCACCAATACTTGAAGAGTTTTACTTGTTCTTCGGCAAAAACGGCACTAAGAATAGTTTAAAAACGCCATTTCCCAACTTCAATGAGCCGACCCTAAAAACTCCCTCAAATTATTGAAATTCAAAGTCCCGTTGAAACACCTAAATCCACCTTCGGCCACCACACAGTGCCCACTTCCGGCCTTCTCTCCACTGTGGAGGGGCGGCCGCCTATGCCACTGGCCCAACAGGCCGGAGGCGAGATGGACTAGACAAATTCTCAACCTTTTCTACCGAATCTCAAATCGGAATTCTTGGAGAGATTAGCATCGCATAAGCTATCGCCGCTCGCCAGCTAGTAGGTCGCTCAGGCGAGATGCTCTAGTGGGTCTTGAAACACTCAAGTAGGAGTGTCGGAGCCTATTGATGGGGCATTCGACTCCCTCTCCTAACTCTGTGGGTGTTTGTCCCAAATCATGTGGTTTTGGCGCTGCGTTGCCCAACTTCGGTGGTGGATTTGGTTCTGGATCAACTCTAGTCTACCAACACGGCCTTACTCATGGGCCCAAACAGGGATGGCCTTCCCCGATTCAACCAATTCCTCTCTCTTTAAAAGGCCAAACCACGTATGAAGGGGAGTTGGAATTCAGCATTACATCAGCACAATATTGCCTTGTAGCAGAGTTTCACCATCTCACCATGATAGTGAGTTTAAAAACTTGCCCTCCAGTGCATGCATTCTGGCACCGTGTGAACTCCTCATGGGGCCTAGCTCAATTGGCCATTGTTGGTCAAATGGATCCAAGAAGCATTTGGATTCTCCTTGCCTCCGAAAGGATTTCGTCACAGCATGGTCCCATGAAAATCGGTTTCAAGAATCAGAGGTACATCCTCACCAAATGGCCTCGGGAGCTCAATAGGCATCACCAAAGGCTTCACTTACCAGGTTTGCGTCTTCCCCTTTTCAATCCGGTTGCTTCGCAATGCATAGGAGATTCTTTTGGTTGATTTTTGAGGGCAGATAATGCCACTCACTTTCTCGAAAATTGCATGTATGCTAGAATATGTGTAAAGCTTGATTTATCGAAGCCGCCTCCTCCTAGAGTTCATGTTAATGCCTTTGAGGAGGGACAAAAGTGGCAAAAGATTGTCTATGACATGAACACGAGGTATTGTTCACATTGCCGCACACAAGGGCATGATGTGTCTGTGTGCCGAAGGAAGCTGCACATGGAGAAGCGTAACGCCAATCAAGTGGTGCAGGTGGCCAAAACACCAATGAGAGGAAAGAGAAAACCAAAGCTTCAAACACAAAGGACATGGGTATTACGCCAAAAATAGTCACCACTATAGTGATGAATGAAGTTCCAGAGAAAAAGGGTGTTGACACCCTTTATATTGATGAGACAGGGATGATGTTATTTTTGATAAGTAACACCAAATGTCAACACAGAATATCTTTGTTGTTCTTGACCAGATTCAAGAGGATGCCTCTACTATAGGATCGATTTTTAACTTAATACACAGCAGAATAAGACAAAACTTGATTCTAACATAAACTAGACAAAACAAGAAAGAGATCTAGGCAAGAAACACAAAATTTCATTAAGGAGAAAGTTACAAACTTTAAAAGTTGACACAAAAAACTGTTTTGTTTTCAGTTTCTGCAGAAACTAAATTCACTCTAGGAACTTCTCTCTTATATTTTCTAACACAAACCTCTAATTTATAAAAGGACATTAAATACTAGAGACATAATATTTTATTTTCAAGAGATTTCTAGGCTGTTTTACAGCTATTTCCATATAGATAGGATGATTACAAGACAGTATACCACTTGCTATTAAATTCTGCAAGTTCAAACTTGGCTGCTGCCTCTTACTGTTGTTGCATCTATTTTTTACTTCAAATCTTCTTATCTTCTTAATTGTTTAAGTAGTGTGTAAATGGTCATGTGGATAAAGCTCCTATGATCTAAGCAGAGAAGGAAATCTATCTAAAGACTCATGAACAGATGGCCCTTGCGGAGGAGGGCACAACACCCACACAAGAGGATGTGGAAGCTATGAACCAAACAGAGAAGGAATTAAGAGATGGCATGTATCATGACCTAGTGGCAAGCCAAATACTTCAGTATGCTAAGGAGGGAAAAAAAAAAGAGTTTTGAGAGGAAAATGGCCTCCTATATGCTAAGGGAAGGTGCCTTTACATTGTGTAGTGGGGGAATCTTTGAAAGAGCTTGATTAAGGAGTGCCATGACAATAAGTGAAGTGATCACCGAAGCTAGAACGAATGCTAACACCTTTAAAAACTACTTATTATTGGCCAAAAATGAGAGATAAAGTGGAGTTATACGAAAAGACGTGCTTGGCATGCCAATAACAATGACAAGTAGAGGCTACAAATGCCCACCAAAGGCTAATGTGGAAGCAAAGACTACCACAAAGAAGATAGTGATACCCTTTAAAAGGGCAAGTGTACCAAAATTAGCATACAACCACTATGCGACAAGATTTAAGAAGCGGGGCAAGTGTACCAAAATTAGTATACAACCACTATGCGTCAAGATTTAAGAAACAGAAGGTGGCTAATACCAATACAACAATGGGTTTACAACCTATGACAATTGGAGACCCATTGTTTGAACCTCCATGAGGAATGGTAGAATGCGGGTTTGGGTATAGTCCAATCCTTAGATGTAAAGGTTAAGTGGTTATACCAACCTATATGTTATCCCTTATTTGATCTTTGAAGGGACAGTTGATGCCCAAAAATGATTTAAGTCCAATTTGGAGACATTAATAATAAAGGTCCTACCTACCGTACTAGGTTAAAAAAATAAAAAAAAATGCCATTTCATGCTTCTGGAAGACTTTTATTTTGGAGTAAATAATTTGTCAGAAAACAACTTTTTCTTTAAAAGCCCTCCTAAAAAAATCCCTTGTTGAAAACAAGAGTTAAAGTCTTTTTAATTTCATTAGGATATTTGATTGCATCCAATGTAAGATACATTATTGCGTCCCCTAAAAGAGACCACCATATTCTCAAGGACTTTCACCTCCTATATACTACCTACGTATGATCTTACTTGCCCAATGTGCTCTCATTTGCTTGTACTTCTTTTTTTTCTTTTTCTTTTTTTGTTCCTTTTGAATGCGTTGTCTGAACACTTTCTTTGATGGCCTCTTTTTTAATTTCTTTGTTTGTCGGAATTTCCGGCTAGGCCGTGGAGGACCCAAGTGTGTGCAGCGGTCTTGGATAGGATTCTGACTCTTAGCGTACAATCTAGTGTGGGGACGAAGGGGATTTAAACTCCAGTCCCAATCTAACTCCTTGTTTTGCTTCCCTTTGCAACCAATTTTGACAATCTTTCTAGACAGAAACTTTTCTGGATTCTTAGAGGGAACCCAAACCTCACTTCATTCACTACTGAGTTCTTCGAGGGACTCAAACCTCCATACAATTCTTATTAAATTCCTCTCTGCCTTTTCTTTCTCTAACCAGCAGCTTATATACTGCTCGGTTAGTTACACTTCACAGTTACAGCTGAACTAATTCTTAAGGACTATTTAACTGCTGTAAAAAACTACCTAACAGCCATTATTGAACTTTATTCATACATCTACCATGTAATCAAAATGACACAGTTAAGTCTTGGTCTGTTGCAGCAGTCTTGGATAGGATTCTGACTCTTAGCATACAATCTAGTGCGGGGACGAAGGGGATTTAAACTCCAGTCCCAATCTAACTCCTTGTTTTGCTTCCTTTTGCGACCATTTTTGACTATCTTTCTAGACACAGAAACTTTTCTGGATTCTTAGAGGGAACCCAAACCTCACGTCATTCACTACTGAGTTCTTCGAGGGACTCAAACCTCCATACAATTCTTATTAAATTCCTCTCTGCCTTTTCTTTCTCTAACCAGCAGCTTATATACTGCCGGTTAGTTACACTTCACAGTTACAACTGAACTAACTCTAACAATTATTCAGTTACAGCTGAACTAATTTTTAACGACTATTTAACTGCTGTAAAAAACTACCTAACAGCCATTATTGAACTTTATTCATACATCTACCATGTAATCAAAACAACACAGTTAAGTCTTGGTCTGTTGCACTCCTCCACCCTTATTGGGAACCTTGTCCCCAAGGTTAAAAGAAGGGTATCATTGGTTAAAAAGATCGATAGAAATCTAGGTTGCTTCCTGTAATGGTAAGCCTTGCCAGTGAACAAGATACTGAGGCTCTTTTTTGTGGATCCGTTGTTCCAAGATAGCTTGTGGTTGAGGGCTGATCACATCTTCAGGTTGTAAAAAGACAGGCAAATCTTGTTGTACTCTTACATGATCCCCGAGTGCCCTTTTGAGCATGGACACATGAAATACATTGTGTAACTTGGAACCTTGAGGGACATTGAGTTTGTAGGCCACAGCTCCCACCTTTTGCAGAATTTGAAAAGGACCAAAGTAGCGTGGAGAAAGTTTGTAGTTCTTGCGGACTACCAATGACGTTCCCCTATACGGCTGCAGCTTAAGATAAACATAATCACCGACCTGGAAATTTTCCTCAATGCAGCCAATATCATAAAACTTCTTCATATGAGCTTGAGCATTTTTTTAATCTCTCTCGGATGTCCTTGATAATTTCATCCCTGGTTTGGAGCTCTTGATCCACCATTTCTAAGGCAGATGAGCCAGGAACATACGACAAAAGAGAAGGGGGGCACGACCATAAACTATCTCATAAGGGGACTTGTTGTGAGAGCCATGAACGTTGGTATTGTAACAATACTCAAGCCAGGATAACCATCTCAGCCACTCTTTTGGATGGTCCCATGTAAAACAGCGAAGATATACTTCCAAGGACTTGTTGACTACTTCAGATTGGCCATCGGTTTAAGGGTGATAAGCAGTGGAGAAGTTGAACTTGGTCCCCTACAATTCAAACAGCTGTCTCCAAAAGCTACTTGTGAAAATTGTATCTCTATCACATACAATGGTTTTAGGCATACCGTAAAGCTTGAAAATGGAGTCAAAGAACACTTGAGCAACACTAACAGTAGAGTAAAGATGAGATAAAGCCATGAAATGAGTCATTTTTGACAGTCTATCAACCACGACCATAATGATTTGTTTTCCCTTAGACACCGGTAAACCATCAATGAAATCCATGGAGATATCTTCCCACACATGTGCTGGAATAGGTAGGGGTTGCATTAATCCTTGGGGCTTTGTGTTTTGCCACTTTACTTGCTGACACACAGAGCATTCCCTAACAAACTTCTTGATTGTTTCTTTCATGTTGGTCCAATAAAACACTAATTTCACCCGCTGCTAATTCTTATAATACCCTTCATGGGATGCACCATGAAATTCTTGAAGTATAACAGGAATAAGAGTAGAAGTTTACCCCAAATAAATTCTATTCTTAAAAAAAATCACACCATTTTTGTACTGTCACTTCGTGCTAACTTCACTGATGCTGATTTTGTTCAGAATTTCCTGAAAGGCTAGGTCAACTTTAACTTCTTCTTGGATAGTATTTAACCAGTCTGGTATAGGTAGTGAAACTGCATGCAGTTGCAGTATCAATGGCTGTATTTTGTCACTGCTCTCCCCTCTTTCCCAAATACCAAGAACAAAAAAATAGTTTTTTCCTTTATCATTCGAAACTAGATGTTGCTTACCATTTGTAAAAAACTTTGGCAAGGAAGGGAACTCCAAGATTGTTGAAGATGAGAACTAATTTTGTGACTGCTTTCCAATAGTTGTTACTGGTTCTTCTTGCATTCTTGATAAGGCATCAGCAGTTGCATTCTCACTTCCTGGTTTATACTGAATATCAAAATCATAGCCTACAAGTTTGATTAGCCAACGTTGCTGAGTAGGGGTAATAATCTTTTGGTTCTATAAATTCTGAAGGCTTTTATGATCAGTTTTGACAGTGAACCGAGTACCCAACAAATACTATCTCCATTTTTTAACAGCTAATATAAGGGCCAATAGTTCTTTTTCATAGGTTGAGAACAACAAATTTTTACCTTGTAAAGCTTGACTAAAATAAGCAAGGGGCTACTAATTTTGACTCAACACAGCTCCTACTCCAGAAGCACAGGCGTCATATTCAATGGTGAATGGTAAAGAAAAATCTGGTAAGCTCAATACAGGGGCTTTTGTCATCTTCTTTTTCAACTCCTAGAAGGCTGCTTCAGCTTCAAGATTCCACCCAAACCCATCCTTTTTTAATAACCGAGTGAGTGGTGAAGCAATCATCCCATATCCTTTAATAAATTTCCTATAATAGCCCGTCAAACCTAAGAATCCCCTTAGTGATTTCACTGACTTAGGTACTGGCCAATCCAACATAGCTGAAACTTTCTCTAGTTCTACTGCCACCCCTTGGCCAGTGATGATATGGCCTAAATAATTCACTGCTCGGGTCCCGAATACACATTTTTCCTTCTTGACAAAAAGTTGGTTACTCTTTAAAACTTCAAAGACCAATCTCACATGCTCAATGTGCTCATCCCACTGTTTGCTGTAGATCAGAATGTCATAAAAAAAAACTAATACAAATTTATCCAGAAATTCCTTAAAGATCTTATTGTTAGGCTTTGGAATGTTGAGGGAGCATTACAAAGGCCAAATGGCATAACTAGGAACTCATAGTGACCTTGTGGAGTTTGAAAAGCTGTTTTATGGGTCTCTTGGTCCTTCATCCGAATTTGGTGATAACCAAATCTAAGATCTAGTTTAGTAAACAACTCAGCCCCGTGCAATTGATCCAATAGTTCATCCACCATTGGAATAGGGAACCCATCCTCACGGTTTCCTTATTAAGGGCTCTATAATCTACACACATCCTCCAAGAGCCATCCTTTTTTTTTACCAATAATACTGGAGAAGAAAAAGGGCTGGAGCTGTCTCGAATTACTCCTTCTGTGAGTAGATCAATGACTATTTTCTCTATTTCTTTTCTCTACACATAAGGATACCGATAGGGTTTGTTATGAATGACTTTGGACTCATCTTTGAGGGAAATCTGGTGTTCATGAGAGCAATGTGGGGGCAGTCTTTGAGGTTTCTTAAACAAATCCTCATAAGTATTAAGCAATTTTTGAAATTGTGCCAGCCAGGATGATTGAGTAGCAGTGTTGTCTAGGTGCAGTGCAGATTTTAATTGTAAAACCACTCCCTGTTGTTGATATCCCAACAGCTTGTTCAACTTAGAAACCTCCACTAACTTATCTGCTTGTTTCTATGCTCCACATAGTTTAACTTGATGATCACTGAACATAAAGGACATAGAGAGCTTAGAAAAATCCCAGACAATTTCTCCTAAGCTGGATAGCCATTGAACCCCAAGGATTACTCCAATCTTAGGAAGAGGTAAGATAAAAAAATCAGTCTACATGGTACAACTGGCTAGCTCAATCTCTACCCCTTTGCAAAACCTTCCTTTTTTAATTGTTTCTCCACTAGCTACTTCCACAGTGAATTCTCTTTGCATAAGTGGTTGTAATTTCAAATTTCTAACCAGTTTGTTACTCACAAAATTGTGAGTACTCCTAGAATCAATCAAAATAGGAACCGTATCTTTTGTTGGTCCCATCTTCCCTTCAAGCCTCATGGTTTTAGGATCATGCACATTAAACATGGTAGCTACTGAGATCATTCTTAACTCACCCGAGTCCATGCCACCTTCATCCTCAGATTTTGCACTTTACTCTCCAGGCAGTAATCCTTCTAAGAGGAATAACTTTTTGCAACGATGGTCAGGGAAATATTTTTCATCACAGTTGAAACATAAACCCTTAGCCCTTTGGTCCATGATTTCAGGCTAGGTAAGTTTCTTAATAGGTATACGGTTTCTATTATCCCCCAGTTTAGCTTCTCCTTCCCCACCACCATACTGCTTTCTCACCAGTGGAGTGTAATTGGTCCTATTAGCTAATTCTTTGGCCTCAAATAACCTAGCAAAACCAACAGCAGCTGACAGAGTAGGGGGATTATGTGCTATCACATCCAATCGTATTTTTTCTTGTCGATATCTTCAATTCTTGCTCCTTTTTTGGCAGTCTCTGAGTCTGTGCAACTCGTTTTGCTTTAGATTTTTCCTCCATTTTTATCCTGGTGTTGCTGTAGCCTTTTTCTGAATGGTGGGGGCATTAAACGGAGGAAATTGAATCTCAATCAAAGTACAAAAGACATGTCCACTCTAACAGTAAAATAATTACAGTAAACGATAATAACAGTATGATCATTATCGTTTAAGTAAAATAATTCAAACTTTTATACTAATTTATAAGACGTTCATCTTCTGATTTTATCCATTTGATCTCTCTTATTTTTTGTGTTTGCAATCTTTTTATTTTTTTTCTAGTGCTTCTAGTCAAATTTTGAAGCAAATTATATATTATCTGAAAGTAAATTATAGAAAGGGTTATAGATAAGTAAATGAAACTAAATATTTTTTAATTTTTACGTGGGCCTATTGATTCGCCGAATGGATCTCCAAATCTCTAAGGTTTTCCTTTCCCTCAGATGGAATGACTTTGCTGCAGAAGTTGGCCATTGTGTAACTTGGAACCTTGAAGATATCGACAAAAGGGTATAAGTTTGTTTTTGTCAAACTCAGCTCTTGTCAGTTTAGAAGATAAAAAACCGACAATTAATTTTATAAGGCAGTTAGGTATGAGTATGAGGTATAAAAGGAACAAAATTACAATTGTAATCACTTATTTTTTTCCTTATAATCGGGTATTAAGCCTAGAAAGAGAGGTCAAGAGTATACCAATAAAAGAGGGACAGTTGCAATGAGGGAGAATGGTAAAGAATCTAAATATACTCTTGCTTTTTTACACTATTTTTCTTCATATTCATAAGGATATAGAATGTGATCATTTCCTAGCAATTTACACTTATAACTAAAATGTGGTAAAATTTATGGACTATCAAAAAAATAAAAATAAAAGAAATACTATTGGGCTTTTCTAAATTCGCCCTAACATCATCATTTCGTAATCAAAATCAACTTTTGCTTATTTGCTAAACCCTTAGGAACAAACCAGAATAATAGGTTGACGCACATTACTTGCATATTAAATCTTGAAACTACAAAAAAATTTTAAAGGACTTGAATTTGGTACCGAGGTTTTGCAGTGCAGTTTGAATAAATGCACCGCGATGTTTAAATTAGACCCTAAATTCATTGATTTTTTTTTTCTACTAAAAGATATTCATCTCCAAGCAAAATTGGTGTTTTTAGAAGATGCAACTAAAAATGTCTTGCAACCAAAAATATAATAGTTGAACAAAGCATAAACCACTAGTGAAAAAAATCATACCTTAAGGCAATTGGTAAGGAGTGCAAAGTGAACTTATTAGTCTATACTAACTCAAAACATATTATTCCGAACTTCACATAAAACATCAGTCCATAATGCTCCACAGTACATTAGTCTATGGTGATGCACATTGATCAGTTTAAACATACTGATCCACAACAATTGCAAGAAGCCATTTAGACTTTGAAGGTGGATAAGTGTGGACATTTAGACTTCCGTAGGCTTATTCAAAAAGGCTAATTGAACCACAACTTTGAAGGTGGTTGTTACCTCCATTTATTACACCTACCATGCATGGACCTCGAACTTGAGGATTGATAGTGAAGTTTGAAACCATAGTGACGCTTGAACCCCAAGCAACTCCATGGCCACCTCCATTAGAAGCTACTGGGTCCTACATATTAGCATAGGAAGAGTTAAATACCTCCCCTCGATTACCGAAATCATTTACAGTGATTTCTAAAATATGCGACAAATTATAACAAATAAAACCTTGCGGCATAGTTCAATAAGGCGACAGAAAATCAAATTACAACAAAAGAAAATCAAAATATTCTCTGAGACTTTCAAATGAAAGAACAAAGAATCAAATAACAACGAACAAGTTTCAGTCACAAAAGAATTCTTAAATATTTCCACATAAACGAAAAAGAGAATCAACAACAATCAAAGTGGACACAAAAAACAATCAAATATATGGCACACAACATTTTCCCAACACTAGTCAAGAAGTGTTTACTCGAACTTTGGTAGTGTTAGAATTACAAACCGGAATAGAACTGTCGAAAATCTTGCCAGAATTAAAAACAAAAATGAAACCGGCGAGAACCACTTCTAAATCAAAAACCAAAAATCAAAATTTGAAAATCAATATGTTTGTGATATCTGAAGAAGAAGCGACAGTTATTGAAGATAAAGCAGGCGCGTGTACCACATGCACCATTCTACCAAGGCAACTCACGAATAACATAAAGATGCGGGCATGTAACTCACGCGCGTCATCTTCTTCCTCATGCCTGTGAGAGAACAAAGATTCGTCTATTTCATTTGACGGTTATACAAAATGGTTGAAGGTGAAATAAGAGGCATTTTAATAAGAGGAAAACGATCTCTTTATTTCAATAAAAAATAAAAAGAATCATCAACTCTATTGATGAAATTTTCCGTTCAAAATCTAAAAGGTCTTAGGGTTCTTTACATTTTTAGTTTTTCATAATCAATTTTATTGATCATCATCATTAAGAGATGATTTACATTTGTTTTTCTAACCACTATAAAAAGGTAGTTGGAGTGTACTCAAGGATTCATTCAACTAATAAAAATTACTACTTTCTTATTGTTCTTCATATTTTTATAATAATTTTCATAATATATTGTAGAAATTATTATTTTAACTTGCCATCAGTTTAGCCTTTTGGCAAAAGCTCTTTTTTTGTTTTTTTTTTCTCGATCATTTTGCAGATGGCTTCCAATATCAACCATATTCATGCTGCTACTCATACTTTTTCACTACCCAATCCCAATCCTCTTCCTACCATTGGTGTGTAACTTAAAGGTCCTAATTTTTTTGTTTGGAAAGCTCGAATTGAGTGTTTCCTTCAAGCAAATGGGTTACTTGATGTTGTTGATGGCTCATTTCCTTGTCCTGATGAGTTTCTTACCAAAACTGATGAACAAGGCAATATCACTCATGACTCCAATCCCGCTTACCAAGATTGGATAATTAGGGATCATACTGCTCGTGGCTGGGTTTTTTGTACTTGTAGTGACACTATTGTGACCACTGCTAGGCAATGCAAAACCTCTACTGAGATATGGCAGGCCTTATCACCTGAATTTATGGCTCATAGTTTTGCGCGAGTTTCCGCTCTTCGCCTACACCTTCAAACAGCAACCAAAGGGCATCGAATGGTAACTGAATTTCTTTAAGAAGTTGATAGTATTGTTGATCAACTTTCCCTTATAGTTGAAGTTATTTCAGAAAATGAGTACTTAACTCATGTTTTCAAGGTCTTGGCACACCTTATGACCCTCTTGCCACTGCTGTTGCTGTTCATACCCGTACTTCATCTCTTCCTCGCGAAGATCTTCATGGGTTACTTCTTACCCACGAAGCTCACATTGAAATGGCTATCCAAGGCTCACCAACTACAGTTGCTTTTGCCACTAGTCCTGCTCCTTTTACAGCTACTCAACATTTTTCCCCATCTTCAATCACTCCAGGAGGACGATCCACTCATATCTCCACTCTAGGACATACATCTGTTCCTTGTTATAGTGGCAAACCTTTGCGTAATGTTCTTTGTCAAATTTGTCGCAAACCAGGACATCTTGCGCATCAATGTTGTTATAGGTATGTTCCCTCCAATTCTAGGCCTCCCAATAACTTTCAAGGCCACCAGAATATTTAGGCAAATACCATTAAGAAGGCTCCACAACAACCACATCAAGCCTTTCTTGAAACTGATTGGTTCCCTAATTCTAGTGCTACACATCATATCTTGCCAGATGCTTATGATATTATGCAACTGCTTAATTATGATGGGAATCAAGCTGTTACTGTAGGGGATGGAATGGCACTTTTAATAACCCATAAAGGTACTTTATTAACCCCTACTCATATCAATGTTTCTGATGTACTTATTATGCCTAATATAACAAAATGATTGTTATCTGTTTCCAAGTTTACAAAAGATAACAATTGCATTTTCTCATTTTTTCCTGATTTCTGTCATGTCCAGAGTCTGACATCGGGATGGATCCTACTCCAAGGACCAGCTGAAAATGGACTTTATCACATCAACTTGAGTACTCTTCAGTAATCACCAAAGTCTTTTCATATTTCTACAATAAATGTAATGGCCTGGCATTATCGATTAGGCCATCTTAATTATGCAAATGTAATAAGATTGCTAAAACTTTTAAATATTCAATTTACTGGACATCTTTCATCGTCTTGTACAGCTTGTAGCATTAGTAAAAGTCGATGACAATCACATTTATCTACCCATAATATTTCCAACACTCCTTTGGACTTAGTCCATTTTGATATATGGGGCCCTGCACCAATAACATCATCACAAAGGAATAGATATTATATTTGTTTTGTTGATAACTATTCTAAATTTACATGACTCTATTCCATGAAAACAAGAGATGAATTTCTTCAAATTTTTAAAAATTTTCAAACATTTGTTGAAAATCAACTTCAAACTACCATCAAAACCATTCAATGTGATGGAGCTGTTGAATTTACTTCCAAAGACTTTAAAACTTTTTTATCCAATAAAGGTATTTATCAACGCATATCAAGTCCATATGCGCCATTTCAAAATGGGACTGCTAAAAGAAAACATCAACATATCACTGAATCTGGATTATCAATGATAAATCATGTCCATATACCACTTCAATATTGGGATTTTATCTTTGAAAGTGCCATGCATATTATCAATCACCTACCAAGCTTAGCGCTAGCCAACACAACCTCATGGGAAAAATTATTTCATCAATAACCTAGTATCTCTCATTTACGAATTTTAGGGTGTTTCGTATTTCCTTATTTAAGACCCTATCCTCCACATAAACTTACTATACATTCTAAACCTTGTGTTTTCTTAGGCTATCCTATAAGATATAAAGGCATTGTTGTCTTTGTTTACAAACAAAAACAATTTATATTATTGCAGATGCCATATTTGATGAAAATGTATTTCCTTTTCAACACGTAAATACACCAAATGTTGTTACCAATACATTAATACCACATCTTTCTACTGAAATTCTTTTAGAAAATACTACAAAGCATAACACAACAAGAGAAGCTCATGACATGCTCCCACAATCCTCCACTAAGAACCATTCCATGGTTACACGACTAAAAGGAGGTACAATATCCAAATGCACTTTATTGCATGATCATACATATGCTTTAACAACCTCTGTACATCATTTTATTGAACCTAAAAACTATACAAAAGCCTCAAAAGATCCTAATTGGCATGCTGCTATGGTTGAAGAATATAATGCTTTGTTAAAAAATCACAATCGGGAACTTGTCCCTTTACCCCAAAATATTATTCCTATAGGATGTAAATGGGTATATAAAGTTAAGCAAAAATCTGATGGCACCCTAGAACGATATTAAGCACGATTGGTTGCTAAAGGATTTCATCAATGACCTAGTATTGATTATCATGATACATTTAGTCCTATTGCTAAGCCAGTTACAATAAGAATTATCGTTGCTTTGGCATATACTAGAGGATGGACTATTAAACAACTTGATGTCAAAAATGCCTTCTTACATGGAATACTAAATGAAAAGTATATATGACTCAACCACAAGGATTCATCGACTCTACTAAACCAGACTTTGTTTATTGACTAAAATGATCCTTGTATGGATTAAAACAAGCTCCACGAGCTTGGAATCATTGTCTTACTAAATTTCTACAACATATTGGGTTCCAAATTTCCCAAGCAGACTCTTCATTATTTGTATTACATATAAAAACATACAGTGCATTTCTCCTTGTGTATGTTAATGATATTATTTTTACAAGAAGTTCTATTGCATAGTTGTCAAAAATCCTTGAACAACTTAGGATTGAATTTGATATTAAGGACTTAGGTAACTTACATTATTTTTTGGGAATTGAAACTAAATATTCTACAAATAGTCTTTTGCTTCATCAACCAAAATTTGCTCATAAAATACTTTTTCGAGCCAAAATGAATGAAGCCCGCAGGGTGTCTACCCCATGCACAACAAATCATCCACCATCTATAAGTGATGGTGAACCCTACTCAGATTCCACACACTATCGTAGTATTGTTGAATCTCTTCAATATTTAACACTTACACGCCCTGATATTTCCTATGCTGTAAACACTACATGTCAATATATGCATGCCCCTACTTTTACTCATTGGGCATTTGTCAATGTATCCTACAATTTCTGGTTGATACCCCTATATATGGTATTCAAATAACAAAATCATCAAATTATAATCTCCATGCATATTCTAATGTTGGATGGGTTGGTGATCATGATGATTGCAAATCCACTAGAGGAATTTGTATTTTTCTATGAACAAATTTAATTTCTTGAAGTTCTAGAAAACAAAAAACTGTTGCACATGTTAGAAAATAGGGTTTTGTTGTGATTGAAAATATTTTCTGGTAAATATCAATTCTTAAAATATGTTTTTCTAAATGTGCAAAAAGAAAAACTATAAGAAGTAAAAGGTGTACAAATTATAATATCAATTAATGATATTATAAAGTAACCGGGTTCCTACATTTCCTTATAAAACATATTCTTAAAGCTCTTGTGACATATATTCAAATATTTAAATATTTGAATATATTGATTATTTGAATATTTCCTTAAGAAATATAATATATTTTATTATATTTTATTTTAAGAATATGATACTTGGTTTAATGTAATTGTTGGAACATGAAGGACATTAACTCTATTTTGATATTAGTTCAAAGTCAATATAGGCAATACACAAAAATATGAACTTTGTAAAAGATCATATTTGTGGACCTTGTTGATATTGGACCGTGTATGTCTGTTAGATATGTCATTACTGGACTGGACCCTTGCTGTTGGATTGAGATGATATGATGCAGCCTAAGCTTATGTCAACCTAATCCCTCTCCTTGTTATGGTGTCGTCTTGATCATCAATGGAGCCTCCTTGTTATGGTGTCGTCTTGATCATCAGTGGAGCCTCCTTGTTACGGTGTCATCTTGACCATCCGTGAAGTCTTTTGGCCACGACGTTGTCTCACTTAAGGAAACACATAAGAGGCTTTTATCCTTTGATGAGCTTGCCCTAGCCACTAGCCACTTCACTCATCCCCGATGCTATCTCCTCTTCTCTCAAATGCTGAAATCTCAATGGGAGGAATATGAAGGAGACGGGATGTCAGAATAATCGGATTTCGAATCTAAAGGCTAATATGAGGCTGATTTGATAGATAGCCTACTATTCCTAACGGGAAGAAGGCTATGGTTCAAGTTTGATTCAAAAAAAGACCCTAGATATGCTTCTATTTAAAGGAGATGTGTGCATGAAGATTTTCTTTTGATGATTGACATCTATTTGAAACGTTCTCTTTGTGAAGAAAGTCTATTAAGCTCACTTACCATTTGATTTGAGTTTGTTCATCATTTGGTGATTCACAGGTGTTCGGTGATATTTGATTATCTGCTTTGATCTTCGATTATATTTTCAATCATAGCTTGTATAACATTATTTATGTGCTGATTTTACTTATAAACATTTTCTGCACATAAATTTTAAGGAAAATCCAAAACCCTAATTTCTTCAAATTGGGGATTTCGTGATAGGAGCTTTGTATCTTGATATATATGTTTGAATAGCTCCCCTAATTAGCAATATCCCATAAACTAACACATTATTTAGGGATTTGCTATTGTATATGATCTTTTGATCATAATTTGTATTCGGACTTGATAATTCCTTTGAGAAGGAATTATTTGGATTAGGGAGAACGTATTCTCCTAATCAGGTTGAGTAAAGGTGACTTCAATAAGTTGGATTAAAGGAGAAAAGGGTGGACGTAGGACTCTAAGATAGAGTATTCAACCACTGTGGTAAATTGGGTGTTGATTTTCTTACTCTTTACTTGCTTAAATAGTTCTATTTGATTACTTATTATCATATAAATAGTTGAATTATTTGATTGAATTATTTATAAACAAAAGCATAGTTTTCGGAACAAGAACAATTTAACCCCCCCTCCTTGTTAAGCCATAAAACCTAACAGCATGCTCCAATACAAAAGCTAAGCTTAAATGTCTTGCTGATATTGCGGCATAACTTATTTGGATAAAAGCTTTATTACAAGATCTTCATGTCAACCAATCTAGTCTTCCCACACTCTGGTGCGATAATTTATCAGCACTTTATCTAACTACTAATCCTATTTTCCATGTAAGAACCAAAAATGTTAAGGTTGACTTTCATTTTATTCGTGAGAGAATCAAAACAAAGAAACTCTCTGTGCATTTTATTTCTTCTGTGGATCAAAAAGTTGATATAGTTACAAAAAGCCTATCATCGACCCATTTTTAACTACTTTAAAACAAGCTCATGGTGTGGACCGACACGTTAGCTTGCGGGGGAATGTTAGAATTACAAACCGAAACAGAACTACTGAAAATCTTGCCAAAATTAAAAACAAAAACGGAACCGGCGAGAACCACTTCTAAATTAAAAACTAAAAATCAAAATTTGAAAATCAATACATTGGCGATATCTGAAGAAGAAGCAATAGTTATTGAAGATAAAGCAGGCGTGTGTACCACACATGCCATTCTACCAAGGCAACTCACGGATAACATAAAGACGCGCGCGTGTAACTCACATGCGCCATCTTCTTCCTCACGCCCGCGAGAGAACAAAGATTCATCTCCTTCGTTTGATAGTTATACAAAATGGTTAAAGGTGAAATAAGAGGCGTTTTAATAAGAGAAAAATGATATCTTTATTTCAATAAAAAATAAAAAGAATCATCAACTCTATTGATAAAATTTTCTACTCAAAATCTAAAAGGTCTTAAGGTTTTTCACATTTTTGGTTTTTCATAATCAATTGTATTGATCATCATTATTAAGAGATGATTTACGTTTGTTTTTCCAACCACTATAAAAAGGTAGTTGGAGTGTACTCAAGGATTCATTCAACTAATAAAAATTACTACTTTCTTATTGTTCTTTAAATTTTTATAATAATTTCTACAATATATTGTAGAAATTATTATTTTAACTGATAGTACTAAAGATTGAACCACCGAGCAAAACTACGATTGTGCGGTAGAAATACTGGAAATCACAAAAGGCAAAATAGAAGTACAATGACTGAACCACATAGTGGTTCCAACCCCCTACTCAATCCTTTCTTGCCTACTCTTTCCAGCTTTTAGAATAGTTTCCTTAGTGACCTTATCAAATCCTCTCATTGCCTTTCTCGATTCTGTTGCCTTTTCCATGACCGTTTGCCGTCCTTTTTTATTTATATGCAAATACGGACAAACCTGGTGGTCCATAACTTTCGGTGATTCTCGGCTAAATGTCTTTCATGTTAGACAAATAACTAGTTACAATAAGTGAAAAGATAACCTCAGGATCTGGTAACTTGCAATACGAAGTCTCAAGTTTTGAGTTGAAGCTCTTCTCTTTGTTGTAGAGGTATTGATGCCAATGTAAGTAACCTTTCATTTGGTTATGTACCTAGGAGTCTTTGCCTTTCCTTAGTCTTAGAAGGTTTAATTAAAGACTAGAGGAAAACCTTTTTCATTTAAACTTTACTATAGGAGATTAGTTTTTTTTCCCCCTAATGAATGGGGCATAGCCCCAATTATTTGTATTAATAAAATGAGGTGACCTAAATGCCACACTTGATAAGTGGTACAAGAAGCAAGACTTGATAACTAACCTTTTAAGACATAATCCCAACAAGGGGTGTAATACATCTAAAAAAATAAAAGCACAAATAAAGCAAACTAGTGCATGTGGTTAGTCCTAATGAAAACAACAAAACATTACTCTTAAGAACAATAATAGAAAGTAGACATGGAAACATAAGTAGTACTATTTAAGGAGGCTTGCAAGGGATTGCATACATAATGTGAGACTTTTATTTTACACATATGTCTTTACAAGCTAGTTATATTAGGTTCAAGATTATATGGGATAGAATAAACTTAATCTATATTAAAAGAGTCAAACCTAAAAGCTAGTTTAAAATTTGGAAAGACACTTCATTTAAGCTTCATAACAAATGATTGTATACTTTTTTTTTTAGTTGAAAGATCATGTCTTATATATTACCAATACAAATTGCTCAGTTATAACATCATTATTTAAGCTAAAAATATATATATTTGTCAAATTCCAAGGCCATTACAAAGATTTATTATAACTTATAGATTCCATTTCTCTAATTAATGAAGTTTTATTTCTCACATCCATTTTTATTTTTATAACAATGGTTGAATTGTTTAGACTTTACCAATTCATACTTGATATAAGACTTTCATTTTACACATATGAACAAATATGTCAAGTGCTTCATGTTAGGTATAATGGCTAACTAAGAAAGGGGGTTGAATTGGTTGTTTAGGTCTATGTCTATCAATCTGGCTTCTTACAACCATAACAAACTTTGATAATACACTAAGTATGAATATAGACAACAAGTCAAAACAATCATAAACAACAAGCATAACACTCGATTTACCACAATGGTTAAACACTCACACCTATGTTCACCCTTTTTTTCTTTCAACCTAACCAATTAAAGTCTACCTTAGACACTGATTAAGAGAAAACGTTCACCTAAACCATCCAATTCCTCTTCAAAGGAATCACAAAAATTTAGGCTTACAATCAAAGGTTCTTTCAACCTTGTTACAAAAGTAAATCCTTAATAATGTATAGTTTGTGAGGGATATTGCTTATCAAATACTTGATTAAAGATATAGAGTACTAATCCAAGCTTTAATCATGAAACCCTAAAATTTCATCAAATTAGGGTTTTAGATTTACAACTAAGTTTATGTGTAAATAATAATCAGAGTTCAATTAGCACACAAACATGTGTATACAAGAATATATAATCACAAGAATATGATCCTTCAAGAATGTCACCAAGACTTCACAAAATCGCACTACATGAATCAATTTAAATTTTTCTTTTGATTTTCACAATGAACTCATGCTAGAACTCCTTTTTGAACTATAGAATAGAACCTTTGTAGGGGATTCTAATAATATAAGCTTATTTAAGATTTCTGCCAAACCTAACAACATCAAAGGCTTCTTCTTGTTGAGAGACAAAGGTAGTTCCAACAATCTATAGTTAAGATTTCAATTTAAACTCTTAATTATCACAATCGCATATTTTGATATTCAATTGCTTTTCATTTCTTCCTATTGGGAAAGTAGGCATTTGGCTATAGAGAAGACATGAGGCTATCAAGCTATCTCGGTCGATAGAATCTAAGGCTTCTAATCAAAGTGCTATAAGTTAAGGTGTCTTTCTCTAAGTTAAACACTGTGTATTGGTATCCACTGAAGTTGGATCAGACTTGCAGGCTTGGATTAGACTTACGAACTTGGATTAAACTTATAGGCTTAGCTTCTTGGTTTAGCCTTAATCACACATAAGTTAAGCTTCTCAAATCACCTTTAAACCCATGCAAGCTTGGGCCATCTCAAATGAAACTTGTCAAGTCTCTTGGGCCTAAGCTTCTCGGTCCAAACTTGTATTAGCATAAGCTTATCATAAGAGCTTATCATATAAATTAAATCGCTTTTGCATAAACTCCCTACATGAAAATAAATGCTAGCATCACATTCTTTTTTATACGAATACCATGCAACTTGTGAATATTATGCAACTAATATTTTCTTTCTTACATTTTATTACTCTAGAAATATTCTTGTAGAACTTGAATATGATTGCAATATATCAAGATGTAAGAACTTGGCTACTTTATAATATTATTGATTGATATAATTTATATACCTTTTATTTCTTATGATTCTCTTTTGCACATACATATATGTAAAATATTTTTATATAATTAACAACAAAATTTGTCACATCAAAATATATCTTTTTCTAACAATTTTCCATTTTTTTACAATGATAAAATTTTCACAACTTGAGCATACAATAACACATGTCATCACTAAAGTGAGCAAAGTTTAATAATAAAAAATATTTTTCAAGATAGTCAACACAAGGTAGAGTTTTCACAATATCAAGTGTGTTTCATGACAATTGGTAGGGCAAGAATTGCGTAATGAGCAATCAGCAAACAAATATTTTTCTTCTACAAAATATTTAGTTCTGAGTAATGAGCATCCTAACATTCAACACGCAACTAGTAGTAGTAACACTAGTCAGAAACATACTTTTAACATACATTCATGTTGTTAGAAAGTCATCCTATGTTTTGCACTAGTGAGTCAAAAATGAAACATACATGTGCACTAGTACTTTTTCCCTTTTTTTTTGTAATAATCAAAAAGAGCACAGGATAACATTTTTTAGATATAGTGTAGGAGTGAAGTAGCTAAGAATGATGCCAGTAGTAAAAGGAGATAGTTGACCTGGTAAAGCATATCAAGGTTCATAGTGCTTCCCCTCAGAATAGGTATACTTATAGAAATAGAAAGTATAGAGCAAAGAGTATATAACAAAAATGATAAGAAATGTTTTCAAAAGAGCACATGCCAAGATTTCTCTAAAGAGCATAAAATTTTTCTCTATCCAAGGGTTTGGTAAAGATATCAACAAGCTGCTGGTTAGTTCAAATAGTAACATCACATTTTTATACATGGTCACTAATGAAATGTTGTTTTATCTCTATATGCTTAGTTTTAGAGTGTTTAATAAAATTTTTTGTCAATTTTATAACACTAGTATTGTCACATTTTAATGGAACATTGGTGGAGTAAACATCATAATCTTCCAATTGCTATTTTGTCCATAAAATCTTAGCACAACAACTAACAACAACTATATACTTTACCTCAATGGAAGAAAGAGCTACACTATTCTATTTCTTGGAATACCAAGAAATCAATATATTTCCAAGAAAGTGGCAAGCACCACTTGTACCCTTTCTATATACCTTACAGCTAGCATAGTTAGAATCATTAAAAGCACGCAAATGATGAGTTGTGTCTCGTGATTGTTTCTTTAAAATATTTGAATTTGAACTAGTGTGGTTGTTTCTTTCAAATATTTGAATTTTTTTTAACAATAGTTAAATGTTGCTCTTTAGGGTTAGATTGATATCTAGTACACAAGCATTCACTAAACATAATATTAGGTTTAGATGCAGTTAAATACAACAATGAGCCAATCATTCTTCTATAGAGTTTTGAATAAACACTAATCTCATTTTCATCATGTGATAAAGAAGTAGATGTGCTCATGGGAATGTTTATAGGTTTGGAATCATGCATTTTATATTTCTTATTTAACTCATTTGTATATTTAGTTTGACTTATAAAAATTTCTTTGATAGTTTGCTTAATTTGAAGACTTAGGAAATAAGTCAATTCACTTATCATACTCATCTCAAATTTGTTTTGCATGGATTTTGCAAAGTCTTTACACAAAACAAAACTAGTAAAGTTAAACACAATATCATCAACATAAATTTGAACAATTAAAATATTTTTTCCTTTAGTTTGAATGAATAATGTGTTATCCACTTTTCCCTTTCTAAAATCTACACTAAGAAGAAAAGCACTCAGTTTATCATACCAAGTTTGTGGGGCTTGTTTGAGTCCATATAAGGCTTTTGAAAGCTTAAAGACATGATTAGGACATATTGGATATTCAAATTTAGGTGGCTGTTCAACATACACATCTTTTTTAACAATACCATTTAAAAAGACACTTTTTACATCCATTTGAATAAGAATAAAATTCATACAACAAGCAAAAGCCAACAACATTCTAATATCTTATAATTGAGCTACTGGTGCAAAGGTTTCATTATAGTATATTTTTTCCTCTTGACCATACCTTTGTGCAAGTAGTCTAGCCTTATTGCTAGTGGTAATTCCATTTTCATCTAGCTTATTTCTAAATAACCATTTAATGCCAATCACCATATGGTTTTTTGGTCTAGGAACCAAGTTCTAGACTTGATTTCTTTCAAACTAATTTAATTCTTCCTACATATTAAGATACTATTTTTCATCTTCTAAAGCCTCATTTATCTTCTTTGTCTCTACTTAAGACAAGAAAGTTTGGTGTACACAAGTATTATGATACCATGATTTTGCACTTACTTTATTAATGAGATCACCTAAGATATGTTACTAGTTTACTTCCCCTCTAACTCTAAGAAAGGAAAAATCTCTTATTTTAGACTCCCCCTTAACTTTAGCTCCATCCTTCTCATTATTTCCTTGTTCATTAGAACTAGACTTAATGCCATTTTCTAGATTGGTAGTGCAGTCATGTTCAAACTTAACATGGATAGATTCCTCCACTACTAAAGCTCTCTTATTGAAAACTCTATAAGCTTTATTGGTATGAGAGTAACCTTGAAATATAGCCTTGTCACTTTTAGAGTCTAACTTACCAAGTGACTCTTTGCCATGATTTAAGACAAAACACTTACTACCACAGATATGATTGTAAGATATGTTACTTTCCTACCAAAGGATAATTCAAATGGAGTTATTTTCAAAATGGTTCTAAAAAATGCACAATTTAAGATATAACAAGTTGTGCTTATAGCTTCTCCCTAAAAGTTTTTAGGAAGATTGTATTCACACATCATGGTTCTAGCTATTTCTTAAAGTGTCTTATTCTTTCTTTTCATAACACCATTTTGTTATGGTGTCCTAAGTGCTGAAAAATTATTAAAAACACCATACTTAGAATATAATTTTTCAAAGAAGCGATTTTTAAACTTACCACCATGATCAGCCTTTATTTTTGTGATAAAAATACACTTTTCATTTTGAATCATTTTGGAAAAGTCAACAAACTTTTCAAACAAAGTCTTTTTCAAAATGGGTTTAAAAATGCACAGTTTAAGTGTAACAAACTATTCATACAACTTCTCCCCAAAAGTGTTTAGGAAGATTATATTCACACATCATGGTTTTAGCCATTTCTTAAAGCTTCCTATTCTTTCTTTCCATAATACCATTTTGTTTTGGTGTCCTAAGTGTTGAAAAATTATAAGAAACACCACACTTAGAACAAAATTTTTCAAAAAGGTACTTTTCAAACTCACCACCATGATTAGTCCTTATTTTTGTGATAAAAAGACCATTTTTCATTTTGAATCATTCTTAAAAAATAAAAAAAATTCAAATGCTTCATCCTTCCTAGCAAGTAGATATACCCATGTATATCTTGTATAGTCATCTACTATGACTAAGGTATAGTATTTTCCATTTAGAATAGTTGTTCTTAAAGAACCGAATAGATCCATGTGAAGTAATTCTAATGGTCTTGTAGAGGCTAGTACGAGTTTTGATTTGAAACTACTTTGATTGTGTTTGCCTTTTACACATGCTTCATATAATCTATTTTTATCAAAGCTAAGAATGGGAAGATCTTTGACTAAGTTATTCTTAGGCAATTTTCTATCATACTTAGACTAGCATGTCTAAGTTTCCTATGCCACAACAAAGCATTAACATTTTTATTCATAATCAAACATGTTTGTTCAGCAGTCAATTCATAAAGATCCAGCACATACATATTATCTTTCCTTTTTCAAACAATCTTTATATCATACTCCATATGTTCAATAAGACAAAGCTTTTTTCCAAACTTTATTTTAAAATCTTTATCACAAAGTTGACTTATACTTAGCAAGTTGAATTTCTACTCATCCACATATAACACTTTTGAAATAAGCAGGGTTTTCAAATTACTTATAGTTCTTATACCTTTGATTTTTCCTTTGGAGTTATCTCCAAAAGAAACCATATCTCTAACTTTTAGCTCAAGTGTTAAGGAGAGCTCCATCATCCCAATCAAATGATGGGAACATCTGCCGTCTAGAATCCAAAAATTTATGTAATTCGTTTTGTCCATTTTTACACTCAAAGCCTAAAGATATTTTTGAAGTGATATTGTTTAGGTTCATGAGAGTTAGTTGAACAAATGATACTAGAGGTTTTAGGCATCCATACTTTGTTCATCTTATATGAACTTCTAAACCGAATAGGACATGTATCAAATGAATACCAATTTATTTACAATATGAACATTTATCATACAATAGAGTTTGTGCAGTTTTTCTTTTCAAAGAATTTGGTGAAAGACTTTGAACTTTTATTTGATTTATAACCTATACCAACTTTATCATATATGCCTCTTTGTGATTGCAACATATTATCTAACATGGTACTACCTTTTGTGAAATTTTTAACAGCAAAGTGGTATCATCTAGTTTCAACTGAATTTCTTATTTTTCTCTCCCTAGTTCACATATTCTTATGTTTAGACTTACTGCATCAAGATTAGTGAAAGCAATTTCATCAACATTATCACTCTTATTTTTTAGATCAGAACATGTATTAATCATAAAGCATACATCAAATTTCATGTAAGCATTTTTAGGTATATCATGATTCTCATGTAAAGAAGATGCAAAGTTTGTTAAAATAGTTTTATCATACACCGTTTCAGCTTTTATAGATTTGTATTTCATACTCAACCAAATCAACAAATGTATCCTCTATACCATAACTTACATCATTTAGGAGTTTAGTATCACTTACCTCAAGTTTTTCATCTTCAATAGTCATTGTTGTAGTTAGACATAAGTGTACAACGTCTTCTTGTTCCTCTTCTTCTGATGATGGGCTCTTATCATTCCAAGCAGTAATCATGGCTTTCTTCTTTTTATTATTGTTCAATGAAATTCTACATGCAAGTGTACATGTCGAACAAGTAATATAATGATAAGTATGAGTATCGTCCTACAGGAATTAATGTTATCAACTTGACTGATTACTAGTGATGAATTGATCCTACAATTTATCTAGTAAGATATCATGAAAAGATGTTCTAAATTGAAAGATCACTAAAGCAATTGACTTCCAAAGAGTTAATAAAATATGCTAAGTATGCTAGAGCCTTTGATTTCACCATAGTTAGTAGATATGAATTCCAACAATTTAATACTTGTAAGAACAATGATATTTATGAGATGACGAAATTTCTTAATTTATTCACTATCCTATGTCTAGGTATAATGAGCCTACTTAGCTTATTAATTCACTGTGAGTCTGCATATGAATTAAATAAGCTAAGAGCATTAAAGTTAATGAATATTCCAATTAAAGTCACACAATCAACATGGCATATCTCTACCCACATTTGATTTATGGTTATGTATTATAAGATGCATTTGCATATTCTCTCCTGTTGGTCTCAAATATGCACATCAAATTGATCAATTGATGATTAATCATTCAATCACATTAAAAATAATAACATACAACTCACATAAATATATTGTCTTGTATAATATGTCAACTAAGGAACTCATAACATGCTAACTAGGCTACATCTTAGCTCTAGCAAAAGTACTTTAGTTCATAATATTAGAATAAATAGAAATAATACAACAAATTACACAAAGCATCTAGATTAGAACAAACTAAAAAAATTGTCACCAATTGTTATCCCTTTCAAGAAATTTCTGTGCAACTCTACACATGGGGAGAAAAGAAGCCGTCTGAAAAGAGTGGCGAAATTCCTGCTCACGTGCCGCCACATGTGCTGCCGTACGCCGTCACGCACCGCCATCGGTCTTCACGAAAACCTCTAGAAATTACCGCTTATGAAGCCTAAAGAGCCGATCTGCCAAAATCTTGAGCTGATTTGCCGTCAAACGGCGTAGATCTGACTAAATCTTCACTCGGCCCTTACCGCGTCTCATAGGAAACTGCCGCACAAATCACCTCAAATCAACTGCAGAATGACTGGAACTCTTTGTTAATGGCTGGATATGGTCCTTCCTTGTTGATTTGGTCTCAGATTTGGCCGAAAAATGTGCTTCTTCATCGGAAATAACGCTGAATGGTGATTTTGCTCAAAACTTGATCGGAGAATGGAAGCTGGACGGCATTCGCACGTTCCAAACACCCGGATTCTTGGATAACATTCTGGTTCCACCACCAGGGAGAATCGGTCGGCTGTCGCACGACGGGTTTCCTTTTTTCTTTGTTTTTCTCTGACTTTTCTCTCACGTCCTCGGTCCCGCACACTATTCACTTCCTCGCTCGATGATACCCCCGACAATTCAAGACCAGCACCCCCTAATAGCCTTCGGGTCCAACGTTTTTTCTTCTGTTTTGGTCACATGCTTTCCTATGCTTTCCCTTGTTAGCTCTTCCATGTGTTTGATTAATTGCTTCTTTCACGTGAGTTCTTTTCTCTTCTCTTTTCCTTCCAATTTTGCTTCATTTCCTTCATTTTCTTTCATTTTGGGTTTACTACATAAAATAACAAAATATGCATAAATATAATAAAATACAAATATAATCTACTAAAATAATATTAAATATCATCTAAAATAATCAAAATAACTCTATATAAAATAGAGTTATCAACACCCTCAAACTTAACATTTTGCTCGTCCTCGAGCAAAAGAACGAAACAATACATTATAACAACACCAAACAAAAACAAATTTTTCACAAAAAACATTAAGCAAGCCCTAAATAATATATTATGACAACATAAAAAAAATTTTACTCACAAAAAGCACAAGAAATTACACACAAAAAGTACTAAACAACATATTCTAACACTACCACCAATCATTCCATAATATTCCTAAACAACAATGCCACACCCCTAAACTTAAAATTTTTGCTCGTCCTCGAGCAAAAGAACAAAACAACACATATAACCAATCCTTCCATGATATTCTTTCATAATTGTTCAACTTAACAATTCAAAGAAAACATAACTTCATCCAAACAATGCAATTGGTTTATAAGGTAAGATAGACTCTTAACTATATCAACCACGTGTGTGTGTGTGAGTCCGCATTTTGTCTCAATTGCATGTACTCCAAATAGATCCACATTAATATGCAATATCTCAAAATCTTTAACCAAATCTCATAAGTTTGCTCTTCATTCCTCTCTCCACTAATGTAAGTCAATCATCTAACCAAAAATCAATAGGACTTTCATAAGCTTATAATGTAAGGCTGGGCTAAGGGTAAGATGGAAGTCATTTAAGCTCAAATAACCCATGAACACATTACTTTTTTTTAGGATCTCATCAAAACTCTAGCCCTTCTCAACCTTTTTACTCCATGAAGATGATCTTTCTACCACCACTTAGTCTCATTCTTTCTTGTCTAACAATGCTTTGACACTAATAAAGGCCATAATCATGTGTGCAACGAGAAAGCAAAAACAAAAGCATTGACACATACAACCACCTCAATCCTCTCTTATCAAAGATATTCAATAATAATGCTCAAAGATCTCTTTTAGAGAACAATGTGGCTTGAATCTAACAAAAAATAATGAGATTATTTCATCCTAAAGCAAATGCTTTTTTTTTTTTTTTGCATTTGCATTTACAAATTGTACTACACACAATCATTGCAATCAACTTCTTTCCATACTACATCCTTCCCCTCGACTTCTCTCATGCTCAAATAAACTTCTACACACCAGAAGTCAATATGTTCATGGGAATAGGACAATAGGACAAATTGATCAAAAGGCTAAGAGATATATGTGCAGGTGTCATTTAACAAAATCAGGATAAGAACAAGGCTCAGCGGGGTGACTGGAGATAAGTAAGCAAGGTTAGCTTGAAAGGTTCAATCGATCCAAAGATGGCCTAAATCATTTTCTTAGTTAGATGCAACCTAGGATTTCGCCTCAAGAGGAAATCAAGCAAATTCTAAGATTTGGGTGAGATCTAAGAAACTCACACACTTCACATGAATGTTCTTTAGAGATACACACAATTTCAAGAAAATGCCAACTTTCAGTGCTCAATAAGTGAATCAACATAATCAGAATCACACTTACATCATACCACAATTGCAAGTTTGAACAAAATCTACATCTCCCTAAGAATCGCCAAAAATGCACAATAAAGAATTCAATCATAGAAATCATGGTCCAACACAAGAAAAAGATTTTATATAAAAAAAATAGACTTTCTAACAAAACATTTAACACAAAACAAAAAATTTTAACACAATACTTCTAACAAAACATTTCCAGCAAAACAAACACAACAAAAAGCATTTCTAATACACTCCCAACGCAACAGCAACTTCCACTACACATAACCTCCAACACAACCCAACAAAACAAAACAGCACACTTCCAACAATAACAGTACCCCCAAACTAAAATGAAGCATTCTCCTAAATGATAAAAGAAAATAAAGCAATAATAAGAAGGAACAAGGAAAACTCCTCTGAATGTAAGTTGCCAAAAATGGAGTTATGATGAGCATATGGTGGCAGCTTTCTCCCTAAAAGATTAACAAAATGATGCTTGGGTTGCCTCCCAAAAAGCGCTTGCTTTATAGTTTGCAGCCAAACTATCTCTAATGTTGCTGCTCAAGGAGGATGGAGGTTAATGGTAGACCCTTGCATGTCGACTCCGTCAAAATAGGGCTTCAACCGCTGACCATTCACCTTAAATGGGCCTTGAGTATCATGTGCAACTTCTACCATTCCATATGGAAGCACCTGGGTGACCGTGAACAGACCAACCCATCGAGACCGTAACTTTCTTGGAAACAATTTAAGACGAGAGTTATAAAGTAATACTTTTTGACCCACTTCAAACTCTCTTCTTAATATATGTTTGTCATGCCATCGTTTTGTCCGCTCTTTGTAGATTAAGGCATTTTCATAGGCCTCATTGCGCAACTCCTCCAATTCATTCATCTGCAATAATCTATTTTCTCTTGCACATTGCATGTCAAAGTTCAAGAATTTTAATGCCCACAATGCTTTATGTTCTAATTCTACTGGCAAATGACATGCTTTCCCAAATACTAGCCTAAAAGGAGACATCCCTATGGGTGTTTTAAAGGTTGTCCTATAGGCCCAAAGTGCATCATCCAATTTCATCGACCACTCTTTTCTTGCAGCATTCACAGTTTTCTCCAAAATCCTCTTGATTTCCCTTTTTGATATCTATACTTGCCCACTAGTCTGAGGATGGTAAAGAGTTGCAACCTTGTGAGTGACCCCGTACTTACCCAGAAGTGTTTCAAATTGTTTGTTGTAGAAATGTGTTCCTCGATCACTTATGATTGCCTTAGGAGTGCCAAAATGGGTAAAAATGTTTTTCTTCAAGAACTTAACCACAACCCTGGCATCATTTGTGGGCAATGCTACAACTTCTACCCATTTTGACACATAATCAACAGCCACCAAGATATATATATTCCCATAAGAAGGAATAAAAGGTCCCATGAAATCAATACCCCACACATCAAACAATTCACAAACAACAACGTTAGTCAAAGGCATCTCATGTTTACTAGAAATATTCCCAGTTCTTTGGCATTGATCACATGCAGCTACATAGGAATATACATCTCTAAAAAGTGTGGGCCAATAAAAACCGGATTGTAAAAACTTGGCTGCAGTTCTGGTGGCACCAAAATGACCACCAGTTTCTTTATCATGACAATGATGCATAATGCTGGCCATCTCTTCTTCTGGGACACATCTTCTTATCATCTGATCTGCACATACTCTAAACAAGAATGGTTCTTCCCAAAAGTAATGTTTAACATCAGAAAAGAACTTTTTCTTCTGTTGATATGACATTTCAGGAGGAAGAATGTTACCTACCAAATAATTCACAAGATCAGCGTACCAGGGGGATTTTAGCGATTGAAGGGTAAAAATCTGCTCATCAGGAAACTCTTCCAAGATTGGCTGCTCTTCTTCCTTTGGATTTGGAATTCTGGATAAATGATCTGCAACTAAATTTTTAGTCCCCCTTTTATCCTTGATTTCCAAGTCAAACTCTTGCAACAATAGAATCCACCTGATTAACCTTGGCTTTAATTCTTTTTTTTTCAAGGAGGTGCTTAAGAGCAGAATGGTCAGAATAAACAATAACTTTGGAGCCAATTAAATAAGAGCAAAATTTATCAAAAGTAAATACTACTGCCAAAAGTTCTTTTTCTGTTGTTGAATAATTCAATTGTGCACCTGATAAAGTCCGACTGGCATAGTAAATGGTTTGAAAAACTCTATCCTTCCGTTATCCCAAAACAGCTCCTACTACAGAATCGTTTGCATCACACATCAGCTCAAAAGGCAGATCCCATTCTGGTGCAGCCATGATTGGTGCTGATATTAACTTCTTCTTTAAAGTGTTAAAAGCCTACAAGCATTCATCAGAAAAGTTAAACTTGACATCTTTCTCTAACAAACCTGAAAGGGGTCTTGCAATCCTTAAGAAATCTTTTATAAACCGCCTATAGAATCCTGCATGCCCCAAAAATCCTTTAACAAGCTTCACTGATGTTGGTGGAGGTAGCTTTGAAATGGCCTCTACTTTGGCTCTATCAACCTCTAGTCCCTTTTTGGATATCTTGTGCCCAAGCACTATTCCCTCTTGAACCATGAAGTGACACTTCTCCCAATTCAACACCAGATTTGTCTCCTCACATCTTTGTAAAACCAAAGCCAAATTTTTCAAACAACTATCAAATGATGCACCAAAGACAGAAAAATCATCCATAAAAATTTCAATGAACTTTTCAAACATGTCAGAAAAAATAGCCATCATGCATCTCTGAAAGGTTGCTGGTGCATTACAAAGACCAAAGGGCATTCTTTTAAAAGCAAAAGTACCATAAGGACAAGTGAAAGTAGTTTTCTCTTGATCCTCTGGTGCAATAGGGATCTGATTGTACCCTGAATACCCATCAAGAAAACAATAGAATTCATGTCCTGCAAGTCTTTCCAACATTTGATCAATAAATGGTAAAGGAAAGTTATCTTTTCTAGTGGCCTCATTCAACTTTCTATAATCCATACATACACGCCATCCAGTAACTTTTCTAATTGGAATCAATTCATTGTTATCGTTTCTCTGAACAATCATACCTCCTTTCTTTGGCATAACTTGCACTGGACTTACCCAACAATTGTCTAAAATGGGATAGATGATTCCTGCATCAAGTAATTTAATTACCTCAGCTTTCACTACTTCTTGCATCTTCAGGTTCAAGCGCCTCTGAGGTTGAATAGTGGTCTTGTGATGCTCCTCCATCAAAATCTTGTGCATGCATATTGAAGGGCTAATTCCCTTTATGTCGGCTATCTTCCACCCAATTGCTCCTTTATGCTCTCTCAACACTCTGAGCAATTTCTCTTCTCTCAATTCTGTTAAAGAGGATGATATAATTATTGGCAACTTAGCATCTGCATCCAAATAGACATATTTCAAATGAGAAGGTAAGGGTTTAAGTTCAAGAGTTGGAGGTTCTTCAATTGATGGCTTAGGCTTTGTCATACATTCTCCCAACTCCTCACATCTTGTTGCCTCTTTCCGTGAACATGGTGGCATTGCATCCATGAACTTCACCTGCTCCTTTATCTCCTCACTTCCAATTTCCTTTTCCCTAGAATGAACCAAACATGCTTCCAATGGGTCTTTGAAAACTTCTTCTTGAAAAACATTGCTCACCATTGTATCAACTGTCTCAACTTTAAAACAAGAGCTATCATCATAGGGGTATTTCATAGCTATAAAAACATTGAAGGTAACTGAATCATCTTGAACACTTAAAATCAACTTTCCTTGTTGTACATCAATCAACGCTCTTCCTGTTGCTAGAAAAGGTCGACCCAAGATGAGTGGTACCTCATAATCTTCCTCCATATCCAAAACTATAAAATCTGCAAGGAAGATGAATTTATCAACTTTCACCAATACATCTTCTACAATGCCCCTTGGATACTTGATTGATCGATCAGTTAATTGCAAGGACACTGTGGTTCCCTTTACTTCACCCAATCCCAATTTACTGTAGACAGAAAAAGGCATTAAATTGATACTTGCTCCTAAGTTGCACAATGCCTTTTCAAAGTGAGACTCTCCAATAGTACATGGGATTGTGAAACTCCCTGGATCTTTCAATTTTGGAGGAAGCTTGTTTTGTAAGATGGCTGAGCACTCCTCAGTTAAATTCACTGTTTCATATTCCTCTAACTTCCTTTTATTCTTCAATATTTCCTTAAGAAACTTGGCATAACTGGGCATTTGAGCCAATGCATCTGCAAAAGGAATATTAATATGCAATTTCTTAAATACCTCAAGGAATTTAGAAAACTGTTTATCTATCTTATGTTGCTGGAGCCTCTGAGGGAATGGAACTGGAGGTACATAAGGCTTGGGATTATCAGGAAACAACGTTCTTTTGGTTACCTCTTCCTGCTGCGTGTTAACATCCTCATCCTTATTCCCAACACTTTCTTTATCAACCTCATCTTTTCCTACTTGTTTGCCACTTCTTAAACTTATTGCCTTTGAATCTTCTCTAGGATTCTTCTCTGTGTTGCTAGGTAATGCACCTTGTTGTCTTCCTCAGACTATATTTGCTAATTGACCCATCTGCATTTCCAAATTCCTAATAGAAGCCTCTTGATTCTGAGATCTTGTTTCTTGGTTCTGAAATCTGGTTTCATATCTAGCCTCTTGATTCTGCATGGTGGTGTACATCTTGGTAATCATGTCCTTCATACTAGGCTTCGCTACCTCTGGTTGCCTGAATCTTGGTGGTGCTCTCGTTGAACTTGAGCTACTCCATGAAAAATTTGGGTGATTGCGCCATCCTAGATTGTAAGTGTTGGAGTATGGATTATTTTGTGCTCTGCTTGAACTTCCAACAAAATTCGCATCTTCACTGTTTTGAGTTGATAGCATCTGACACTCTGTGCTTGCATGTCCTCCACCACAATAATCACATGTTACATCCTGAACTCTCATGACTGGACTACTCAAATTGTCTATCTTCTTGTTGAGTCTATTAAATTGTGCATTCATTGCAGTAAAAGTATCCATTTCAAGAACTCCACTGACTTTCTTCCCTGATAACCTCTCAGTAGGCCATTGATAAGCGTTCAATGCCATTTCCTCCACAAGCTCAAATGCTTCTTCGGGTGTTTTGTTATGCAATGCACCTCCTGTAGCTACATCAAGCATACAACGTAGATTCATGTTAGCCCCATTATAAAAAGTTTGCACCTGTGACCATGTGGGTACTCGATGATGTGGACATCTCCTCAATAGATCTTTAAATCTTTCCCAAGCTTCATAAAGCGATTCATTGTCCATTTGCACAAAATTAGAGATATTGTTACGCATTTTAACAGACTTTGCAGGGGGAAAATACTTACCCAGAAACTTTTGAGCCAAGTCATCCCATGTCTTGATTGATCCTGCAGGAAGAGAAGAAAGCCAATTTTTAGCCTTGTCTCTAAGAGAGAATGGGAACAACCTCAACTTGATTGCATCATCTGTGGCTCCATTATATTTGACCATGTCACAGATTTCAAGGAAAGCTTCTATATGGGCATTGGGATCATCATTTGGCAACCCACTGAATTGCACTGAATTTTGAAGCATCTGAATAAGTGCAGGCTTGATTTCAAAGTTATTTGTTTGAATAGTAGGCCTTTTGATGCTTGATGCGGCACCCTGAATTGTTGGTGCAACATAGTCCTTCAGAAGTTTACGTGTATCATCATTGTCTGCCATTCTTCTAGCTTCACTTTTTTACTCTCTTAACTGATTCTGCTGCCTTCTAAGGGTGCGTTCAATTTCTGGATTAGGATCAGCAAGTTGTCCCCCTCGATTACGGGTCATACATGTCTATGCACTCTAGAATAGAAGCAGTTTAGCAAAAAATATTATTTTCTATCTACAAGAAAGAAAATAATATCAGGAAAGTAACAAATAAAAATAAAGGCTAGATTAAAAGTAATATCAATTCAGTGTTAATATTAATCAACAATAAACAACTAATCCCCGGCAACGGTGCCAAAAACTTGTTCAATGAAATTCTACATACAAGTGTACATGTCAAACAAGTAATATAATGATAAGTATGAGTATCGTCCTACAGGGATTAATGTTATCAACTTGACTAATTACTAGTGATGAATTGATCCTACAATTTATCTAGCAAGATATCATGAAAAGATGTTCTAAATTGAAAGATCACTAAAGCAATTGACTTCCAAAGAGTTAATAAAATATGCTAAGTATGCTAAAGCCTCTGATTTCACCATAGTTAGTAGATATGAATTCCAACAATTTAATACTTGCAAGAACAATAATTTATGAGATGACAAAATTTCCTAATTTATTCACTATCCTATGTCTAGGTATAGTGAACCTACTTAGCTTATTAATTCACTGTGAGTCTACATATGAATTAAATAAGCTAAGAGCATTAAAGTTAATGAATATTCCAATTAAAGTCACACAATCAACATGGCATATCTCTACCCACATTTGATTTATGGTTGTGTATTATAAGATGTATTTGCATATTCTTTCCTGTCGGTCTCAAATCTGCATATCAAATTGATCAATTGATGATTAATCACTCAATCACATTAAAAATAATAACATACAACTCACATAAATATATTGTCTTGCATAATATGTCAACTAAGGAACTCATAACATGCTAACTAGGCTACATCTTAGCTCTAGCAAAAGTACTTTAGTTCATAATATTAGAATAAATAGAAATAATACAACAAATTATACAAAGCATCTAGATTAGAACAAACTAAAAAAACTGTCACCAATTGTTGTCCCTTTCAAGAAATTTCTGTGCAACTCTACACATGGGGAGAAAAGAAGCCGTCTGAAAAGAGTGGCAAAATTCCTGCCCACGTGCCGCCACACGTGCCGCCGTACGCCGTCACGCACCGCCGTCGGTCTTCACGAAAACCTCTAGAAATTACCGCTTATGACGCCTGGAGAGCCAATCTGCCAAAATCTTGAGCTGATTCGCCGTCAAATGGCGTAGATCTGACTAAATCTTCACTCGGCCCTCACCGCGTCTCACAGGAAACCGCAGCACGAATGACCTCAAATCAATTGCAGAATGACTGGAACTCTTTGTTAATGGCTGGATATGGTCCTTCCTTGCTGATATGGTCTCAGATTTGGCCGAAAAATGTGCTTCTTCATCGGAAATAACGCCAAATGGTGATTTTGCTCAAAACTTGATCGAAGAATGGAAGCTGGACGGCGTTCGCACGTTCCAAACACCTGGATTCTTGGATAACGTTCTGGGTTCCACCACCAGGGAGAATCGATCGGCTGTTGCACGACCGGTTTCCTTTTTCTTTGTTTTTCTCCGACTTTTCTCTCACGTCCTCGGTTCCGCACACTACTCACTTCCTCGCTCGATGATACCCCCGACAATTCACGACCAGCTCCCCCTAATAGCCTCCGGGTCCAACGTTTTTTCTTCTGTTTTGGTCACATGCTTTCCTATGCTTTCCCTTGTTAGCTCTTCCATGTGTTTGATTAATTGCTTCTTTCATGTGAGTTCTTTTCTCTTCTTTTTTCCTTCCAATTTTGCTTCATTTCCTTCATTTTCTTTCATTTTGGGTTTACTACATAAAATAACAAAATATGCATAAATATAATAAAATACAAATATAATCTACTAAAATAATATTAAATATCATCTAAAATAATCAAAATAACTCTATATAAAATAGAGTTATTAATTATTTTTCTTATTAAGTAGAGGGCAATCAGCCCTAACATGTCCAAGTTTTCTACATTCAAAATATAGATTGTCCCTAGGGTCATGTGTTTCTTTCCTTATAAATTGTCCTACATTCTTGCTTAAGTCTTTTTTAAGGAATTTTCTAAATCTTCTAGCTATCATAGCAATCTTATCATTTTTAGATCTAGTTCATCAATTTTTTCTAAATCTACTTTTAAAGCAATTGATTTTGTATTTTCTTTTTCTCTTTCTCTTCTTATTAATTGCATTTCATGAGTTTTTAGTGATTGTTCAGTGAAATTTAAATGCAAGTGAACATGTCGAACAAGTAATATAATGATGAGAAAGATATTGTCCCACAGATATTGGTAATTACTAGACCAATTAATTACTAACGGTGAACAACTCCTAGAATTTATCTAGCAAATCAAGTTAATAGATAATAGATTAACTAACTAAATCTAAGAAAACTAAATATAATAAATATATTAGAGCATATGATTTCACCATAATTACTAGGCATTAATATTGATTATTTATGCTTGTAAGAGGGATAATATCTATGTGATGCGGAATTTCCTAATTTATTCAGTATCCTATGTCTAGGTATAACAAACCTATTTAGTTTATTAACTCACTATATTTTTATATGTGAATTGAAATAAACCAAATGCATTAGGATCTATGAACATTCCCAGTTTACACCGAAAGCCACACAAATAATATGGTTTATGTCTATCCATATTTAATTTATGGTTACAAATTACAAGAAGCAACTGCATATCATCTCTTGTCGGTCTCAAACATGCAAATCAGATCATTCAAGTGGTAGCTAATCATTTTAAAGCATTAAACACAGTAATATGTAATTTCACATAAACAAAATATCTTACAAAACATAATAATCATAAGATTCATACCATAATAATTAGGTTACATCGTAGCTCTAACAAAAGTAAACTAAAGCATAAAGAAATAATGAGGAAGAACAATAATAAGAAACAAAGAAGTCATCTTGAATCTAAGAACAAGAAGTCTGTCACCCTTTTTGTCTTCTCTTCAAGAAAACCTTGAGTTGTGCTCAATTTCCTCCTCCACTTCTTTTGCCTCTTTTCTTCTTTTAAATAGCAATTAGGTTTAGACTTATCTCCTATTCTAGTAGAATTGGGTTTTAGAGACCTAAAACAATTGGGTTTTGAACTCCTAAATTAATTGGGACTTGAATTCCTAACATGACTAGATTTTCTATTTATTTAGAAAACCCAACAACAATAGAAAATCTAATAACAATCATCCAAAGCCCAAGCCCATCTTGACTCTCTTGATCTTGATATTATGATTTTGCCACACAATAAGCATTAGGTTCTCCATGTTCATTCCTTTTCTCCTTGCCTCCTTCTTCTACATAAACAAGATAAATTTAGGTAAATAAAAAAGAGTTTAAATGTTTTCTCACAATTATTAAAGTTATTTATTACCTAAAATAGATAAAATAACTCTATAAAAATAGAGTTATTAGTGATCTTAATAGATCATCTAGGGCCAGCTTATCTAAGTCATGTGCTTCCTTTATAGCCATCTTTTTGGGGTCCCAACTTTCAGGTAAAGACACTAACATTTCTCTAACCATTTCTTCATTTATATATGTCTTTCCCAACAATTTAAGTTTAGAAATTATTTAAGTAAATCTACCAAACATTTCACAAACAATTTTAGAATCTTTCATAGCAAACCGTTCATAATCATGTGTAAGCATAATGACTTTAGAAGATTTGACTTTCTTAGTACCTTCATAGATGACTTCTAAGTTATCCCACACTCTTTACCGGTGAGGCAAAAGGATACAGAAAATTTATTTTTAAGAAATGAAACTAGAAATTGTCTACTAACAAAAATGAATAACTCGGCAAAGCAAAAAGAAATAAAAAAAATTGTTATGGAGTTGCCTTAGAGCATAATGCTTCATATTGATGCATCACATGTTCTTTCACACTGATCTACAATAGATAGTATACAATGATCCCTAGCAACTTAGCCGACACTGATCAACATTGGTCAAAATAAACACACTAATCTACAACTAGTGAGAAATTACGTAAAACTCAAATAATAATAGTGCCCATTTAAGCCTCTATACCTTGAGTGACAGTAGAGTGCTCAACGGTGTTGGTGCCCCCACTTACAACACCGACGATGCCGGCACCCAAACTTTGGGGACGTATATTATAGACTGATCTGGTTTCGTGGCCAATAGCCTTTTGCCCATCAGTTGCATTTCCACCAACAGCTTCTTGGCCATCCGTTGCATTTCCACCAACAGCAGCTTGGCTACTCCCGTCTTTCTCTTCCCTGTTCAATTTAAAAGATTTGTAGGAAAATGCTAATTCAAATAGAAAACTGAAGAACATTACATTTCAAGTTAAGTGCTAAAATTACAATAATGTTTGGAAGGAAGTTGATTTGGCATCAAGGTGATACCTAAAAGGACGTAAAATATAGCTCACAGTGCAGTAGAATAAATGCACTAAGAACGTCTAAATTATTTTTCAATGAGCTCGATCATTTATTTTCTCAAAAAAGAAAAGAAATTCATCATCAAGCAAAAAAAATTATCTCTTTAAAAGAATGTAACTAGAACTGTTTGTTGACGAAAATGGACAACAAAATAAATATTAAGAAACTTGATATCCAGTTGTCTTTAAGAAGAAGAGTTAAATTGAACATATTACTCCATGTTGATCCATAACATATTCTTCCATACTAATTCACTAATACATTTGTCTATACCTATGCACAACACATCAGTGTAAATTGATTCATATCGATAAAAATAAACACAGCTTTACGGCCAATTACGTAAATTGGGAGAATAATAGTGCCCATTTTAGACTTTTCACCTTGAACGGCAGTAGAGCTCTTTACGGTGTTTATGCCCCCACTTATTACACCTACCATGCCGGTGCCTGCGACATGGCCAGAGACATTCTACTCGGAACCGATTTCATGCCCGACAGATTTTGCTTTTTGGCCGCGAGACTCACTTCCGCCAGCAGTGTCATTTCCACCATTGGCTCTTTTTGACCTTGTACTAGTCTTTCCCTGTTCAATTTAAAATGTTTATGAGAAAACTCACCTTGGGTGATACCTTAAAAAATAATAAATTAAAGGATGTTTGTAAAGTGTCTCAAAACTACCATAATCTTTTGAAGTAAGTGGATTTTGACACGTGGGTGATCCCTAAAAAGGCTTAAAGAAGATCTTACAATAGTCATCTCCTGCATTGGGATTTCGATAACCCACGTGTTCGCTTGCTTTCCACGCACCAAGATCGGCTAGGCTGGCCACCTATTTCCCTAGTTATGAAAGCAGAGGGAAGGAAATCAAAGTCAGAGAGATCATTTACAATTGTTTATCAGATATAAAACAATGACAGTAAAACTTATTATATCAAATAAAAGTTTCATAGGATAGTTTATGAAAGATAGAAAAAGGCAAGCAAATTACATCCAAGTATCAAAATATTCTCGGATACCTTTAGATAGTAGAGAAAGAATCATGCTACGTCATTTGAATTACATAATCATTGCAAAACCAAAATTAAATTATTGAGCTCTTTTACTCAAAATATCAAATAAATTTCAAAAGCAAAGTAAAATATTATATTCTCAAGTAGTTTCGTACAAGTAACAAAAAATCTAGTAACATGACCATAGTAGATCATATCATGTTACTCACCGAAAGATACATGAGAAAGTAAGAATTAAGCAACATAAAAGAAAGATCAAACAAGTAATTTTCGGATATTATTATGTATATAGACATACAGATAATCAAGATTTGCAAATATAATTAGGTTATAACTTAGCGGTAGAGATTTGCAAATACAATTCACATATGAATTGAACGAACACACAACAATAAGAACAAACTTGAAGAACTTTAGGGCCAACATAATATTCTGCATTTTTTAGGTCTCTTTTGATTGATTTTCCTATAGTTTTCCTCTCACCAAATGAGCAATGTCTCATGAGAAATTCTCTTCATACCTACATCTTTTATAGTCTCTCACTAAAACAACTAATCCCATAATGCTTTTTCATACTTCATACATTTATAGAGAAAAATCCTAATTTTTGCAATTACATAAATCCTCCACTAAGTTTAATAGTACAACTTTTCCACTTGAGCTCCTTGTTTGAACAATCATAACAAAACTAGCAAACTTTAAGGATGAAGAAGCGGACATTTGAGGTGTTTAAGGTCTCAATCATAACGATATAATAGCAGTGAAAGCAAACTAAATAAAGTAATGCAAACATATGATAGTGTACCCTTCGGGATGCCATTTCTAAAGCACAAATGAAGAAATGGAGCAATTGGATTGCTTAAAGAATTAAGAAAGACAATCCTTGACGGGTTTAAATAGATAGCGTGGAGTATAATCAAAGTTAGTTTGCTAACACAGGTTAACTTATATTGCATTTGCTATCGTGTATCCAATCCTAATGTTAAAATTCTAGTATATTGTTTGATTGAATATATTATGTTAAACGTTAAAAAATAATTAATGAATAAACTATAAACTAAAAAGTCTAATTGTTTCATAAATGATTGTTGACCTTAACTATACACGTCATTGGTGGTTAGGTGAATATGATTTAAATGTGGTTAATAAAAAATGACCAAGAAGGCTAAGGTGGTAAATCGTGGTTACATGTTTCTTAAATTTAGGCAACTTGTTAGGTAAGAACTAGTATATACCGTATGGTCGAAACATGAAGTCGCATACGAAACCATTGAATTCTTTTACTTGTCCTAGTTCCACCCTCTTTTCAATCACTTTCCCAGCTTTTAGAATAGTTTCTTTCCTACTTTACCACCAACTCTTTTTATCTTTTCCTGTCTCCATCACCCTTGAGCCCGAGTCCCGAGCGATTTACAATCCTTAATTCCGGACAAACTTGGTTGTTCATTTTTTCAGTGACTGTGGACAGAAAGGCTTTCGCAGGGTCGTAAGCCGAATCGAATGAGTTGCACAATTGGTTCGCTGGTAAATAAACCCGAAATGACTAATTTTGGTCTAAGAGCCGACCGCGTAGAAAGGCGGTTGGTTACTTTTAGTAAAAAGATGATCCAGGACACGCTTACTTGCAGCACGGAATCCCACCTAGTGAGTCGAAACTTGTCCCTTGGATGTGGAAGTATTGGTAACCTACATGTCAGGTTCTCTGGTAGTTGGTCGCTAACACTTGGATTATCCCTTGTGACCCGGGCACCCAGGAGAGTGTTCAATCCTTCCCATTGCGCGTGGAATCATATCCAACTTGACAGATGTTTCAGAAGGAATAAGCTATTGCAGTTTGTTGTAGAGACTCTGGAGGAAAGTATGGAACAGCATCACGTCCATAAGTGTTAGTTTGTATGAAATCCTCCTGTAGAAGTACATAAATAAAAATAAAGAAAATAGTACAAGAAAAAATTTGTTTGTTTAGAAATATTAAAACCTTCTTAAGAAAATATAGTTTTGAGTGAAATTTAAAAGTTTCTAACCTCCATTCTTTTATAGATATGGTACTTTTGTAATGCTGGATATGTCCATGTGCTTTTATAGTTTAATATTTATTAATTAAATTTATATTTTTACCCAAAGAAAAAAATCCTACTGTGGAATTCTAGTGAACTACATGTTCGAATTTGTATATTATGTCTTATTTATACTACTTTAAAAAATGATTAACTATCACATTAACGACTTATTCACCTTAACCATATACGTGGTTCATGAGTAGGTTAACATGACTTGACTTGGTTAATAAAAAATGACCAAGAAGGTTAGGTGGTGGGATAGAGACGCTCATACGCAAGAAGCAATATTTGCACTGTTTGAACGAATCCTTTTTTACACAAGTTGTGCACAAAAGCCATATGAATTTTTTTCACTTGCCTGCCTCCACTCACTTTCCAATCACTTTCCCAGCTTCTTGAATATTTTCCTTTGTTACGTTACAACTCTATCTTTTCTTGTCCCCTTCGCTTTCAAGCCTTGACCAATCTGCTATCCGTTATTACGGACAAACATGGTAGTCCATGCTACAGTGAGTGTCGGCAAATATGGCTTTTGGTAGCCTCAAAAATCAAATCCCAGTGAGTTGCTCATCTGTTTCGTTGGTAAATAAACCGGAAAGGAATAGGTTTGGCCCAATAGCCAACCGCGTCATACAAGCGAGACGCAAGGCCAGTTTCCTCACCTATTTAACATTGACATAATAAAAAAATAAAAAAATAATTCCTAAACCAGGATTCAATCTGTAAAAGAAAACAATTAAAAGAATAAAATAAAAACCCGTAAAAGAAAGAACTTTTAAATAGCGCATTTCTTAAAATTAACATATTAGAATGCAGTACATTTTAGGAACTTGCTTTTTGCTGGCAAAGGACCCAATTGCTCTGGTTTTAACTGTGCCTTCTAGACACTATTTCTTCTCAATTTTCACACGTATAGAAGCTAACCATTGAAATGCACTATAAAAAGGGAGAGAAAAAAACAAGAAGAAGAAACTATAGGACTTTTCTAACTTGCAACAAACCTCATCATTACGCAACCGGAATCACCTTTCGCTTTATCATTGACCCGATTTCGAAATTAAACGCTGGCTCATTTGATCAGAGAGCCGGTTCGTAAATTAGGGTGCAGAATTATATGATCGCCGCATCTTCTTTAATATGGTGATAGAATGGAGCTGTTCATTTAGGTAGCATTTCTCCTTGTGCTTTTTTTTACTTTCATTGGTTTTTTACATGATTTTCAGTAATATTAAAGGGGGACTAGTGTGTGGATCATATCAACTGTCTTCGTCTGTGCCCTTTTTCTTTTGATTTGGGTTGTCTCAATGATTCTTTCACCACCTCTTTCTTTCTTTTCTTTCCTATTAATCCTTTTTTGAACATAATTTCCTTCAAGATTTGACCATTGTCTTATGCCTGTTTTTTGTGATGTTGATAACTTCTTTGTGTTAGAACATCACAAAATAGTTTTTGTAGGTGTTCTTATTTATGTATATTTTTTTATGGAAACCATCATCACAAGAATACTTAAACACATAAATCAAATTATAAACATACTAAAGGCAAAATATTTAAGAGATTCAGACCAACACAATATCTTAAAATCCTTGTTATTGACACAATTATCGGTCTTTTTTTCCCTTATTATGTTTCTTCAAGAGAATACATAAGTCTTAACGATAATATTTACTCATAGCTCTCATACAACTATTTTTAGTACTCGTATCAATATACTTAATTTTCTCTTGGCTAATGACTACTATACAAAGCAATGTTATCTAGTTGTCATCCTTATGAGGCATAATCCTTTTTTTATTTCTTTTTCAACCCCATAGGTTTGTTATAGTCTTTCCTCTTTATACTAACACCAAAAAAAATCTTAATCAGATCTTTTTAGGAATTTTAATTGGATACTATTAAAAATACCTGCCAATACAAAAAAAAATTATTTAAAATATACTTACAATATATATGAAATTCATCTAGGCTTATTATTTTTCACTTTAAACCCTAATTTTAGCATTGGCATCCATAGAATGTTGTTGAGTGGCATTGATAGATTTGTTGGGTTAATTGGTGACGACTGAACCAATTGGTGTACTAGTTATAGCTAAGTTTGTTGACCTATAATGTCAATCATATCAATTTGCTATACCTTTTCATGTAAATACACAGGCTGCGTGCAATAGTTGGGTCAGTTCAGGTGGGGACTTGGACTAGCATCCAAGGAAACACCAAGGTCATAGCCATGATAAATTAGGATGAATTTTATGCTAACTCAATTCCAATATGTACAATTCATAATCATCCAGTACTCTTAATTTTCTTGCTACATCACCTAATTCTTTGCACATGAGAAATTTAACGTTTCCTTTTGGAGTTCAAAGACAAAATAGTGCACACGAAGGAAACATAAGTGAAAACAATGCGCCATAAACACTGTCGACGAGATGAGCATAAAGTGAAAATAATGCCCCACAAGCATAAGTGAAAACAATGCCTCATAAGCAAAAAGGAACAAAACACTTTGAAAACGATCCACCTTATTTTAGTCGAAACTCATAGAAACAAAGATGCTGACCAACAAACATTAGTCAGAAGCATTACTTCAAACTCGAAAGTAACGTTGTTCACTTAGACACATTAACCCCCAAAGTTCTCAAACATTTTGGCCAACAGATTTTCCGCCACCTGTGTTATTTCCATGAGCAGCTTCTTGGTCACCTTTGTGGCTTTCCTTGTTGTCTTCAACTGGTTCACGAATTCAAAATATTTATAAGAAAATGTTTATTCTTAAAACAATTAGTAAATTCACCTGGAAAACAAATAACAAATTAAAAAACATTACATTCCAAATTGTCTTAAGCCTATCATATTACTTAGAAGAAAATTGATTTTGACACCTAAGTGATAACTCAAAATGAATAGAAGATTTCTTACAGTTTTATTGATATCTCTAAATTATTTCTTAATCAACTCGATCATTTATTTTTTCAAGGAAAGAAATTCATCTTCAAGTAGAAACCTTATTTTTTAAAAATGCAATTAGAATTGTTTACTAAGCTTGATTTTCTTTTAAATAAACTCTAATGTTGAGATATGTCTATAAAATTTTATATTTTCTTATTTTTAGATGAATAAAATTACATATTTATCCCAAAAAAAAACATTGAAATGAATTTGCATTTGAGAAAGAGCTAAATTGATTACATTACTCCATATTGATGCATAACATATTCTTTCCACACTGATCCACTAGCAGATAGTCTACAGTTATCCACATTGATCAAAATATACACACTAATTTACACTAAACTAGAGAGAAGCTATGCCCAATTACGTAAAACTCGAACAATAACAGTGCCCATTTAAACCTCTGTACCTTCATTGACAATAGAGTGTTCAACGGTGTTGGTGCCCCCACTTACTACACCTACAATGCCGGCACCCAAAATTTGGGGACATACATTGTAGACCGATCCGGTTTCGTGGCCAATAGCCTTTTGGCCGCCATTAGCATTTCCACCAGCGGCTTCTTGGCCATCCTTTGCATTTCCGCCAGTAGGTTCCTGGCTACTCTGGAGTTTCTGTTTCACTGTTCAATTTAAAAGATTTGTAACAAAATGTATATTCAAATAGAACATTACATTTCTTTCTGGTGATATATAATTCTTGACCTTTCACCCAAAAAAAATAAAAAATAGAACATTACATTTCAAATCTAGTCTTAAATTTATTATAATCTTTAGAAGAAAGTTGACTTTGGCATCAAGATGATACCTGAAAAAGGCATAAAAAAAATCTTACAGTGCACCTAAAAAATATCCTCAGCTCGATCATTTATTTTCTCAGAAAAAGAACCTCATCGTCAATCAAAAAATATATCTTTAAAAAAATGTAAGTAGAATTATTTGTTAACAAAAATAAATAGGTGGACAAAAAAGTAATTTAAAAAAAAATTATATCCAGTTGCCTTTGACAAGAAGAGATAAATTGAACATATTACTTCATGTTGAACCATAACATATTCTTCCATACTGATCCACCAACACATAAGTCTACACCTATTCATGGCACATTAGTGTAAATTGATCGACATTGATAAAAATAATCACACTAATCCACAATAGTAAGACGCTACGCCAGATTACATAAATTGCGACAATAATAGTGCCCATTTTAGACTTTTTCACCTGGAGTGGCAGAGTTCGTGACTGTGTTTGTGCCCCCCGTTACTAAACCTACCATGCCGGCACCTTCAATACTGCCAGAAATATTGTACTCGGAGCCGGATTCTTGACCAACAGCTGTGGCATTTTGGCGAGTGTCGTTTCCGCCAGTATTTTCTTGGCCACCTTATGTTTATAAGAAATATATAATCTTAAAAGCGATTAGTAAATTCACCATGGAAACAAATAATAAATTGAAGAACATTACGTTGTAAATTTTTTTAAAACTCGATAATCTTTAGAAGTTGATTTTGGGACCTGATGATACCCAAAAAAAAAAAAAGAAGCTGAAAATAGATCTTACACCTGCGTTGGGGTTTTGAATGCCTTCGCTTGCTTTCACCGGAGGGACCCCAGTATCTTTGGGGGGGATTGTGTAGGTCACCTATTCCCCCATCACCAAAGCAACACGGAGGGAATCAACACCAAAGAAATATTATTTACGATGGTTTATGGATAGTAAAACAAATTATTTCAAATCGAAATCTTAGAAAAACATTATCAAATTACAGCGAAGTATCAAAATATTCTCTGATGCTTTTCGATATAAGAGAGAGTACAGTTAAAAAATCGAATTACACAATCTTAGTAAACCAAAATAAAATTCTTGCCCTCTTTCGCTTACATTAACAACAAAGAATCAACCAATATCAAATAAATATCAAAAGCAAAGTAAAATAACAATGTATTCTGAATAGTTTCATACATATAACATAAAAGGTGGCAGCATGATTATAGTAGAGCATATCATGTTAGTCGCTGAAACATAGATGCAGAAACTAACAAGGAAAATTCAGAACACAAGAGAAAGATCAAACAAGAAATTTCAGATATCATTAAACATTTGGACATACAGATAATCAATATGTACAGATGTAATAAAGTTATACTTAGCGGTTGAGATTCGTAGCGAAGGACGGCCAGGCCAGATATATAAGCAAAAGTAGAGGTAGGCCTGATCCATGGGCTGGATAGTTTGGATGGATAAAACCGAAGGGCTGAAGAGCTGGCTGAACCAGACCTTTTGGTTACACGGTTGGCCAATTGGTCAGACCACATCTAAGAGCTGGGCAGGGAGCCTCTACTGCTTGTAAGAGTTAAAATAAAGGGATCGGCAAGATTGGACGACAAAGGGCCTAGGCACATGGGTTTGTTGGTGGAGGGTTAGGTAGATCTAAGCAATGGGATAACTGAGGTGACCAAATATGAAATTGACGGTGAGTGAAAAAAATGTGAAGGTTGATGGTAGGAAGAAACTAGTAAACTTTGGGAATGGAGGAGCTCATATTTGGGGGCCTCAATCATAAAGATATCATAGTAGGGAAAATAAACTTAAAAAAGTAACGCAAACGCATAATAACATACCGTTTGGGATGCCATTTCTAAAGGACAAACAAAGAAAAGGAAGAGCAATTGGATTGCTTGGAGAAGTAGGGAGGAGGACGATCCCTAAGGAGGGTTTAAATAGATAGGATTGGATGTAATCAAAACAAATAATGCATGAACTATAAACTACAAAGACTAATTGTTTCATGAATGACATGTTGACCATAACTATACATGGGATTGGTGATTAGCTGGAGATGATTTAATTGTGGTTAGTAAAAAATGACCAAGAAGAATAGTGGTACGTTGTGGTCATAACTTATTATGGAAGAACTAATATGTATACATACATATCGTTAGAATGAGTCACTTTTTACATTATAGTTGTTCCCAAAACCATCTGAATTTTTTTTGCTTGCCCTGGCTCGACCCACTTTCCCAGATTTTAAGAATAGTTTCCTTTGCTTCCTTTGCCACCAACTCTCAGTCTTTTCTTCTCCCCATTGCCCCCTAGCCTTGACCAATTTGGTATACGGACAAACTTGGTGGTAGATAACTACAGTGACCGAGTGCGTGGGTCTGTGTGTTAAATAATAATAATAATAAAATGACTTGCTCACATGGTTCCCAGGAAGTAAACCAAAAATGACTGAGTTTGGTTCAATAGCCAACCGCGTGGATTGCCGGTTTGTTACTATCAATGAAAAGATGACTTCAGGACACGCTCACATGCAGTATGAAGTCTCAACTAGTGAGTCGAAGCTCCTCTCTTAGATGCAGAAGTATTGATTTTGATTTATATGTGTGGTTAACGGTTAGGTTAACCTGACTTAACTTGGTTAGTAAAAATGACCAAGAAGGTTAGGTGATAAGTTAGTCACGGTCCAAGAACTAATATTTACATTATTTGAATGAATCTTCTCTTGCACGAGTTGTGCACAAAAGCCATATGAATTTTTTCAGTCGCCCTGTCTCGAATCACTTTCCGATCCTTCCCAGCTTTGCGGGAAGTGTGGCATGACTCTGCCTCCGGTCCGGGTGTTTTAGTCAGTTATAATTTTACCTTCTTTCTTCGCCATTAGTGTTTGTAAGCAATTTTCTATTTTATTATTATTTCGTTTATACTGTCTTCGAAAAGAATGGGTTATAAAAATAAAGGATAATTGAAACCCGATATTACTTAGTAGACGTAGATCGGCTGGTATTAAAGCAAAGCAGCAGTAATAATAAAAAAGAAACGCCCCTTTGTTTATGCTCACTCAACCATGAACATTGTGCTTGATGAAGCAGGATAATGCGCATATTATATTCATCAAAAATCATAAAATTTGAATGGTCCAATCGGTAGGGAGAAGATTAACTAAGGTTGTTTTGCTGCAAGGGCACTTCCGACCAAGCATGTGAGTCCATTAAACAACTTCCTCGTGGTTACGCTATAATTAATCAATGCGGTCAATCTTTAAAATTTTTCTTTCCTTGGGACAATCAATTTTACGTTGATTCATGAAAAGGATACTAAGAACTAGGCAAGATTCCTTGGTTTAGCCGGTTTCGCTGGTTTCGCTGGTTTCAACTTCCCAGAATGAGCGTCTGCCATAGTAACAGGAGAAGCTCAAGGACAAGCATCACAGTTTTTTTTTAATTATTTTTTTATTGTTTTTATAAAGATGGTGTTGTATTATTAACAAATTATGAAGGAGCTCACATTTGAGGCGTTTAAGGCCTCAAACATAACGATATCATAGTAGAGAAAACAAACTAAATAAAATAGTGCCAACATAGGACAGCATACCTTAGGTTTTGCCATTTCTAAAGGACAAATAAAGGAATGGAGGAGCAATTGGATTGCTTGAAGAATTAAGGAGAAGGACAACCCGTAAGGGGTTTAAATAGATAGTGTGGGGTGTAATCAAAGTTAGTTTGGTAACTCTGGTTAACTTTATATTGTATTTGCTATTTTGTATGCAATCTGAATGTTAAAATTCTACTATATAGTATAATCGAATATATTATGTGTTATTTGTTAAAAATAATTAATATATGAACTTTAAACTAAAAAGACTAATGGCTTTATAAATGACATAATGACGTTAACTATACATGTGATTGGCGGTTAGGTGGACATAATTTAAATGTGAGTAATAAAAATGACCAAGAAAGTTAGATCGTACGTCGTGGCTATATGTATCTTAAATTGAGACAACTTAGTACCCAAGAACTAAAACATATGTAGTTTGAACCAAAGTTGTGCACAAAACCATCTGAATTCTTTTACGGTTCAACCCTCTTTCCAATCACTTTCCTAGTCTTTTGAATAGTTTCAATTGCTATCTCACCACCAACTCCTTTTCATCTTTCCCTGTTTTCACTGCCTTTGAGCTTTGAGCCTTGAGCCATGAGCGATTTGCTATCCTTAACACCAGACAAATTTGGTGGTCCATAATTTCAGTGACTATTGCCAAAATTTCTTTGGAAGCCTTAATACTCAGATCCCAATGAGCATGTGCTCAATTGGTTCGTTGGAAAATAGGCAATTGGTTTGCAATCAAAAAATAAAATATAAAAATGATCTGAGGACGCGCTTACTTGCAGATGGATCCCAAGTAGCGAGTCAAAGCTCATCTCTTTGATGCAAAAGTATTGGTTCTAGACTTAAACACTCTCTAATTTAAGTCCGTCTTTAACAGCCTTTTGTTTCCTTTGGTAACAGACGTGTCAGGTTCTTTAGTTGAACAGGTCGCTAACTCTTGGACTGTCACTTGTGATCCCGGCACCGGGGAGAGTGTTCAACTCTTCCCTATTGCGCCAGTCTATATATTATGTCCTATTTTTTACGCTTCAAAAAATAAGAATTAAAATAAAAAAAATTAGCTGTTACATAAACAACATATTCACCTTAACCATATCCATGTTTAGGTTAACATGACTTGACTAGATTAATAAAAAATGACCAAGAAGGATAGTTGGGTTAGAGACTATCATATGCAAGAACCAATATTCACATTGTTTGAATGAGTTTTTGTTGTCCCAGTTGTGCACTAAAGCCATTTGAAGTGCTTTATTGGCGCTGGTTCGACGCGTCTTATCTCTTTCGGCTCCAGTGCCCACGACCCTGACCAATTTACAATCCTTAGGTAGTCTTCGAATACGGACAAACTTTGTGGTCCACTACTTTCAGCTACTCTTGGCAGAATAGCTTTTGTAGCCGCGTGACTCAAATTCGTTGGTAAACAAACCGGATTCTTTATTTACCTTCTTTCTTCGCCTTTAGTGTTTTTAAACAAATTTTCTTTTATTATATTGTTTTACTTTGTAAAGAAGAGGATGGCTTATAGCCATCTTGGTGTTTACATCTTCTTTTATTGCAGTGTTCGTGACTTGATCTCTTATTAAGAGATGACTTCATCTTAAAAGAAAGAATGCATTTTTCAATACTTAACTCATACAATTAGAATGATAAATGCTAACCTTAAAATTAACTCAAGAATTAGAAAATATTTTTTTAATTTAAATTTCTGAATCTTATTTATCAATAGGAGACATTTGTCATTTATATAATTAACCTAGTCATATACATGGTTAGATTCACATGACATGATTTCATTAATAAAAAATTACCAAAAAAGGTAGGTGGTAGGTTAGAGATTATCATATGAAAGAACTAATATCTTTTGTTATCCCACTTGTGCACTAAAGCCATCTAAAGTTTTTTACTGGTCCTGGTTTGACACATCTTATGGCCTTTTTTGGCTCCAGTGCCCAAGATCTTGACCAATTTAACCCTACAGTTATCTTAAGAGTTGAAAGATATTCCTTTTATTTAAATTTCAAAACCTTTTTTTTCAATGTAGAATTCTCATTCTACATACACATCCCTACATATCAAGTATTATTGAGCTTAAGGTTATACAAGGTGAAGTAAATTTAATTTAGGTTTTGATACCAAATTAAAGGTTTAGGTATGCCTCTTTCCAAATGGTCTCATTGGAAATAAGGCATTCTTTTTTCTGCTGTAAGATTGAGCATTCTATACATACTATTTAAAAGTTTACATTTTGAAGGTAATGTCTATAGTTTCAAAGTTGTACTAGAACTTTAAATAAAAGGTATACATATGCATTAAAATTGAAATAAACATCTATCTCTATGTAAATTGAAATAAACAAGTACATTAGAATTTATGAATATTCTTGATTTATAATAAAATTTTCAAATATTTTATTATTGAAAGCCTTACAAATGACATGGTATATCTTTTTTTACATTTGATTTATGGTTATATGTTATAAAAAATAATTGTATATTTTTATCTTTTTATCTTAAATATGTAAATTATATGATTTGACTTATGGCCAATCACTTAAAAGCATTAAGTATAATAATATATGACCACATAAATATAATCTCTTATAGAACATAAAATTATGAAATTCATATCATCATGATTAGGTTACATCTTAGTCTTGACAAAAGAAACTTAGAACATAATGAAAGAAAAAGGAAAATAATAATAAAAATTAAATCAAACATCTTGAATCAAAGAACAAAAAATTTGTTACAACTTTTGTCTTCTTTTTAAGAATCTTTGAATTCCTAATCCTTCTTGTTAGTTGCACTCAATTCTCTCTTTCTTTTGCCTTCTCTTCTCTCCTAAATAGGGTTTATGGTTTATAAGAATTTCCTACCCTAGTATGAATGGGGTTTAGATTCCCAAATTGGGTTTCAAATTCCAACATTGACTAGGCTTTAAATTCCTAATATGACTAGGTTTTGACTAATTTAAATGTTAGGCCTTATTCATAAGCAATAATAAAACAAAGCCTAATATCTAGAAAACCCAATGATAATATAAAATCTAATAATACTCACCCAAAGTCCAAGCCCATCTAAACTCTTTCGGTCTTGACATTTTGTCCATATTTTACCATGCAATAAGTATTAAGTTCTCTATGCCCATCCTTTTTCTCTATACATCCTTATGCTACCTAAATAAGAATTTCAAGTAAATAAAGGAAAATTCAAATATTTTACTACAAAAAATTGCTTTACTTGTTGCCTTAATAGGTAGAGTAACTCTATAAAAATAGAGTTATCACAAAGTGTTCAAAAGGTATAAGTTTGTCTTTGTCTAACTTAGCTTTCTCTTGCTATCTGTTATCAGTTTAGAAGACAAAAAACCGTCCATTAATTTTATAAAGCAGCCAGGTGGAGGAGGGCCAAAAAGAAAGCCTAAAAAGAGAGGCCAAGAGTATACCAATAAAAGAGAGGTAGAATTGCAATGAAGGGAAACGATATTGTATAGTCTTGCTTTTCCATAATATATTGTCCAACTATTTGTACAAGAGTGAAATGCTTATGAAAGGGTAAAATTGATTCTATAACCATCTAAACAAGCTTATAGTTTGTATTAATGTTTGATATCCAAAATTACTATAATACAATTAGTAGAATCAATCACAAAATATGTTGTCCTCATATATAAGGATGGCTTCGCATTGACGTATTGTTAAAATAACTATACTTCAAAATAGTTTCCCGTCATCCTTTCCATAAATATGTCATCTAAAATTTAGACTTTAATACTTTGCTAAAATCACAAGTTTCCTCCTTTAAACCAATTAAAAGACAATATTATATATAGAGATAACTTAAAATCAAATATTAAGAACAAAAGGTATATCTTCCTATTGTCTCTAACAGTTCCTATACCAAGATCAAACCTGTCTTTTTTTTTAAAGAAAAAAAAGCTTTTGAATAGCAGATTTCCCAAAATTTGCAAACTAGAATTCGAGACTACATTTTAGGAACTTGCTTTTGCTGGCAAAGGACCCCATGGCTCTCATTCTTACTCTGCATTTTGACACTAGTTGTTCTACAATTTCATAAGGATATATAATCTAATCATTTATTAGCGTCTACACTTACAACTAAAATGGTGAAATGTACTGATTATAAATAAAAATAAAAATATTTAAAAAAAAACGTGTTGCACTTTCTTAACTTCCCTCTGACCTCATTATTTCGTAATTGGAATCAGCTTTCACTTTCTGATCGTAGATTAGGTGCAGAAGTTGAGATAATATGATCGATTGCATGATGTTTAAGATGGTGATAAAACGAAGAAGTTCATTTAGGTGCCATTTCCCCTAGTGCGCTTTTTTGCATGGTTTTTTACATGACTTACGGTAATATCAATGGGGAACTAGTGTGGTGGGTCATATCGACTGTCTTTGTTTGTGCCTTTTTCTTTTGGTTTGGGTTATCTTAGCCAACCTATTTTTTTTTTTTTTATCAATCCAATTTTCGGAATATTTTCCCCCGAGATCTGACCATTGTCTTCAATGACCCGTTTTGTTTGATAATGATAGCTTCACTCTCCTAAAAAATCAAAACATATGTTTTATTAGAGACGGTCATAAGCGTAAAGAACAACCTCATCGGATATGTTTAAAAGATTCTAGGTGCTCCATATTCTGTATAGTTTAGTAGAGATTTGAGCATTGCCACATGTAAGATGTTGTTTCAGTTAGGAATCAAGAAGGATGGGAAGCTAGAGGAATTTGAGTTTGTATATCATTTTCACACACTAAATGTATGTACAAAGGGTCCTATTTCCAACATAAGAACCAAACAATAAAGGAAATATACAAACGAAATAAACCCGTATTATTTTTATTATACAAGAATCTAATTTTTCAAATAAATTGATTTTTACAACTAACCATTACATCATACCAAAAAAATCTCATGCCTACCCATGGAAAACAATTAGGGGACCACTAAGAAAATAATGAAAAGTTGTAATTGTATCTTCAACACTCACCCTCAAGCTTGAAGCTTATAGATGTTAAAGAAACCTAGCTTGCAAAAAAGATAAGTGCATTGCCTCTAACATGGATGTTTGATCAAAATATGAACAAGCTACTATTCTATGGTTCTCATTCATCTTCTCTTGATTTTTCCTTTTGAAATTTTCTCTATCTATATGGTAGTCAGCTTCCATAAAGTTCATTCTTTCATGGACTACCAAATTCAATGCAAATTCAAGAGTTATATTATTATCACAAAATAAAATAGTTGGATCCATGGCATAGAGTTGGAGAGATATCCTCAAACCAAGATCCACTCTTACCTCAGTATTTTATAAGTTTGCATATTGCTACCAAAAAATTTACAAGAATTTTCTACCAATTAATGAAGAAGTATATTGGTATAATTTAATTTAGATGGGTGGCATTAGTAAATATAATTTTATTTGATAGCCAATTTGTCAACATCTACTTTCTATAATAATAGAAATTGTGTAATGGCTCCTATTAGTTAATTTAAATTGTGGTTTTTGTTACTCCCAAGTTTAAAATATGAGTTATCCATTTTTTAAATGTACAACAAAGATGATTTGGAAGACTATTCTTACTTAGAATGGAATTTGACATAATATTAAAAGAAGAAATGAAGAATTGTAATAAAAGAAAGAATTTGGCTATAAAATTTCTTAAAATATCTTTTTTAACTTGCACTTACTATACAAGGGTTAAATGTAATAGAAGATGATTTCAAAATAAAATTATTGACTTGCCAACCTGTTAGCAAAAATAAGGAAAATTGTACATAGGATTGCTTTTTTATTTCAAAATATAAAATCTTCCTAAGGAAATTTCATTTTGAAGTGAGATTTGGAGATTTCTAACCTTCATATTTTCATAGCTTTTATACCACTTGTAATACTAAGTTTTGCTTTAATACTTCTATACACTAATTTTACTAATGCAAACCAACCTTTTCAACAAAAAAATAAAAATAGTTGACCCTCTCACCATATTCCTGCATGTTAAAACAAACTTTATATCTAAACTATTTCGAAAACTATTTTAGCCATTGCTTGGTACTTCGATTTAGTTGATTGTTTCTTTGTCATTGGTGATAGTAGAAAATCTTCTAACTTAATATAGTTTTTTAACAATGGATCTCCTACATGTGGGGATGGTGGCACAATTTATGTTACAAGAAGTTGTCATCTCTATTTTGTGTTCTTGAGACAAAAGTATTCCTAGCCCATGGCATAACTTCATGTACTTCACAACTTTTAATGTTGCATTCATGTGAGAATGCTTTGGATCATGCATAAAATGTCTAAAGACCTTAATAGTCTAGCATATACCTAGCTTAATTATTGTGAGATAAATTAACTTTCCAACAAATTTCATAATTTTATTAATCTATGGACAAGGATCCTCATCCCAAGCGCCATTCTCATACTATTCTAAACTTTCATCAATGTTATGTTCTCTCAATTGAAATAATAGATGGTTTATATCTTGACAAGCTAGCTTATAATATGATCTTTATAACATATCCACATCGACTAAGGTGAATTTTTTTCTTTTTAATGCCCAATCTCAATACTTACGAATTATTAAAGTGATCCTAAATCCTTAATGTGGAAAATATAGTTAAAGTATTTCTTAAGATTTTTAATGGTAGATTTGTCATTTCTCACAATGAAAATATCATAGATATATAATAAGTAAATTAACGGTGTAGCTTGAGTCCATGTAAATAAAGAAATAAATGCTTAGATCACTTGAAACATATAGTTTTAAATGCCACAATAAATTTATCATATATTTGTCAAGATGATTGCTTTAATCTATAAAGGAATTTAAGGAGACAACATACCATCCATGTGGATTTCTTCATCCAAATCGCCAAGGAAGAAAATCATAATTGAAGTCCACCAATAATACCCAAAACATATGGGCCAAAACTAACTCGACCCATATCTACAGTAATATATATATATATATATATATATATATATATATATATATATATTATATTTATACATATGGTTTAATTCATAGTATGAATTTCAAACTAACAAACCCACCAACTCATGCCTTCCTACCCACATGCACTATCAAACCCACTAATGCGAGGCTTCACACACGTGCACTAAAAAACCCACCAGCTCACGCCTTTATATCCATATGCTTAAATAAATTAGTCTCACGCCTAGTCAATAGTTGACATGTGTAATGTACCATCCTCGAGTGAACAATGCTCTTGTAAAATAAACTCCAAATATTCCACAAATAAATGTTTGTCAAACAAACAAATAATTTTGACTAATTCCAATACCTAATGCATGCTAACCTAGAAAATGATCTTCCACAAATCTCCCAATACTAAATAAAATGCCATACGATGTGGATTGGGTTGGCCTAAATTTATACCAATAAATTTGAACACACTTACATAGTGTTCAAGCCCATCAGTATAGGCCTACCAGGGCTTCAAAAGCCTAAACTCAACATAAGCCTTCCCATTTACTTACATACTTGTGGCGTTTTAAATTCAAACTGAAGCATCCATGACACGTGACACTCACCCGAGGCCAATGTGAGTATAGACCATTGGGATACCCAATGGTGCCTCGCCACATGTACCTAGGGCTACTTGGTGTCAATATGTGTAGCCTAATACCCAATAATAGCTTGTCGCATGACAACTCATGGAGCAAGCTAATTATTATCTTCAATGTATTTGAGTGATTAATCATCATTTAATTAATTTGATGTGCATATTTGAGATCAATAAGAGAGGATATGCAAGTGCATCTTATAAGGTACAACTATAAGTTAAATGTAGATAGCATATACCATGTTGTTTATGCAGACTTAGCTAGAAAACTCATAGAAATTAATGCACTTAGTTTATTTAATTCATGAATAGAAATACAGTAAGTTAATGAGCTAAGTAGATTTACTATACCCAGACATAGAATAATAAATAAATCAAAAAGTTTCATTGTCACAAAAGTATTATTATTCTTACAAGCACTAAATCATTGAAATTCATATCTATTAATTATGGTGATGCTCCAACATATTTGTCATATTTAATTAACTCATTTGAAATTTAATGGTTTATTATAGGATCACTTTAGAACATCTTTAACCTTAATGATTTGTTAGATAAAAATTGTAGGACCAATTCCAAATTAGTAATTAGTCAAGTTGGTAATACTAATTGCTATAAGACGATACTCAATCTCATCATTATATTACTTGTTTGACATGTATACTTGCATATAGGATTTCATTGAACACTAACCATGGAAACAATTAGAAGACCACCAAGAAAATAATGAAAAGTACCAACTATATCTTCAACACTTTTTGTCAAGCTTGCATCTTCTAAATGGTGAAGACACCAAGTTTGCATAATAAAAACATCTATTGTGGTTGACATAGAAGTTTCATGAAAATATCCACAAGTTATTTTATGGTTCTCATTCGTTTTGTCTTGGTTATGCCTTCCTAAGTATCTCTATAGTAAAGTGGCAATCATCTTTTGTATACTTCATTCTTTTATGGAATGTTGAATTCAATCCAAATTTACGAGCTACATTATTGTCATAAATAAAATAGTTGGTTTTCTCACCCATACTTTGAGATCTTGATGCGAACTTCATATCCAAAATACATTACAAACTATTTTAGTTATTGCTTAATATTTAGATTTAGTTGATAATAATGAAATAGTTGATTGTTTCTTTGTCTTCCATGATAGTAGAAATTCTCCTAACTTAACATAGAACCTAGTGATGGATCACTAACTTATGGGGAAGATGGCATAATCTATGTCACAATAAGTCATCTCCATATTACATTATTAAGACAAAATTATTCATAGTTTTGATCATTTCTTCAAATGCTTCATAACTTTTAATGTTGCATTCATGTGAGAATGAATTAGGTCATGCGTAAATTGGCTAAGGATCAAAACAATGTAACATATAACAAGCTTAGTTATTATGAGATTAATTAGCTCTTTTATAAGTTTTTGATAATTAAGGGATCTTTGAACAAAGGATCTTTATGCAAAGAAAAAATCTCACATGAATACTCACGCTTGTAAATTTTACATTCTATTCAATTGAAATGATAACTGGTTTAAGCATGCAATTCAACTTCTAATATGATCTCTAGAATATAATTGCATTGATTGAGCCATATTTTCTTTTTTAAGCATGCAATCTTAATACTTAAGAATTATTTGGGTCATCCCAAATCTTTAATGTGAAAATATAATGCAAGAATAAAGGGATTCAAGAAGATGACATACTCAAGACTTACTTTATTTACATAATCCCTGATAAAGGTCCATATGAATTTGTTCCTCTAGATTATAATAGATGGCTATTCATTGAAGAGGCCAGCCTTCGAAAGCAACAATGAAAAGAAAATATTTGACCATGATTTCTTTTGCCACAAAAAGAAGAATTTATGATAGTCAAAGCCCTTCTTATATAAAAATTTTGGCTACCAAGTAAGCTCTATAATGCTTCATGGACTCATTTCCTTTATATTTCATTTTATAAACTCATTCACAACCAATGTACAATAAGAAGGCATATATACAATCTCCTACGTGTGATTCTCATGAAGAATATGAAGCTTAGTGTAGATCTTTATAGATCCAACCTACAAAAGAAAAAAATTAAAAAATAAAAGGAACCTATAAAAGAAAAGCTTCTAAATAGTGCATTTCTTAAAATTCAAATGATAGAATACAAGGACTACATTTTTTGGAACTTGCTTTTATTAGTAATGAACCCAATTGCTCTAATTTTATCTCGACCTTCTAACATAATTTCTGACAATAAAAAGTAGGAAAAAAGAAAGAAAGAAAGAAAGAAAGAGACTATTGGACTTGTCTAACACCCAACAAACCTCATCATTTTGTAATTAGAGTCAACTATCATTTTTTGATCGAAAAGATTTGAAAATTAAAATTGTATCATTGTTGCATCTTTTTTAAAATGGTTACAAAATGGAGATGTTTAGTTACGTAGCATTTCTTCTCATGTGCTTTTCTACATCTGTTGGTTTTTTGCATGCCTTTCAGTAATATCAAATGGGAAATAGTGTGTGTGTCATTTGAATTATATTTGTATCACAAAATGAGTAACCCAACAAGTATGAGAGCTAACTTGTATTGATATTGGAATCCCTTAATTTTATAGCTTAAAGGTCTTTATATACAAACCTAGGATTTTTGTACATGGAAACTGCCATACAAGTAAATATTTCATTACATCAATCAAGGAACATATTTGGCAATCTATAATAAGTGTGATTTCTCTATTAACCTTCTCTTTTAAGTCAAAGATTTCAATAGGTCAAATATTCTAACCTTAGAATGAAGGTGCAAATGTTGCATAGTACAAAGAGCTTTACTAAAAAAATTATAGGTTGTTCCTTGTTGAGAAATGGGGTGTTGCAATGATATCCCTTGTTGTATTTTTTCTCTTGCATAATGATAGTTTATTTCAATGTGTTTCTTCCTCTTAAGAAAAATCATATTTGAAGTAATCTTTTCTACTATATTTTCATAGAATAACAAGGTCAGTTGGTGGAGATATAAATCAAAATCTCTACATAATCCTATAATTCATACAATCTCATTGCTTCATTGTCATCAAATAACATTTATTTATTTGTGTTGCTCAATATTTAGCTTCTATAGATGAAAGAGAGTCCATTGGCTATTTCATATGGAAAAAGCAGAATTAGTAGGTTTTCTTGCTTGGTTTCTAAATTTATACCCAATTTCTAGTTTTCAACTCTTTCTAGCTAGCTTACTTACTACTGGTTTCACCTTTCTTTCACTCCGACATAGAGCCTATCTTGTAATTATTAATTAGTAATTGACTAATTAAGATCAATTGCCTCCACCACTGGTTGTTCTTAATCTCAATCCCACTAGGCCCACTAATCTTTCTAATCTTTTCTTGTTGCATGCATGTGTTGCAGTCATTGCTTGGTCACTACAGTAACCTCTTTTGTTTCAATAATTGGCTAATATAAGTCAAGCTATTTTTGGTGGTTTAGCTTGTGAGTCACTTTAAGTAAGGCTAAAGCTTAGAGAATCTATTCTTTCCCATCTTCTTTTATTCTAGTTTAGGAAAAGCATAAGCTTGATTTCAAGTGTGATTTCAAGTCTAGGATCAAAGAAAAAGAAAATTGTTCTTTTGTGGGCTTTAAAATATCAAGATAAATAAGTAATGCAATAAAAGGATTGCCCTAAGATTTGATGAAGAAGGAATAGTCATGCTAAGAGTAACAATATTCGTATACAATTAGGGCTACTATGAACTTCAAATTCTATTAAGGCTTGCTTTAACTTGTACAAAGATTGGCGCAACTAAAGAAAGCTAAACCCTCCTCCTAATTGTGTAATCTAAGAAGAAGCTCCATATAAGTTTCCTTAAAGAGGTCATATGAAGAAACATATTTTGGACATCTATACAAAAAGAAGACCAAGGCTTTGTAATAGTTAAGAATGGTGTCATGATAATAAATGCTCTCTCTTTGACTGTACCCCTTGACCACTAATTAGGTCTTATATCTTTTGATTGAACTATTAACATGATACTTTGCCTTATAAACCCACTTACAACTAGCATGATGTTGATTATAGGGCAAAGGGACCATATCCTAAATGCAATCATGGAAAAATCAAGGCTGTGTCTAGTGGTTGGGTTAGATTTAGGTTGGAACTTGGACTGGCTTCCAAGAAAACACCGGGGTCATAGCCACGTTACATCTGGATGGATTTTATACCAACTCACTTTGAATCTGTACAATTCATAGTCATCCATAACTCTTAACATTCTTGCAACATGACCTAATTCCTTGCACTCGATAAATTCAGCGTTTCTTTTGGGAGTACAAAGACAAAATAGTGCACACGAGATGAGCATAAGTGACAACAATACCCCATAAACAGTGCAACGAGATGAGCATAAGTGACAAAAATGCCCCATAAACACTGCAACGTGATGAGCATAAGTGAACACAATGCATCATAAGCAAAGAACGATAAAACACTTCCAAAGACAAAATACTTAATTATTATTCCACACAATTTGACAACATATTAATCCACAACGATCCACAACATCCTAGTCTAAATTGATGAAAACACAAATATTGTTCCACAACATTAGTTAGAAGCTTTTGCAAATTACTTCAATCTCGAAAGTAACATTGTTCACGTAGACTCATTAACCCCCAACGTTTACAAACATTTTGGTCAACAGATTTTCCACCACCAGTGTTATTTCTACCAACAGCTTCTTTGTCACCTTTGTGGCTTTCCTTGTTGTCTTCAACTAGTTCACGTATTCAATTTAAAATATTTATAAGAAAATATTTATTCATAAAATAATTAGTATATTCAAAATAAAGACAAATAATAAATTAAAAAACATTACATTCCAAATTTTCTTAAACCTATCATAATACTTAGAATAAAATTGATTTTGGCACCTAGGTGATACCTCAAAAGGAATAAAAGATTTCTTATAGTGTTGTTGAATAAATATACCTAAGAGATCGAAATTATTCCTTAATCAACTTGATCATTTATTTTCTAAAGGAAAGAAATTCATCTCCAAACAGAAAAATTATCATTAAGAAATGAAACTAGAATTGTCTACTACCAAAAATGAATAATCCAACAAAGCAAAAAAAAAAATTTTAAAAAAATTGATATGGCGTTGCCTTTGAGCACAATACTCCATATTGATGCATCACATGTTCTTTCACACTGATCTACCAATAGATAGTCTACAATGATCCTAAGCAATTTAGTCGACACTGATCAACATTGGTCAAAATAAACACACAAATCTACAACTAGAGAGAAATTACGTAAAACTCAAATAATAATAGTGCTCATTTAAACCTCTGTACCTGGAGTGATAGTAGAGTGCTCAACGGTGTTGATTCCCCCACTTACTACACCTACAATGCCGGCACCCAAAATTTGGGAACCCATATTGTAGACTGACCCGGTTTCGTGGCCAACAGCTTTTTGCCCATCAGTTGCATTTCCACCAACAGCTTCTTGGCGATCCGTTGCATTTCCACCAGCTGCTTCTTGCCTACTTCCGTCTTTCTCTTCCCCTGTTCAATTTAAAAGATTTGTAAGAAAATTTTAATTCGAACAGAGAACTGAAAGAACATTACAATTCAAGTTAAGTGTTAAATTTACTACAATGTTTGGAAGGAAGTTGATTTTGGCATCAAGGTGATACCTAAAAGGGCGTAAACTATATCTTACAGTGCAGTAGAGTAAATGCACTAAGGGCATCTAAATTATTTTTCAATGAGCTCGATTATTTATTTTCTTAAAAAAAGAAATTCATCATCAAGCAAAAGAAAAATTCCTTAAAAAAATGTAACTAGAACTGTTTGTTGACGAAAATGGGCAACAAAATAAATATTAAGGAACTTTATATCTAGTTGTCTTTAAGAAGAGCTAAATTGAACATATTACTCCATACTGATCCATAACATATTTCTTCTATACTAATCCACTATTACATTTGTCTATAACTATGCACAAGACATCAGTGTAAAACGATCCATATTGATAAAAATAGAGACAGCGTTACGGCCAATTACGTAAATTGCGAGAATAATAGTGCCCATTTTAGAGTTTTTTCCTTGAACGGCAGTAGAGCTCTTCAGGGTGTTTATGCCCCCCCTTACTACAGCTACCATGCCGGCGCCTGCAACATGGCCAGAGATATTGTATTGGGAACCGATTTCATGCCCGACAGATTTGGCCTTTGACCTTGTCCTAGTCTCGCCCCTGCTCAATTTAAAATGTTTATAAGAAAACTTACCCTTGGCGATACCTTAAAAAATAATAAATTAAAGAACGGTAGTAAAGTGTGTCAAAACTACCGATATTTATTGTGTGATGAAGTTGTTGAAATGTACTCTAAAATGTGATCCCTAAAAAGGCTTAAAGAAGGTCTTACAATAGTCATCTCCTGCATTGGGATTTCGAATACCCGCGTGGTCGCTTGCTTTCCGCGCACCAAGGTCGGCTAGGCCGGTCACCTATTTCCCCTGTTATGGAAGCAGAGGGAAGGGAATCAAAATCAAATGAAGATATTTACAATGGTTTATCAGATATAAAACAATGACAGTAAAACTTATTATAACAAATAAAAATTTTATAGGATAGTTTATGAAAGATGAAAAAAAAAAACAATCAAATTACATCCAAGTATCAAAGTATTCTTGGATACTTCTAGATAGAAGAGAGAGAATCAAGGTACGTCATTTGAATTACATAATCATAGCAAAACCAAAATTAATTATTGTGCTCTTTTACTAACAATATAAAATAAATTACTCACTTTGTGGCTTTCCTTGTCACCTTTGTGGTTTTCCTTCTTGTCTTCAACTGGTTCAGGTATTCAATTTAAAATATTTATAAGAAAATGTTTATTCTTAAAACAATTAGTAAATTCACAATGAAAACAAATAACAAATTAAAAAACATTACATTCCAAATTAAAAAAACTGATCCACCAACACATAAGTCAACACCTATCCATAGCACATTAGTGTAAATTGATCGACATTGATAAAAACAATCACACTAATCCACAATAGTAAGGCGCTATGCCAGATTGTAATACAGAATGAGACACGATTGAATGGCCGGAATCTTGATTCCGGCGGAGGAGAAGATGAACAGACACGGGTTATGAAGAATACGAAGAATCCTGGATGTGAGAAGGTTTCAATTTGATTGATTTCCCGATATCATTTACAGAGTAATTACAGAACCTATATACGATTGACGATTTACAAAATTAAATCACATTTACAAACAAATCACAATGAATATGGAAAGAAATCTCTCGGCGACGTTGGAGAGAACTTCGGAGGAAGGCGACGAACGCGAGCACGGGCGGAAGTGGGTCATGAAGCGGGTCACGCATTCATGTCGAGTCGCCTGGTTCCGCTAGGGTTTGCGCTGACCTGCTGATGTGGCGCTGAGGTGGCAAAAATCGTGACACGTGTTCGTTAACATCCCCCCGCAAGCTGAAGGGGCAGAGTGCACGGTCAGCTTGGAACGAAGAAGACGAAAACGAGTTGAAGAGAGACCTTTGGTGAAGATGTCTGCTGGTTGGTCGACGGAGGAGATAAATTGAAGATGCAGTTGTCCACGAGCCAGACGTTCTCGAACAAAGTGGAAGTCGATCTCAATGTGTTTGGTACGAGCATGAAAGACCGGATTAGCAGTCAAGTAGAGAGCAGAGAGATTGTCACACCACAGAGTCGGGGAATGAGGCGGAAGAGCATAAAGATCACGAAGGAGATACTCAATCCACATAAGCTCGGCAGTGGTGTCAGCAAGAGATTTGTACTCCGCTTCGGTGCTGGAGCGGGCGACAGTGCGTTGCTTGCGAGAGCTCTAGGAAATGAGGTTCTTTCCCAAAAAAATGCAGAAACCACCGACGGAGTGTCGATCATCACGATCACCAGCCCAACCAGCATCAGAGAATGCATGAAGAGCAGTGGAAGTGCTACGAGTGAGAAGGAGACCCAGGCGGGGAGTGTCAGCTAAGTACCGCAAGATACGTTTCACAGCTTGCCAGTGATCAGTGGTAGGATGATGAAGAAACTGGCAGGCGGTGTTAACAGCATATGCGATGTCTGGCCGAGTGAGAGTAAGATACTGAAGAGCACCAACAATGTTGCGGTAGAGAACAGGATCCTCAAGGGGCTCGCCATGCCATAAAGAAAGTGGCTCATCGGTGGTGCAAGGAGTGGAGACGGCTTTGGTATCAGTCATCTTGGCACGAGCAAGGATGTCATGGGTGAACTTGGCCTGATGTAGAAGAAGGCCGTCAGAGGTAGGCTGCACCTCAACACCAAGGAAGTAATGAATGGGGCCGAGGTCCTTAAGAGCAAACTCCTGTTGGAGAATCTATAAAAGAGCAGCAATGGGGGCCTGGGGGGACCTGGTGAGAATAATATCATCAACGTAGACGAAAAGGATGATGCTGTACCGGGGAGTGTGGCGAGTGAACAAGGAGGTGTCAGCAGCAGAGATCACAAAGCCAATAGAGGTGAGGAAAGAGCTCAGTCGCTGGTACCATGCACGAGGGGCCTGTTTAAGACCATATAGGGAGCGGTGAAGACGACAAACATGGGACGGCTGATCGGGATCAATGAAGCCCGGAGGTTGCTGCATGTAGACCACTTCATTGAGATGACCATGAAGAAATGCATTGGAGACATCCAGTTGACGAATGGTCCACCCACGGGAGTAGGCAAGGGAGAGAACTGTGCGAACAGTGACTGGCTTGGCGACGGGGCTGAAGGTCTCCGTGAAGTCGATGCCTTCTTGCTGATGAAAGCCCTTGGCGACAAGGCAAGCCTTGTAGCGTTCAAGAGAGCCATCCGAGCGAAGTTTAACCTTGAAGATCCACTTGCAGCCAATGGGACGGATGCCAGGGGGTGGGGAGACCAGGGTCCAGGTGCCATTACGGATGAGAGCAGAGTACTCGGCAGCCATAGCGTCACGCCAGTGGGGGTCACGAGCAGCCTGGGTATAGCAAGTGGGTTCGGGGTGAGGATGGGCAGACGCTGTAAGGGCATAGGTGTGGTGGCGGGTGATTGTACGGCGGGCAAGGGTGCCATCTTGAAGTTGGGTGACGGGGCGGGGTGGGGGAGTAGGGAGAGATGGGGGTGGAGGAGAGGGTGGGGGGGAAGTATCGAAGGATGGGGGAGAAGTTTCAGGGGGAGTGGGAGACTCAAGATCAGGGAGGCTATCTGTGGGGGGTGGTATCATAGGAGAGGGCACTAGGACTGGGATGGGGACAAGGGTGGGCGATGGTGGAGAGGATGGGGGATGAGGGGTTTGGTGACAAGGGAAGACCTCTTCATGGAAGACTGCATCGGCAACAATGAAGATGCGTCGAGTCTGGGGATTGTAGCAGCGGTAGCCCCGATAGCCAGGAGGGTAGCCAAGGAAGATGCAGGCCTGAGAGCGTGGAGCAAGCTTGTGGGGAGCTTATGGGCGAAGGTAGGGGAATACAGCACATCCAAAGACCCGGAGGTGGGAGAGATCTGGAAGGTGGGGGAACAACATCTGCCACGGGGAACGGTTGCCAAGCAAGGGAGTCGGGAGGCGGTTGATGAGAAACACCGCCGTCTCAAAAGCAAAGTCCCAAAAGTGAGGGGGAACAGCAGCTTGTGTGAGGAGAGTGAGACCAGTCTCCACAATATGCCGGTGCTTACGTTCAGCGGCACCATTCTGAAAGGGTGAGTAAGGACATGAGAGACGCTGATGAATACCATGTTGCTGAAGATAGGCATGGAAAGCAGTAGAGAGAAACTCGGGAGCACCATCACACTGAATGGCCTGGAGCCGACCATTGAGTTGATTCTCAACAAATTTGTGAAAGGTAACAAAAATAGAAAGGAAGTGAGAGCAAGTAGAGAAAGTGTATAGCCAAGTAAATTGGGAAAAATCATCAATGAAACAGACATAATATTTATTGCCATTGAAAGAGTCAACGGGGGCAGGACCCCAAATATCAAAATGAACTAACTGTAACGGGGAGGACGACCTAGAGGGGGAGGAAGGATGGGGGTGGCGGTGACTCTTACTAAGAGCGCACGTCGTACATGGGGGGTCAGGGGGGGAGGTGTATTTTATTAATGACGTCTTCAAACATGGAAGGAGAATGGCAGCGGAGGGGTGCCCAAGGCGGCGATGCCAGAGAGAGAGACTACGAGGACTGGAGACCACAAAAGCACGGGGAGGACTGGGGACGGTAGGCGGAGCCGCTCGGTAGAGGCCTCGATCAAGCATTCCGTGGAGGAGGACCTGTCCCGAGTGAGATGAGATAGCCCAAAAATGAGTAGGTGAAAAAAGGAAATGACAGTTATTTTCAGAAGTAAATTGAGAGACAGAGAGAAGGTTTTTGGTAATGGAGGGAACAACTAAAATATTAGACAACGTAAAAGTGGGAGTACGAAGAGTACCTGTGTGTGTGATGGGGAGAGAGACCCCATCACCTATAGTAAGTTGGTGGGACCCAGTGTATGGAGACACATGAGTGAGACCGGTGGTGGAGTCAGTGACATGGTGAGAGGCACCGGAATCGGGAAGCCAAGAGGCAGTGTCAAGAGCGGAAGGAGGAGGATTGGGTGGGCCATAGTGGGCAAGAGGGGGGGGAGAGAAGTTAAATAAGCTGAGGGGCTGGATCCGGTGTGATAAGGTATAGGATAACTCGGGTAGGGAGACGGGGGAAAGGGTGAGCTGGTGTGGGGGGGTGCACTGTAGTTATAGTGGGCATGCGGGGAGGGGTGAGATTCGGTGTGGGAAGACGCATGGTAACTATAGTGGGCATACGGAGGAGGGAGTGATTCAGTCAGGTAAGGGGCAGGATAGGTGTAGTGGGCAGGCGGAGGAGAGGATGCGGTGTGGTAGGGTGTAGGGGAAGTAAAGTGGGCATGCGGGTGATGTGGGTTTTGGGTCGGGTTGTGGCGGGGCGGGTTAAACTGTAGGTTGAACCGCTCTGGGCAACTGGACACGTGGTGTCCGGCCCGTTTGCACAACCCGCAGAAGGGCCCATTTTTACGGTGGCCTCACGGGTTGGAGCGATTGGGCCAGGCTGGAGAATGTGGGGTTGGGAGAAGGCCATCTCGGGTGGGCGGGTGGGAGGAGGAGTGGGCCGGGCGAGGATTAGGGTTTCGGGGTGAGGAGGGGAGGAGCGGGTCGGGTGTGTGTTGCCCCTGAAAGGCACCCGGGTAGCTGGCGAACGCCGCCGGGGAGACAGCGGTGACGCCACGGCCGCGTAAGCGGCCTTCTTGGGCAAGAATGAGGTCGTGAACGGCCTCACGGGTGAGGGGATTCATCTCGTGTTGAACAGAGACGGTGGTGGCTAGGGTGTCGTAATCGTCCCCTAGCCCCCGGAAAAGTTGGCTGATATACTCATCGTCGTCAATCTTGACGCCGATGGCGGCCAACTGATCCAAAAGGGATTTCACCTCATGAAGGAAGTCGGTCACAGACCGAGAGCCCTTCGTGATGGTGTGAAGCTGGAAGCGGAGGGAGGAAGCACGGGTGGAGGATTGGACGACATAAGATTTACGGAGAAAAGCCCACGCGGCAGCCGACGATCGGAGGTCGGAGAGTTGGGTGACGACGGTGTTAGTGGAGGTCGCCAGAATCCAACTCAGAGCCGTCTGGTCGCGGATGAGCCAGTCGGTGTAGGCGGGGTTAGGCTTTTCGGGGTCGTCCACGGTGGGGAGGGTGCGGGGAGGGCCGGGTTCCGTTCCTTCCAGGATGGGAAGCAAGCGGTGGGAGAGGAGAAAGGGGAGAAGTTGTGTGCGCCACACGACGAAGTTGGAGCCGTCGAAACGCTCCTGGAGAGACGAGGAGGGTGCGGCGGGTTGAGAGGAAGTAGGGGTTGTCGGCATGGTGGGAAATTCGGGAAGGGCGGAAGACGTGGTGGATTCGGTGACGGGATTAGAGGCCATTTGTGCGGATCGGGAGAGGCGTTAGCCGGTAAGGCTCTTTGATACCATGTAATACAGAATGAGACACGATTGAATGGCCAGAATCTTGATTCCGGCGGAGGAGAAGATGAACAGACACGGGTTATGAAGAACACGAAGAACCCTGGATGTGAGAAGGTTTCAATTTGATTGATTTCCCGATATCATTTACAGAGTAATTACAGAACCTATATACGATTGACGATTTACAAAATTAAATCACATTTACAAACAAATCACAATGAATATGGAAAGAAATCTCTCGGCGGCGTTGGAGAGAACTTCGGAGGAAGGCGACGAATGCGAGCGCGGGCGGAACTGGGTCATGAAGCGGGTCGCGCATTCATGTCGGGTCGCCCGGTTCCGCTAGGGTTTGCGTTGACCTGCTGATGTGGTGCCGAGGTGGCGACAATCGTGACACATGTCCGTTAACACAGATTCCATAAATTGCAACAATAATAGTGCCCATTTTAGACTTTTTCACCTGGAGTGTCAGAGTTCGTGACTGTGTTTGTGCCCCCGGTAACTAAACCTACCATGCCGGCACCGTCAATGCTGCCAGAAATATTGTACTCGGAACCGGATTCTTGACCAACAGCTCTGGCATTTTGGCGAGTGTCATATCCGCCAGCATTTTCTGGGCCACCTTACGTTTATAAGAAAATATATAATCTTAAAAGGGATTAGTAAATTCACCATGGAAACAAATAATAAATTGAACGTTACGTTGTAAATTTTTTAAGAATCGATAATCTTTAGACGTTGATTTTGGGACCTGATGATACCCAAAAAAAACTTTAAAAAGTTCTTAAACCTGCGTTGGGGTTTTGAATGCCTTCGCTTGCTTTCCCCGCAGGGACACAAGTATCTTCAGGGCGGATTGCGTTGGTCGCCTATTCACCGATTACCAAAGCAACACGGAGGGAATCAACAACAAAGAAATATTATTTACGATGGTTTATAGATAGTAAAGCATACTATTTCAAATTGAAATATTAGAAAAACATATTTAAATTACAGCGAAGTATCGAAATATTCTCTGATACTTTTCGATGGAAGAGAATAAAATTACAAAAATCGAAATGCACAATCATAGGAAACCAAAATAAAATTCTTGTCCTCTTTCGCTCACATTGACAACAAAGAATCAACCAATATCAAATAAATATCAAAAGCAAAGTTAAATATCAATGTATTCTGAATAGTTTCAAACATATAACATTAAAGGTCGCAACATGATTATAGTGGAGCATATCAGGTTAGTCGCCGAAGGACAGATGTAGAAACTAACAAAGAAAATTCAGCAACACAAGAGAAAGATCAAACACGAAATTTCAGATATTATTAAACATTTAGACTTACGGATATTCAAGATGTACAAGTGTAATTAAGTTATACTTAGCGGTAGAGATTCGTGGCGATGGATGGCCGGCCAGATATAAAAACAAAGGTAGAGGTAGGCCTCCTGACCCATGGACTGGATAGTTTGGACGGATGAAACCCAAGGGCAGGAGAGCTTGTTGAACCAGACCTATAGGTTACATGGTTGGCCAATTGGTCAGACCACATCTAAGGGCTGGGCAGGGCAGGGGGCCTCTAACCCTTGTCAGAGTTAAATCAAGGAATCAGCCCTTGGCTAAATAGTAGATGACAGGCATATGCGTTTGATGGTGGAGAGCTAAGGTAGATCTAAGCAATGGATAGCTGGGGTGACAAAATATGAGATTGATGTGAGTGAAAAAAATGTAAAGATTTATGGTAGAAAGAAACTAGTAAACTTTGAGAATGGACGAGCTCATATTTGACGGGCTTAGGGTCTCAATCATAAACATATCATAGTAGAGAAAATAAATTAAAAAAATTAATGCAAACAGATGATAACATACCGTTCGGGATGTCATTCTAAAGGACAAACAAAGAAATGTAAGAGCGATTGGATTGCTTGGAGAAGTAAGGAGGAGGAAGACCCCTAAGGGGGGTTTAAATAGACAGGATTGGACGTAATCAAAATAAATAATGCATGAACAATAGACTAAAAAGACTAACTATTTCATAAAAGACATGTTGACCATAACTATACACGGGATTGGTGATTAGGTAAAGATGATTTAAACGTGGTTAATAAAAATTGACCAACAAGAATAGTGGTACGTTGTGGTCATAATTTATTATGGAAGAACTAATGTGTATTCATATATATCGTTAGATTGAATCATTTTTTACGTTATCGTTGTGCACAAAGCCATCTGAATTTTTTTTGCTTGCCCTGGCTCGACCCACTTTCCCAGCTTTTAACAATAGTTTCCTTTGCTTCCTTTACCACCAACTCTCTGACTTCTCTTGTCTCCATTGCCCCCTCGCCTCGACCAATTTGCTATACTGACAAACTTGGTGGTAGATAACTACAGTGACCGGGTGCGTGGGTCTGTGTGAATAATAATAATAATAATAATAAAATGACTTGCTTAAATGGTTCTTGGGAAGTAAACGGAAAATGACTTGACTTTGGTTCAATAGCCAACCGCGTAGATAGTTTGTTACTATCAATGAAAAGATGACTTCAGGACACGCTTACTTGCAGTATGGAGTCTCAACTACTGAGTCGAAGCTCGTCTGTTAGATGCAGAAGTATTGATTCTGATTTATATGTGTGGTTAACGGTTAGGTTACATGACTTAACTTGGTTAGTAAAAAATGACCAAGAAGGTTAGGTTATAGGTTAGTGACGATCATATGCAATAACTGATATTTACATTATTTGAATGAATCTTTTCTTACACAGTTGTGCACAAAAGCCATATGAATTTTTTTAGTTGCCCTATCTCAACTCACCGATCACTTTCCCAGCTTTTTGGGAAGTGTTGCATGACTCTGGCTCCGGTCCGGGTGTTTTAGTCAATTACATTTTTACCTTCTTTCTTCGCCATTAGTGTTTGTAAGCAATTTTCTACTTTATTATTTCGTTTCTACTGTCTTCGAAAAGGATGGGTTATAAAAACAAAGGGTAATTGAAACCCAATGTTACTTTGCAGAGGTAGATCGGCTGGTATTAAAGCAAAACAGCAGTAATAATAAAAAGGAAACACCCCTTTGTTTATGCTCACCCAACCATGAACATGTGCTTGATGAAGCAGGACAATGCGCATATTATATTCATCAAAAATTATAAAATTCGAATGGGCCAATCGGTAGGGAGAAGATTAACTAAGGTTGTTTTGCTGTAAGGGCACTTCAGTCAAAGCATGTGCGTCCATTAAACAACTTCCTTGTGGTTACGCTATAATTAATCAATGCGGTCAATCTTTACAGTTTTTCTTTCCTTGGGACAATCAATTTTACGTTGATTCATGAAAAGGACACTAAGAACTATGCAGGATTCCTTGGTTTCGCTGGTTTCAGCTTCTTGGAATGAACGTCTGCCATTGAAATAGGAGAAGCTCAAGGAAAAGCATAACATTTTTTTTAATGGTTTTGTTTAAAAACAACAACGATGAGCCATGCCCTCGTTTTTATGGTTTTTCTGAGAATAAATAGTGAATGTTGAGATGGTGTTGTATTACTAACAAATCAGCCCTCAAGACCAGTGTTGGTTGGCTTTAATACTAATTGATAGAATTTACGCCCTTGCAAGGTCTTCCTCAAAAAATGCCCTGTACAAAACAAGAACTTAGATTCCTTTTAACTTCATTAGGATATTTTATTGCATCCAATGTAAGATACATTATTGCATCCCCTAAAAGAGACCACCATATTGTACTATATTATAGAATATAATAATTTCCTAGCATTTGCACTTACAACTACAATGTTGCGAAATGTACAGAATATTAAAAAATAAAAAATAGAGAAACACTTTTGGAAGTTACTATGGTTGAAAGAAGGGGATAATAATAGTAAGATTTTCTTTGCATCATTAATGCGGAGGAGAGTGCAGAATAGGATCAGTAAGCTAGTATTGGAAGATGGCTCAGTAATCACAGAAGAAGACGGCTTGAGAACTGCTATTATTTCATATTATCAGTCTATTCTTGGTCAATCTAGAAATATCTTCACCAACTTTGAGAGGTACGCTTCTCTATTTTATGATGATGTAAGTGCACTTCTTAATCCCATAAGGTTTGAGCGTTCAGATGTTATTAAAGCTCTTTGGGGAATTCATGATTTTAAAGCCCCTAGTCCAGATGGATATAATAGCTTATTTTATAAAAGAGCTTGGCCTATCATTGGAAGAGATATAGAGGATGTTGTACTAGAATTTTTCTCCTCTAGAAAGCTACTGAAGACTATAAACTTTACATTGTTATCATTAGTTCTTAAGGTTCCCAATCCTTGTTACAATAAAGACTACAGACCAATAGCATGTTGCAATGTTCTCTACAAAATTATTTCCAAGATGTTGGTTGAAAAACTGAGTGTTATTCACCCTGTAGTGGTAAGCCACAACCAAACTGCTTTTATCAAGAGACGTCAAATTTCTGAGAATATTCTACTTTGCCAAGAACTACTTCACAATTATCACAAGGGTGATAAAGGTAAACGGGTGGCTATAAAAATTGATCTCATGAAAGCATATGATATGGTCAAATGGGAAGCAATATTAGGAGTCTTGAAAGCTATTAATACTCCTCAGAATCTAATTGATCTTGTTGGTGAGTGTATTACCACACCAAGATTTTCAATAAATTTCAATGGAGAGCATGCAGGTTATTTTGAAGGTACCAATGGACTGAGACAAGGGGATCCATTATCCCCATATTTATTTGTATTGATTATGGAGATACTAAATAGAATTATTATTGCAAAGACCTCCACACAAGCTTTTAAGTTCCATTGGCGATGCAAGCCTGGGAAAATCACTCATTTGTGTTTTGCTGATGATTTGTTCCTTTTCTCTCATGGTGATATAGCTTCAGTGCTTTGTCTTATAGAAGCTTTGGAGGAATTTTCTGAACTCACAGGTTTACATTACAACCCTAGTAAATGCCAAATATTTTTCTCAAGGTTATCAGAGCAAGAGCAACTTTTTATTCTAGATCATTCACCTTTCCTGATGGGTACACTCCCTATTCGATATCTTGGAGTTCCTTTGATTACAAAAAGACTTACTTATGCTGATTGCAAGGGTTTGACAGATAAGATATTTGGTAGAATAGATGGTTGGGGAATGAAACATATTAGCTATGCAGAAAGGTTACAGTTGGCAAAATCAGTCCTGATTTCCACATGTACATTTTGGATGCAAGTTTTCTTATTACCAAAACAAACAATTTATGAGATTAAGAAAAAGATCAGGAACTTTCTTTGGGCAAGTAATGCAGATATACAACGCTCTCATAAAGTAGTGTGGCAAATAGTTTGTTTACCCAAGAAGGAAGGAGGATTGGGATTACTAAATCTTAAACTTTGGAATAAAGTCCTTTTGGGACGTATGCTTTGGAACCTTATAAATCTTCCAGATGCTTCTCTATGGAGTAAATGGATCCACAGTACCAAATGTAAACGAACTTCAGTAATGCAACTTGATATCAAAGGTTCCATGGCGTGGAGTTGGAGAAGTCTTCTCAAATTAAGGCCTGCACTTACCTCGATTCTTACTCGATCTTCCTATTGTTGCAAAGAAATTTATGAGTACCTTCGACTAGTAAATGAAAAAGTGAATTGGTATAATCTCATTTAGACTGGTGGCATCAGCAAACATAATTTCATTGGATGGCTAGTGTGTCAAGATCGACTTTCTACAGCAGAACGCATGGTACGATGGCTCCCTTCAATTAACTTATATTGTGATTTTTGTTAGTCCCATGTTGAAAACAGGAATCATCTTTTTTTTAAATGTCCATGGACAATGAGGGTTTGGAAAACTATCCTTGCTCAAAATGGAATTAGACGTGATATTGGAGGATGGAATGAAGAATTGCAATGGATGATCAGAGCAACTAAAGGAAAGGATTTGACTGCCAAACTTCTTAAGCTATCTTTTTTAGCTTGCATTTATTGTATATGGCAGAACGTAATAGAAGACGATTTCAAAGCAAACTAGTAGACATTCCAATCATGCTAGCTAAAGTTAGGAAAATTGTATGAGGGAGAGCTTCTTTGTTTAAAAATATTAAATCCTCACAGGGAAATGTCATTTTGAGTGAGATTTGGAGGCTTCCAACCTCTATATTTTTGTAATTCTTGTAATTCTTGTAATTCTGGGGTATGCCCCTATGCTTTTGTACACTACTTCTTATTAATGCACACTTACATTTCTACCAAAAAAAAAAAAGAAACACTTTTGGAAGTTTCTAACTCCCCACTAACCTCATCATTTCGTAATTGAAATCAACTTTTTCTTTCTGATAGTAGATTAGGATGCAGAAGCCGCATGATCTATATGGTGGTGACAGAATCAAGATGTTCATTTAGGTAGCATTTCCCCTCGTGCGTCTTGATGCTTTCATTGGTTGTTCGCATGACTTACATTAACACCAATGGAGATTTGGTGTATTGGGTCATATCGGCTGTCTTTGTGTGTGCCTTTTTCTTTAGGTTTGGGTTGGCTTGATGACTTCTTTCTTCTTCTCCTCTTTTTAATAATTATTGATCCATTTTTTCCAAATACTTTCCTCCGAAATTTGACCATTGTCTTCTACAAGTCGTTTTTTGTGATGTTGATAGCTTCATTGTGTTAAAAAGTCAAAAAAGTAATTTTTGTAAGGGATGGTTACTTGCTTAAAGAACAACCTGATTAACAGATTCTAGTTGCCCCATGTTCATGCATATTTTACTAGGGATTTGAACATAAAACAAGAGGGATGGAAAGCTAAAGGAATTTGAAAGCAATTGTATTTGTATATTACTTTCACATACTAAATGTACGTAGAAAAAGGTCTTAGTTTTATTACAAGGACTAAACAATAAAGGAAGATATATAGAAGAAATAAAGAAATATTTTGCTAATACGAAATTCTAATTTTCCAAAAAACAAAGTGATTTTGACAACTAACAACTATGCCATATGAAAAGAAACTTAAGTCTAACCATAAAAACTATTAAGAGACTACCAAGGAAATAATCAAAAGTAGCAACTACCTCCAACACTTCCCTTTAAACTTGCAACTTAGAGATGTTGAATACACTACTAACCTTGCTCAGTAGATGCGTGCATTGCTTCTAACATATGGTTTGGTAAGAATATCCACATGCTATTTTTTTATTCTCATTCTTTTGTCTTGATTATGTCTTCTTAAATTTTTTCTCCAGTAAAGTGCTAGTCAACTCCTATATGATTCATTCTTTCATGGAGTATTAGATTCCCCACAAATTTAAGAGCTTCATCATTGTAACGTAATAAAATAGTTAGTCTTCTTATCCATACTTTAAGATCTTGAAGTAGACCTTACATGTGAACTATTTCACAAATTGTTTTAACCATTGTTGATATTCAAATTCAGCTGGGGATATTAATACAAGTGGTTATATCTTTCTCTTTCTTGATGGTAGAAAATCTCCTAAATACAAAATTTGGTGGTGGATATCTTACTCATAGTGAAGGTGGTGTAGTTTATGTCACTATAAGCCATCATCTTAATATTGCATTTTTTAAGACAAAAGTATTCTCAATCCTAGACATCCCTTTAAACACTTTACAACTTTCAACTCTACATTATGTTGGACTACTTTTAATCAATGCATGAATTGGTTGAGGATCTAAATGACGTAGCATATATCAAGCCTAGTGACTGTAAGATAAGAAGGCATAGGTGCCATCTTTCGAGTGTGATACTCCATAAAAACATAGAGCTCAACCTCCATGACCTATTGTTTGGGTGATCTTAACCACTTCATGGTAAGAAGAACATTCCTACTTCTTAGATATGCAACTAACGTAGCACAAGTGTTAGATGAGAGTCTAACAAAACTAACATAGGAAAAAATTGGATAATTAGTACCTAAGGAATTCAAATATAATCATTGGTTGCATGAGAGCCAAGTGGCATAGCTTGAGTGTTAAGGAGCAACAAGAAGGGCCTTAATTAAGACAATAGCTAACAACTCATTAGAGTCAAAGATAGGAGGTGCTATAGGTGAAGAACTAACCGAAAGCTTAGATGTTGGCATGGGCAGAGATTCATTAGTAATCTCAAACAATGAAGAATCTACATTAGGGAGTCCTAGCAAAGGATTGGTAGTAGGCTGCTTCAATTATAGGGGACCATTGGAGTTTAGTAGCATAGGTTCCATTAGGCTTCTCCTCATATAAATAAGGTTGAGAGATAGCTTCTTAACTAGGCTATGTAGTCAAAGATAATTAAATCTAAAAAAGGAAGATATCCTTATGAAGCACACTACATCCTTGTTGGCAAAAAATTAAATTGTAGATGGATTAAAGACTATATCCCTTATGAAGTACAAGGTTAACTTATAAAAATATATCGCTAGGCATGGAGATCTAGTTGGTATACCTTTTCACTCACCATTTACAAATATGAGTACTCCTACATTCATTTTGGTGATGCATATAGTGAATCTTACTTTTAAAAAATAACAAAATGCCTTTCTATTTGTTTTATTTATATTTGGACAAGGGCTTAAGCAACCATCCGTTTTAAAAATACAAATTGCGTCTAACCAAGCCCAATTCTTTATGTAAATGAAGTCTAAAGTTTCAAGTGAAGTGCAGCCTAAGGTCTCATACATATATATGGAATAAATTGAGAAAAAAATCTGGCTGTCCTGAAGGACTCTTTCTTAAGAGCCCGGCAGTCTTTCCGCATCCCTCCTCCATTGCGTTTTTTGTAAGATACGTAAAATTTGAGTCATCATTTATAAAATTTTACAACTATTGACTCCAAATGTGAACCTTGATACTGATTTTTCGTTAAGTCATGTGAAAGTTATACTTTCTTCACGTTAACCAAAGACTTCAACTATGAAGAGGAATTGTCAATGGATCCTTCATACGCCGCGGAACAAGAATCTCGGGGTAATTTGCCTGTAATGTATTAATTTTTGCCTGCACAGACTTTTTCCAGAAGTAGTGAGCAAAACATGGAGTATTTTTCTGTACCGTGCCTGTCTAAGTGCCCACGTTACAATTATTCAATTTGTAAGCTGATCTAGTCACTAGCTATCTGAGAACTTTCAGGTACAACTTCGTGGACTTAGCTCCTACGGTGATTTCTTAATAATAAAATGGAATCCCTGATGGAACATATGGCACCTTCCAACGCCTGTAACACAAATATAGCATAATAGATGTAAAACAGAAAGAAAAAGAGTAGCATAGATTAGAAATTTCTTTTTGAAGCAATCATTTTCTGCTTTTAATTCTAGCTGACTCTCAATTAATCAATCTGAAAAGCATCATAATTGCCTTAAATGTCATACAAATATGTTAGGATTTGTAATAAATAGAGAGGATAAAATTGTCAATTTAACCCTAGGATATATTCCAAATTAGTGTAGGTAATGGGAACAATATTGTAATCTTGTCGTTAGATTTGTCTTTGGATTTCCTAACCCTTGTGAGGTTGCTACCGGCGGTTGAGAGAAATTGCTGCTGAGGGTCGTGCGTGCAGTGTGCTATCGTGAGTAGCTACTGCTGCTTGGTTTTAGCAATAGAAGGGGTATTGCCTTGTGTTGCAGTTGTCGGCCAAAGAAAAGAGCTGGCCAAGAAAAAGAGAGTAGCCGGCCAAGAAAGAGCAGCCAGTAAAGAAAGAGAGAGAGAACAATTAGGAATGGGGTTGATGTAGATGCTGAGAATAGTTAGGTTGTTAATTTTTAAGACCTTATTTTTGCATGTGGTGAATTTAGTTTTTTTTTTTTTCTAAACATTGAATGGTTGGCATGATAGGCCACTAGGAATGACAAAGATAGAATGAGAGTAGTATAGCTCTTGGTACCTTTGTTTGAGTTATTTAAAACTAAGCATTATTAATCAAATTGACACAAATAAATTTATAAATGTACTAAATGAAATTTGGAAACTTTCAACTTTTACTTTTTCATAGTTATAGTAACTTTTGTAATGTTGGGTACATCTTTATGCTTTTGGATACTAAATTCTATTAATGCAAGCTTACCTTTCAAAAAAAAATTATAAATGTTTTACTAAACTTCATGAGATTTCACTATTTTAAAATGTTTTAGCTTTATTGTTTTCTTTGCCAAGTATGTGGAATCTTGCTAGATTGCCTTAAGAAAGCTAATATTTTAGGAGATTGGTCCCGAATGAAGATTTGAGAGCTATTCCTTATCTAAAGCCTTCATTCTTATTTGTTAACAATGGCAAAGGGAAGACAATTTTGTCTATTTTGTGATTATTTAAAATCTATAGTTATGTGTTTAGCCAAGGTATAGGATTTGGGGGAGCATAAAAAGGATTTGAGAGGAAGAGTACTCTTGATTCTATACTTTCAGTATATATTCAGTTGATAATAACTAAAATGAGAGTCAAAATTTTTAATAACAGAAGCAAGAAAAAGATAAAATGAAGTCTCAAGTGTAGGTTTGCATTTAGTTTTTAACAAAAAAATTTGGAATCGTTGTTGGGTTTAAAACTAATAGACGCTTCCTCCACTATTAACACAAAAGGAGCAGAACAGACATCACATCACGGTCTTTACGGATAATTTGGCAAAGACAGCATTGGAGCAGACTTTTTCGTATAGATTCATAAAGATTCGAGTAAAACAAGTGTCGAATTGGAATTCATGTTAAACAGATGTTTTTTCTTTTACTCGAACCCTCTGTGGAACAATCCAAAAAATATCAAAATTCCCTCAGATGGTTTCTTACAAATTGGAATACGGAGAAACGGAGCTGGACCTCCGACGTAAGGGTTCGGCAATGGGAGGAACGGCTTGTAAATTACCACACTAGATCACGCTGAAACTGGTAAAATTCCCACCAACTGTGTACAAGAGAGCAAGAAAACTCTACAAGTCTCAATACACACTAGAAAGTGTCACAAAGGTAAGTGAGGAAAGGCATAAAGGCTTTTGAGAATCTGTATATTGCTTTCTGGAACAATTACATACAGAGTTCATCCTTTTATAATACAAGGATGGACCAACATGGAAAAATATAGACAAATAAAGTAAATATTCTTCTACTATTTGTACAATTAATTCCTTAAATAGACTATGCCCTATGGAAAGAATAATCAGCCAATATTAGGAAAATATATTAGTGGTTTGTAGACACTCCAACGCTCCCCTTCAAGCTACCAGTTTAGGTGGTTTGTAGACACCAAATACGCCAAGCTTACTTAATAAATGCGCATGTTGTCTTTGGTAAAGACATTAGCAAGTTGTTTAGTAGTTTAAATTTCTTTTGTCTTGATAACTCCTTGAATCTTATCTCTTGTGAAATGACAATCTACTTTGATTTGTTTTGTCATTTCATGAACCATAGGGTTCATAGCAAGTTTAAGGGCGGCATCATTGTTGCAAAAGAGAATAATAGGTCACCTTGTACGAACTCTCAAATCTTGAAGAAGTCCTCTCAATGAAATAACTTCACAAGTAGTCTTAACCATGACATGATACTCAAATTTGGCAAATGACAACGAGATAGTTGACTATTTCTTTGTTTTCCACGAAAACAAAGAATTTCCAAGTTTGATATAAAATCTTATAGTTGATCTCCTACTCATAAGACAAGTAGCATAATCAGTGTCATAATAAGCTGTCATTTCCATGTTGCAATCTCTAGATAAAGGAATTCCTAATCCCTAGACATCTTTTCAAGTATTTTACAACTTTCAAGGTTGCATTCATGTACGATTGTTTTGGATTTTTCATGAATTGACTAAGGATTTGAACGACATAGCAAATGTCAGGTCTCATCATAGTGAGGTAAATAAATTTTCCAACTAGTCTCTAAAAACTTAAAGGATCCTTGGGAGGAGAGTTCGCATTTAATGGGGATACTTTGACATCATACTCAAGTGTTATGAGGTTTAGATTATGCTCAAAAGGAATAACAACAGGTTTGCATCCAGATAACCCAACACTGTAGATAATTTCCAAAATAAACTTATGTTGTCTACGACAAATCCCCTTTTCTAAACAAGCAATCTTAATGCCTAAATAATATTTTGGCGGTCCCAAATCCTTAATGTGAAATGTAGAATGCATAAATTTCTTAAAACGCTCAATGGCTAGGATGTCATTTCCCATGATCAAAATATCATTAACATAGATTAATAAGTATATGGAGGAATTACCTTTCTGCTATATGAATAAAGCATAATCATGTTAAGACTATAAAAAATGGGCGGAAGTGAAAGCAAGAGTGAACTTAGCATACTATTGCTAAGAAGCCTATTTGAGTCAATAAAAGGATTTATGGAGACAACAAACCCTAAACTCCCCTTGTCTACGTAATCCTGGTGGAAGTCTTATATAGATCTCCTCATCTAAATCACCATGGGGAAAAGCATTATGGACCTCTATTTAATGAAAGGACCAATCACATAAGGTGGCAACAGCTAAGAAAGTACGTATAGTACCTTCCTTGGCAACAAAAGATAAGTTGTCCTAATAGTCAAAACTTCCTTACTAAGTGTAACCTTTAGCCATGAGTTGAGCTTTATAACATTAAACAAAACTATTAGCCTTATATTTGATCTTATAAACCCATTTACAACTAATGGGTCACTGATGAAAAGGTTAAGGAACAACATCCCAAGTACGGTTGTCAACGAGGGCTCAAAGTTTGTCCATCATGGCCTATTGCCATTGTGCATCCCAAGCAACCTCATAGTAAGAGTAAAGTTCTGTCTCCACAGAAATCTAACTGACGCAATAGAAATGATTTGTAGAAAGCCAAGCAAAGTTGACATAAGAAGAAATGGGATAATGAGTCCTTAGAGAATCCATGCCAGAGTAGATGTAGTCCTTGGTCCAAGTGAAGAGTTAAGTGGCATAGCCAGTATGGCGAGGAGCCATAATAGAAGGCATAGGTGGAAAACCTAGAAACTAGTATAGATGAAAAGTTAATTAGAGGAGCCATATAAGGAACAATGGCCACCGAATTATTAGTAACAGGGCTTGGTGAAGAGGACAGCATTATTGTAGAGGTAGACTCCAATCCAGCACATAAAGGTAGCTCAATTGAAGTGTCCAACGCCAAGGATGAGTGCGCAGGTTCCAATGATACTGGGTCCATGGGAGTCAGGGAAGGTGGAGATAGTGGGGGTTAAGAAGATAGATTAACAAGAGCCAGAGCAAAAATCACCATGGGCGGGGAAGGTACCACATCATCCTAAAAAAATAACCAGTGAGACCTATCAGAAGACTTAACAAAAGGATTATGAGATAATTGAGACTTAGAAGGAAAAATATCCTCATGAAAAACCACATCATAATTGATAAAGAACTGATTAGTTGATGGGTCTTTAAACATAATACCCTTTTTGCAAAGGAAGGTAACCCATGAAAATGCAACGAGTGGCTTAGGGACTCAACCTGTACTAGGGGCCGATTATGGTGGCAGCGCAAAGATAACCGAAAACATGAAGGTGACTAGTCTCAAGACACTTCCTAAAGAGCACCTTGAAAAGTGTCTTCCTGCCAAAAACTCGTGATGGCATGCAATTAATCAAATGGGCAATAGTGATCACACAATTGCCCTAAAAAGTGTCAGGAACAAAGGCTTTGAAGGGGCGGGGGCCCTGGCTCAGTGGTTAAAGACACTGAGCCAAACCGTAACCGGCGAGTCCACCGGGTCATGGGTTCGAACCCCGTCCCCCCTTCCCACGGGTGCGTGCGTAAAAAAAAAAAAACAAAAAAAACAAAGGCTTCAAACACAAGTGCCCTAGCAACCTCTAAAAGATGTTAGTGTTTGCATTCAATAACCCCATTTTGTTAGGGGGTATATGTGTAAGAGCTTTTATGGAGGATGCCATAACAAGAAAAGAAGGAAGAACAATGACAGTTGAAAAATCACGGGCATAATTAATACGGATTTATTGAACTGAAGTGTGGAATTGAGTTTGGATAAGGGTAAGAAAAAGAACGAGATGGCAAAGGACTTAGGATTTAGATTACATGAGAAAAATCATTAACAAGAGTGAGAAAGAACCAAGACTTATCACGATGAGGCGTGTGGTAGGGTCCTTAAATTTCAATGTGAAAGAGAAAATGGAGGGTGCATAGGAAGAACTAAAGGGAAATGGATTATAAGATCACTTTGCAAAGGGACAAATGGGCAAGTGGGATGTGGAAATCAAGCATTATGGCCCAAGCATTGATGCAAAAGGATAATATTATTATTAATGTTGGTCACACAAAGAGTGCCCTAAGAAAAGGAATTACATTTGGAAAAACTAAATTTTTTTGGAAATGAAAGCCAAAAAATAAATCCCTTGAGAAACATTATCCAAGCTCATCAGTTTGCTAGTCAAATGGGCCTAAAAAGAGTAGGAATTAGAATTCATAATAACATAGTAATCATTTTGTACATAAACTTTAAAGAGGAAACGAGATTAAAGTGAAATTCAAGGACAAATAAGGCATTTTTAGAATGATATAAAGACTGAGAGTGACATCACTGATGTGAGTGATAGAGGTGACATTCCTATTTGGAAGACATACGAAGGTGGATAAGAAGGAATTATGAATTTTGAAAAAAAAATTGTTGCAAATAATGTGTTCACTAGCACTTGAATCAATAATTCATGCATGTGAAGAAATGAGTTCATAAGGTAGAAAACAGTACCTAAGAAGCTAGCAATTTTCTTGGAAGTGCCAATTTGTTGGAAGGCATGCATAATCTGGTTGAGTTGGGCTTTAGTGAAGGGTTAATTGGATTTTTCTTAAGTCATTATAGTGTTGGAGGTAGCTTCCTTTGGCTTTGGAGTCCTTATCTATAGGCCTACTGTTCGATGAAATTCTAAATGCAAGTGAACATGTCGAACAAGTAATATAATGATAAGAAAGATATCGTCCCACAAAGATTGGTGATTACTAAACCAATTAATTACTAATAGTGAACAACTTCTAGAATTTATTTAGCAAATCAAATTGATAGATGATAGACTAACTAACTAAATCTAAGAAAACTAAATACAAGAAATATGTTAGAGCATATGATTTCACCATAATTACTAGGTATTAATATTGATTATTTATGCTTGCAAGAGGAATAATATCTATGTGATGGCAGAACTTCCTAATTTATTTACTATCCTATGTCTAGGTATAGCAAACCTATTTAGTTCATTAATTCACTATATCTCTATATGTGAATTGAAACAAACCAAATGCATTAGGATCTGTGAATAGTCCTAGTTTACACCAAAAGCCACACAAATAATATGGTATATGTCTATCCATATTTAATTTATGATTACACATTACAAGAAGCAATTGCATATCATCTCCTGTCGGTCTCAAACATGCAAATCAAATCATTCAAGTGGTAGCTAATCACTTAAAAGCATTAAATACAGTAATATGTAACTTCACATAAACAAAATATCTTACAAAACATAATAATCATAAGATTCATACCATCATAATTAGGTTACATCGTAGCTCTAACAAAAATAAACTAAAACATAAAGAAATAATGAGGAAGAATAGTAATAAGAGATAAAGAAGGCATCTTGAATCCAAGAACAAGAAGTCTGTCACCCTTTTTGTCTTCTTTTCAAGAAAACCTTGAATTCTTAACCTTTTTCTTGAGTTGTGCTCAATTTCCTCCTCTTAAATAGGGTTTAGGTTTAGACCTACTCTTATCCTAGTAGAATTAGGTTTTAGAGATCTAAAACAATTGGGTTTTGAACTCTTAATTTAATTAGGTTTTGAACTCCTAATTTAATTAGGCTTTGAACCCCTAATATGATTAGGTTTTCTAATTATTTAGAAAATCCAATAACAATAAAATCTAATAACAATCATTCAAAGCCCAAGCCCATCTTGACTCTCTTGATCTTGATATTATAATTTTGTCACACAATAAGCATCAAGCTCTCCATGTTCATCCCTTTTCTTCTTGCCTCCTTGTTCTACATAAACAAGATAAATTTAGATAAATAAAGAGGAGTTCAAATGTTTTCTCACAATTATTAAAGTTATTTATTGCCTAAAATAGGTCAAATAACTTTATAAAAATAGAGTTATCACCTACCATGCAATTTCCAACAATTTTCTTTAGTGTGATTGGTTTATTTACAATGATCACAAAATAAATTATTAGATTGGGCCTTGGATGAATTTGAGTCATTGGATCAGCAAGATTGTGAGCTGGTGGATCCTCTATGTGCGGGTGCAACATTCACATGACTAGAGCCATCAATCTGAGGTATGGGTGCATTGGAGATGATTAAGGAAGAATTGTTGGATGAAGGTACATTTATAAGGAGATAAGGACTGTTCAATCTAGGGTTTAATGAGAACCGTCAAATTGTGATCTCAGATCATTCTTATGAAACCCTAGATAAGTGAACTATGCCGCCAAGCTATCACTACAACTATCGCCATCATAGGCTGCAACAACCTTTTGACCAGACATGGCACGAGAAGAAAGAATAGCATTCTCTCCAACACGAAGGTATTTTGTGGAAGCAATATGCTAGTTTTCCTCTTGGATAACAAGGAAAAATAAGCAACGAAGGGATAATGATGGCTCCAACATGAAGATCTAAGACCAAAAGTTATGATATGATTTGTTGAGAATTAAGAGGAACCAAGTGATTCAATGCTCCTCCTTAAGCTATCCCAGTTAACATAGAACAGAATTAAGTCCCTTAATCGGTGGTTCAGTCTAATCGAGTTTGTTGTAAAGGGCAAAAAAATGGTTGTAGATCACTGTCATGGTGAGGTTGCAAAGCGCATGTTTGACCTGAAAACGTTGAACCCAATTGAATGGCCATATAACTCGCAAAGGTTGTCTTAGGGAATGCAAGTGTTGTCAGATGACAGGAAAGCGGTAGCAACCTCCAGAGAAAGAGTATTATCGAGCCAAGTGTAGATGAGCTGCATGCATTTGCACCACTACCGTGTGAGGGGGCCATTAATTGAAAAAGGAATGAAACCATTAAGAAAGTTGTCTTTGTCCTAGAAGATTAAGGCAAGGTGAAAATCACAATACCAAATAGAGTAGTTGGCCGTGCTAGTCAAAGATTGTGGATGAGACATGATTCCAGACTGTCTAATGTGGTGGTGTAGAGTAGTCACCGAGCTTGAGGAAAATAGCAACAGAGAGGGGCACAACTAGCAAGGTTGAAACTAGGTAGGTATTCGAGCCTAGCTCCAATAAGGTGGGTACGGGCTCGAACCTTAAACATGGTGGCCCTAGAAGTCTAGGAAGGTGGTCACCATGGGCTAGCCTGATCTAAAGCCACCAGAGGCATGAGTAGGGTTAGAGCCTAGGGGCCCAAGAGGGCTGAGATATGGTGATAATGCTAAAGAGAGTCGAACCTCCAACAAGGCCAAAAAGAAATAGGCCAAAGAGTAATGACTTGCAATCAGGTAAGGAACTAGGTTCAAGGAGCAAGCCCAAGCCAGAAACGCCAAAGGGAGGCTAAGAGAGGCTAATGGGTCCAAAAACTATGAGGGGAGGGAAGGAGACCAATCCAAAAATGATAGGTTTGGTAGAAGCGGAATTTAGGTTAGAAGTATCATCCTCAATGATAGAAGCATTGGGATCAAAACTGAAGTTCATCAGCATGGCAAGAAAAGGAAAAAAATGCTGAAGAAGGAGAAAAAAAGGAGGCAAGGAACCCGAAAAAACGTAAGAAGTAGAGTAGCAGAAGCAAAGGGTTAGAAAAAAGGACTGGCTCTTGATACCATGTCACAAAGGTAAGTGAAGAGGCATAAAGGCTTTTGGGAATTCATGTATTGCTTTGTTGAAGAATTATATACAAAGTTTGTCCTTTTATAATACAAGGATGGAACAACATTGAAAATATACAAACAAATAAAGTAAATATTCTTCTACTATGTGTACAATAATTCCTTGAATAGACTACATAATATGGAAAGAATAATATGCAATATTAGGAAAATATATGAGCATATCTCCAACAGAAAAAGTAAGGTCCCATATATATATAGAGAGAGAGAGAATGAATTGGAAAAAATTCCGGCTGTCTTGAAGGACTCTTTCTTAAGAGGGCAAAGCGTCCTTCAGTGTTTGTTCCTCCTTCGTTCCTTTTTCGTTAGGCCGCGTGAATTTTATACCTTATACCGGGTCAATGGATCCTTCACATGCCGTTTGATAACGCGAACAACGTTGGTAATAAATGGACGGGGGGCAACAACCGCAGGGTAAGTACGTATTAATTTTTGCCTGTATGGACTTTTTGAACAAGTGAGCAAAACAAGAAGTATTTTTTTGTACCGTGTCTGTCTAAACACATACATGTTATATAATACAATTTGTAGGATAATCTATTCACTAACTATATGAGAACATGCAGTACCAGCACGCGACTCAGTTCTTACATTGACTTCTCAATAATAGGATTCGATTTTTTTTTTCTTGAAAAAATCATAGTAGTAGAGGAGAGTCCATCCAGCCAAAGGCCCACAACTTTCACGGGTCCAATGCTTCTGTCACCGAATCATCATCTTTCCGTCGCAAGATGGCGCTGGGACTTACCTGAAAACACCAGCTACCGACGCTGCATTGGAGTCTAAGTAGTGTAGGCAATTAAATGCTATCCAGATGTTTTCCTTTAATCTATTTGTTTTTCCTTTATTATAGATTGTTCTTTTTGTGTACATATCGTTGGAGAATGAACTGTAATAGAGTGCTTTCAAACAATACAGAAAATCGTTAACCCAGTTTCTTCTTCGAGCTGTCCTCCCTCTGTATCTGTCTCTATATCGCATTTCTTCTCGGTTAAACGAAGAATCCACTTTTGACCGATACCATATCATGTTTCTCAATAACAGAATAGAATCCACGATGGAAGCACCTTCCAACCCCTGTAACATAAGCATAGCATGATTGATATAAAACAGAATCAAGCAACAGAAAGAAAAAGAGTACAATAGATTAGAAATATTTTTTTGGAAGCAATCATTGTTTGCTTTTAATTTTAGTTGACTCTTTATTATACAATCAGAAAGGTATCATAATTGCCTTAAATATCATATAAATACGTTAGCATTTGTAATAAATGGGGAGGATAAAAGTGTCATTTTACCCTTAGGATATATTAAAAATTAGTATAAGTAATGAGAGCTAAGTAAAAGATATAGGATATGTCTTTAAACTATTTCATTTATATTTGTCCTTAATTATCTAGCTCAATAATGAGTTAGTAGGAACTCTAATAATGTGATTTGAGGTTCAACACCTTATCTACAATATTATAATCTTCTCTTTAGAAATGTCTTCCAGGATTTGTAACCCTTGTGAGGTTGCAACCAGCATCTAAGAGAAATTGATGCTGAGGGTCTTGCATGCAGTGTGTTATTGTCAGTAGTTCCTGTTGCATAATTTTGCTTAGTTTTAGCAGCAAAATGGGAATTGCAAGCAGCTGGCCAAGAGAGAGAGCATCTAGCCAAGAATGAGTGGCTTGAAGAAGGGAGATGCGCGCCGGGGGGGGGGGGGGGGGGGGGATGGGGGGAGGGAGAGTGTAACTAGAGATGAAATTGATGTAAATACTAAGAATAGTTGTGTTGTTAATTTTTAAGACATTATTTTTGCATGTGGGAAATTTAGGGTTTTTTATTTTTATTTTTTGGATTGAATGATTGGCATAATAGGCAACTAGGAATGACTAAGATGGAATAGGAGTAGTGTAGCTCTTAGTGCCTTTCTCTAAATTATTCTATTATTGATCAAATTGTAACAAATAAATTTATGAATGTTTTAAGTAAGATTAGGAGGTTTCTAACCCTGATATTTTCATAGTTGTAGTAATTTTTGTAATGTTGGGATATACTCATATCCTTCTATTTATTAAATTATATCAATGCAAGCTTACCTTCTAACAATAAAATAAAAACTTTATAATTGTTCTTACTAAACTTTATGAGACTTCATTTTTTCAAATTAATTTGCTTTATTGTTTACTTTGCCAAGTATGTGGGATCTTGTTGAATCACCTTAAAACGGTTGATATTTTGGTAGATTGATCTTGAATGAGGATTTGAGAGGTACTTCCATCCAATGCCTTTATGTGATTCATTAATAGTGGTAGAGGGGAGACATCTTTATTCATTGTGAGGCTATTTGAGATCTATTAATAATCTCTTTGGCCAAGGTTCAAGGTTCCAAGGGAAGCTTGAAAAGGATTTGAGAAGTAGAGTACTATTTATTCTATACATCCATTATATTTTCAGCTAACAACAATTGAAATAAGAGACAAAATCTATAATTTTAAAAGTAAGAAAAAGATAATGGGAAGTCATAGGTGTAGGTTTGCATTTATGGAAATATCATTGATGGACAAAGATATCATACTCAATGATCCATCTAAGCATACACATGTTGTGGGAAAACTTGTTTATCTCACCATGACTTAGTCGGACATTTATTATGCAATCCAGATTCTTAGCCAATTCATATAAGATCCTAAGAAGTCACACATTGATGCGATACTAAAAGTGATCAAATACCTAACAGGATGTCCAAGACTAGATATATACTCTTGGCTAGAGATTTAATTTGTAAATGACATCTTATTGCAATTCTAACTATGCAACATGTCTCATGTCAAGGATATGACTTACATGTTTTTGTATTAAATTAGAAAACTCCACGCTATCATGTGAAACAAAGAAAAAGTCAACTGTATCATTATTATATGCCGAAGTAGAATACCAGATGATGGCTAAAATTGTCTATGGAGTGGTTTGGATGCGGGGCCTACTTAGGGATCATGGGATCAAGATAAAAGGAACAACCACTTTATTCTATGATGATGATGTGCCTAAGCTTTGCTACAAATCCCATGGTACATGGGAGCACAAAGCACATCAAAGTTAATTGTCACTTCACTAGAGACAAAATATTAGAAGGAATAAGTAATACAAAAGGGATAAGTACTTTAGAATAGCTAGTAGATATATTCACCAAGCCCTTATGTTAAAGACAATACTCGTATCTATTGAACAAGCTTAGCATCTTAGACATTACAAACTATCAACTTAAGGGGAAGTGTTAAGAGATATAGTACTAATATGGTTATTACCAATTGTGATTATTTCCTTATAGCATGAGATCTTCGTTATCAAGAAATGTATATTTTGTATTTTTTTTTCCTTTTTCAAATGTACATGAACCTATTATAAAGAGGCCTACAATGATCTGGATCTTGACACAAAAATATATACAAAGTTTCCCAATGGTCTGTTTTCGTGCTCTCTAGTTTCTACCAAGAGCCATAATCGAGGAAAAGTTGATAGATGTGCAAAGTTTACTTAAATAGTTGGTTTACCTAGGACTACCTAGTTAGTTGATGTTACTACCCGGTGATCATACAAGCAGTGAGACTTAATTCATCTCTAATTACTTGATGATTGGAATGTCCATAGAAAAGTGATTTAATTCAATGAAATATTTCCTTGATTATATGCCAACTGGCCTTGACTTAAATTGTAGTTAGGAATATAAGGACAATTATAATCAACAAGAAGTCAGATAGAGATATAGAAACACTAATCTACAAGATTAAGTTTTCTTTTTTGGAAACTTGGCCTCTCTTTATCTTCCCTTGTTTGTGTTTTTCACAACAGGTCGAAGAAGAGAAATGCTGTAGTTAGTCGAAATGATATGCAGTCCAACCATACCAAATCTGTCACATGCGAACTAGTAGGTAAAGAACAAATATTAAACAACAAAGTGCGTGCCGAGTCATGGGAAAGAAGCAGCAGACATGTATGTAAAACAGCATGTTGAGTAGTTTTAGAAAACTATCCTTTTCATCCCTGCGCCATCTGAGGTACAGAAAAACGATTTAACAATTTAGGATAATATTGGGATAATAAGCATTATTATTATTGCACTAATAGGCATAATTTTTATAGTATCTCGATACTTTTCATGTTAACATTTTTGTAGCTCCAATTCCTATCACGCTCAATAAAGCCAACAATAAACCAGATAAAAGAGTACTACATTCTTTGCAATCATGTGGAAGACGAGGGCAAATCTATGAACGCACAGAAATCCGCAAAACTTGTGATTCAAGTAAATAACATCGATGACATGGGACCTCGAGATTTTCATCATCGAGCATGGACCCCTGCTTTTAATGAACTGAAAAAGTGAGGGCCAATTACGGATTAGAGCCCCCTAAATTAATAATCAGATATATGGTTCTCACGACGGCTTAAAATTGGGGTTTTGCGAGGAAGCTCAACCCATGTTAATTCAAGTAAAAATGGATTGTCCCATCTCCCCATTCATGTTAACGAGAAATGGTGGTCTTCGTTTTAATAGCCCTTGATATCTTAGTATATTATGTTTAAAAGTTCAAATGCAATTATTGAATTTCAACATAATATCTATAATAATTAATTTTTCACTGCTGTTGTTAATGAATAAAAAATGGTGGCTATACTTTGTTGAGGAATTTTTGAATATATTAAAAATCCGGTCTTCTAAAACAATCGACGAGACTTTGAGGTAGCTAAATCTTATGCTAAAATAAGCGATAAGGGGAAGTACGGAGAACAAAGAAACTCAAGTTCACTCCCTAATCTTGTATGAGACGTGGTGAAGGTGGATTTTTTTACTATGAATTTCAAATGATAGAGACTTTTTAAAATGTTGTGTATACCTTATGATAATAAAGATCAAAACAAATGAATAGCTAGAAGATAGTTTTACGAAGTCATTATGTCACAAACAACATTCCTATCTATTAAGCCACCTTAGTATTCTTGGCATATACAAACACTGCTATGAAGAGATATGTTAAATACATGAAAGTTTGTGAAAATTGTTCTCCCTTTATTCCTTACAAGGAGATTACATTGTAAGTTAAATTTATTTGCTTTATTTAAACCTTTTGGAATTTCCAAACAAACAGCTATAGATTTCAAATGTGAACCTCATTAATGCTTTTTTGTTAAGCCGAGTAAAATTAATACTTTATTCATGAATGAACTCCAAATATAAATAGAAATTTCCCAATAAATATGTTGGTCAATGGATTCTTCATATACCTTTCGATTCGGTAGATCTATTTACACTAAGCAACCTTGATAATACAAGGACGCCGAACAAGGATCTTGGGGTATTTAGCTCAAATATATTGATTTTTGCCCACTTTGACCTTTCCACATGTAGTGTACAAAACGTGAAGTATTTTTTCTGTACTGCGTCTGTCTAAATACTGTTAAGGAACGCCGTAACCTAGACGGCCTTGGGTCCACCAATGCGAAAAATGCAATGTTGAAATTAACCATTATTGTTTGGTGAATTTTAGATGCGAATGAATATATCACATTAGTAATATAATGATAAGAAAGTATATACTTCCACAGATATTGATAAATATTTAACTAATTAAGTATCAATAATGAATTAATCCTAAAACTTATCTAGCCAATTAAAAAATAGTTGATGATGAATTAAAATTTAAAATTTCTAAAATAAAATTTCAAGACAAATTGAAATTGAATCCAAGTAAGAAAAATTAATATGAGAAACATGTTAGAGCATCCGATTTTATCATAACTACTAGGTATGAATTTCCATAGTTTATCCCTATAAGAATAATAATAACTATGTAATGATGAAATTTTCTAATTTATTTACTATCCTATGTTTAGGTATAGTAAACCTACTCTATTTATTAATTTACTATATTTCTATGTGAATTGAAATAAATAAAGTGCATTAGGATCTATGGATATTCTTGGTTTACAATAAATCGTTTGATCATCTTATCACCAAAAACCACACAAACAACATAATATATGTCTATTCATATTTAATTCATAGTTATATATTATAAGAAGCAACTACATATTATTATCTTTTAATCTCAAACATGTATATCAAATTATTCAAGTGGTGGCTAATTATTTAAAAACATTAAGCATAATAATATATAACTCACATAAATAAAATATCTTATAAAGCAGAAAAATTTATAAAATTCACATTATCATAGTTAGGCTACATCATCACCCTAATAAAAAAAATATTAGAACATAGTGAAATAATAGACCAAAACAATGGTAGAAATTAAGCAAAATACCTTAAACAAAAATAGAAACGTTGTCACCATGCTGTTTTTTCTTCAAAAACTTTTTGCAAAACTCCTTCAAATCAAACAAAAATCAAGAATTGCATAAAGTAGAGATAAGTTGTCGCGCTTCTATTTTCTCATCTTTTTTTTTTTTTTCTTTTTTTTTCTTTTTCTCATCTCCTTGGTCTTGGTTTCCGCAGCACCTTTTCTCTCTCTCTTCCCCCTCTTTTTTCTTAATTCACGTTGCTTTTATGTTGTCTTGGAAGGTGTTCCCTAGATTCCCCCTTCACAATTCACACCTCTTTCTTTTCTCTTTTGACGTTTTTCTCCTTTTGACTTCTTTCTTCTAATTTACATGTTGCCTTGCTTTTAGCATTCTTTTCTTTTGCTTATCATGCTCTTTTGGGTTTGCTGCATAACTAACAATGAAATTCTATAAAGAAACCCTAATTTATACGTTATAATTGATGAGAAAATTATCAAAAACATCACAGTGGTTATTTCCAATGTTCCTCGTTATTGTTCATCCTTTTCGACAAAGTTAGGTTTTCGACAATCCTATTGTAATCTCTTTTCTTTTAGAGTTTCCCTTCAATCTATAATCCAACAATATTTCATCCTCAAAAACTCATACAACCCTTGCAAAACATTTCTTTTCTTTGTTTGACACGTGCACCTCACATGTGTTTGTTGTGCATATGGAGTGTGCACTGCATGTGTGTCTCGTATGCACAAGGGTTCTACCTTAGCTAATACCGGATTCACCTAACCCAATTTTTGACCTATTGATGATTCCGTCACACACTTGCCGGTTTCAACTACTGCTTATTAGGTTCTTCTACCATGGACTAAATTGGATTAAGTCAATTTACCATTTATTACTGTCAAAATCGTCAATCTACCACTGTCAGTCGGGTTTTTGCCTTCATCCAAAAGTTTGCAACTCGATTCAACTTTTCTGGACAAATTCCGTCACTGTTTTTCATACTTCTACCTAGGTTGGAGTTGAATCCTCCATACATCATCTAGAAATCTATTCTTCATGTGGAAAATTGGAACACATATGCAAATTTCTTTTTGCCTGTCCTTCTTAGTCTCTAACTTCAACCGCTTATATATGCGCCCCTCTCTAATATTTGACTCCCTAGCTTGAGCCAAAGACTTATATGACCACCACCATCAATCTTACAAGTCCGATCTTCAATCCAACAGCTCTAAAAAAATACCAATCTTTTCCAAAATGTATCATGTTCTTGAACAAACTTTTGATTTGAACAAAGTATAGATATAGACTTTGCATATCCCAATCCACCACTTTAATAGCATACCCTAATTGATCTACATTAGTATCATCCAAAATCAAGCTAGATCTAGGAAAAAATAAAATCTTACTTCAAAACACATCAATATACTACTTCAATTTGTGTTTGTATGATCATCTTTGATCCCGATCAATTGCTCTATTAGCTCCAATACAGCTTATTGCAAAAATTCAAGAAATTGCATCATACATATGGATTAAACACATAACTAAGGAATGCAAACAACCAAACACAATAGATTTTAAAAAAGGTTCAAACCAACATAATGTCTTACATTCCCTAAAGTCTCTCTTCATTAAGTTTTTTTTTACTTTTACTATTACTAAATAGGTATTTCATGGGTTATTACATCATCTAGAATCCATGAGATAACCTTTTTTGAACAACTAACTAGCCCTTAAAGGGACTATCTCACTTAAACAACTTGCCCTTTAAGTGTTTTTTGCTTTCTTTTTTTATAAAAAAAGGGGAAAAAAAAACTCTAGTTTGATAATTACATAGATGCCCCATGTTGTTTCACTAATTCTAATAAGAATAGTGTCCAGATACATGCTATTTTCCTTTCACCAATGAAGAATTTAAGGAAATTCTACACACAAAAAAAAAATTCAAATTTTAGTACCTTGCAATGTTTAGTGAAATAAAAATATGACAATAAACTCTTGATGCTTTACGCAAATCAATTGAAGAACATAGAAAATCGCTTGAAAATTTTAGGAAAAGAAACATTCTGAGTGGTTGAGATAGTAAGGAAGCCTCGAGTAGGAAATCTCGCAAAATATGAAGAAATGCAGCTGGACCTTCAACACAAAGGACCCAGCAGCGGGAGGAACAGCATGTAAATAACCGCACTAGATTACTAACTGTTCAATTACAAGGATGCATAGTAACTTGTAAAATTCCCACAAGTATGTACAAGTGAGAAAGAGAACTCTAAAACTCTATACACAGCAAAAAGCATATGGGCCATATATACACACACACATATATACACATATATAAATATAGATATATATATATACACACATATATACACACATATATATCCTTTTTGCTGTGTATAGAGTTTTAGAGTACTCTTAAGACACACACACACACATATATATCATTTCTCCTAGATTGCTTTTTTTTTTTGTTAGAGAGTAGGATGAAATTTGAACTTTATACATGTATTCACTCTAGATATAAATCGGAAGTTCCAAATAGACAACTACGGACTCCAAATGTCAACCTCATTATTGATTCACTACTTGTCACTTCACAAGTAAGAAAATACAAAAAAAAAAAATTATCATGATAATGATAATCAATACAAATGAATTGCTAGAAGATCCTTTTACAAAGCTATTATGTCACAAATAACATTCCTACCTATGGAGTAAGCTTACTATTCTTGGCACATACAAATCTCCACCATGAAGAGTTGTGTTAAATATTTAAAAGTATGCATACATTATGCTCCCCTTATTCCTTATTAGGAGATTACATTAGAATTTATATTTTTTTTATTTAAATATTTTTGTATGAAAGAAGACATAAAATGAAAATCCCAATCCAATAAATATAATTTTCATAGACTTTGCTCCACTTTGGAACCTCCTAGAGTGACATCCTCTTGCCATTGGTCATCTGAAACTTGATCCATTTTCTGTGCAACTTACGATTGATGCGGATGTTGTAATTTATGATGATTGTTATCTGAAAAAATTTACTATCATTTATAAAGTCTCATAGACAATTAAACTTCAATGTTTAAGTAAATTCTAACAAAACCAAATTTCAGTTCTAAGCAATGTTTAGTGAAAAGAAAATATAACAATAGATTGTAATAGAAAATCGCTTGAAAATTCCAAGACCAGGAACGTTGAAAATAGTGCATCTAGTGCCCGTTGAAATTCCAAAGCAGGATAAAAGAGAGAAAAGAGATTGACAATAGTAGTACGCACGTTGGGTTGGTTAATTGCACCGGAGGTTTGAACGTTATTGTTGCCGCCATTTACTTCTCCAGCTGCCAAGCCAGAACCTTTAACCTGCGGAGAGACCTGCCAACTTGAGTTTTTACAACTTAGTGAAAGCTGTGTAGAAAGCAAATCAATTAAAGGGAAAAGAAAATCACTTTGAAAATTCCCAGACAAAAATACTCGAAAGCCTTCCAAAAATGCAGGACTAAAAAGAAAAAATTACGAGGGAAGCAGTACGCACATTGACTTTCGGTTGGTTACCAGTACCGGACGGCTGAACGTCGTTGTTGCCGCCACTTACATCTTGAGGTGCCAAGCTGGAACCTTTAACCTGGGGAGAGAGCGGGTGGACTGAGTTTTTACCATTCATGCCTTTGTTCGCGTTCCCCATATAGATGGATCAAAGCAATAGACGCTTCATCCGCTATTAACACAAAAAGAGCAGAACAGACATGAGATCATGGTCTTTACGGATAATTTGGCAAAGACAGCAACATTGGAGCAGACGTTTCCGGATAGATTCATAAAGATTCGAGTAAAACAAGTGTCGAATTGGAATTCGTGTTGAGCAGAAGTTTTTTCTTTTACTCGAACTCTCCGTGAAACAATCCCAAAATATCAGAATTCCCTCAGATGGTTTCTTACAAATTGGAATACGGAGAAACGCAGCTGGTCCTCCGACGTAAGGGTTCGGCAACGGGACGAACGGCTTGTAAATAACCACACTGGATTACCGACTGTTCAATGACAACGTATTTTGGAACTTGTCGAATTCCCAGCAAGTGTGTCCAAGTGAGCAAGAGAGCTCTAAAACTCAAGATACAGAGTAGAAAGAATTCGGTCCCATATAATATATATAGAATGTAACTGTCCCGAAGGACTCTTTCTTAAGAGGTTAGCTGCTATTCCAAGTCCCTCCATTGCTTTTTTTCTAAGAGACGTGTTTTTACTATAGACGTATTGACTCCAAATACAAATAGAAATTTCCAAATAAACAACTAGAGATTCCGAATGTGAACCTCATTAATGATTTTTGGTTAAGCCGAGTAAAATTAATACTTTATTCAAGAATGAACTCCGTATATAAATAGAAATTTCGCAATAAAAATGTTGGTCGATGGATATTTCATGTGACGTTCGATTCGATGGATCTATTTATGCTAAACAATGTTGCTAATACATGGGCCCGGAACAACGTTGTATCTCGGGATAATTTTCCTGTAATATACTAATTTTTGCCTACTTTGACCTTTTCCACAAGTAGGGTACTAAACGTGTAGTAGTTTTTCTGTACTGCGTCTATCTAAATAGTGTTAAGGAACGCCGCAAGTGTCTAGCTTTGGGTCCACCGATGCGTGAAATGTTATAATGACATTACCCAGTATGGGCTGGATGTACATATGGAAGGTGAGATTCGTTGAAGGCTCGCAACAACTCCTCCATTGAAAACAGAACTTTGACCATATGAAAAAGGTAAGGTGGTGTGTGCGATCACCCGTTGTTGTGCAACAAATGAGTGCATGGATCGAGGCTCTAATATAAGAATATCAACATAGAAAATTATTCAACAATAGAGAAAGAAACCCTCGATTGTATGGTTACCACGTCGCTGTATTTTTTAAGTTTTACTCCCCATTTACGCAAACAAAACGAAAGAGGGGGTCAAATTAGAGTGTTTTCAAATAGCTTTGCACAGAAAGGAACACAAAAGATCAGGTAACATCAAAGGCTTTTTTTTCTTGGGATAGGTTTTTGGACGTTGGGTAAAACATCAAAGTTTTTCGACTATTGTCTGTTGTTTCAAATACTGTCTACCTGTTATTTTACTTGATGCTCAGTGAAAAGTCCAAAAACCATTAGTTCCTCAAATATACTAAGATTAACACAAAAAAAAATTAACTAACAGGCTAGAAAAGAAACATGTCAAAATCTCTAATTCTAAGTACTCTGCCGTCATCGTTTTCTTGAAGATTAATACCGCAATTACATAAACGAAGAAAAGAGTTTTAGATCATACAAACTTTTTCGCATAGTTTCACGGAGAAACCAACTTAGAGATTAAAGAACACAGGGCAAAGGCCGAATTTTTCATATAGAACCATATGGTAACTGAAAATCTTCACAAAAAAACCAATTAAAGTATATAATCATGAGCTTCTTGCATGCAATTGCCTCCTACATCATGAGGCCATCATGAAAAGTAAAAATTATGGGACTTCTACAATAATTGAGGCTACTCTACTTAATTCACCCATCAAAGAGTTGTGAAAAGTTTAACTTTCATCCAAAATTGCTGGTGTTACTTTAGAGTTAACCATCAAAGTTTTCCATATCTTATCTGGATCTCAAAAATTGAAAATGTCCAAATTTTTATTCTATCACCCACATCTAAATATGAGTGTCCCAACTTTCTCCTCAATCTGATAGCCATCAGCATTTAATCCTCAAAATGCTCATTGCACAGCATTGCAAAACTATTTTTTTCTTTGTTTGATATGTGCACCTCACGCGAGTTGTTTTGTGCACTGTACGTGTGTCTCCTCTGCATAGGGGTCCTACCTCAACTACTCCTGGATCCACTCAACCCAATTTATGACCTATCGATGACTTGTTCACACATCTGTCACCTCCCACTACCTCTTATCGAGTGCTTCCACCATGGGCCGAGTTGGATTGAGAAAATGTACCATACTTACCATTTAGAATTGTCGATCTATCACTGACAGTAGGGTTTTTGACGTCATCCACATACCATCTAGAAATCTCTCTTTTGTTGGTGCATGTGGTAAATTGGAACACATGTACAAATTTCTTTCCGACCATCCATCTCGATCTCTATCTTCAACTACTTATATCCCTGTTGTTCTTCGATATCTAACTCGACAGCTTGAGTCAAAGATTTGTATAACCATCATCATCAATCTTACTAGTCCAATCTTCAATCTAACAAATTTCAAAAAATACTAATCTTTTCCAAAATGTGTTGTGTTCTTGGAAACACATTAATTTGTTCTTTCAATTTGTGTTTGTATTGATCTACAATTTTGATCCATCATCTTTAATCCCAATCAATTACTCTATCAACTTTGATACCACTTCAAAAATTTAACAAATTGCATAACTTACATATGAATAAAACACACAACCAAACACAATAAATTTAAAAAAGGTTCATACCAACATAATGTCTTATATTCCTTAAGGTCTCTCTTTTTAAAATTTTCTCTTACTTTTACTTTTATAAAATGAGCATCTTATGGATTATCAAATCATCTAGAATCCAGAAAAGAGGCTTTTCCAAACAGCTAACTAGCCGCAAAAGGGCCATCTCACTAAAAGGACTTGCCCTTTAAGTTCTTCTATACTTTCTTTATTTATTCAAAAAAAAAATTAATTGATAATTACATAGATGCCCCTGAGTGCATTATCTTATTACAATCATGCTTTTTAATCTAATTTTTTCACTACTCCTAATAAGAATAGTGTCCCAACACATGCTATTTCCCTTTCACCAGTGAAGAATTTAAGCAAATTCTACAAAGATCAAATTTTAGTACTTTGCAATGTTTAGTGAAATGAAAACATAACGATAAACATCGAAGCAGATATTTGGGGATAGATTCATAAAGATTCGAGTGAAACAAGTAACTGAAGTTTTTTCTTTTACTCGACTCTCCGTGAAAAAATAGAAAAAATATCAGAATTCTCTCGGATGTTTTTTTACAAATTGGAACACGGAGAAACGCTGCCGGGTCCCTTGCGTCGCTGGGTCCCTCCGACGCAAGGGACCCGGCAGCGAGCGGAACGGCTTGTAAATAACCACACTGGATTACCAACTGTTCAATTAGAACGATATACTGAAACTTGTAAAATTCTGACCTTGTGCGTATAGGTAAGCAAGAAACTCTAAAACTCTACACATACGAGGATGACTCCATCTTATGAGGCCAGCTGTCAGTCCGCGTCCGCCCTTCATTGCCCTTTTCTCTAACAGATGTAAAGTCTGACTCCACATATAAATTGGAATTTCCAAATAAACAACTTCTGACTCCAAATGTGAAACTTATTATTGCTTTTTCCTTAAGCCGCGTGATATTTGTACTTTATTTATGTATGGACTCCAAATTCAAAGGGGAATTTCGCAATAAAAATGTTAATTGATTGACTCCAACCATGAGTAGGACTTGGTCAATGGATCCTTCATATGCCATTTGATTCACTGAACAATGTAGGTAATAAGTGGACGCGTAACAAGAATCTCGGGATAAGTAATGTATTAACTTTGCCTACGTAGACCTTTTCGCATGAAGTATTGTTTTTGTACTGTCTTTCTAAATACACACATGTTAAAATTCTTCAATATATAATTCAATTTGTAGGCTAATCTAGTCACTGGCTATCTGGAACATGCAGGTACAACCGTGTGGACCTTGCATTGAGTTCTCGATAAGAGAACGGAATTGCTGATGGAACATATGGAACCTTCCAACGCCTGCAACGCAAACACGGCAGAATACATGTAACACAGAATCAAGCAACGGGAAGAAAAAGAGCAGCGTAGGTTAGAAATGTTTTTGGAAACAATCATGGTCTGATTTTAATTTAGTTTACTCTCTGTTAAACAATCAAAAAGCGTCAAAATTGTCCCAAACTGTGTACAAATAGGAGTACGAAGACCAGTAGGGGAATTTTTTTTTTTAAATAACCCACACATCCACGCACACATATGTAGTGCCACACTCCTGACATCATGTTCCTAGCCCTCATTAGTTTACCACTAACCTGCAAACCTTGCAACAGGTAAGAATTAATGTTGTTATCAAAATTGCCTCAAATATTAGAAAACTACCATGGGATGGTTATGGAGATTCATGTTATAAAGATATTTCTAGAACTCGAGTAGAACATCTATAAATTGCCTGTTTTGGACAATCTTGTTGTTACGGACCTGCTTGCCAGGTTCCATAACTGCACTGGTTTTCTCAGGCTCTCCATCTGGAAACATGAAGGAAGATGGTTCTTCCTTCTTGTTCAAACACCCAAGCCCAAATGTGTTTTCTTTCAAGGGAAAACGGACTTCCTTAAACATTTCTGTTACATTTTTGTTCATTCAAAAGCTTGGTTACATCTTTTAGGGGCCCGCTCTTATAAGAGCTTCTCCCTTCCTATTGTCTTGGAAACCTAGGCTAGGCTTACATCACAAATATAACTGACACACGGAAATAAGCATGGAAACCCATGTTTAACCCTTGGCCCTGCTGAGGCACGTCCTTTCTCCCCTTCCCTTATGTAGCGTACTGCTTATTCAAAGCCTCGGGAACAAACCAGTAACATTTGTTATGCATGTTTCTTCCCCAGACACATCATTCTCCTTGTTGCCTGTTCCCCGCCACGGACTTCCTTATCTTCTGTTTCCTTCAATTGAGGGAAATATTACTAATTTTAACTAATAATGACCTAGCTGTATAGATTAGTGGACCGGTTTGGCACCGACAAGATGGTGCAGTTAAAAGTTGGATCGCAAGCAAGTAACACGGCAGAAACACAGGTGGGTCCATGTGCATGGGATGCCCATACTGAGGTCACAGAGTAATTAGTGGGTAGGAGAGGGATGTAAACTAATCATCTTCGCACTTTTTTTCGAGGTAACTCGGGCATCCTACGCTTTGTCTGTACTCTCTGTCTATGACAAAGCCTTCAGGTGTATCATTCTCAATTCAGTTTCTTTGTTTTATTTTTATTCCGCTGCTGCTCTTGATAGTGGCAGGCCAATGCCTAGTTTATAACCATGTATTTTTTAGGTACTAGTGCCCCCATGAATTGCGTTCGGCTTAATTGTATTTAAGTGTTGCATGTAATCGTTGCCGCCGTTTATTTCTCTAGGATACCAAAACAAACGGAGGATTGCAAAGTATGTTTCTTAGGGCAGATCCCTACAGATATTAAGTATCGCAAACATCAAATTTCCTCACAAAGTAAATCAACACAGAAAAAGATGCACGCCTCAACCCTTAATTTCTTTTGTCACCACCTTCTTGAAATTCAAGTCAACAATTAAATAAACATAAAAAAAGTATTATCATTGAATTCTTTTCAGATAGATTCATACAGATACGGACTAAAATATAAAAACTTTTTCAAAAATTCTCTATCGCTTATTTTCCTTGTCCCTGAAAAGTTTGCTAATCAAGAAAACATGATACAAAATATTTAGACTTTTCCATTAATGAGGGCAAATTGCTCTCTCAATACAAAAGCAAACCGCACCAAAAATCAGTATTTTGTAGTAGTGTATATTGAAAATACAAAGCAAAGATTGAACTTTATATAAGAGATAAAGGGCACCGATAGTCTTTAACTACAGTCTTCATTTGTTGTATTGCATGGCCTCCCATGGATAGCCTATTCCAAAGCAGTCAACATGCGGTATCAACCACTGTCCGCAACAGACCCACTATGAGCAGATCTGAATTCATGATCGACGCGTTGTCAGATTGAGTTTTTACAACGGTTAGTGAAAGCCGAGTATATGGATAAACTCTCAAAGCTATAAGCAAATCAATTAAAGAGGAAAGAAAATCCCTTTGAAAATTCCCAGACAAAGGAATTGCGGGAGGATAAGCATCTAGTGCACATAAATAAATATTCGAAAGCCTTCCATAAATGCAGGACTAAAAAGAAAAAGGTTACGTGGGAAGCGGAGTACGCACATTCACTTCTTCAGGTGCCAAGCGGAACCTTCAACCTGGGGACAGAGGACGTGGACTGAGTTTTTACCATTCATGAAACGTATTTGTATTCTCAAATCACCATGCTATTTACACACAATCATTCACAAATACAGCACTACAAAATCAAACAAGAAGGAAGCAAGAGTGACTAACCTGAAGTGCCATTAAAGCAAGAGATCTATTCACAAATACAGAGATTTCTCTCACACAGCAACCAACATACATACACATGAACTAGTTCTTCACAATGATGGCTACACTCTCTTACACCACACTACAAACCCTCATACATCTCTTAAGTGAAAAAGGCTAACTTAAAATGGGTCTAGGCTAACCATAAATAAAAGATAATGGGTTTGGTATTGATGTTGGATCCTTCAATTCTCCCCTTCAACATCAACTCTATTGAATGAGCCTTTGCTTACCAATCCAAGCATTCTTCTATGCTTTTTGAATGTAGGAAAACTCAACCCCTTAGTGAAAATATTAGCAACTTGCTCACTTATTCGCACTGGATGAAAATCAACTTTCCCCCCGAAGAACCTTCTCTCGAATGAAGTGATAATGAACTTTTATAAGTTTTATTCTTGCATGAAACTTTGGATTTTCAGCTATCTTAATAGCAAATAAATTTTCACAAAATATTTGTATTATTTTACTTTCAAGCACACCAATATCATCTAATAATTGCACTAACCACGTACCTTCTTGTGTTTCCATTGTTGCTAACTTGTATTCAGCTTCTATTGTGGATAAAGAAACAATTGGTTGTCTTTTATTGCACCATGAAATAGTAACTAAACCAAAATTAAATGAATACCCAATTGTTGATATTCGATTGTCTTCATCTCCAACATAATCAGCATCACAATAGCCAACTAAATTACATTCACTTTTTTTATATAATAGCCAAGATTAACTATTCCTTTAACATATTGTAATACTCTTTGTGCAACTTGTAAATGGGGTCTTCTTGGATTGTTCATAAATCAACTTAATAATCCAATTGCAAATGTAATATCTAGCCTTGTTAACATTAAGTAATTCAAGCTGCCAATTTGTTGTATATACATGGTAGGCTCTCATAATTTTTCACCTTCATACAATAACTTAATTTTGGGCTCAATTAATGTATCAGTTAGAACACAATCTTTCATTCCATACCTCTCTAGTAAATCTTTTGCATATTTTTGCTGACACAAGAGAAGGTCATCCACAATTTGTACAAGCTCTAGTCCTAAAAAATATTTCAACTCCCTAAGCTCTTTCATTGAAAACAAATAAGCAAATTTTCTTTGACCTGTTGATTTCCTAAATCATTATTTCTAGCTATTATAAGATCATAATATAAACTAAAATGATAGAAATTCTATTATCTTGAACTCTCACAAAGAGACTTAAATCTGCGTGTAACTAAATGTCCAATCTATAAAAGAAACTTTGATATCTTTCTATACCAAGCTCTAGGGGCTTGTTTCAATCCATACAAGACTTTCTTTAATTTACAAACATAATTCTTTCCTCATATTCTTCAAACCCCTTTGGTTGCTCCATGAATATTTCTCTATCTACTTCTCCATGTAGAAAAGCATTTTTAACATCGATTTGCCACAATTTCCACCCTTTGTTAACGGCAACCCCTAACAATGTTTGTATGCTTATAATCTTTGCAATAGGATTAAATGTCTCTTCATAATCTAGGTCATACTTTTGAGAAAAACCTCAAGCTACCAAGCATGCCTTGTACCTTTCAATAGAACTATTACTTTTCTTTTTCAACTTAAAAACCCAATAACATGAGATAGGTTTCACATCATTTGGTTTTGGAACCAACTCCCACGTTTAATTCTCTTTCAAAGCCATGAACTATTCCTCCGTTACTTTTTTGCCATTTTTCTTGACTATATGCTTCTTCAAATGTTTTAGGCTTATACTCAAGATCCTCAATAGCAAGGCTAGCATCAACAAATTTAGAGTTTGGTTGCTTAACTCTAGTAGATCTTCTTTACGTAACAAGTGTTTCTTGTTCAGCCTCCTTTAACTGGCTTGGTCTACCTTCTTCTTGCATTCTAACTGAGGAAATCCCATTATGTCACAGATTTGTAGATCTCTTAGATGTAACAATAGAATCAATTTTTTTAAGGCCACCCATATGATCATTATCTTTCATTACAATGTCTTCACTTGGTTCTTCATTCCCTTTGCTTCTACAGTTATCTTCTGAATCCTTGGACTCTATAGGCCACCATGATGATGCTTCATCAAACATTACATGACGGGAAACATAGCATTGATTGGACACTGGATCACAATACCTTGACCCCTTTCTTTCTTCATCATATCCAACAAAGATACAACAAACTACCTTTTTATCCAATTTTCCACATAACTAACTCAAAATTAATGCATAACAGATACATCCAAAGACTTGGAAATAACTTATAGTTGGCCTGTGATTTAGCAATCTCTCAAAGGGGGAAACATTTCCAAGTCCTTCCTGAGGTAACCGGTTGATGACGTACCAGTTGTCCACATACTTTCTACCCTAAAAACATGCAAGTAGATTCTTACTATGTACCATACTTCTGCATATCTCTGTCAAATGCCTATTCTTTCTCTTAACAACTCCATTATGTTATAGTGTGTTTGGACATGTAAGTCGTCTTCGAATCCCATGCAACTTAAGATACGATGAGAATTCACCTAAAGTATATTATCCATCATTATTTATACGCAAACACTGAATTTTATGCCCAAGCTCATTTTCTACTTTTTCTCTAAATTCAATGAATGTATGGAAAACTTTTGATTTTTCTTTCAAAACATAAACCCAAGTAAACCTAAAAAAATCATCAATAAAAGTCACCATATATTGCTTTCTTCCAATTGACTTTTGCTTTACTTTTTCAAATACATTAGAATGAACTAGCTCTAATGGTTTCTAAGCTTAGGATGTTGATTCACTAAATGGCAACTAATGAGCCTTCCTAAATTGACAACCAGCACAAATGGAGTTAGTTCTTACCTCTAACCTAGGTCTTTCTCTCACTATCATTTTATCCATAATTGTCTTTTACTTATTATACCCAACATGACCCGAACGTGCATGCCATATGTTTGCTGTCTCATTCCTCCGAGTCTTGTCAACATATGTTTTTTTTAATAGATAATACATATATGTACTTCAATCTTTGTCCCTCCATTATAGGAGTCCTATCTACCTTTAAATGTTCATAAACTTTTACATCATCTAGACCAAACAAGATATAATTTCCTATATCAGTCAATTGAATGATAGATAATAAATTCTTTTTCATACTTGGCACATGGAATTAACAAATGAACTAAGAAAAGAACACACCAAACATATACTTCTATATTTAAGCTCTCTGTCCTCGTTGTTATTATAAATCCTAGTCACAATTTATATAAACAAAAAAGGATTACATCAAACAGAGTTTTTCGAATAGTTCCTGGGAGAATATAAAAAATTGGGACCAAACCAGACAAGAAGCACTTTTATTGATAGATTTATACACGTAAAAACATAAAAAAATATCCTTTCCCAATTTTGAATCTCTGTGAAGAAAATCTCATAAATATTTAAATTTCCTTAAATACAAAAATAGCAACATAGAGAATTAATTAACAACAGAGAAAAAAACACTCGTAAACCTTCGATCGTGTGGGTTCATTTATCAAGAGTAAAGGGTATACAAAAACCTGTGCAATCATGTGGGTTCATTTATCACCTCCAGAGGAAAGAGTGCAAAAACCTGCGCAACCATTTGGGTTCATTTATCACCCTCGTGAGACATGCATGGTTCGTGGGTCGGGGCCCTCGTGAAATATCGGGAATGTTTTTACGAACAAAAAGTTGCCCCCGTCGATCAAAAAAATTCCCCTTTCATAACTGATGGATCAGACGCGGGAGTGATCGTGGATTAATAGATAAATTCTCATACTAGAGTTTGCTGGAAAAGGCAAATCCATGAATGCACAGAAATCCACGAACCCTGTAATTGAAGCAAATGAGGTCGATGACCTGGGACCTCGAGGTTTTGATCGGAGAGCCAGTCAGTACAATGTAATAATTTAAGGAAACAGTGATCGACGACCTATAAAACCCCGCCCCGGTCAGTACAATGTAATTATTTAAGGAAACAGTGATCGATGACCTAGAAAACCCCGCCTGTTGGCTGGGACTCTGAGCCATGGAGAAGCAGGAAGCTCAACCATCCCGCCTGAATAGTCCTTTCTTCTCACCCATGCTAACGAGAAACGGTGTTCTTCGTATGCTTGAAAGCCAAACGATGGCGAAGATGTAATGGTGCTTTTATTTGAATCGCGCATTTATGCAGGAATACGTACATATGCATAATATATTTGCTTGTGGAGAAAATAAAGAGTATTTGGAAATGACATAATTTCCTGCAGTAATAAGTTTAATAATCCTTGATTTCTTAGGATATTATATTTGAAAATACAAATTCAGTTACTATATTTCAAGATAATATTTAAAATTATTATTTTTTCACTGTTAACTGTCAATGAACAAAAATTGGTGGCTTTATTTGAAAGTCGGATCTTATGAGCCAATCGATGAGACTTTGGGGCAGCTACATCTTATGCTGAAATAAGCGACAAGGGGAAATATGGAGAACATAGAAAGTCAAGTTTGCACATCGATCTTATATGAGACTCTTTAATTGTGTATATCTTATATTATCTATATGTTGATCTTGTGTATTTATTTTATGTGAAGGTATTTCTTTTGGTATATCTTGAAATAGAAGGACTTGCTCTCTTTTCTAATAATGAGGTTACACTAAATATTGTAACAATTATTGTATTTCATGAGAAAACAAAGCACATATTGATAAATTGTCACTTCACAAGTAAGAAAATACAAAAAAAATCATGATAATGATAATCAACACAAATGAATAGCTAGAAGATCCTTTTACAAAGTTATTATGTAACAAATAAAATTCTAACCTATTGAGTAAGCTTACTATTCTTGGTACATACAAATCCCCACCATGAAGAGTTGTGTTAAATATTTGAAAGTATGCATAAATTATTCTCCCTTTATTCCTTATAAGGAGATTACATTTTAATTTATATTTATTTGCTTTATTTAAAGATTTTGTGTGTAAGAAGACATAAAATGAAAACCGCAATCCAATAAATATAATTTTCATAGCCTTTGCTCCACTTTGGCACCTCCTAAAGTGACATCCTCTCCCCATTGGTCATTTGAAACTTAATCTCTTTTCTGTGCGACTTACGAGCGATGCGGATGTTGTAATTTATGATGATTGTCATCTGAAGAAATTCAATATCATATAAAAGTCTCGTAGACAATTAAACTTCAATATTAAAGTAAATTCTAACAAAACCAAATTTCAGTTCTAAGCAATGCTTAGTGAAAGGAAAACATAACAATAGATTGTAATTGAAAATTGCTTGAAAATTCCAAGACAAGGAACGTTGAGAATAATGCATCTAGTGCCCGTTGAAATTCCAAAGCCTTCCTTATATGCATTTTAAAAGAGAGAAAAGAGATTGACAATAGTAGTACGCACGTTGGGTTGGTTAAAGTACCGGAGGTTTGAACATTGTTGTTGCCGCCATTTACTTCTCCAGCTGCCAAGCTGGAAACCCTAACCTGTGAAGAGACCTGCTAAATTTAGTTTTACAACTTAGTGAAAGCCGAGTATAAAGCAAATCAATTAAGGGGGAAAGAAAATCACTTTGAAAATTCGCAGACATAAATATTCGAAAGCCTTCTAAAAATGCAGGACTAAAAAGAAAAAGTTACGTGGGAAGCAGTACGCACATTGACTTTCGGTTGGTTACCAGTACCGGAAGGTTGAACGTTGTTGTTGCCACCACTTGCTTCTTCAGGTGCCAAACCGGAACCTTCAACCTGGGGAGAGAGCGGGTGGACTGAGTTTTTACCATTCATGCCTTTGTTCGTGCACCCCGTAATAGATGGGTCAAAGCAATAGACGCTTCCTCTGCTATTAACACAAAAAGGGTAGAACAGACATCAGATCACATTAGTTACAGATAATTTGGCAAAGACAGCGACATCGGAGCAGACTTTTTTGGATAGATTCATAAAGATTCGAGTAAAACAAGTGTCGAATCGGAATTCCAGTTGAGCAGAAGTTTTTTCTTTTACTCGAACTCTCCGTGAAACAATCCGAAAAATATCAGAATTCCCTCAGATGGTTTCTTACAAATTGGAATACGGAGAAACGCAGCTGCAGCTCCGACGTGAGGGTTCGGCAACGGGAAGAACGGCTCTTAAATAACGACACTAGATTTTACTGAAACTGGTAAAATTCCCACCAAGGGTGTGCAGGAGAGCAAGAAAACTCAGAGTCTCTATACACAGTAGAAAGAATAAGGTCCTTCAGTGCTTCTTCCTCCCTGGTTCCTTTTTCGTTAGGCCGCGTGAATTATATACCTTATACACGATACTAACCGATTGACTGCAACTATGAATAGGACCTGGTCAATGGATCCTTCATATGCCGTTTGATTCCGTGAACAACGATGTTAATAAATGGACGGGGGGCAAGAACGGCGGGGTAAGTATGTATTAATTTTTGCCTAAATAAGACTTTTCGAACATGTGAGCAAAACATGAAGTGTTTTTTTATACCGTCTCTCTAAACAAGAACTTGTTACAATTATTCAATATATAATTCAATTTGTAGAATAATATATTCAGTAGCTATCTGAGAACATGCAGTACCACGGCAAGGACTCTGCTCTTACGTTGATTTCTCAATAATATGATTAGATATTTTTTCTGAAAAATCATAGTATCAGAGCAGAGTCAATCCAACCAAAGGCCCACGAGTTTTCAACATAGCTTCACGAGTTCCAAGCCTTCTGTCACATAATCATCTTCTCTTCGTCACAAAGATGGCGATGGGACTTCATTGAAAATTATTACGGAAATTCAACTAAGTTGCATCATGTACGTAAAAAATAAACATTCAAATATAAGAATACACACACCCAAACACAACAGATTTAAGAGGTTTAGAACATTATAATATCTTACATCCCTTATAATCTCTTTTCATTAGATTTTCTCATACTTTCTCCCTCTTCAAACATGTATCTCATGGATTTTCTTATCAACTAAAATCCATGAGATGGGTTATCTCCAACAATTAGTCCCCTAAGGGGATTTTTTTATACTCACTCATTAGGTTTCTCTATACTTTATCTATTTATAAAGAAATTTTAAAAGAATCATAGTTAAATATTGTTAAGAAAACCTGCTTTTACAAAGGAATATGAATTCTAACTAAATACTATCAGAAGACCCACTACATCTAGAAAATATTCCTTGATTCCAATTATATATAGACTCTTGCTTGTAGTGACAATCATACCCTTTAAACTAATTATTTTACCAATCCTAACAAAAACATGCTACATTGGAGTCTAAGTAGTGTAGGCAATTAAATGCTATCCAGATTTTTTCCTTTATTCTATTTATTTTTCCTTTATTGTAGATTGTTCTTTTTGTGTGTATATCATTGGAGAATGAACTGTAAAAGAGTGCTTCCAAGCAATACAGAAAATCGTTAACCCAGTTTCTTCTTCGATCTTTCCTCCCTCTATATATCTCTCTATTTTATCGCGTTTCTTCTCGGTTAAACGAAGAGCCCAATTTTGACCCGGGCATGTTTCTTAATAATAGAATGGAACTCATGATGGAATATATGGCACCTTCCAACGCCTGTAATACAAACATAGCATAATTGATATAAAACAGAATCAAGCAACAGAAAGAAAAAGAGTACCACAGATTAAGAAAAAAAACATTTGGAAGCAATCATAGTTTGCTTTTAATTTTAGTTGACTCTTTATTAAACAAACGGAAAAGTATCATAATTGCCTTAAATATCATATAAATACATTAGGATTTGTAATAAATAGGGAGTATAAAAGTATCATTTTACCGTTAGGATATATTTAAAATTAGTATAAGTAATGAGAGCTAGTAAAAGATAAAAGATATATCTTTAAACTCTTTCATTTCTATTTGTAACTTAGCTAGCTAGCTTAATAGTAAGTTAGTAGGAACTCTAATTATAAGATCTAAGGTTCGACACCTTATATGCATGTATTGGGTGCATATAAGAGCAATATTATAAACCAAAAGATTTTTAAAAAAAATGAGAGCAATATTATAATCTTCTCTTTAGATTTGTCTTTCAGGATTTTTTAACTCTTGTAAGATTGCTACCGACATCTGAGAGAAATTGACGCTGAGGGTCTTACGTGCAGTGTGTTATTGTCAATAGTTCCTGCTGCATAGTTTTGCTTAGTTATAGCAGCAAAATTGGAAATGCTTGGTGTTGAAGTTGCAAACCAAAGAAAGTAGCTAGCCAAGAAAGAGCAGCCACTCAAGAGAGAGAGACAGGGAGGGAGGGAGAGAGTAACTAGAGATGAAATTGATGTAAATACTAAGAATATTTGTGTTGTTAATTTTTAAGACATTATTTTCGCATGTGACAAATTTAGATTTTTTTATTTTTATTTTTTGCATTGAATGATTGGCTCACAGGCAACTAGGAATGAGAGTAGTGAAGCTTTTAATGCCTTTCTCTAAATTATTCAATGGTAAGTATTCTTGATCAAATTATTACAAATAAATGTATGAATATATTGAGTGAAATTTAGAAATTTTTAACATTTATCTTTTCATAGTCGTAGTAATTGTTGTAATACTAAGATATACTCCTATGCTTTTTTTTTTATTACATTCTATCAATGCAAGCTTACTTTCTAACGAGAAAATAAAAAGTTTGTAAATGTTTTTGCTAAACTTTATGAGACTTTATTGTTTCAAATTGTTTTTGCTTCATTGGTTACTTTACCAAGCATCTAGAATCTTGTTGGATTGCCTTAGAATGGCTCATATTTTGGTAAATTGATCCCAAATGAGGATTTGATAGGTATTTTTCATCCAATGCCTTCATTTTTATTTGTTTACAGTGGTATAGGGGAATCTTTATCCATTTGTGGTTATTTGAGATGTATTAGTTGTCTTTGACCAAGTTACAAGGTTCCAAGGGAAGCTTGAAAAGGAGTTGAGAAGAAGAGTACTCTTTATTCTGTACATTTATTATATTTTCAGTTGACAATATTTGAAATAAGAGACAAAATCTATAATGTCAAAAGCAAGAAAAAGATAATGGGAAGTCACAAGTGTAGGTTCACATTTAATTGTTAAAAAGCAATGCAAATTAGGAATTATTGTTGAGTTCAAAAGAAAAGTGATCGCTCAAAGAAAGGTTACTTCTTTCCGAGAAACAATATTGCATATGTAAAGGAAGTAAAAATAGTTTTTTCTACTTTGGATTCTATATAATTATTGCTTGAGTCTAGTACAAATATTGTCTTAATTTGACTAAGTGAAACTCAAGGAATTCGAAGTGGGTCAAACCCAAGGCCAAACTATTTCTTTGACAAAGAGAAAACTGTGGAGCATATATAAAAAATTCAAGCAAATTTTGATTTCAAGAAAGACCCTACTCTTAGGGCCATTGTTAGGGACTGGAGAGCCTTTAGAAATTAACCAAATTTGCCAAAAAGGGGAATGATGGTATGTTGAAACCCCTGTAACATCGATGTTTTCCTTCTCTGGCAGTCAGATCAAGTTGTTCACTGCTTTGTCCTGAATCTTTCTAATTCTTGGACCTGTCTTCTTTCTATAGTCTATGGGGAGAACTGTCACTCTCGCAGGGAGGCCTTGTGGACTGACCTCAACTCTTATGCCCCCGCCACTCAGGGTAAGCCTTAGTTGGTGGTCGGTTATTTTAATGCCATCTGCTGTCAGAATGAAGGAGCTGGTGGGTCTCTTGATTTACCTTCATGTATGAACTCTCTTGGGTATTCTATCACTCTCCAATTATTAAACAACTTTCTGATCTACCTCCCATGATTGTGTTAGATGAATGTACGATATGAATAATGGTCAGAGGATCATACATGATAGGCGGTAGTGAACACGTGATAATAAAATTGATAGTACTTGTATACTCTAAAGGCTTCCAGGCCTCAAAGACACATATCTAGAGTATTGTGAGATTGTACGCTTAAAAAATAGAAAGAGATCAAACTCTTTGTAGAAGGCTTGAGGTATAAATAGAGGTTGGTGTTACTTAATTCAAGATGAGTTGAGTCCAACCTAAATTCCTTCACTATTAGGATCACAAGGTCAAGGTTTAAATAGAAGGCAGCTATTGGATTATATAGCCCAGAAGCTAAAGGCTCAAAGTTAGAGCTATGATTCAAAATGCAGGTTTGTCACACATGTGATGGGCCAATGTGGAGGTTTAACTGAGCACAAAGGGCTTTCTATAGTTCATGAATTAGTTTTTCTCAAGGAGTTATTATTAAGGAAGCCTATTGATTACACCTACCTCAAGATGGTTAAGTGTGAGACACATGCCCATAAGCATAAAGAGGGTTGGAGTAACTTGAACCCCAACGACAAATAATAAGGTGATGATTAGTGGAGTACTTATGATACGAACACTTGGAGATATAGTGTTCAATGAGAGGGAGCAAGATGGACCCATAGTTGAGCAGTAGTTAACGGCTGCACAAAGTTTACTCAAATAGTGCGTTTACCTCGGACTACCTAGTCAGTTGATATTACTTCCCCAGTTACTTCTCCAATAATCATGCAAGCAATTACACTTAATTCATCTCTTATTACTTGATGATTGAAATGTCCATAGAAATGTGACTTAATTCCATAAAATATTTTCTTGTGTTATATGCCCCTTGGCCCCAACTTTCATATTTAATACTATTTGGACTGTAGTTAGGAATATAAGAACAATTGTAATCAATGGGAAGCTAGATAGATATTTGCAGACGCTAATCTATGAGATGAAGTTTTCTTTTTTTTTTTCAAATTTGGCCTCTCTTTATCTTCCCTTATCTGTGTTTTTCACAATAGGTCGAAGAAGAGCAATGCTCTAGTTAGCCGAAACGATAAGCAGTCCACACCTGATCTGTTACATGTGAGCTAGTACGTAAAGGATAAATATTAAACAGAAAATGTGTGCCGAGTCATGGGAAACAAGCAGCAAACGTGTCTGTAAAACAGCAAGCTGAGTAGTTTTAGAAAACTATCCAAGTCATCCCTATGCTTTCTAATGTAAACGATTTCAACAATTTAGGATAATATTGCAATAACAAGCATTATTAGTATTGCACTAAGAAGCATAATTTTTATACTATCTCAATATTTTTCATGTTAACATTTTTGTAGCTCCATTCCTATCATGCTTAATACAGTCAACAATAAACCGGAGGAAAGAGTACAAAAATCGGTTCAATCATATGGGAACCGAGGGCAAATCTATGAACGCGTAAAAATCCATGAAACCTGTAATTCAAGTATATAACATCGATGCCCTGGGACCTCGAGAGTTTCATCGATGACCGAGGACCCCTGCTTTTAATGAATGGAAAAAGTGAGGCCAATTAGGGATTAGAGTCCCCCTAAATTAATAAACAGACATACGGTCCTCGCGACGCTTAAAATAGGCAGCCATTTGGGATTCTGCGAGGAAGCGCAACCATACCGCCTGAATTGTCCCGTCTTCCCACCCATCTTAACGAGAAACGGTGCTCTTCGTATGACTGAAAGCCAAACGATGGCAAAGGGGAATGCATGCACATGCATGATATTTGCTCACCGAGAAGATTGACAGTGTTTAGAAATGACATAATTTTACAGTAATAACAAGTTTAATAACCCTCAATTTCTTAGTATATTATGTTTAAAAGTTCAAATTCAATTATTGAATTTCTACATAATATCTAAAATAATTAATTTTTCACTGCTGTTGTTAATGAATAAAAAATGGTGGTTATATTTTGTTGAGGAATTTTTGAATATATTAAAAATCCGGTCTTCTAAAATAATCGACGAGACTTTGAGGTAGCTAAATTTTATGCTGAAATAAGCCTCCCCAATCTTGTATGAGACGTGGGGAAGGTGGATTTTTTTTATTACTATTATGAATTTCAAATGATACACTTTTTAAAATATTGTGTATACTTCATATTATCGATATGTTGATAGTGTGTATTTATTGCATGTGAAGGTATTTCCTTTTGTATATCTTAAAATAGAAAGACTTCAAGAAGACAAAGTACAAATTGATTGATTCTCACTTCACAAGTAAGTAAATACAAGAAAGAATCCTCATGATAATAGAGATCAGGACAAATGAATAGCTATAAGATATTTTTACAGAGTTATTATGTCTAAGATAGCATTTCTATCTATTAAGTAAGCTTAGTATTCTTGGCATATACAAATCACTGCCATAAAGAGATGTGATAAATACACAAAAGTATGTCGAAGTTATTCTCCCAGTATTCCTTACAAGGAGATTATATTTTAATTTATTTTTATTTGCTTCATTTAAATATTTGTATAAATGCAAACCCAAATCAAGTAAATATAATTTCATAACCTTTGCTCCACTTGGACATCTCTAAAGTGACATTCTCTTGCCATTGATCGTCTTAAACTTGTTCCTTTTTTTGTGCGAGTTGATAGTGATGATGATGCTGCAATTTATGATGATCGTCGTCTGGAAAAATTTACCATTATATATAAGAGTCTCATAATAACTAAACTTCAACATTTCAATAAATTTCACAAAAAAAAAAATTTTAATATTGTAAAATTCTTAGTGAAAAGGAACAATAATGTTAAACTCTCAACACTCGATGCAAATCAGTTGAAGAAGATAGGAAATCACTTGAAAATTCCAAGACAAAGAACGTTGAGAAGATAAGCATCTAGCGCACGTTAAGTTTCCAAAAGCCTTCTCTATATGCAGGACCAAAAAAAAAAAAAATTGTTGCAGTATTAGTACGTACATTGGGTTGGTTAATTGTACCGGAGATCTGAACGTTGTTGTTGCCGCCATTTACTTCTCCAGCTGCCAAGCTAGAACCTTTAACCTGGGGAGACACCTGGTAAATTGAGTTTTTACAACGCTTAGTGAAAGCCGTGTATAAAGCAAACCAGTTAAAGAAGAAAGAAAATCACTTTGAAAATTCCTAGACAAAGGAATGATGGGAGGATAAGCATTTAGTGCACGCAAAAATTCCAAAGCCTTCTATAAATGCAGGACTAAAAAGAAAAAAGTTACGTGGGAAGCGTAGTGCGCACATTGACTTTTGGTTGGTTACCAGTACCGGACGGCTGAACGTTGATAGTGCCGCCACTTGCTTCTTCAGGTGCCAAACCGGAACCTTCAACCTGGGGAGAGAGCGGGTGGACTGAGCTTCTACCATTCATGCCTTTGTTCGCGTTCCCCATAGTAGATGGATCAAAGCAATAGACGCTTCCTCTGCTATTAACACAAAAACAGCAGAACAGCCATCAGATCACGGTCTTTACGGGTATTTTGGCAAAGACAGCAACATCGGAGCAGATTTTTTCCGATAGATTCATAAAGATTCGAGTAAAACAAGTGTCGAATAGGAATTCGTGTTGAACAGAAGTTTTTTCCTTTACTCGATCTCTCCGCGAAACAATGAGAAAAATATCAGATGGTTTCTTACAAGTTGGAATACGGAGAATCGCAGCTGCACCTCCTACGTAAGAGACCCGACGGCGGGAGGAACAGCTTGTAAATAACTGCACTAGATTATTGACTGTTCAATTACAACGATGCACTGAAACTTGTTAAATTCCCAGCAAGTGCGCAGAAGTGAGCAAGAGAACTCTGAAACTCTCTTTACACATTAGAAAGCGTAAGGTCCCATATATATATAGAACAAATTGAGAAAAAAAAAGGGACTGTCCTGAAGGACTCTTTCTTAAGAGGTCAGCAGTCATACCGCGTCCCGCCATTGCTTTTTTTCTAAGAGACGTGTTTTTACTTTATACATGTATTGACTCGAAATATAAAGGAATTTCCAAATAAACAACTACAGGCTTCAATTGTGAACCTCATTAAAGATTTTTCATTAAGCGGAGTGAAATTAATACTTTAGACGAATGAACTCCAAATATAAATAAGAATTTCCAAAAAAAATGTTGGTCAATGGATCCTTCATGTGCCGTTCGATTCGATAGAGCTATTTACACTAAACAATGTTGGTAAAACTGGACGCGGTACAAGAATCTCGGGAAAAGTGATGTATTGATTTTTGCCTACGCCGACCTTTCACATGTAATGACCAAAGCATGAAGTATTTTTTTGTACCGTGTCTGTCTAAATACACACATGTTACAATTCTTCAATATATAATTAAATTTGTAGGCTAACCTAGTCAGTAGCTATCTGAAAACATGCAGGTACAACTGGGTGTACCTTACACTGGTTTCTCAATAACAGAATGGAATTGCTGATGGAACATATGGCACCTTCCAACGCCTGTAACACAAACAGAGCAAAATAGATGTAACACAGACTCAACCAACGGGAAGGAAAAGAGCGGCATAGATTAGAAAATTTGTTCGGAAACAATCATTGTCTGTTTTTCATCTTTGTTGACTCTCTGTTAACAATAAGAAAGTCTCAGAATTACGTCAAATATTTTACAAATAAAAATACAAAAATCAGCTAACGAGTAGGGTTTTTTTTTTTTTTTTAATTAGTCACATCCATACACACATAAGTTGTCAAACTCCCAACCTAATGCTCAACGGCACTTGCTAAGTTACCACTAAGCTTGTTAGTCTTGTAACAAATAGGGGATTGATATTGTTATCAGAATTACCTCCAATATTAGAAAACTACCACTGGATGGATATAGGGGATTCATGTTCTAAATATATTTGTTCCTGAACATAGGACCCGAGTAGAACACCTATAAATTGACTGTTTTGGACGATCTTTTTTTGTATGTTTCTTTCCCAAGACAGATCATTTTCCCAGTTGATTGTTTACCACCGTTGACTTTCCTTCGGTTCCTTTCAATTAAGGGAAACATTACTAACTTTTACTAATAATGACCGAGCTATTAGGTTAGCTGATCCTTGATGTACCAAATCAGAATTTATTAAATCCAGACAAGATACAGTTTGAAATGTTCTCCCAAACTGTCGCACCACAACATGGAGGTCATTCCTTTGTTGGCGTCCCTCGCTATTAACACCAAAAATGCAGAACATACACCAGATCACGGTGTTAACCGATAATTTGGCAAAGACAGCAACATCGGAGCAGACCTTTCCAGATAGATTCATAAAGATTTGAGTAAAACAAGTGTCGAGTCGGAATTCATGTTGAACAGAAATTTTTTCTTTTACTAGAAATCTTTGTGAAACAATCGGAGACTTTTTCCCTTGTTGCCAAGTATGTCACTGTTTGGTCCTTTCTTGCAATGGCTTCTATATGAGATTGGCCTTTATAACAAATGAATGTTCACAATACCCTTTCTAATGCGATTTGGATTAAGAGATTTACATGGACCTTCCATAAAAATTACGCAACCAAGGGGAGGTCTCAGGTATGTTGTCTTCATAAATCCTTGATGGTCTCAAGCAAGCATCTCAATAATGATATGCAAAATTCACTAAGGCCTTTCTCACAGCACACTATTGACATAACTATACTCTATTTACTTGGAGATGAGGTACATCATCAATCTACTTATTGATTTATGTAGATGATATCTTAATAATAGGAAATGATATAACTATTGTCGAAGACTTCAAGCATTATCAACATTTTCACTTCTACATTAAAAACTTGGAACCACCCAAGTTCTTCCTTGGTATTAAGATAGTATGTTTGAACAAAAGGATTTGCCTCAACTAGTGAAAATTTCATTAGAGATTATCTTTGAAGTGGCACTATCAAGATGCAAATAACTATCATTCCAATTGAACAAAACTCTAAATTGACAATAGTTAAGTATGATATGAAAATATCACCATAGGACAAAGATCTCATAAGTATAAAAATGTTGTGGGAAAACTTGTTTATCTCACCATGACTTAGTCGGACATTTGTTATGTAATCCATATTCTTAGCCAATTCATGCAAGACCCTAGAAAGTCACACATTGATGCAATACTAAAAGTGATCAAATACCTAAAAGGATGCCCAAGATTGGATATTTGATCACTTTTAGTCTATAAAGACTTTTTCCACATGATGTGATCACTTTTGGCTATAAAGACTTTTTCCACATGATGTATTTTTTTGTATTATAGACTTATAGGATGAAGATACATTTAAAAACTTTAAGACATTAGATAAAATAAAATAATAAATAAATAAATAAAATCTTATCTCTCTTGTTTTCAATATGGGATAATACTTATTTTCAGCATTACTCTTCATAGACATGTTGACATAAGCACTACATATAAAAAGAATCCCAACTTTATGGTATAAGGGTTAATAAAGCCTTGATCTTATATGATATTAAAGTTGAGTAGTCATCCCAAAATTTTAAGACATTGAATAAAAAAACTTTATCACTTATAAGATCAAGAATTCAGAAAGATCAAATGGTGTGCCGATCCCTGGTTGGTGTACAACAATGTGTGCATGGACCGAGTCTCAAGTGGGACGGTTTCCCATAGAGAAGATGGCGCAGTTAAAGTCGGATCGCATTCCTGTAACACGGCAGAAATACAGGGGGTTCCATGTCCATGTGGACAGCCATAATGAAGTCATGTGTGGTGCAATAATTATTGAAGCTAAACTTGCCTGGTACCGTTTTACTTGTGTTTTTGCCTCATTCTTTGGATGCAGAGTAATTACTGGGTGGCAGAGAGATGGAAAAATGATAATCTTTGCACGAGTTTTAGAGAGATGGAAAAATGACCGATGACAAACCCTCCGGCTCCCACGCGTTGTATGTACACTATGCCAATGACAGAGCCTTCGGTTGAAATCATCTTCGATTCTCAATCTATGTCTCTTTTTTATTCCGCTGCTGCTCTTGATAGAGGCAAGCCGATAATTTGGCAAAGACAGCAACATTGGAGCAGACATTTTATTATTTGTTTCCATGGTGAATTTACTAATCGCTTTTAAGATTTTATAGGATAGGTTATGAAAGAAATATATAATCTTAAAAGCGCCAGCGTAGTTAGTGTCAAATTTTGGCGACTGTCGTTTCCGCCAGTAGTTTCTTGGCCACCTTATGTTTATAAGAAATATATAATCTTAAAAGCGATTAGTAAATTCACCATGGAAACAGATCACGGTCTTTACGGATAATTTGGCAAAGACAGCAACATTGGAGCAGACGTTTTCGGACAGATTCATAAAGATTCGAGTAAAACAAGTGTCGAATTGGAATTCATGTTGAGCAGAAGTTTTTTCTTTTACTCGAACTCTCCGTGAAACAATCCCAAAATATCAGAATTCCCTCAGATGGTTTATTACAAATTGGAATACGGAGAAACGCTGCTGCTCCTCCGACGTAAGGGTGTTGGGAGAATTCAACAAGGTCGCATCAATCACAATGAGATCGAACACACAAATATAAGAACGCACACACCCAAACACAACAGATTTAAGAGGTTCAGAACATCATAATGTCCTACGTCCCCTGTAGTCTCTTCTCATTAGATTTTCTCATACATTCCCTCTCCTGAAATAGGTATCTCATGGATTCTTTCATCAACTAGAATCCATGAGAGGGGCCTTCTTCAACAATTAGCCCCCCATGGGGACTCTCTCAATTTGCCCACTAGGTTTCTCTATACTTCTCCTATTTATAGAGAAACCCTGAAGGAATCTTAGTTGAATACTATTAGGAAAACCTACTTCCACATAAAGATAAGAATCCTACTCCAACACTACTAGGAATAAGGATAAGAATCCTAATCCAACACTATTAGGAAATCCACTATATCTAGAAGATATTTCCTAGTTCCATAATTACATAAAGACCCCTGATTGTAATGACAATCATACCCTTTAACTTAATTGTTCCACCAATCCTAACAAAGGGTTCGGCAATGGGACGAACGGCTAGTAAATAACCACACTGGATTACCGACTGTTCAATGACAACGTATTTTGGAACTTGTCGAATTCCCAGCAAGTGTGCAAGTGACAAAGACAGCTCTAAAACTCTAGATACACAGTAGAATTCGGTCCCCTATAATATATATAGAATGTAAATGTCCCGAAGGACTCTTTCTTAAGAGGTCAGCTGTTATTCCGCATCCCTCCATTGCTCTTTTTCTAAGAGACGTGTTTTTACCATACACGTATTGACTCCAAATATAAAGAGAAATTTCGCAATAAAAATGTTGGTCAATGGATATTTCTTGTGCCGTTCGATCCGATGGATCTATTTTGCTAAACAATTTGCTTCTACATCGACTCGGAACAACACTGTATCACGGGATAATTTTCCTGTAATATACTAATTTGTGCCGACTTTGACCTTTTCCACAAGTAGGGTACAAAACGTGTAGTAGTTTTTCTGTACTGCGTCTATCTAAATAGTGTTGAGGAACGCCGCAAGTGTCTAGCTTCGGGTCCACCAATGCGTGAAATGCTATACTGGCATTACCCAGTATGGGCTGGATGTACATATGGGAGGTGAGATTCTTCGAAGGCTCGCAACAACTCCTCCATTGAAAACAGAACTTTGACCATATGAAAAAGGTAAGGTGGTGTGTGCGATCACCCGTTGTTGTGCAACCAATGAGTGCATGGATCGAGGCTCTAATATAAGAATATCAACATAGAAAATTATTTAACAATAGAGAAAGAAACCCTCGATTGTATGGTTACCACGTTGCTGTATTTTTTAAGTTTTACTCCCCATTTACGCAAACAAAACGAAAGAGAGGGTCAAATTAAAGGGTTTCAAATAGCTTTGCACAGAAAGGAACACAAAAGATCAGGTAACATCAAAGGCTTTTTTTTGTTGGGGGGGGTGGGTAGATTTTTGGACGTTGGGTAAAACATCAAAGTTTTTCGACTATTGTCTGTTGTTTCAAATGTTGTCTACCTGTTATTTACTTGATGCTCAGTGAAAAGTCCGAAAAACGTTAGTTCCGCAAATATACTAAGATAAACACAAAAAATTAAATAACAGGCAAGAAAAGAAACATGTCAAAACCTTTAATTCTAAGTACTCTGCTGTCATCGTTTTCTTGAAGTTTAATACCGCAATTACATAAACGAAGAAAAGAGTTTTAGATCATAGAAACTTTTTTGCATAGTTTCACGGAGAAACCAACTTAGAGACTAGAGAACACAAAGCAAAGCCCGAATTTTTTATATAACCATACGGTAACTGAAAATCCTCACAAAAAACCAATTAGAGTACATAATCATTAGCTTCTTGCATGCAAGTGCCTCCTACATCATGAGGTAATCATGAAAAGTAAAAATTATGGGACTTCTACAATAATTGAGACTACTCTACATAATTCACCCATCAAAGAGTTGTGAAAGGTTTAACTTTCATCCAAAATTATTGGTGTTACTTTAGAGTTAACTATCAAAGTCTCTCATATCTTATCTAGATCTCAACAATTGAAAATGTCCAAATTTTTATTCTATCACCTGATATGGGTTCATATTCTTTCATTGTGTCATAAGTTTATTCTAGGAAATTACTTGTATATGAAGTAACATAATATTCCATTACGCATCTGTATTATTTCCATCGTGGGTTAGTCCTTCGATTATATAAGGACAAGTCCTGTACAAAATTACTTAAGAAAGTAATACACAGCCTTTCCCAAAGTCCTGTCTCTCTTCGTTTTCCCTTTGTGACATAAGTTTCTTTTTTTACTCGAACTCTCCGTGAAACAATCCGAAGGATATCAGAATTCACTCAGGTGATTTCTTACAAATTTGAATACGGAGAAACGCAGCTGGACCTCCGACGTAACCGCACTGGATTACCAACTTTTCAATTATAACGTACACTGCAACTTGTAGAATTCCCACCAAATTGAGAACTCTAAAACTCGCTTTACGCAGTAGAAAGAATTCGTTCCCATATAATATATATAGAATAAAGTGAGAGAAAAATTAGACTGTCCTGAAGGACTGTTTCTTAAGAGGTCAGCGGTCATTCCTCGTCCCTCCATTGCTTGTTTTTTGCTAGGAGACGTGTTTTTACTTTATACATGTATTGACTCCAAATATAAATTGGAATTTCCAAACAAACAGCTACAGATTTCAAATGTGAACCTCATTAATGCTTTTTCGGTAAGCCGAGTAAAATTAATACTTTATTCATGAATGAACTCCAAATATAAATAGAAATTTCCAAATAAAAATGTTGGTCAATGGATCCTTCATATGCCGTTCGATTCGGTAGATCTATTTACACTAAGCAACGTTAGTAATACAAGGACGCCGAACAAGCATCTGGGGGTAATTTGGCTCAAGTATATTGATTTTTGCCCACTTTGACCTTTCCACATTTAGGGTACAAAACGTGAAGTATTTTTTGTGTACTGTGTCTGTCTAAGTACTGTTAAGGAACGCCGCAACCTAGACAGCTTTGGGTCCCCCATAACGAAAAATGCTATATTGATATTAACCATTATCTGCTGGATGTGTATATGGAAGATGAGATTTGTCGAAGTCTCGCAACAACTCCTCCATTGAAAACAAAACTTTGACCATATTTAAAAGAAAATGTGGCGTGTGCGATCACCAGCCGTTGTGCAACAAATAAGTGCATGGAACGAGGCTCGATTGTATGGTTACGACGTTGCCGTATTTTTTAAGTTTTACTCCCTGTTTACATAAACAATGCGAAAGAGAGAATCAAATTAGAGTATTTTCAAATAGCTTCGCACAGAAAGGACACAAAAGATCAGGTAACATCATATTTTCATTTTTTTTTTTTGGATAGATTTTTAAACATTGAGTAAAACATCAAAGTTTATTCGACCATTGTCTGATGTTTCAAATATTTTCTGCCTGTTATTTTACTTGATGCTTAGTAAAAAGTCTGAAAAACCTCAGCTCCTCAAGTATACTAAGAGTACCACAAAAAATTCTGTAACAGTTTTCTTGAAGTTTAATACACCAAGCACATAAACCCAAAAAAGAGTTTTGGATCGTCGAAACTTTTTCGCATTCTTTCAGGGAGAAACCAACTTATAGGGTTAAAGAACACAGGGCAAAGCAGGAACTTTTTGTATAGATCCGTATAGTAACTAAAAATCCACATAGAAAGCCAATTAAATTACATTATCATGGGCTTGTAGCCAAGTGCCTCCTACACCATGAGGTTATCATCAAAAATAAAAATTATGAGAATTCTACAATAATTGCTGCCACTCTCTAAAATTGACCAATTTAAGAGTTTTGAAGAATCTAACTTTCATAAAAAATTATTGGTGTTACTTTGGAGTCAATAGTGGGAGCCTCCCATCCTAGATCTGGATCTCAACAATTGAAAATTTTAAAATTTTTACTTCAACACCCACCTCAAAATAAGAGCATCACAGGTTTGTTAAAGAAGAGTAGCTCCACGGGCCCCACAACAGTAGTCGCCCATACAACTGCCACATCAACACCCATGGCCTGATCAAGCAACCCAATTGCAACCCAATTTGAAGTTGACCCAAAAGCAACCCCAATTGCGTCCACCCTCTTTGCGAACCCTAGCTTTCACCCACGCTCAAATCTATGTATAATCTTTGTTGTAAATGTTTCGATTTCCTTTTTTATTACTCTGCTGCTCTTGATAGAGGCAAGCCGATACCTAGTTTACAACCCTGTATTTTTAGGTACTAATGCCTAAACGAAACTCAGGGGAAGGAGAGAGAGACACAGAGAACAAATCGTGATCGCAAGAAACGGTCGGAGAAAATGGTTGTCGATTAGGCCTGGTCAAAAGTTTTACAATTTGATGAATCTGAAAGCGTATCAATACATCCTTCATTGCGTCATTTATAGATTGGAATCTGAAAGCAGTCTAAATAAATTGGAAAGTGGAATACATTAAATGCTATGCGCTACTGCTACAATTTCTTTACAGTTGTATGGTTTATGCTGTGATTTCTTGTGTCTTTTACTTTACAGATTTCCCTTTTATCCGTGCTGGTTCTTTCGCTAGCTTTGGCCATTGTTCACATAATGCAGCAGTATGAACTGAAATAATTCAACCATTACAGTGAGAGGATGTGTTAAAATATAGAAAATAAATCTTATATTAAAGTTATTATAAAAAATAATATGTTTTAATATTTATTGAGTTAATTTTTAAATTAAATAATAGACTTCTTAGTAATTCTCTGTCATTTATTTGGTTAGACCCGTTATGAACATACATGAATAATATCAAATTTTCTTCAAATATATAAATAAAACCACAAAGAATTAACAAATGAACTAAGAAAAGAACACACCAAACTTATACTTCTATGTTTAAGCTTTCTGTCCTCGTTGTTATCATATTCCTAGTCACAATTTATATAAACAAAAAGGATTAGATCAGAGAGAGTTTTTTGAATAGTTTCAGGGAGAATATAAAAGGTTGGGACCAAACAACACAAGAAGCACTTTTATTGATAGAGTTATACAAGTACTGAGTAAAACATAGAAACATATTCTTTCCCTATTATTTTACTTGAATCTCTGTGAAAAAAAATCTCAAAAATATTAAAATTTCCTTAAATATAAAATTAGCAACATAGAGAATTAATTAACAGAGAAAGAAACACTCCTAAACCTACGATCGTATGGGTTCATTTATCAAGAGGAAAGGGTGTACAAAAACCTGTGCAATCATGTGGGTTCATTTATCACCTCCAGAGGAAACGGTGCAAAAACCTGCGCAACCATTTGGGTTCATTTATCACCCTCGACAGACATGCATGGCTCGTGGGTCGGGGCCTTCGTCATATATCGGGTTTTTGGGAACAAAAAGTTGCCCCAGTCGAACGAAAACATTCCCCCTTCAGAGCTGGTGGACCAGACGCGGGAATGATTGTGGATTAATAGATAAATTCTGATCCTATAGTTTGCTGGAAAAAGGCAGATCCATGAACGCACAGAAATCCACGAACCCTGTAATTGAAGTAAATGAGGTCGATGACCCCGGGACCTCGTGGTTTTGATCGCAGAGCAGTGTAATAATTTAAGGAAACATTGATCGACGACCTTAACACCCCGCCCCGGTCAGTACAATGTAATAATTTAAGAAAACAGTGATCGACGACCTAGAAAACCCCTCCTGTTGGCTGGGACTCGGGCCATGGAGAAGCAGGAAGCTCAACCATCCCGCCTGGATAGTCCTTTTTTCTCACCCATGCTAACGAGAAACGGTGTTCTTCGTATGACTGAAACCCAAACGGTGGCGAAGATGTAATGGTGCTTTTATTTGAATCGGGCATTCATGCAGGAAGCCGTACGTATCCATAATATATTTGCTTGTGGAGAAAATAAAGGGTATTTAGAAATGACATAATTTCCCTGCAATTATAAGTTTAATAATCCTCGACTTCTTAGGATATTATATTTTAAAATTCAAATTCAGTTATTAAATTTCAAAATTATATTTTAAATGATTAGTTTTTCACTGTTAACTGTCAATGAAAAAAATTGGTGGCTATATTTGAAAATCCGGTCTTTCGAGCCAATCGATGAGACTTTGAGGCAGCTAAATCTTATGCTGAAATAAACAACAAGGGGAAGTACGGAGAACAAAGAAAATCAAGTTTGCACACCGATCTTGTATGAGACTCTTTACTTGTTTTTTTTTCCTGTTTAATTGTGTATATCTTATATTATCAATATGTTGATCTTGTGTATTTATTATATGTGAAGATATTTCTTTTTGTATATCTTCAAATAGAAGGACATGCTCTCTTTTATAATAATGAGGTTACACTAAACATTGTAACAATTATTGTATTTCATGAGAAAACAAAACACATATTAATAAATTGTCACTTCACAAGTAAGAAAATACAAAAAAAAATTATCATGATAATGATAATCAATACAAATGAATAGCTAGAAGATCCTTTACAAAGTTATTATATCACAAATAACATTCCTTCCTGCGGAGTAAGCTTACTAGTCTTGGCACATACAAATCTCCACCATGAAGAGCTGTGTTAAATATTTAAAAGTAAGCATAAATTATGCTCCCTTTATTCCTTATAAGGAGATTACATTTAAATTTATATTTATTCCTTTTATTTAAATATTTTTGTATGAAAGAAGACATAAAATGAAAATCCCAATCCTATAAGTATAATTTTCATAGACTTTGCTCCACTTTGGCACCTCCTAGAGTGACATCCTCTTGCCATTGGTCATCTGAAACCTGATCCCTTTTCTGTGCAACTTACGACTGATGCGGATGTTGTAATTTATGATGATTGTTATCTGAAAAAATTTACTATCATATATAAAATCTCGTAGACAATTAAACTTCAATGTTTAAGTAAATTCTAACAAAACCAAATTTCAGTTCTAAGCAATGTTTAGTGAAGAGAAAATATAACAATAGATTGTAATAGAAAATCGCTTGAAAATTCCAAGACCAGGAACGTTGAAAATAGTGCATCTAGTGCCCGTTGAAATTCCAAAGCAGGATAAAAGAGAGAAAATAGATTGACAATAGTAGTACGCACGTTGGGTTGGTTAATTGTACCGGAGGTTTGAACGTTGTTGTTGCCGCCATTTACTTCTCCAGCTGCCAAGCCGGAACCTTTAACCTGAGGAGAGACCTGCTAAATTGAGTTTTTAAAACTTAGTGAAAGCTGTGCATAAAGCAAATCAATTAAAGGGAAAAGAAAATCATTTTGAAAATTCACAGACAAAAATACCCGAAAGCCTTCCAAAAATGCAGGACTAAAAAGAGAAAATTACGAGGGAAGCAGTACGCACATTGACTTTCGGTTGGTTACCAGTACCGGACGGCTGAACGTCGTTGTTGCCGCCACTTACTTCTTCAGCTGCCAAGCCGGAACCTTCAACCTGGGGAGAGAGCGGGTGGACTGAGTTTTCACCATTCATACATTTGTTCGCGTTCCCCATATAGATGGATCAAAGCAATAGACGCTTCCTCCGCTATTAACACAAAGAGAGCAGAACAGACATCAGATCACGGTCTTTACGGATAATTTAGCAAAGACAGCAACATTGGAGCAGACGTTTTCGGATAGATTCATAAAGATTCGAGTAAAACAAGTGTCGAATTGGAATTCGTGTTGAGCAGAAGTTTTTTCTTTTACTCGAACTCTCCGTAAAACAATCCGAAAATATCAGAATTCCCTCACATGGTTTCTTACAAATTGGAATACGGAGAAACGCTGCTGCTCCTCCGACGTAAGGGTTTGGCAACGGGACGAACGGCTTGTAAATAACCTGTAAGAAACTAAGAAACTGCGAGGGAGCATGAAGGATTTCTCTATTGTTGTGGTGTACTTTACAATGATTGCTATACATTTATAGAGACATAGCCTAGCCTAGGAAAGGTAAACCAAATATTTACAATAATTACAATGATATTGTGCCTAATCACAGGCACTAATATGGTAATGTATTAGGTGAGGCAGCTGTCTATTAACACTCCCCCTCAAGCTGGAGATTTGAATAAATCAAATACTCCGAGCTTGGAGAGAAGATGCCAATGTTGTTTACTGTTGAGTGCCTTAGTGAGTAGGTCAGCAGGTTGTTCCTTGGTTGGTACATGTCGTGTCGTAATGATTCCTTGTTGAAGCTTTTCTCTGACATAATGACATTCAACTTCAATGTGCTTTGTGCGCTCATGAAATATAGGGTTTGCTGCAATCTTCTTTGCGGCTTCATTGTCACAATGGAGTAATGCTGGACGCTTCATGTAAAAACCAAAATCTTTAAGTAATCCAATGATCCATACTATTTCACAAGTGGTAAGTTGCATAGCTCTGTATTCTGCTTCAGCTGACGATAAAGACACAGTGGGTTGTTTTTTGGAGCGCCATGAAATCAGAGAGTTGCCTAACATTATACAAAAGCCTGTGGTGGATCTTCTTGTCATGGGACATGTGCTGTAATCAGAGTCGCAATATGCTCGCAACTCAAATGACGAAGATGATGGGAACATGAGACCAAGGCCTGGGCAGCTTTTAAGATATCTGATCACTTTTAGAGCAGCTTCCATGTGAGATTGTTTTGGATCATGCATGAACTGGCTAAGAAGTTGGACCGGAAATGTGATGTCAGGCCTGGTGAGTGTAAGATAAATCAGTCGTCCAACTAGGCGCTGATAGACTGAAGGATCGTCAAGAGGAGGATCATTCATTTGTTCTTTTGATCCAGCATCATACTCAAGGCTTGTGAATTTTTTGTTCTGCTCCATGGGAATCATTGATGGCTTCGAACCAGCTAAGCCTGCTTCAGAAATAAGTTCCAATGTATACTTTCGCTGACTTAACGAAATACCATCTGGAGATCGAGCGATTTCAAGCCCTAAGAAAAACTTTGAGGGACCAAGATCCTTCATGAAGAATGCACCATGCAAATATTTTTTAAGGTCTGAAATGGCTGCTTGATTGTTTCCTGTAATCAAGATATCGTCAACGTAAATGAGTAAAGCCACAAAAGAGCTACCTTTTCTCTTGGTGAACAAGGAGTAATCATGGTAAGACTGGCTGAAACCGTGTGCAATCAGGGCACCAGTGAACTTGGCATTCCATTGCCGAGAAGCTTGCTTCAACCCATAAAGGGATTTCCGCAATCGACAGACAAGATGCTCCCCCTGATTGCGAAATTCGGGGGGAAGCTCCATATAGACCTCCTCCGAAAGATCACCATGAAGAAAGGCATTCTGGACATCCATCTGATAAAGGGGCCAATGATGGACGGCAGCAATGGTAATGATGAGCCGAACAGTGACATGCTTGGCTGTAGGAGAGAAAGTATCCTGGTAGTCAATGCCCTCACGTTGATTATAGCCCTTGGCAACCAAACGGGCTTTGTAACGTTCAATGGAGCCATCAGCACGATACTTCACCTTATAAACCCATTTACATCCAATAGGACGACGACCAGGGGGTAGAGGAACAATATCCCAAGTGTGATTAGCCTGAAGGGCAGTAAGTTCAGCATCCATGGCTGAAATCTAATTGGGGTCTTGGGTGGCCTCATGGTATGTGGTAGGTTCGGTGATGGCAGAAATGGAGGCTATGAAGTGCTAGTAAGGGGGGTTGCAGTGGTGGAGGGAGACATAGTTAGATATCGGATAAAGGGAGGTTTGGGAAGAGGAAGGTAAGGTAGGACATATGTAGTCGGAGGTCCAGATAGGAGGGTGAGTGGGACGGCCAGATCGACGCAGTGAAGGATCGGGAGGTGCAGTAGAAGGAGCAGTAGTAGTGTCAGGAGGTTGGGGAGGTGGGGTGGGGGATGGTGGGGTCGGGGATGGTGGCGATGCAAGAGCAGGGGTGTCTAATGAAAGGTTAGAGGGGAGAGGCGGGGCAATGGGAATTGTACCTGAAGGAGTTGGGTCAGGAAGATCCACAGGCAATGATGAGGAAGTGTACGTGTCAGGATCCGGCACAACTGGAGGTGACGAAAGGGCCAGGCTGTCCAAAGAAGAAGAAGAAGGAGAAGAAGAAGTAGAAGAGGAAGAAAAAGGAAAAACAGTTTCTTGAAAAATAACATCACGACTAATGAAAAATTTGTGGGATTGAGGGTCATAGACACGATAACCCTTTTGAGAAGGAGGATAACCCATAAAAATGCATGGAAGGGCACGAGGACTAAACTTATCTCGAGGGCCTAAGGTGGTGGCGTAACAACGGCAACCAAAAACACGAAGATGTTCAAGGATAGGAGGTTTACCAAATAATTTTTCAAAGGGACTGAGACCATGAAGAGAGGAAGAGGGAAGGCGGTTGACAAGGTAGGTGGCAGTGAGAAGGCATTCCCCCCAGAATGGCGGGGGGATATGGGCTTGAAACATTAAAGCACGGGCCACGTCTAATAAGTGCCGATGTTTGCGTTCAACAACTCCATTTTGTTGAGGAGTGTGAACGCATGAGGTCTCATGGGAAATGCCCTTCATGGAAAGGAAAGAACGACACTCAGAAGAAAAAAATTCAGAGCCATTGTCAGAACGAATGCGACGGACAGTGGTATTGAATTGGGTATGAACCAGGGAGATGAAATATTGGATTTTGGAAAATACTTGGCTTTTAAATTGAAGGAGGAAAGTCCAAGTGGCACGGGAAAAGTCATCCACAATAGTAAGAAAATAGCGTGCACCATCATGGGTAGGAGTTCGATGAGGACCCCAAACATCCATGTGGACAAGCTCAAATATGGAGTGAGTCAGAGTGTGACTAATGGGAAAAGGTTGGCGGGTTTGTTTAGCTAAAGGGCAAATAGGGCAGGAAAAAGAAGAAGGACAAGAAATAGAAACACCAGAAGAAGAAAATTGTTTTAAGGAAGAATGACCAAGACGTTGATGCAAAAGATCATAACTAATATTATTAATAAAAATGGGAGTACAAAGAGATTGTTGTTCAGAAGTACAAACAGTGGACTTTAGGGAATTTAAATATTCAGAGAAAACAGAACTAAAATTTTTTAGAAAAGCAGAACATAGAAAGTAGAGTCCTCGATCAGCCTTGCCGAGCCCGATCAGATCCCCAGTCGTACGGTCCTGAAATACACAAAAAGCATCGAAAAAAATGACTACACAATTGTTATCACGGGTTAATTTTTGAATAGATAACAAATTGTGTTTAAAACGGGGGGCATATAAAATATTGGTGAGATGCAATTGTGGATAAGGTTGGCAGCGACCAATGTGGGTGACAGGACTAAGTGAGCAATCATGCAATGTAATATGAAGGGGAGCAACGCATGGGGAAAATGAATCAAGAAGAGATAAATTACAAGTGATATGGTCACTAGCCCCTGAATCGATTATCCATAAGGAGGAAATGGGAGAAAGGGAAGAAACCGTACCTGAGAATGGGTCCAAGGAACCCATTTGGTTTATGAAAGTCAAGAGCTTGTGTTGTTGATCGGTAGTGAGGGTAAGCCCAGTGGATCCACCATATACGCTACCTGGGCTAGGTGGATGATGGCCCAAGAGACCTGGACTAGGTGTAGGTGGATAACCTGAAGAGCCCTGAAAAGAAGATCCCCCAGTGAAGTCCATAGCTGGGGGATGAGTTGGGCCAGAGCCAAGGGAAGGCAGAGAATCAGATGCTGCAACATTATGAGCGAAAGGCCCTTGGCCAATGGGCTTGCGTCTATTATTACCACGCTGCTTAGGCCTGCTGCTAGTTGGGTAGCCCACTAATTGGTAGCAGGACTCACGCAGGTGTCCAGGCCGCTTGCAATGACTACAAATGGGCCTAGATGTGGGAGGTGCCTGCTGGGCATGAGGCAGGTTAGGCCCGTTGGGCCCGCTTAAGGATAAGGCCCCAGATTGCGAATCATGGGTCCAGCCCGTTTGGGCCAGAGATGCACCTGACCTGATTGGGGTGCGACTAGAACGGTGCGTCTGAAACGCACTGGCATCACTGCCAAGAGAGGAACGGCCGTCGGTAGCAGCGCGTTGGAGCAAGTCTTGCTTCGCCAGCGAATAAAGCTTCTCCACGCTTGGGAGCTCGTCACGTGACATGACGTTGGAGCGAAGGGTAGAGAATTCATCCGGCAGGGCCAAAAGAAGTTGCAGGGATCGATCCTCTGCCTCACGGTGGCGAAATTGCTTACTAGTGTCACAAGTGCCGCCACAACAACAATGAAGAGGAGGTTGTTGGGCATCTAAAGCACCCCAAAGCTCCTTCAGACGGAGGTAGAAGGATGTGAGCTCAGCGCTGGAGGCACCAGGAGACAAGCGGAGAGTGCCGATGGCCTGTTTAAGGGAAAATTTCTGGGTCCCGCTAATCCGATCGAAGCTATCACGAAGCAATTGCCAGACATCGGCGACACTGGGAGCAGTGGAGACCATAGTCTCGAGTGAGGAATCGACAGAGTGGGTTAACCAAGTCTTCATAGCTGCATGACACTGGTCCCAACGGGCAGCAGCGTCACCATCGCCAGTGGGGCGTGGGAGCTTGCCAGTCAGAAAACCCATCTTATTCCGAGCAAGGAACACTGTTCGGATTTGCTCGCTCCAAACATGCCAGTTGGCCTCGCCGGTGAGCTTCTGGGACACGATGCATGCCGGTTGAAGATCGACAGCAGTGAGATGGTATGGGTCGTGGAGAGGAGAGATAGTGGAGCTGTTGGTAGTGGCCATGAGGAAGGTGAACAAAGACGGCTAGGGTTTGAGAGGAGGGAATTAAGGATAAGGGTAATTTGGTAAATAAAGAAAGGAATAGCAAAAATGGCTAGGGTTGACGGAAAATAAAAAACAAAGGAGAAGGCGGCTAGGGTTAACGTGAAAAGATGGAAAATAAAAAACAAGGGAGAAGGCGGCTAGGGTTAACGTGAAAAGAAAAGGAAAACAAATGAGGAAAGAAAAGGGCGGCTAGGGTTGCGTGTAGAGAAAGGAGGAAAAAGACAAAGTTGAAAAAGATGAGAAAGTGGCGTGACTTATGTGAAGGGAAAAAGGAAGAGGAAAGAGAGAGAAAACTCTTTAGGCTACGGTGAGTTGGGAAAAAGGAGGAAAGAGAAAAAGGAATTGTGAAGGATGCAGAGAAAGGACAAAGAGAGAGAAAATACCTTGGTCTACAGGTGGAAAAAGTGACAGGAAAAAGAAAGAAAGGACCAAAGGGAGGGAGAGAATACCTTTGTCTACGGGTGGAAAAAGTAACAGGAAAGAGAAAGAAAGGACCAAAGGGAGGGAGAAAGGACGAAACAGAAGGTGAAAAATTAACAAGAACTGACGGGAGGAGAAAGCAATGGATGAAAAAAAACAGCAAGAGGCTCACAACTTGCCGGAAGAGAGAAAAAAAAAGCAGAAGCTAGGATCGTATGGCGATTGATACCATGTAAGAAACTAAGAAACTGCGAGGGAGCATGAAGGATTTCTCTATTGCTGTGGTGTACTTTACAATGATTGCTATACATTTATAGAGACATAGCCTAGCCTAGGAAAGGTAAACCAAATATTTACAATAATTACAATGATATTGTGCCTAATCACAGGCACTAATATGGTAATGTATTAGGTGAGGCAGCTGTCTATTAACATAACCACACTGGATTACCGACTGTTCAATGACAACGTATTTTGGAACTTGTCGGATTCCCAGCAAGTGTGTGCAAGTGTGTGCAAGTGAGCAAGACAGCTCTAAAACTCTAGATACACAGTAGAATTCGGTCCCGTACAATTTATATAGAATGTAAATGTCCCGAAGGACTCTTTCTTAAGAGGTCAGCTGTTATTCCGCGTCCCTCCATTGCTTTTTTTCTAGGAGACGTGTTTTTACTATACACGTGTTGACTCCAAATATAAATAGAAATTTCCAAATAAACAACTAGACATTCCGAATGTGAACCTCATTAATGATTTTTGGCTAAGCCGTGTAAAATTAATACTTTATTCAAGAATGAACTCTGTATATAAATAGAAATTTCGCAATAAAAGTGTTGGTCAATGGATATTTCTTGTCCCGTTGGATTCGATGGATCTATTTATGCTAAACAATGTTGCTAATACATGGACCCGGAAACAACATTTTATCTCGGGATAATTTTCCTGAAATATACTAATTTGTGCCTACTTTGACCTTTTCCACAAGTAGGGTACAAAACGTGTAGTAGTTTTTCTGTACTGCTTCTATCTAAATAGTGTTGAGGAACGCCGCAAGTGTCTAGCTTCGGGTCCACCAATGCGTGAAATGCTATACTGGCATTACCCAGTATGGGCTGGATGTACATATGGAAGGTGAGATTCTTCGAAGGCTCGCAACGACTCCTCCATTGAAAACAGAACTTTGACCATCTGAAAAAGATAAGGTGGTGTGTGCGATCACCCGTTGTTTTGTGCAACCAATGAGTGCGTGGATCGAGGCTCTAATATAAGAATATCAACATAGAAAATTATTTAACAATAGAGAAAGAAACCCTCGATTGTCTGGTTATCACGTGGCTGTATTTTTTAAGTTTTACTCCCCATTTCCGCAAACAAAACGAAAGAGAGGGTCAAATTAGAGTGTTTTCAAATAGCTTTGCACAGAAAGGAACACAAAAGATCAGGTAACATCAAAGGCTTTTTTTTGGGGGGGATAGATTTTTGGACGTTGGGTAAAACATCAAAGTTTTTCGACTATTGTCTGTTGTTTCAAATATTGTCTACCTGTTATGTTACTTGATGCTCAGTGAAAAGTCCGAAAAACTTTAGTTCCGCAAATATACTAAGATTAACACAAAAAAATTAACTAACAGGCAAGAAAAGAAACATGTCAAAACCTTTAATTCTAAGTACTCTGCCGTCATCGTTTTCTTGAAGTTTAACAGGCAAGATTCATCGTTTTCTTGAAAAAATACTAATATTTTCCAAAATATGTTGTGTTCTTGAACAAACTTTTGATTTGGACAGAGAAGCATGGATCTACACTTTGCATATTTTAATCCATCACTTCATCAATATATTATAGTTGATCTACATCAATATCATCGAAAATCAAACTAGACCTAGGGAAAGAAAAAAAAAAGTTTACCTCAAAACACATAATTTGTTCTTTCAATTTGTGTTTCTATTGATCTACAATTTTGATCCATCATCTTTGATCCCAATCAATTGATCTATCAACTTTGATACCAACTTAAAAATTTAACAAATTGCATAACCTACATATGAATCAAGCACAACCAAACACAATAAATTTTAAAAAGGTTCATAGCAACATAATATCTTACATTCCTTGAGGTCTCTCTTTTTTAAATTTTCTTTTACTTTTAGTTTTATTTTTATAAAATGGGCATCTTATAGATTATCACATCATCTAGAATCCATAAAAGAGGCTTTTCCAAACAGCTAACTAGCCCTAAAAGGGTCGTCTCACTAAAAAGACTTGCCCTTTAAATTCTTTTGTACTTTCTTTATTTATTCAAAAAAAAAATCTAGTTTCTAATTACATAGATGCCCCTGAGTGCATCTTATTACAATCGTGCTTTTTAATCTAATTTTTTCACTACTCCTAATAAGAATAGTGTCCCAACACATGCTATTTTCCTTTCACCAGTGAAAAACTTAAGCTAATTCTACAAAAATCAAATTTTAGTACTTTGCAATGTTTACTGAAATGAAAACATAACCATAAACATCGATGCAGATATTTGGGGATAGATTCATAAAGATTCGAGTGAAACAAGTAACAGAATTTTTTTTTCTTTTACTCGACTCTCCGCAAAAAAAATCAAAAAAATATCAGAATTCTCTCGCATGTTTTTTAACAAATTGGAACACGGAGAAACGCTGCCGGGTCCCTCCCACGCAAGGGACCCGGCCGTGAGAGGAGCGGCTAGTAAATAACCACACTGGATTACCAACTGTTCAATTAGAACGATATACTCAAACTTGTAAAATTCCCACCGTGTGCCTATAAGTAAGCAAGAAACTCTAAAACTCTGTACACAAACGAGGATGACTCCATCTTAAGAGGCCAGCTGTCAGTCCGCGTCAGCCCTTCATTGCCTTTTTCTCTAACAGATGTAAAGTCTGACTCCACATATAAATTGGAATTTCCAAATAAACAACTTCTGACTCCAAATTTGAAACTAATTATTGCTTTTTCCTTAAGCCGCGTGATATTTGTACTTTATTTATGTATGGACCCCAAATTCAAATGGGAATTTCGCAATAAAAATATTAACTGATTGACTCCAACTATGAGTAGGACTTGGTCAATGGATTCTTCATATGCCATTTGATTCACTAAACAATGTAGGTAATAAGTGGACGCGCAACAAGAATCTCGGGATAAGTAATGTATTAATTTTGCCTATAGACCTTTTTTGCATGTAGTGACCGAAGCATGAAGTATATTTTTTGTACTGTCTGTCTAAATACACACATGTTATAATTCTTCAATATATAATTCAATTTGTTGGCTAATTTAGTCACTGGCTATCTGGAACATGTTGGTACAACCGTGTGGACCTTGCATTGAGTTCACAATAAGAGAACGGAATTGCTGATGGAACATATGGAACCTTCTTAAAGGAACTGCATAAACGGAATAGTCCCACATCGAGGCAAGGGAACCCAACACTGCACCTTATAAAGGTGCAACTTTCTCTCTTTAATTGCTGAGTTCTCGGTTCTCAATTAACCAAGTGTTCATTTGCAAGAGAATAAAGGAATTGCGTAAACAGCAGTCTCATACCGAGGCCAATGCTGCACCTTTTCCTCCCTTTGATTCCTAAGTTCTCGATTTTTGTGAGCTATCTAGGGCTTGCACTTCTACACTTCCAACGCCTGTAACGCAAACTCAGCAGAATACATGTAACACAGAATCAAGCAACGAGAAGCAAAAGAGCAGCGTAGGTTAGAATTTTTTTTGGAAACAATCATGGTCTGATTTTAATTTAGTTGACTCTCTGTTAAACAATCAAGAAGCATCAAAATTGTCCCAAATGTTGTACAAATAGAATTACGAAGACCAGCAACACGTAGGGGAAATTTTGATTTTTTTTTTTTAAGTAACCCACAAACCCATGCACACATATGTAGTGCCATACTCCTGACATCATGTTCCCAGCCCTTAATAGTTTACCACTATGCTGCAAATCCTGCAACATACAAGAATTAATGTTGTTATCAAAATTGCCTCAAATATTAGAAAACTACCATGGGATGGATATGGAGATTCATGTTATAAAGATATTTCTAGAACTCGAGTAGAACATATATAAATTACCTGTTTTGAACAATCTTGTTGTTACGAACCTGCTTGCCAGGTTCCATTACTGCACTGGTTTTCTCAGGCTGTCCGTGTGGAAACATGAAGTAAGATGGTTCTTCCTTCTTGTCAAACAACCAAGCCCAAATGTGTTTCCTTTCAAGGGAAAACGGGCCTCCTTAAGCATTTATGTTCATTCAAAAGCTTGGATACATCTTTTAGGTGCCGCTCTTATAAGAGCTTCTCCCTTCCTATTGTCTTAGAAACCTAGGCTAGGCTTACATCACAAATATAACTGACACACGGAAATAAGCATGGAAACCCATGTTTAACCCTCGGCCCTGCTGAGGCACGTCCTTTCTCCCCATCCCTTCATGTAGCGTACTGCTTACTCAAAGCCTTGGGAACAAACCCGTAACACTTGTTTTGCATGTTTCTTCCCCAGACACATCATTCTCCTTGTTGCATGTTCCCCGCCACAGACTTCCTTATCTTCTGTTTCCTTCAATTGAGGGAAATATTACTAATTTTAACTAATAATGACCTAGCTGTATAGATTAGTGGAATGGTTTGGCACCAACAAGATGGTGCAGTAAAAAGTTGGATCGCAAGCAAGTAACACGGCAGGAACACAGGTGGGTCCATGTGCATGGGATGCCCATACTGAGGTCACAGAGTAATTAGTGGGTAGGAGAGGGATGTAAACTAATCATCTTCGCACCTTTTTTCGAGGTATAACTGATGAAAAAGCCTTCGGGCGTCCTACGCTTTGTCTGTACTCTCTGTGTATGACAAAGCCTTCGAGTGTATCATCCTCAATTCAGTTTCTTTGTTTTATTTTTATTCCGTTGCTGCACTTGATAGTGGCAGGCCAATGCCTAGTTTATAACCATGTATTTTTTAGGTACTAGTGCCCCCATGAATAGCGTTCGACTTAATTGTATTTAAGTGTTGCATGTAATCGTTGCGGCCGTTTATTTCTCTAGCATGCCAAAAGAAAGGGCCTCAACGTTTAATTTCTTTTGTCACCACCTTCTTGAAATTCAAGTCAACAGTTAAATAAACATAAAAAAAAGTATTATCATTGAATTCTTTTCAGATAGATTCATACAGATACGGGCTAAAATATCAAAACTGTTTCGAAAATTCTCTATCGCTTATTTTCCTTGTCCCTGAAAAGTTTGCTAATCAAGAAAACATGATACAAAATATTTAGACTTTTGCATTAATGAGGGTAAATTGCTCTCTCAATACAAAAGCAAACCGCAACAAAAAACAGTATTTTGTAGTAGTGTATATTGAAAATACAAAGCAAAGATTTAACTTTATATAGGAGATAAAGGGCACCGATAGTCTTTAACTACAGCCCCTTCGTTTTTTGTATTGCACGGCTTCTTATGGATAGCCTCTTCGTTTTCTGTACTGCACGGCCTCAAACAGCGTCTTCATTTGTTGTATTGCACGGCCTCCCATGGATAGCCTATTCCAAAGCGGTCAACATGCGGTATCAACCACTGTCCGCAACAGACCCACTATGAGCAAATCTGAATTCATGATTGATGCATTGTCAGATTGAGTTTTTACAACGCTTAGTGAAAGCCGAGTATATGGATAAACTCTCAAAGCTATAAGCAAATCAATTAAAGAGGAAAGAAAATCGCTTTGAAAATTCCCAACAAAGGAACTGCGGGAGGATAAGCATCTAGTCACATAAATAAATATTCGAAAGCCTTCCACAAATGCAGGACTAAAAAGAAAAAAGTTACGTGGGAAGCAGAGTACGCACATTTACTTCTTCAGGTGCCAAGCCGGAACCTTTAACCTAGGGACAGAGCGGGTGGACTTGAGTTTTTACCATTCATGAAATGTATTTGTATTATTAAATCAGCATGCTATTCACACACAGTCATCCATAAATACAGCACTACGAAATTAAATAAGAAGGAAGAAAAAATGACTAACCTTAAGTGCCATTAAAGGAGGAGATCTGTTCACAAATACATAGATTTCTCTCACACAACAACCAACATAGATACACACGGACTAGTTCTTGACAATGACAGCTACACTCTCTTACACCACACTACAAACCCTAATACATCTCTTAAGTGAGAAATACTAACTTAAAGCGGGCCTGGGCTAACCATAAATAAAAGATAATGGGGGTGGTGTTGATGTTGGACCCTTCAATACAGCCTTTTGTTTGCATTCCCCATAACAGATGGATCAAAGCAATTGATACTTCCTCTGCTATTAACACAAAAAGAGCAAAGCAGACATCAGATCATGATCTTTATGAAAAATTTGGCAAAAATAGCAATGCTGGAGTAGAGTTTTTCAAGTAAAACAAGTGTCAGAATAGGAATTTATGTTCAACAGAAGTTGTTGGAGATACGTTAGTATATTCAAGTTTATACTTTCCTGATATGGGTTCATATTCTTTCCTTGTGGCATAAGTTTATTTTGGGAAATTACTTGTATATGAAGTAATGTAATATTCTATTACGTGTCTATATTATTTCCATAATGGGTTAGTCCTTCAATTATATAAGGACAAGTCCTGTACAAAATTACTTAAGAAAGTAATACACAGTCTTTCCCAAAGTCCTAGCTTTCTTCATTTTCCCTCTATGACATGGTATCAAGAGCCTAATTTTTTTCTTTTTCTTTTTTTTCCACTTCTGCCTTTTGTGATCATTTCCGCTCCTTTTTTGCACTTTTCATTTTTTTCCTCTAACCTGTAAAAACACATTAGCATTCCAGTGCAGAAATCAATAATCAAATCACTAAATATACTTCAATCTCAAACTCAAACCTTACTGTTTCCTTACCTCACCTTTCACCATGCCTAGTTCCACTGCCAGTCACAGTTTGAATGCTCCCATCATTGATGACATCAACCATGAGCTAATTTCTCCCACGAGCAAGAACCCCTTCTCTTAGCCACCAAAACTAAGCTCCACTAGACAAACCTAACCTACACCAAGCCAACTTGTTTCGACTCGCCCTTTAGCCTAGTTCCTTTACATGGGTCCATCCTCTGGTTAGCCTATCATACTGCCAAATCATAGCTATTATGGGCCTATAGCTCATCCCTTGTCCCCAACCAAACCCAGGCCACCAAATTCTAACCTTTCTATTTTAAGCTAACCCAGACAGTCTAAGCCCATCAAGTTTAGGCAACCCTAAGTCTACCCTAACCAGAGGAGGCCCTATTCCATCTTATAGATCAAGTTGGTACCTTAGTAGGGCCTTGCCCTTGTTAGGTCAGGTTGGTTCCGAGTCAAATCCCTACCCGTTCCTCAACCCAAGCAATTTCCTCAGTTTCAGCTTCTTTCACAATCGCCCGGAGCCCAATAATGCCTTGTATATAGAGGCATCTGATGGACCAGAACTTTGCCTCATTGCTTAACCCATTACCAAAGCAAACAATTTCACCATCTAGGCCCGCAAGATCCACTACACCTTTGTCATGAAGGACAAGGACGGCTTCATCGATAGCACCATCCTACTCCCCTCCAACGAACATCTCATGAAACAATGGCAAAAGTGTTCGCAGCTTGTTCACACTTGGCTTGACAATTGTATCACCCCTGATGTGGCCACTAGGCTACCACCCACAGAGGACAAGCATACTTTCTAAGAAAGCATTACCAAGATGTATGGGAAGGTTGATTGAATGAAGTGATTCTAACTTCACCAAGCCCTCACCGATTTGAAATAGGGCAACCTCTTGGTGGTTATCTGTTTCAATTGATTCACTACTTTCTACAATAAACTTGACAATGTCGAGGAGAAACTTGACAGACCAAAAACCACCTTACAAAAATTCCAATCCATCAAGGAATAGGATCAAATCACCTAGTTTTTATTAATCCTTAACAAAACATACTCACCTTTACGTTTAAAAGTAATCGCCATGGAACTACCGCCATCTTTCCACCATGTTTTCCACCTCACCATCTGAAAAGAGAACCATCGGTTAACTTCATCAAAGTATCTTCACATTGGAGACTCTGTTATCCTTTTAGCATGAGCTACCATCTCCCAAAAGGTGATGCCCGTTCATTTTGTTGGCAGTGGCTAGATTATATAGGCAGCACGGCTAGGTCACATAAAAAGGACTAAGTCCCTTTTATTTATGGAAAGGATGGCCCAGATCTAAAACCTAGATCTGATGGCCCATTTTACTCCCAAAGCACACCTCAATGTGCCATCCCTCATGAAGCCACAACCACTCCTACGGGCAAATCATCCAACAGTTTGCATTCATCCTCTTCGTCCACTCGATCACATGGCCAAAATTCATCCAACCATTTACAAGTATTGCAAAAGGCTTAATCACATTAAAGCCTAATGTTGGAAATTAAATGGCAAGCCCATGGATCGAGACCTTCCAGACAAGGATGTTTCTACCAACCAAGTGACTACCAATTCGAGACAAAAAATTGACCTATCACTTAATGAAACTTAACTCAAGTAGATCATGCAAGCCCTCACTCATGTTGGCATTCCGCATAAACTTAGCAGTTTTACAAGTACATCTTTTTGTCTTATAAGCTCTATTTCTTTGCATGCTTAGATTATTGATTTAGGAGCCAATGACTACATCAGTTGTGATCCTAAATATTTTCCAAAATACATACTTCCCATTCTTCCACCACAGTTCATCTCCCAAATGGACAAGTTACCTCCACCACCAAAATTAATGATGTCACCCTTAGTCCTCACATAACATTACACAATGTTCTTTTTGTTCCCGGCTTCAAATTTAACCTCATTTATGTTTCCAAGGTTTATGCCACCAATAATTGTCATCTCATTTCAAACTCTAATTTTTGTCTTTTTTAGGCCCATTCGACTGGCAAACTGATGGGCTTAGGTAGGGTTGTCTAAGGGTTTTATTTTTAGCTTTATTTTCTAGAAAATTTTGAATTTCCTTCTTATACTTCCCTATCTTAGGGCTCTTTTCGAAACACCAATAACAATAATAATATTTCTCTTTCTCATCAACGATTAGGCCATAGTGCCTCTTTTCCTCACCCTCAATGTCCTGTTTACCCTTTCACTAAACAATCATGCAACCCTTTCCCTTTTATCTCTTCACGTGCCAGTTCTCTCTTTGCTCTCCTTGCCATCAACATTTAGGGTCCGTACCACATGCCCTATCATGATGGATCCCAGTTTTTTCTTACTCTTGTTGATGACAATTCTCAAGGTACTTAGGTCTTTCTCATGCAATCTAAGTCTTACGTCTTCTCCCGTCTTATCCATTTCTTTACCCTTATTTAGATCCAATTCCACACCTTTATTCACGTATCTGTACGGATCATGTCCATGATTTTTTTAACCATGACTATTCATCTTTCTTCTCCTCTCATGGCATCCTTCATAAGAGTTCTTGCACCTGAACCCCTTAACAAAATGGGTTTTTGAACGTAAACACCACCATCTTCTAAATATTGCTCAATCTCTTAAACACCAAGCCTCCATTCTTGAGAATTTTTAGGGCGGTTGTGTGGTCACTACTGCTTACTTAATCAATCACATGCCTTCTTAAGTTCTTGACGGAGAGAGTTCCTTTAAACTACTCTTTGGGAAGCCTCTGAATATTAGGCATCTTTGTATTTTTGGTTGTTTATTCTTTGCTGCTACTATTGGCCCTTGGGACAAATTAGGTCCCCGTGCCACTCACTGTGTTTTATGGGATACCTTCCTCTTCACAAGGGTTATCATGTTTATGACCTTTCCACTGGCTGATTCTTTACCAATCATGACATAATTTTCCATGAAACTGTTTTTCCTTTTCAATCTTAACAAGTTACAAGTGCTCCAATCAAGGCACCAAGTAGCTCTTGTCTGTTGTTGCAGATGATGATGATGATCCTCCTTTTCCACTCCTGCTCGTCGGAGCCCCTATCACCTCTACCTCGGCCCCTTCTCTAACTTCAATGGACCCACCTCTTGTGGTTCTTGCTTCATCCCCTACAATAGTGGATCCTAATTTGGACACTACACCATCTTCACTTGCACCAATTCCTAATAACTCACTTACCATGGTTCTTTTTGTCCTGTTAGTGGCTAAGACCTCCTCTTTTACACCTTTGGTTGTGCATCCTCAACCCTTTGGTCATGCTACTTATCCCCTTATTTGGACTAAGGACTACATTTATTCCAGCAAAGTCTCTTCTAGTTCTCATTATCCCATTTCATCCTATGTTAGCTTTGCCTGCCTTTCTCATGATGATTTGTGTTGCATTAGCAAGATTTTTACCAAAGTGGAGCCTTCCTCTTATTTTAAGACTTCCATAGATTCAAAATGTCAACATGCCATAGAGGATGAACTTTATGCTCTTTCTGAAAATTAAACTTGGGATCTTGTTACTCATCCCTCTCATCGGTGACCCATTGGGTGCAAATGGGTTTACAAGATCAAATACAAGGTTAATGGTTTCATTGAGTGCTATAAAACATGACTTGTTGCTAAGGGCTATACACAGAAGAAAGGTTTTGATTACCAAGAGACTTTTTCTCCTATCGCTAAGTAAGGTACTATTCATTCCTTTGTTAGTTTTGTGATTGGTGTTTTCATCAGATAGATGTTCATAATGCCTTTCTCTATGGCAACTTAGATGAGGAGATTTACATGGATCTTCCTCTAGTATTATGTAGATATAAGGAGTCTCTAGTATGTTATCTTTGTAAATCCCTTTATGGTCTCAAGCAAGCATCTCGACAGTGTATGCAAAGTTTACATCCGTTATTTTTTTTTGCCAACTTCTGCCAATCTTGACATGACTATGCCTTATTCATATGGAAGAAAGGTACTTTTTATATTTGTCTACTGATATACGTTGATGACATTTTGATCATGGGTAATAGTGTACCTATTGTTGAACATTTCAAGCAACATCTACACTCCACATTCCACATTAAAGACCCTATTCCACCTAAGTATTACCTGGGTATTGAAATAACTTGCTTCAAGAAAGGGATATGCCTTAGTCAACAAAAGTTTGTTATGGAAATTATTTTTTATAATGGTTTATCCGGATGCAAACTAGTTTTCATCCCATTCAAGCAAAATCTGAGCCTCACAATGCCTGAATATGATGATGGAGTGTCATCATTAGATGAGGATCCACTACTTAAAGATCCTTCCAGTTTCATGAGACTAATTGGAAAATTTATCTATCTTACTATGACAAGACCTGACATTTGCTATGCAGTCCAGATTCTTTATCAGTTCATGCATAATCCGAAACAATCTCATATGAATGTCAGCCTTTAAAGTAGTGAAATACTTGAAGGGATGTCTAGGTTTGGGAATTTTTCTATCTAGGAAATTTAACATGGAAATGACAACATATTGTGACACTAACTATGCCACTTGTCCGATGAGCAGAAGATTGATGATGGGTTTTTATATCAAATTTGGGGATTCCTTGTTATTATGGAAGATAAAGAAATAGTCAACCATCTCATTATCATCTATTGAATCGGAATATCGAGTCATGGCCAACACCACTTGTGAAGTTATTTGGCTAGAGGGACTACTTTAAGATCTAGGGGTTCAAGTGAAAGGTCCTACACTTTTCTTTTATGATAACGATGTTTTGCTTAAGCTTGCTATGAATCCTATGATTCATGAGAGAACAAAGCACATTGAAGTAGATTGTCACTTCACGAAAGATAAAATTCAAGAAGGCATTATCAAGACCAAAGAAATACGAACAATGGAACAACTTGTGATATCTTCACAAAAGCTCTCTATCAAAGACAACATACCTATCTCTTGAACAAGCTTGGTGTGTTTGATTTTACAAACCACCAGCTTGAGGGGGAGTGTTGGAGATACGTTAATATATTCGAGTTTATACTTTCCTGATATGGGTTCATATTCTTTCCTTGTGGCATAAGTTTATTCTGGGAAATTACTTATATATGAAGTAACATAATATTCCATTATGTGTTTGTATTATTTCCATAATGGGTTAGCCCCTCAATTATATAAGGACAAGTCTTGTACATAATTACTTAAGAAAGTAATACACAACCTTTCCCAAAGTCCTGGCTTTCTTCGTTTTCCCTTTATGACAGAAGTTTCTTCTTTCACTTGAACTCTCCATGAAACAATCCAAAAGATATCAAAATTTCCTTAGATGATTTCTTACAAATTTGAATATGGAGAAATGTAACTAGACCTCCGGCGTAAGGGTTTGGTAGTGGGAGGAACGGATTGTAAATAAATGCATTGGATTTCCAACTTTACAATTACAACGTACACTACAACTTGTAGAATTCCCACCAAGTGAACTCTAAAACTCAATATATGAAGTAAAAAGAATTCATTCCCATATAGTATATATAGAATAAATTGTGAGAAAAATCATATTGTCCTAAAGGACTATTTCTTAAGAGGTTAGCGGTCATTCTGCATCCCTCCATTGTTCTTTTTCTAGGAGACATGTTTTTACTTTATACATGTATTGACTCCAAATATAAATTGGAATTTCCAAACAAACAACTACAGATTTCAAATGTAAACCTTGTTAATACTTTTTCGTTAAGCTGAGTAAAATTAATACTTTATTCATGAATGAACTCCAAATATAAATAGAAATTTCCAAATAAAAATGTTGGTCAATGGATCCTTCATATGTTGTTCGATTCAGTAGATCTATTTACACTAAGCAACGTTGATAATACAAGGACACCAAACAAGGATCTAAGGGTAATTTGGCTCAAATATTTTGATTTTTGCCCACTTTGACCTTTCCACATGTAGGGTACAAAACGTGAAGTATTTTTTGTGTACTGCATTTGTCTAAATACTATTAAGGAATGCCACATCTTAGGCAGATTTGGGTCAACCAATGAGGAAAATGCTATATCAATATTAACCATTATGTGCTAGATATGTATATGGAAGATGAGATTTGTCGAAGTCTGGCAACGACTCCTCTATTGAAAACAAAAATTTGAACATATTTAAAAGAAAATGTATACAAGTCCAGAACCTGTATCTACTCAAAGACAAGCCCTTAGCTCCCTTGGCTTGGGTTCAATGTCGGGTGCTAGAAGTGGGAAAATCCAAACTACATCTTCAAAATCTAAGGTGGAAATTTGAATGGCTATGCCCTAATCATGCAATGAAGTGACTATATTAAAACCATTGGATGTCTTGAAATCAAAGTCAAAAGCAAGGAATGATACCCAATGTGAATAGCTCACAATCTATTGTATCTACGAGTAATGTTGGCATGCCTTGGAAACAAATAGCCATAGGAATAATAAATCAGATGGCTAAATTAGATTACCTACCCCCTTACTAAGAAAGGAAAGAGAATTATTGTAAAACTTCCTTTAAAAGTAATTAAGGAAGGTAAAATTCATTTTGCAAATTGTCTTATGGGTTATTTTTTGAATGTCAATACTTCATATTATGCAATAAAAGGAATTGTTGAAAAGTTATGGAGTAAGGATAACTTATTAGATATTACTGCTACTGAGGATGGTTTCTTTTTCTTTTGGTTTTCTAATATTCAGAAGTTAGAAGAAGTAATGGAAATTTGAGTATGGGACATAGCTAGTAAACCATTGTTTCTCCAAAAATGGCATCCTTGTATCAAATTAAAGAAGGCCAAAATATCTATTATTCCCATTTAGGTTAAATTGTTTAATATTCTTCATGATTTATGGAATAAGATTGGTATGAACCATGTTAGTAGTGTGCTAGGTAATCCTCTATATATAGACAAAGCTATTGAACAAAAGCTTTGATTATCATATGCCAAAGTATGTATTCTAATGGATATTGATAATGAGTTTCCTCAAAATTTTGATGTTAATACAAGTAATAATAAGGTGTTTAAGATTATTGTGGAATATGGTTGGATCCCTCTTAAATGTAAGAAATGTAATTACTTTGGTCACAAAAATTACACTATTAAGAAAATATATGGATCCCCAAAAAGAATGTGGGCCCTTCCCAAGTACTAGTATTGTAGGTAAATAAAAAAAAGAGATGTTTAAGTCCCATCTACAACTGTAAAGAGTCAAGTTAATACTCATGCAATTAAGGACAATGGTATTGCTCAAGCTACTGCTATTAAGCCTAGTGTTGCTTTTTCTCTCTCTCAAGGAAATTCTAAATTTATTCCTATTACTAGTAAAAAGAAAACTCTTGGAAAGAAAAAAGATTGTGATTATGTAATTATCTCAAAAAATAGGTTTTCTCAGCTTGCTAATGACAATCAAACCACTTATAATGAGCTTTCAGATTTTCTTGATAACTTTGATGCTGTGGAGAAGGGGGAAAAGCCTCCAAATCAATGAATATCTTATCTTGGAATGTGAAGGGCCTCAAATAAATGCTCCTAACAAAGAAAAGTTGTTAATTTTGTATTATCTCAAGTTCCACATGTTATCATTTTGATAGAGCATAGAGTAAAAGAAGAAAATGCAAATTTTGTCTGAGTTACAACTTTCAATTCAAGGAACTTCATCTCAAGTTATTCATTACTACATCGATAAGTCAAGTTTGCCACCTTTCTTTTTGTCTGCTATCTATGCAAGCAACTTGGAATTTGAACGTAAGGAGTTATGGGCAAATATTGAGCTTTTCTCTTCTCAAAATGTTGGAAATATTTCATGCCTATTGGTGGGTGATTTTAATGAAATCCAGCATGTAAATGAACATATTGGTCCAAATGTTAGATGGATGAAGGGCATGGAGGATCTAAATGATATGATTGGGAAACTAGGATTGGTGGAAGCCTCCTTTATTGGTTCTTTTTTCATTTGGTCGAATAAAAGCTTAACCCAAAATCTCAAAGCTAGCAAGATTGATAGAGCATTACTAAACACAGAAGGGATTATCAAATTTGATAAAGTTTCGATTGAGTTCTTGCCTCCCTTGGTATCAGATCATTCTCCTTCCTTAGTTAAATTATATATCACTCACAAAAGGAAAAAAAAAAGCTCCTTTCAGATTCTTTAATTTTTGGATGGATAGCCTTAATTTTATGGAAACTATTAACTATGTTTAGTAACAAGAAGTCAGTGGTACCAAAATGTTCAAAGTTGTGAAGAAGCTAAAGGCATTAAAGGTGAAACTTAGACAGCTTAAGTTTGCTTAATTTGGTGATTTGCATCAAAAGGTAAAGGTTGCTATAGAACAATTACCACAAGTTTAACTCAATTTATAAGTTGATCCCTTCGATACAGGTATATATTCTGAGGAAAGACTTAAAATGGAGCAACTAATTGCATTGAGTAAACATGAAGAAATCCTTTTAAAACAAAAAACAAGGAATCTTTAGCTGAAAAAAGGTGATAATAATAGTAGAATTTTTTTTTCATCTTTGATGTATAGAAGAGCTTATAATAAAATCACTCACCTAATACAAGAAGATGGATCTACTATTTTTTATGATGATGCCTTGCGTAAAGCTATCATTACATATTATCAAACTGTACTTGAAAGTTCTCCTACTAATAACCTTTTCACTGAAATTTACACTTGTTTATTCCATGAGAATGTGAATGAACTGTTAAATTTACCTTCTTTTGAATGATTAGATATTATGAGAGTTATTTAGGGATTTCATGATTTCAAAGCTCTTAATCCTTATGGTTACAACAGTCTATTTTACAAGAAAGCTTGGCCTATTATCGGTCATGACATAGAAGATGTAGTGCTAGATTTTTTCTCATCCAAAAAATTACTAAAAGCTATTAATGCTACTTTGTTATGTCTAGTTCCTAAAACCTCTAATCCAAGTTGCATGAAGGATTTTTAGCCAATTGCTTGTTGTAATGTTTTATATAAAGTGATCTCTAGCAAATGTCATATTTTTTTTAGGGCTCATTAAACAAGAAAAGTTTTTTATACTAGATCATACTCTCTTCTCCGAAGGAAAACTCCCTATTAGGTATCCTGGTGTTCCTTTTATTACAAAAAGGCTTACTTATACTAATTGTAAGGTTTTGACAGAGAAAATCATGACAAGAATTTATGGATGGGGAATGAGACATCTAAGCTATGTTGGACAATTACAATTAGAAAAATTAGTTCTTACATCTATCTCTACCTTTTGGATGCAAATGTTCCTTCTTCCAAAACAAACCATTTATGAGATTGAGAAGAAGATTAAGCACTTTCTCTTGGTAGGAAATTCATAAGACTATAAAACTCATAAGTTTGCTTGGCAAGTTATTTATTCACTTAAAAAGGAAAGAGAACGTGGACTACTAAACTTTAAAGTGTAGAATAAGGTTTTGTTAAGGCGGTCACTCTGGAATCTCATCAATTGTCCAAGTTCATCCTTATAGAGTAAATGGATTCATAGCACTAATTGTAGGAGAACTTCAATTATGTATTTTGACATCAAAGGAAATATGGCGTGGAGTTGGAAAGGTCTTCTAAAGTTACCATAAACTCTCACATCTACACTTTCCAAACCTTTTTATTGTTGTAAAGAAATATATAAGAAATTACATCAAGTAAATATTGAGGTTAAATGGTATAATCTGATATGGTTAAAAGGAATCAGTAAACATAACTTCATTGGTTGGCTCATATATAAGGACAAACTTCCTATAGCAGAAGTGATTTCTAGATGGTTCCCCTCAATTGATATGTATTGTAATTTTTATAGCTCTCAATATGAAAGTAGATCAAACTTGTACTTTTAATGTACTTGGACTAGTGAGATTTGAAGAAGTATTCTAGCACAACAAAGTCTTCATAAGGACATTGACGATTGGAATTCTGAACTGTAATGGAAGATTAAAGCAACTAAGGGAAAGCATTTAGCTGCAAAGTTTCTTAAACTTTCTTTTTTCGCATGTCGTTATTGTATATGGTTTAAATATAATCGTAGACGTTTTCAAAATAAGACTATTAATATACCAATTATGTTGGCTAGAATTAGGAGAGTAGTTTGTGGAAGAGCATTTCTATTTAGGAACATTAAACTTTCTTAAGTGAATGTTTTATTGTGTCATAGCTGGAGAATTCTAAATTCTACGTTCTCTTAAATGAATTGTAATGCTAGGGTATGCCCCAAAACTTGTGTACTTCCTTATTCTTTGATGAATAAACTCACATATTCATAAAATAAAATAAAAATGTGAGGTATGTGATCACCAACTGTTGTGCAACAAATAAATGCATGGAACAAGGCTCGATTGTATGGTTACGATGTTGCTGTACTTTTTAAGTTTTACTCCCTATTTATATAAACAAAGCGAAAGAGAGAATCAAATTAAAGTATTTTCAAATAGCTTTGCACATAAAGGACTCAAAAGATTAGGTAACATCACATTTTCAAAAAAAAAATTTTTGGATAGATTTTTAAACATTGAGTAAAACATCAAAGTTTATTCGACTATTGTCTGTTGTTTCAAATATTGTATGCCTATTATTTTACTTGATGCTTAGTGAAAAGTTTGAAAAACCTTAGCTCCTCAAATATACTAAGAGTACCACAAAAAATTGAGTAACAGTTTTCTTGAAGTTTAATACACCAAGTACATATACCAAAAAAGGGGTTTTAGATTATAGAAAATTTTTCACATTGTTTCAAGGAGAAACCAACTTAAAGGGTTAAGGAACACAGAGCAAAGCATGAACTTTTTGTATAGATTTGTATAATAACTAAAAATCCACATAGAAAGCTAATTAAAGTACATTATCATGGCCTTGCAGCCAGGTGCCTCCTACAACATAAGGTTATCATCAAAAGTAAAAATTATGAGAATTCTACAATAATTGCTGCCACTTTCTAAAATTCACCAATTTAAGAGTTTTGAAGAATCTAACTTTCATCCAAAATTATTGGTGTTCCTTTGGAGTGAATGGTGGGAGCCTCCCATCCTAGATCTAGATCTCAACAATTGGAAATTTTAAAATTTTTACTCTAACACCCACATCAAAATAAAAGCATCACAAGTTTGTTAAAGAAAAGTAGCTCTATGAGCCCTACAACTGTAGTCGCCCACACAACTACCACATCAACACCTATGGCCTGATCAAGCAACCCAATTGCAACCCAATTTGAAGTTAACTCAAAAGCAACCCCAATTGCGTCCACCCTCTCTGCGAACCTTAGCTTTTACCCACGCTCAAATCTATGTATAATCTTTGTTGTAAATGTTTCGATTTCCTTCTTGTTCAGTATGAAATTCTATAAAGAAACCCTAATTTATTTGTTATAATTGACAAGAAAATTATCAAAAACATCAATGTTTACTTCCTGGGTTCCTCGTTATTGTCCACCCTTTTTGATGAAGTTAGGTTTCTGACAATCCTGATCTTTCTAATTTCTTTTCTTTTAAAGTTTCCCCTCAATCTATAATCCATCAATATTTATCCTTAAAAAGCTCATATGCAACACATTTTTTCTTTGTTTGACATGTGCACCTCATATGAGTTGGTTGTGCATTTGGAATGTGCACTGCATGTGTGTCTCATATGCATAAGGGTTCTACCTTAGCTAATATTAGATCCACCTAACCCAATTTTTGACCTATCGATGACTCTTTCACACACTTGCCGCCTCCCACTACCACTTAGTAGGTTCTTTTACCATGGACTATATTGGATTAAGCTGATTTATCGTCCATAGTTGTCAAAATCATCAATCTACCACTATTAGTCAGGTTTTTGCCTTCATCCAAAAGTTTGCAACTTGATTCAACTTTTCTGGCCAAATTTTGTCACCGTTTTTCACACTTCTACCTAGGTTGGAGTTGAATCCTCCACACATCATCCGGAAATCTCTTCACATGGACAATTGGAACACATCTACAAATTCCTTTTTGGCAATCCTTCTTGGTCTCTATCTTCAACTGCTTATATCTCTACCATTCTCTAATATCTAACTCCCTAGCTTAAGCCAAAGACTTATATGACCACCACCATCAATCTTAATAGTCCAATCTTCAATCCAACAACTTCAAAAAAATACCAATCTTTTCCAAAATGTGTCATGTTCTTGAAGAAACTTTTAACTTGGACAAAGAAGTATAGATATGCACTTTGCATATCCCGATCCACCACTTTAATAATATATTCTAATTGATTTGCATCAATATCATCCAAAATCAAGCTAGATCTAGGAAGAAAGAAAATCTTACTTCAAAGCACATCAATATACTGCTTTAATTTGCCTTTGTATGGATCCATCAATATCATCATCTTTGATCCCAATCAATTGCTCTATTAGCTTCAATACAACTTATTGCAAAAATTCAACAAGTTACATCATTTACATATGGATTAAACACATAACTAAGGAAAGCATACAACCAAATGCAATAGGTTTAAAAAAAGTTCAAATCAACATAATGTCTTACATTTGCTAAAGTCTCTCTTTATTAAATTTTCTTTTACTTTTACTCTTGTAAAATAGGCATTCCACTGATTATTAAATCATCTAGAATCCATGAGACAACCTTTTTTGAACATCTAACTAGATGTTAAAGGGACTATCTCACTTAAACGACTTGCCCTCTAAGTGTTTTTTGCTTTCTTTCTTTTTTATTAAAAAATGAAAAAAAAAACTCTAGTCTTTTAACCTAATTGTTTCACTAATCCTACTAAGAATAATGTCCCAACATGCTATTTTCCTTTCACCAATGAAGAATTTAAGTAAATTCTACAAAAAAAATCAAATTTTAGTACTTTGCAATTTTTTGTGAATAAAAATATAACAATAAACTCCTGATGCTTTACGCAAATCAATTGAAGAACATAGAAATCACTTGAAAATTTCAGGAAAAGAAAATTTTAGAAGACCCCCTGAAGTGTGATCGAGATAGTAAGGAGGCCTTGTGTAGAAAATCTTGCAAAATATGAAGAAATGCAGCTGGACCTCCAACACAAAGGACCCGGCAGCGGGAGGAACGGCATGTAAATAACCACACTGATTACCAACTTTTCAATTACAACGATGCACAGAAACTTGTAAAATTCCTACAAGTGTGTACAAGTGAGAAAAAGAACTCTAAAACTCTATACACAACAGAAAGCATATGGGCCGAATATATCTATATGTGTGAGTGTGTATATATTGGACCCATATCCTTTCTGCTGTGCATAGAGTTTATGAGTTCTCTTACGAGCCCAGCTGTCATTCTGCATCCCTCCTTGATTGCTTTTGTTTTCGCAGGAGAGGTAGGATGAAATTTGTACTTTATACATGTATTGACTCTAGATATAAATCGGAAGTTCCAAATAAACAACTACGGACTGCAAATGTCAACCTCATTATTGCTTTTTGTTAAGCCGAGTGGAATTTGTATTTATAGACTTCAAATATAAACAGGAATTCCCTCTAAAAATGACAAACGATTGACTCCAGCTATGGACAGGATCTGGTCAATGGATCCTTCATATGCCGTTTGATCCACTGAACAATGTAGTTAGTAAGTGGACTCGGAACAATATATCGGAGTAAGTAATGTATTAATTTTTGCCTATAAAGACTTTTTCCACAAGTCGCAAGTAAAACATGATGTATTTTTTTCTATTATAGACTTATAGGATGAAGATACATTTAAAAACTTTAAGATATTAGATAAAAAATTCTTATCACATAATGTTCATCTTCAACATTATCCTTTATAGACATGCTAACATAAGCACTATATATAAAAAGAAGCCCAACTTTAAAGCATAAGGGTTTATGAAGTCTTGTTCTGATATGATATTAAAGTTGAGAAGTCATCCCAAAATTTTAAGATATTAAATAAAAAACCCTTCACTTATAAGATCAAAAATTCATCCTCTTACTTTTAGTATAGGACAATGCCCACCTTCAACAACATGTTCCATTTCTTCAACGTGTAATTCAATTTTTTGGCCAAACAATCGCACCATAATACGGAAGTCATGTTCTACTAGAAATTCGCAAGCAATCGTGGCAAGCCCCGACAGTCTACTACTGGGGACTAAATCAGAAAGAACAAAACTTGACCATCTCAGAAAGATCAAATGGTGTGCCGATCCCTAGTTGGTGTACAACAAATGAGTGCATGGACCGAGTCTCGAGTGGGACGGTTTCGCACAGAGAAGATGGCGAGTTAAAGTCGGATCGCATTCCTGTAACAAGTCAGAAATACACGTGGCTCCATGTGCATGTGGATACCCATAATGAGGTCATGTGTGGTGCTATAATTATTGAAGCTAAACTTGCCTTGTACCGTTTTACTTGTGTTTTTGCCTCATTCTTTGGATGGAGAGTAATTAGTCGGTGGCAGAGAGATGGAAAAATGATAATCTTTCCACGATTTTTCTAGGTATGACAGATGACAAACCGTCCGGCTCCCACGCTTTGTGTGTACACTGTGTCTATGACAAACCCTTCGGTTGAAATCATCTTCGATTCTCTATCTATGTCTCTTTTTTATTCCTCTGCTGCTCTTGATAGAGGCAAGCCGATACCTAGTTTACAACCCTGTACTTTTAGGTACTACTGCCTAAACGAAACTCAGGGGAGGGAGAGAGAGAGACAGAGAACTGATCGTGATCGCAAGAAACGGTCGGAGAAAATGGTTGTCGATTAGGCCTGGTCAAAAGTTTTACAATTTGATGAATCTGAAAGCGTATCAATACATCCTTCATTGCGTCATTTATAAATTGGAATCTGAAAGCAGTCTAAATAAATTGGAAAGTGGAATACATTAAATGCTATGCGCTACTGCTACAATTTCTTTACAGTTGTATGGTTTATGCTGTGATTTCTTGTGTCTTTTGCTTTACAGATTTGCCTTTTATCCGTGCTGGTTCTTTCGCTGGCTTTGGCCATTGTTCACATAATGCAGCAGTATGAACTGAAATAATTCAACCATTATAGTGAGAGGATGTGTTAAAATATAGAAAATAAATCTTATATTAAAGTTATTATAAAACATAATATGTTTTATTATTTATTGAGTTAATTTTTAAATTAAATAATAGACTTCTTAGTAATTCTCTGTCATTTATTTTGTTAGACCTGCTATGAATATATGTGAATAATATCAAATTTTCTTCAAATATATAAATAAAACCACAAAGAATTAACAAATGAACTAAGAAAAGAACACACCAAACTTATACTTCTTTATTTAAGCTTTCTGTCCTCGTTGTTATCATATTCCTAGTCACAATTTATATAAACAAAAAGGCTTAGATCAGAGAGAGTTTTTTGAATAGTTTCAGGGATAATATAAAAAGTTGGGACCAAACAACACAAGAAGCACTTTTATTGATAGAGTTATACAAGTACTGAGTAAAACATAGAAAAATATTCTTTCCCTATTATTTTACTTGAATCTCTGTGAAAAAAAATCTCAAAAATATTAAAATTTCCTTAAATATAAAATTAGCAACATAGAGAATTAATTAACAGAGAAAGAAACACTCCTAAACCTTCGATCGTATGGGTTCATTTATCAAGAGGAAAGGGTGTACAAAAACCTGTGCAATCATATGGGTTCATTTATCACCTCCAGAGGAAACGGTGCAAAAACCTGCGCAACCATTTGGGTTCATTTATCACCCTCGACAGACATGCATGGCTCGTGGGTCGGGGCCTTCGTCATATATCGGGAATGTTTTTGGGAACAAAAAGTTGCCCCAGTCGAGCGAAAACATTCCCCCTTCAGAGCTGGTGGACCAGACGCGGGAGTGATTGTGGATTAATAGATAAATTCTGATCCTATAGTTTGCTGGAAAAAGGCAGATCCATGAACGCACAGAAATCCACGAGCCCTGTAATTGAAGTAAATGAGGTCGATGACCCCGGGACCTCGTGGTTTTGATCGCAGAGCAGTGTAATAATTTAAGGAAACATTGATCGACGACCTTAAAACCCCGCCCCGGTCAGTACAATGTAATAATTTAAGAAAACAGTGATCGACGACCTAGAAAACCCCGCCTGTTGGCTGGGACTCCGGGCCATGGAGAAGCAGGAAGCTCAACCATCCCGCCTGGATAGTCCTTTTTTCTCACCCATGCTAACGAGAAACGGTGTTCTCCGTATGACTGAAAGCCAAACGATGGCGAAGATGTAATGGTGCTTTTATTTGAATCGGGCATTCATGCAGGAATCCGTACGTATCCATAATATATTTGCTTGTGGAGAAAATAAAGGGTATTTAGAAATGACATAATTTCCCTGCAATTATAAGTTTAATAATCCTCGACTTCTTAGGATATTATATTTTAAAATTCAAATTCGGTTATTAAATTTCAAAATTATATTTTAAATGATTAGTTTTTCACTGTTAACTGTCAATGAACAAAAATTGGTGGCTATATTTGAAAATTCGGTCTTTCGAGCCAATCGATGAGACTTTGAGGCAGCTAAATCTTATGCTGAAATAAGCAACAAGGAGAAGTACGGAGAACAAAGAAAATCAAGTTTGCACACCGATCTTGTATGAGACTCTTTACTTGTTTTTTTTCCTCTTTAATTGTGTATATCTTATATTATCAATATGTTGATCCTGTGTATTTATTATATGTGAAGATATTTCTTTTTGTATATCTTCAAATAGAAGGACATGCTCTCTTTTATAATAATGAGGTTACACTAAATATTGTAACAATTATTGTATTTCATGAGAAAACAAAACACATATTAATAAATTGTCACTTCACAAGTAAGAAAATACAAAAAAAAAATTATCATGATAATGATAATCAATACAAATGAATAGCTAGAAGATCCTTTACAAAGTTATTATGTCACAAATAACATTCCTTCCTACGGAGTAAGCTTACTATTCTTGGCACATACAAATCTCCACCATGAAGAGTTGTGTTAAATATTTAAAAGTATGCATAAATTATGCTCCCTTTATTCCTTATAAGGAGATTACATTTGAATTTATATTTATTCCTTTTATTTAAATATTTTTGTATGAAAGAAGACATAAAATGAAAATCCCAATCCTATAAGTATAATTTTCATAGACTTTGCTCCACTTTGGCACCTCCTAGTGTGACATCCTCTTGCCATTGGTCATTTGAAACTTAATCCCTTTTCTGTGCAACTTACGACTGATGCGGATGTTGTAATTTATGATGATTGTTATCTGAAAAAATTTACTATCATATATAAAATCTCGTAGACAATTAAACTTCAATGTTTAAGTAAATTCTAACAAAACCAAATTTCAGTTCTAAGCAATGTTTAGTGAAAAAAAATATATAACAATAGATTGTAATAGAAAATCGCTTGAAAATTCCAAGACCAGGAACGTTGAAAATAGTGCATCTAGTGCCCGTTGAAATTCCAAAGCAGGATAAAAGAGAGAAAAGAGATTGACAATAGTAGTACGCACGTTGGGTTGTTTAATTGTGCCGGAGGTTTGAACGTTGTTGTTGCCGCCATTCACTTCTCCAGCTGCCAAGCCGGAACCTTTAACCAGCGGAGAGACCTGCTAAATTGAGTTTTTACAACTTAGTGAAAGCTGTGCATAAAGCAAATCAATTAAAGGGAAAAGTAAATCACTTTGAAAATTCCCAGACAAAAAAACTCGAAAGTCTTCCAAAAATGCAGGACTAAAAAGAGAAAATTACGAGGGAAGCAGTACGCACATTGACTTTCGGTTGGTTACCAGTACCGGACGGCTGAACGTCGTTGTTGTCGCCACTTACTTCTTCAGCTGCCAAGCCGGAACCTTCAACCTGGGGAGAGAGCGGGTGGACCGAGTTTTTACCATTCATACCTTTGTTCGCGTTCCCCATATAGATGGATCAAAGCAATAGACGCTTCCTCCGCTATTAACATAAAGAGAGCAGAACAGACATCAGATCACCGTCTTTACGGATAATTTGGCAGAGACAGCAACATTGGAGAGACGTTTTCGGATAGATTCATAAAGATTCGAGTAAAACAAGTGTCGAATTGGAATTCGTGTTGAGCAGAAGTTTTTTCTTTTACTCGAACTCTCCGTAAAACAATCCGAAAATATCAGAATTCCCTCACATGGTTTCTTACAAATTGGAATACGGAGAAACGCTGCTCCTCCTCCGACGTAAGGGTTCGGCAACGGGACGAACGGCTTGTAAATAACAACACTGGATTACCGACTGTTCAATGACAACGTATTTTGGAACTTGTCGAATTCCCAGCAAGTGTGTGCAAGTGAGCAAGACAGCTCTCAAACTCTACATACACAGTAGAATTCGGTCCCATATAATTTATATAGAATGTAAATGTCCCGAAGGACTCTTTCTTAAGAGGTCAGCTGTTATTCCGCGTCCCTCCATTGCTTTTTTTCTAAGAGACGTGTTTTTACCATACACGTATTGACTCCAAATATAAATAGAAATTTCCAAATAAACAACTAGAGATTCCGAATGTGATCCTCGTTAATGGTTTTTGGCTAAGCCGTGTAAAATTAATACTTTATTCAAGAATGAACTCCGTATATAAATAGAAATTTCGCAATAAAAATGTTGGTCAATGGATATTTCATGTGCCGTTCTATTCGATGGATCTATTTATGCTAAACAATGTTGCTAATACATGGACCCGGAAACAACATTTTATCTCGGGATAATTTTCCTGTAATATACTAATTTTTGCCTACTTTGACCTTTTCCACAAGTAGGGTACAAAACGTGTAGTAGTTTTTCTGTACTGCGTCTATATAAATAGTGTTAAGGAACGCCGCAAGTGTCTAGCTTCGGGTCCACCAATGCGTGAAATGCTATACTGGCATTACCCAGTATGTGCTGGATGTACATATGGAAAGTGAGATTCGTTGAAGGCTCGCAACAACTCCTCCATTGAAAACAGAACTTTGACCATATGAAAAAGGTAAGGTGGTGTGTGCGATCACCCGTTGTTGGGCAACCGATGAGTGCATGGATCGAGGCTCTAATATAAGAATATCAACATAGAAAATTATTTAACAATAGAGAAAGAAACCCTCGATTGTATGGTTACCACGTTGCTGTATTTTTTAAGTTTTACTCCCCATTTACGCAAACAAAACGAAAGAGAGGGTCAAATTAGAGTGTTTTCAAACAGCTTTGCACAGAAAGGAACACAAAAGATCAGGTAACATCAAAGGCTTTTTTTGGGGGGGAATAGATTTTTGGACGTTGGGTAAAACATCAAAGTTTTTCGACTATTGTCTGTTGTTTCAAATATTGTCTACCTGTTATTTTAATTGATGCTCAGTGAAAAGTCCAAAAAAAATTAGTTCCTCAAATATACTAAGATTAACGCAAAAAATTAACTAACGGGCTAGAAAAGAAACATGTCAAAACCTCTAATTCTAAGTACTCTGCCGTCATCGTTTTCTTGAAGTTTAATACCGCAATTACATAAACGAAGAAAAGAGTTTTAGATCAGAGAAACTTTTTTGCATAGTTTCACGGAGAAACCGACTTAGAGACTAAAGAACACCGAGCAAAGCCCGAATTTTTTATATAGAACTATACGGTAACTGAAAATCCTCACAAAAAGCCAATTAAAGTACATAATCATGAGCTTCTTGCATGCAAGTGCCTCCTACATCATGAGGCCATCATGAAAAGTAAAAATTAATTGTGGCTACTCTACATAATTCACCGATCAAAGAGTTGTGAAAAGTTTAATTTTCATCCAAAATTATTGGTGTTACTTTAGAGTTAACCATGGAAGTCTCTCATATCTTATCTAGATCTCAACAACTGAAAATGTCCAAATTTTTATTCTATCACCCACATCTAAATATGAGTGTCCCAACTTTCTCCTCAATCTGATATCCATCAGCATTTAATCCTCAAAACGCTCATTGTACAGCATTGCAAAAGTATTTTTTTCTTTGTTTGATATGTGCACCTCGCGCGACTTGTTTTGTGCACTGTACGTGTGTCTCCTCTGCACAGGGGTTCTACCTCAACTACTCTTGGATCCACCCAACCCAATTTATGAACTGCCGATGACTTGTTCACATATCTGTCACCTCCCACTACCTCTTATCGAGTGCTTCCACCATGGACCGAGTTGGATTGAGTAAATGTACCATCCTTAGCATTTAAAATTGTCGAAAACAGAACTTTGACCATACGAAAAAGATAAGGTGGTATGTGCGATCACCCGTTGTTGTGCAACAAATGATTGCATGGATCGAGGCTTTAATATAAGAATATCAACATAGAAAATTATTTAACAAAAGAGAAAGAAACCCTCGATTGTATGGTTACCACGTTGCTGTATTTTTTAAGTTTTACTCCCCATTTACGCAAACAAAACGAAAGAGAGGGTCCAATTAGAGTGTTTTCAAATAGCTTTGCACAGAAAGGAACACAAAAGATCAGGTAACATCAAAGGCTTCCTTTTTTTGGGATAGATTTTTGGACGTTGGGTAAAACATCAAAGTTTTTCGACTATTGTCTGTTGTTTCAAATATTGTCTACCTGTTATTTTACTTGATGCTCAGTGAAAAGTCCGAAAAACTTTAGTTCCGCAAATATACTAAGATTAACACAAAAAATTAACTAGCAGGCAAGAAAAGAAACACGTCAAAACCTTTAATTCTAAGTACTCTGCCGTCATCGTTTTCTTGAAGTTTAACAGGCAAGATTCATCGTTTTCTTGAAAAAATACTAATATTTTCCAAAATATTTTGTGTTCTTGAACAAACTTTTGATTTGGACAGAGAAGCATGGATCTACACTTTGCATATTTTAATCCACCACTTTATCAATATATTGTGGTTGATCTACATCAATATCATCCAAAATCAAACGAGACCTAGGGAAAGAAAAAAAAAGTTTACCTCAAAACACATAATTTGTTCTTTCAATTTGTGTTTGTATTGATCTACAATTTTGATCCATCATCTTTGATTCCAATCAATTAATCTATCAACTTTGATACCAACTTAAAAATTTAACAAATTGCATAGCCTACATATGAATCAAACACAACCAAACACAATAAATTTTAAAAAAGTTCATACCAACATAATGTCTTACATTCCTTGAGGTCTCTCTTTTTTAAATTTTCATTTACTTTTACTTTTATAAAATAGGCATCTTATGGATTATCACATCATCTAGAATACATAAAAGAGGCTTTTCCAAATAGCAAACTAAGTCCAAAAGGGTCATCTCACTAAAACGACTTGCCCTTTAAGTTCTTCTGTACTTTCTTTATTTATTCCAAAAAAAAAAAAATCTAGTTCATAATTACATAAATGCCCCTGAGTGCATCTTATTACAATCATGCTTTTTAATCTAATTTTTTCACTACTCCTAATAAGAATAGTGTCCCAACACATGCTATTTTCCTTTCACCAGTGAAAATTTTAAGCTAATTCTACAAAAATCAAATTTTAGTACTTTGCAATGTTTAGTGAAATGAAAACATAACGATAAACATCGAAGCAGATATTTGGGGATAGATTCATAAAGATTCGAGTGAAACAAGTAACAGAATTTTTTTTCTTTTACTCGACTCTCCGCGAAAAAATCAAAAAAATATCAGAATTCTCTCGGATGCTTTTTTAAAAATTGGAACACGGAGAAACGCTGCCGGGTCCCTCTTACGCAAGGGACCCGGCCGCGAGAGGAACGGCTTGTAAATAACCACACTGGATTACCAACTGTTCAATTAGAACGATATACTGAAATTTGTAAAATTCCCACCATGTGCCTATAAGTAAGCAAGAAACTCTAAAACTCTGTACACATCCGAGGATGACTCAATCTTAAGAGGCAAGCTGTCAGTCCGCGTCAGCTCTTCATTGCCTTTTTCTCTAACAGATGTAAAGTCTAACTCCAAATATTAATTGGAATTTCCAAATAAACAACTTCTGGCTCCAAATTTGAAACTAATTATTGCTTTTTCCTTAAGCCGCGTGATATTTGTACTTTATTTATGTATGGACCCCAAATTCAAATGGGAATTTCGCAATAAAAATGTAAGCTGATTGACTCCAACTATGAGTAGGACTCCATTTGATTCACTGAACAATTTAGGTTTTAAGTGGACGCGCAACGAGAATCTCGGGATAAGTAATGTATTAATTTTTCCTACGTAGACCTTTTTTGTATGTCGTGACCGAAGCATGAAGTATATTTTTTGTACTGTCTGTCTAAATACACACATGTTAAAATTCTTCAATATATAATTCAATTTGTAGGCTAATCTAGTCACTGGCTATCTGGAACATGCAGGTACAACCGTGTGGACCTTGCATTGAGTTCTCAATAAGAGAACGGAATTGCTGATGGAACATATAGAACCTTCCAACGCCTGTAATGCAAACACAGCAGAATACATGTAACACAAAATCAAGCAACGAGAAGAAAAAAATCAGCGTAGGTTAGAAATTTTTTTGGAAACAATCATGGTCTGATTTTAATTTACTTGACTCTCTATTAAACAATCAAAAAGCATCAAAATTGTCCCAAATTTTGTACAAATAGAAGTACGAAGACCAACAACACGTAGGGGATTTTTTTTTTTTTTTTATAACCCACGCACACATATGTAGTGCCATACTCCCGACATCATGTTCCTAGCCCTTATTAGTTTACCACTATGCTGCAAACCCTGCAACATATAAGAATTAATGTTGTTATCAAAATTGCCTCAAATATTAGAAAACTACCATGGGATGGATATGGAGATTCATGTTATAAAGATATCTCTAGAACTCGAGTAGAACATCTATAAACTGCCTGTTTTGGACAATCTTGTTGTTACAAACATGCTTGCCAGGTTCCATAACTGCACTGGTTTTCTCAGGCTGTCCATCTAGAAACATGAAGGAAGATGGTTCTTCCTTCTTGTCAAACACCCAAGCCCCAAATGTATTTTCTTTCAAGGGAAAACGGGCCTCCTTAAGCATTTATGTTCATTCAAAAGCTTGGTTACATCTTTTAGGTGCCGCTCTTATAAGAGCTTCTCCTTTCCTATTATCTTAGAAACCTAGGCTAGGCTTGCATCACAAATATAACCGACACACAGAAATAAGCATGGAAACCCATGTTTAACCCTTGGCCCTGTTGAGGCACGTCCTTTCTCCCCCTCCCTTCATGTAGCATACTGCTTACTCAAAGCCTCGGGAACAAACCCGTAACACTTGTTTTGCATACTTCTTCCCCAGATACATCATTCTCCTTCTTGCCTGTTCCCCGCCACGGATTTCCTTATCTTTTGTTTCCTTTAATTGAGGGAAATATTGCTAATTTTAGCTAATAATGACCTAGTTGTACAGATTAGTGGACCGGTTTGGCACCAACAAGATGGTGCAGTTAAAAGTTGGAGCGCAAGCAAGTAACACAGCAGAAACACACGTGGGTCCATGTGCATGGGATGCCCATACTAAGGTCACAGAGTAATTAGTGGGTAGGAAAGGGATGTAAACTAATCATCTTCGCACTTTTTCAAGGTATAGTAATCAATGCAAAAGCCTAATCCAAAGTTCATCTAGAAGACCATCAGCACCAATCAAAAAGCTCTCACCAGTAAAGGTCTTAAAGAGGTGTTCCAAGGGCCTTTATTTCAACTGCAATGAGAAGTATTCACCAAGCCATAAGTGTAAATGCTTGTTCTTCTTGGAAAGTCCCAAACTGGAAGAGAGTGAGGAAGAGGAAAGCTTAGATGAAGTAGTTGGGGACATATATGTCAATGCCATTTCAGGAACGAATAGTTCTTGGACGATAAGGGTTAAGGGCCATCTAACAAACTTCCAATAGGAGGTCAACATCTTGATTGACTCCTAAAGCAAGAGTTGGCTAGGAGAATCGAGTTCCTACCAAACAAAGCAAAATTTTGAGGTAACAGTAACTAATGGGGCCAAGATTGAAAGTGAAGGCTATTGCAACTCTATTAATATTTTGGTGCAGGGAATACCTCAAAGGGTGGAGTTCTATCTCTTTCCCTTGTAAGGCTCGAATGTGGTGTTGGGGGTTAAATGGTTACGCATGTTGGGTCTCATTTCTTGGGATTTCTCAAAATTATTTATAGGGTTCAACTTGGGTGGCCAAAGGGTAGAACTAAGAGGGCTAACACCACAAAGTGATGAAGTGGTGGGAGATAAACAAATGAAGAAGGATTTGGTAAGAGAAGGCAGAGGGGTTCTAGTTAGTATACAACTAATATGAGAAAAGGAAGACCATGATGAGACAAAAAAAAGTCAAAGAAAATTAGCATTAAATAGCATAAAGGCCCCATTGGTCCTTATATGAAGAGATGTAATTATTGTCGCAAACAACCTAATGGTGGCTAAGTCTTTCAAAACAAGGGTGGACACAGAAATACAGCTTTTCCTCTAGGAGTTTGCCAAAGTCTTTGCAAAACCAAAAGGCCTACCCCCTTCTAGGAGCTACAATCATGCAATTCCTTTACTATCAGGTGCTCAAATTCGGAATGGTAAGGCCGAGTGTGAGCCCCTTTGCATCACTAGTCATGCTAGCTAGGAAAGGAGATGACTCTTGGCATCTTTACATCGACTACTAGGGACTCAACAACCAAATGATAAAAGATTGTTTTTCGATCCCTACAACGGATGAGTTGTTAGACAAGCTAAATGGGGCTTGCATCTTTTATAAGCTTGACCTAAGGTTTGGGTACCACTAAATTTGAGTGAAGGAAGAAGATATTGGAAAAATAACTTTTCATACACCATTTGATCATTACAAACATTTGGTGATGCCATTTGGGCTTACCAACGCCCCCTCCACTTTCCAAAGCTTGATGACAATATCTTCCAGGAATATCTCCATAAGTTATCCTTATTTTCTTTTATGATATCCTTATTTTTAGCAAGGATTGGTCTTTGCACTTGTAGCATGTTAGGATAACTTTATCAACCTTTAGACAGCACAAATTATATGCTAAAAGGGAGACATGTCAGTTTGGTCAAACTAGGATTCACTTCCTTGGGCATATCATTGATTAGGGGGGACTTTCCATTGATGCTGAGAAAATCATTGCCATGAGCCAATGGCCATAACCAAACAATGTCTTAGCCTTAAAGGGCTTTCTCAGCCAAACAAGGTACTACCATAGGTTTGTTAGAAACTATGGTAAAATTGCAAAACCGTTGATGGACCTGCTACAGAAGGGCCAATTCAAATGGGGGGAGGAGGCTAGCAAGGCTTTTGAGCAGTTAAAGCAAGCCATGACCAAGGCCCTTATATTACTACCACCATATTTTACACAATAGTTCATAGTGAAATGTGATGCCTCAAGATTTCGGGTAGGGGCTATCCTATGTCAAAAGAAACACCCGATGGCATTTTTTAGCAAAGCTCTCCATGGAAAAAATTTATTATTATCCACCTACAAGAAGGAGCTTCTTGTGTTAGTACTGGCGATTCAACATTGGAAACATTATTTGATGGGCAAGCGCTTTGTGGTTAAGATGGATCAACATAGCCTTTGCTTCCTATGGATTCAAAAGATCACAACTCTTGCACAGGAAAGATGGCTAGTGCGACTAATGGGCTTTGACTTTGCTATTGAATATCAACTTGAACTAGCCAACAACATTGTTGATGCACTGTCTCAGCAAGGAGTTGCATAAGACCACCCATGGAAAGAGTTGAAATAGAATCAAGTAGCATAAGGGCCATATCAACTTCAATCCCCCTATGGGTGGATTCAATCCAAGACTAGAACTAAAAGATTATGGAAGTAATGGCACTTATCACCCACATCTAACAAGGTGAGTCAGTCAAGCTATGGGAAGTGTTGAACAACATTATGTATTTCAAACAAAGAATCTTCTTATGGGAAAGTTCTGAGCTAATCAAAACCATCATAAAAGAGATTCATGATGGATGTCACAAAGGTTATCATAAAACCCTTCAAAGGGTGAGGTCTATCTTTTACTAGATGAATTTGAGGAAGGATGTCTTGGAGTTTGTATCAGGCTGCCTAGCATGCCAAAGACAATAGTGGCAGAATAATTTTTTGTCAAGACTATTAAAGTTGTTATTGATACCAGAAAATGTGTGGGATGAAGTCTCTATGGACTTCATAGATGGCTTTCCTCCTTCCAAAGGAATTACTTCAATGCTAGTGGTGGTCAATAGACTATCCAAATTTGTTAGATTTCTTCCCATCACCCACCCTTACTTTGTTGAAATAGTTCTAGCTTTATTTTTCAAAGAAATGTTTAGATTGTTTGGTCTCCCTAAAGCTATCACTTGTGATCAAAAGTCCACTTTCACCAACTAGTTTTGGAAGGAGCTCTTTAAGGTCCTTAGACCCAATTATGTTCTCTTTAGCATACCATCCTTAAAAAAATGGCCAAACTGAGGTAATTAATCATTCATTGAAAACTTATTTTCAATGGTTTACATCTGACAAACCAAAGGAATGGGTTTGTTAAGTCCCCTAGGTAGAATATTGTCACAATACCAACATGAATAGTTCCACCAAAAGGACTCCCTATGAAATAGTATATGATTAGTAACCCCCCACTCTTCTTAATTACATTCTAGGGATGGCCAAGGAAAAGGTAGTAAAAGCAGAGCTAAAGTCTAAAGATAAAGTGTTGTGACTATTGTGGGATCAACTCCAAAAGGCCCAAAATCATATGAAGCAATTTTATGATCAGAGGAGAACCAAAATTGCCTTATAGGTTGGAGATAGAGTTTTATTGTGTCTTCAGCCATACAAACAAACATCCCTTTGTCATAAATAGAGTTTGAAGTTGTCGCCTCGTTTCTATAAGCCTTTTGAGATTGAAGGAAAAGTGGGGAATGTAGTGTATCATTTGAAACTTCCCTCAGAGTCACACTTTCATCCTGTGTTTCACGTTTCGCAACTAAAATGGTTTGTGCCACTCACCGAAAGGTTTGAACTAGATCCACCACATCTTTTGAAGGATGAAGATGGGATCTTGGCTAGCCCGGTCTCCATTCTAGAAAATAGGACACAGAAAGGCCAGGCAAAGCTTTGAGTCAGTTGGGCAGGCTTTCGAAAAAGGATGCTACTTGGGAGGAGGAAGATGGTTTCCAACACCGGTTCATGCAAATCAACCTCAAGGGCATGGTCGATCTTTCAAGGGGAGCTTTGTCACATCTCCATTAGACCTCCCTTAATAGGGGGGTGTGTCCCTAGGATAGGACCTTTTGCATATGTAGTGTTAAAGTATTCAGGTTAATGCCATTAAATGAAGGAGTGGCTGGGTAGGGTGCTCCATTGGTTAAGTTGGGTAGGTTTGTCTTTTTTGTAATGTCCAATCTCTATAATCCACCTTACTGATAGGACATTAGTTGGTAGTAGTAAGGTTATAAGTGAAGTCTTTTTGGTGAAAGGTCAAGAATTATATATTACCGTAAAGAATTATAAGATTATTCAATTACATCATTATCATTTAAGCTCAAACACTGCGTTTGGCAAATTCCAAAGCTCTTGTAAGAATTTATTACAATTTATAAGCTCTACTCCTCTGGTAGATGAAATCTTCTCTCTCACGTCCTTCTTGATTTTAGCAATAACGGTTGAACTGTCTAGACTTTTATCATTGAATCTTCTTCTATTTCTTTCCCTCCAAATGTAATATAATATAGCCTTAAAAGATATACTAAGCATGGTTGCTGCAGTTATAAGTGAAGTTGTCCAAAGCTTTGGAAGACAGACTAGAATCACACCCTTTTCATTGTAATCCGAAGGTGACCTTCATCATTTGAATACAAAGTCCTGTTTTCCTATTTTGTTTGTCAGGATAGGTAGAAAGAACCAGCACCAGCCTTGGTTTATCGATGATATTCCGGAACCAAACCAGTGATCCAACCCAACGAAGACACACGTAACACTATGTCTCTTTTTTATTCCGCTGCTGCTCTTCAGAGACGCAAGCCGATACCTAGTTTACAACCTTGTATTTTTTGGCACTAAACGAAACCCACGAGAGAGAGAGAGAGAGAGAGAGAGAGAGAGAGAGAGAGATAAACAGATCGTGATCGCAAGAAACGGTCGGAGAAAATGGTTGTTTATTAGGCTTGGTCAAAAGTTTTACAAACTGATGAATCTGAAAGCGTGTCAATACATCCTTCATTACGTCATTTATAAATTGGAATCTGAAAGCAGTCTAAATAACTTGGAAAATGGAATACATTAAATGCTATACGCTACTGCTACAATTTCTTTACACTTGTATGGTTTATGCTGTGATTTCTTGTGTCTTTTGCTTTACAGATTTGCCTTTCATCCGTGCTGGTTCTTTGGCTAGCTTAGCCATTGTGTAAAGTTAAATAATTTAACTATTATTGTGAGAAAATGTGTTAAAATGTAGAAAATAAGTTTTATATTGAAGTTATTATATAAGATAATATGTTTTATTAGTTATTGAGTTAATTTTTAAATTAAATAATGGACTTCTTAGTAAATTTCTGCCATTTATTTTGTTAAGTTAAAATAACAATTTCTACAATATATTGTAGAAATTATTATAAAAATATGAAGAACAATATGAAGAACAATATAAAGAATAATATGAAAAACAATATGAAGAACAATAAGAAAGTAGTAATTTGTATTACTTGAGTGAATCCTTGAATACACTCCAATTACCTTTTTATAGTGGTTGGAAAAACAAACGTAAATCATCTCTTAATGATAATGATCAATACAATTGATTATGAAAAATTGAAAATATGAAGAACCCTAAGACCTTTTAGATTTTGAGCAAAAAATTTCATCAATAGAGTTGATGATTCTTTTTATTTTTTATTGAAATAAAGAGATCATTTTCCTCTTATTAAAATGCCTCTTATTTCATCTTCAACCGTTTTGTATAACTATCAAATGAAGGAGATGAATCGTTGTTCTCTCAAGGGCGTGAGGAAGAAGATGATGCGCGTGAGTTACACGCACGTGTCTTTATGTTGTCTGTGAGTTGCCTTGGTAGAATGGCGCGTGTGGTACACACACCTGCTTTATCTTCAATAACTGTCTCTTCTTCTTCAAATATCGCCTACGTATTTATTTTCAAAATTTGATTTTCAGTTTTTGATTCAGAAATGGTTCTCGCCGGTTCTGTTTCTGTTTTTAATTCTGGCAAGATTTTTAGTAATTCTGTTTCGGTTTGTATTTCTAACATGTTAGACCCCCTATGAACATATGTGAACAATATCAAATTTTCTTTAAATATATAAATAAAACATAGAGAATTAACAAATGAATTGAGAAAAGAACACACCAAACTTACACTTCTACATTTGAGCTCTCTGTCCTCGTTGTTATTATATATCATAGTCACAATTTATATAAACAACAAAGGATTAGATCAGAGAGTTTTTGAATAGTTTCAGGGACAATATAGAAAATTGGGACCAAACAAACTTTTATTGAAGATTTATACACGTACTGAGTAAAACATAGAAAAATATTCTTTCCCTATTATTTTACTTGAATCTCTGTAACAAAAATCTCAAAAATATTAAAATTTCCTTAAATATAAAAATAGCAACATAGAGAATTAATTAACAACAGAGAAAGAAACACTCCTAAACCTTCGATCGTATGGGTTCATTTATCAAGAGGAAAGGGTATACAGAAACCTGTGCAATCATGTGGGTTCATTTATCACCTCCGGAGGAAAGAGTGCGAAAACCTGCGCAACCATTTGGGTTCATTTATCACCCTCGAGAGACATGCATGGTTCGTGGGTCGGGGCCCTCGTGAAACATCGGGAATGTTTTTGCCAACAAAAAGTAGCTCCCGTCGAACAAAAAATTCCCCTTTCAGAACTGGCGGATCAGACGCGGGAGTAATTGTGGATTAATAGATAATTCTGATGCTAGAGTTTGCTGGAAAAAGGCAAATCCATGAACGCACAGAAATCCACGAACCATGTGAAGTAAATGAGGTTGATGACCCCGGGACCTCGTGGTTTTGATCGCAGAGCAGTGTAATAATTTAAGGAAACAGTGATTGACGACGACCTTAAAACCCCGCCCGGGTCAGGACAACTGCCATTTACTGCTCCAGCTGCCAAGCAGGAACCTTCAACCTGGGGAGAGACTTGGTAAATTGAGTTTTTATAACGCTTAGAGGCCCGTTTGTGTTCTTCAATTTAAGAAGAAAGAAAATCACTTATGAAAATTCATAAGTAAGGAATGGCGGGAGGATACGTAACTAGTGCATATAGATATTCCAAAGCCTTTTATAGATGCAGAACCAAAAAGAAAAAAGTTACGTAACAATCGTAGTACGCACATTGACTTTAGGTTGGTTAACTGGACTGGAGGTTTAAACGTCGTTGTTGTCACCATTTACCTCTCCAGCTGCCAAGCTGGAACCTTTAACCTAGAGGGAGACCTGGTAAATTGAGTTTTTACAATGCTTAGTGAAAACCGGGTACATGGATAAACTCTCACCCTAGATGCAAATCAATTAAAGAGGAAAGAAAATCACTTTGAAAATTCCTAGACAAAGGAATGGCGGGAGGATAAGCTTCTAGTGCACAAAAATATTCCAAACCTTCTATAAGTGGAGGACTAAAAATGAAAAATTTTACATGGCAATCGTAGTACGCACGTTGACTTTAGGTTGGTTGACTGTGGCGGAGGGCTGAGCGTTGTTGGTTGACTTTAGGTGCCAAGCAGGAACCTTCAACCTGGAGAGGGAGCGGGTGGACTAAGTTTTTACCATTCATGCCTTTGTCCGCGTTCTCCATAATAGATGGATCAAAGTAATAGACGCTTCCTCCGCTATTAACACAAAAAGAGCATAACAGGCATCAGACCCCGGTCTTGCCGGATAATTTCGCAAACACAGCAACATCGAAGCAGACTTTTTCGAATAGACTCATAAAGATCCCGAGTAAACAAGTATAAAGTCTGAATTTGTGTTGAACAGAAGTTTTTTCTTTTGCTCAAACTCTCCGTAAAACAAAACAATCGCGAAAATATCAGAATTCCCTCAGAGTTTTCTTACAAATTGGAATACGGAGAATCGCAGCTGAACCTCCAACGTAGGAGATGATAGAGTTTAAGTGTTTGACAAGTATAGAGAAGATTATGAAGAAGAGAAGTCAGTGAATCACCGAGTGGTCTGAAAGAGTAGCTCTTGGCCTTTTCATAAATTCAAACTTACAAGGATAGATAAATGAAAACTAGGACCGAGAGTTATGTTGCCTAAATACCAAAAGCAACACACTCTCTTACACGCAAACTTAATGACAATAAAACAAAAGTATCAAGGGCACATTAATGCATTGAGGTGAAGTGACCAAAAGTAATCATGTTTGCTCTATGTTGAGATGGAGTACATGGCAGTGCCTTGAGTAGGAGGAAGAATCATTTCTTTCCGTCCTTCTATCAAACACCTCCAAGGCACACTTATTGTTTCCCCATCTAACGTGCCCCCATTACCAGACTTCAAATCTTTTGACACTCCCCCTTAATGGGGAGCATAGTGACACCAAGCCTTTTCATAAGTTTTTCATGCTAGACAACATCCAAACCCTTAATTAGGATATCTGCCAACTATTCTTCACTTCGGTAGTGCACTAGTTCAATATTTCCAACTTCCACAATTTCACGCACATAGTGGACTTTAATGGCAATGTGCTTGGTTCTTGAGTGGTGACTTGGATTAATAGCCATGGCAATGGCTGACTTGCTGTCACAGTAAATTTTGGTGGAGTTGTACTGCTCATATCCTACCTTAGACAACAGCCTTCTAATCCATATGCTCTAACTTCCAACGGCTGAGACAGCAACATATTGTGCCTCAACCGTGGGTAATGCAATTGAGCTCTGCTTCTTGAAGCTCCAGCTAAATATTGTCGTGCCAAGTGAGAATGCATACCCGGAAGTACTTTTAGAGTCTTTGGAGTTGCCTGCCCAATCACTGTCTGAGTATCCCACCAGTTCTATCTTATTCTTTACTTCATAAAACAACCCATGATTCAGTGTTCCCTACAAATACTACAGCACTCTTTTGGCTTTTTTGAAGTGTAAATTAAAAGGCCTTTGCATGAACCTAGCAATAGTGACACAAAGTACAAAATGTCTGGCCTTGTTGCAGCTAGATACAACAGACTGCCAATTAAACTTTGATACATAGTTGGATTGGACTTACCTGATTCATCTTCATAAGGAATTTTTTCACCTTGAACAAGTGGAGTTGGAACCAGATTGGAATCAATCAAGTTGTATTTGATAAGCAATTCCTTTGTAAACTTGGTTTGGCACACAAAGATTCCTTCCTTACTTGTTGAAAGATTTCTAAACCAAGGAAGTACCTCATTAATCCAAGATCATTCATCTGAAAGTTGGCCATCATCTATGCTTTGAACTCAGCTAACATGCTTTCTGAGCTGCCTGTGTATACAAGGTCTTCAACATAGATAGAAACTATTAATATTGCATTACCTTGATGCTTAAGGAATAAGGTTGGCTCGCTTGGACTTTTGGAAAAGCCACACTTGATGAAATGTAAGCTGATTTGACTAAACCAAGCTCTAGGAGCCTACTTAAGGTTGTATAAAGCCTTATTGAGCTTCAAAACTTTCCTTTCTACCCCTTGACCTCAAAACTTTATGGTTGATTAATGAAGACTTCCTCAATTAGTGTTCCATTTAGGAATGCTGCTTTAACATCTAGTTGATGCAACTTCCACTGGTTCTGAGCAGCTATGGATATGATCAATCAGATGGTTTCCAGCCAGGCTACAAGTGCAAAAGTTTCTCCATAGTCTTCTCCTGCTACCTATGCATAACCTTTCACCACAAGTCTAGCTTTAAGTCTCTGCACATATCCATCTGGATTCAATTTGGTTTTGCAAATCCATTTTACGCCTATGGACTTCTTGCCTTTGGGAAGATCAGCTAACTCCTAAGTCTGATTCTGGACAATGGTATTTATCTCCTCTTCCATTGCTGCTTTCCAACCCTTATCCGTGGCTACCTCTTGGAAGGTGAGTGGCTCAAGTGTAGCTAGGTTACAACACTCATAAATGTCTTCAAGAAGGCGCATTTTCACAGGGATACCTTCAAAAGGACCTCTCCCTCCTTGCGTGACTATAGGTTGGTGTTCTGCATCATGCTATCCAAGTTCAGTCCTCATTTATGGAGTGGATTGATCATTATTTGCTTCTCCCTCATCTTACTGTGCTTCCAGGTAGATTAGAGGAATTTGATAAACTTCCTTCTTCTTCTCCCAATTCCAAGAGGCAGATTCTTCAAACACAACATCTCTTGTGATGGATAACTTCTCTTAATTTAAGAGATATATTCGGTAGCCTTTGGAAGTAAGACTATACCACAACATGACTCATTTCTCAGCCTTCCCTTCTAGTTTATGTCTGATCTGTGTAGAAGTATGAACATAGCACAAAGAACTAAAAATCCTTAGATGTTGAATAGATGGTTTAATGCCATACCATGCTTCATACGGAGTCACTTGTTGCAGAGCATTTGTAGGGCTTCTGTTGAGCAAGTATACAACAGTGCGCATTGCTTTTGCTCAGAACAAATGAGGAACACCCTTTTCTTGCATCATGCAGCGAGCTCTCTCCATTACAGTTCAATTCTTCCTTTCTGCTACCCTGTTTTGCTGAGGGCTATATGCTATGGTGAGTTGCCTCTCTATCCCTTCTTCATCATAGAAAGCTTCAAATTTACGAAAGAGATATTCTCCCCCTTAACCAGACCTGAACTTCTTGATGTGTCTGCTGCTCTTCTTTTCTACATGGTTCTTATATTTCTTAAAGAAATCCAAGGCTTGAGATTTTTCTTTAAAGAAATCCAAGGCTTGAGATTTTTCTTTCAAGAAAAACACCCAAGTCATTTGAGTACAATCGTTAATAAATAAGATGAAGTACTTGTTGCCTTGGGTTGTAGTGGTTCTCATTGGACCACAAATATTAGTATGCACCAGATCTAGACACTACCTTTTTTTGTTACTGCTATTGGCAGTATTGAATGGTTGTTGATGACTCTTCCCTATCTGACATGCCCCACAAACAATCCCAGCCTCCTCAATCTATGGCAATCCTACAACCATCTTCTCGGTATGCAATTTTTTTAAGGCATTGAAGTTAAGATGTCCAAACCTTTTGTGCCACAGCCATGAATCTTCCAATCTGGTGCTTAATACAATAGGCAGTGAGTATTCAAACTTGATAAGATAATTATGTGAAGTTTCCATATCAATTACTGCCAATGGTGTTGTGAAATCAAAAGACTCATAGATGGAACACTTCTTTTTTTGAACACCAAAACATACCCATTTTCATCCATTTGCCCGACACTAAGTAAGTTGTGACTTAGTTCTGGCACCCACAAAACTTCCTTCACTATCTTAACACCTTTCCCTATATGCACAAGAATCTCTCCCTTTCCTTTTACCTAAATAAACGTAGAGTTGCCAAGTTTAACTCTAGTGGTGAATGATTTGTTAAGGTGGGTGAAAATGTGTTCATCATAAGTCATATGATTGCTGCAACCATTGTCCAAGTACCATAGATTAACATTATTTGTAACAGCAAAGCATTTATCATAAAACAAAGATGTTTCAGGTTCGCTTTTTAAGAAGTTCGGAATGGTAGGGCATTTGGCAAGGAAAAGAGTGGTTTCGAGTTCAATAGGAGTGGCTTCAATGAGGTTGGCTTGTTGGGGTTCTTTTGACTGGCAATCCTTCTCTAGATGTCTAAACTTAGAGCAAAAATTACATTTAGGCTTCCCTTTCATCCAACAGTTTTTCTCAAGGTGATTTGTTTTCTTACACACCTTGCAGGGAGGAAATTTCCCTTTTCCATCTTCTCCTCTTTTCTTTTCTTCCAAGGTTCTAGACTCTACGGACATTTTGGCTTTGAAGGCTGATTCTATGGGACTTTTTTCTTTGATTCTGGTGGTCCTTTTTTCAAAGGCCTCAAAGGACCCCATGAGTTCACTAATCGGCATGGTTATGAAATCTTTTGTCTCTTCTAAGGTAGTAACTGTGGAATCAAACCTAAGGGTTAGGCTTACAAGTATCTTCTCCACAATTCTCCTATTGGTTAACTATTCTCCTAGAGATTTGATTTAGCTAACAACAAAATTTATTCTACTATAATACTCCATAACATATTCATCTTCTTCCATTTTCAGTAATTCAAAGTCTCTTTTCAAAGCTTAAGTTCTAACTTGTCTTACCTTAGCTATGCTGAGGAACTCATTTTTCAATAAAGTCCATGCCTCATGAGCTATGGCTGCATAAGCTATCTGCTCAAAGGCTTCCTCAATCACGGCCATCTACATCACCACCAATGCCTTTAGCTCTTTATCCTGGTGCCTCCTATGTTTCTCTCGCTCTACTGGTGTAAGAGCTTGGACTTCTTCTTCTATGAGTTTTGGAGAACCCTTATCTACTAGATCCCACACACCTTGGCATTTAAAGTACGTGGTCATTCTTATAGACCAGTACAAGTAGTTTTTGCCATGGAATATTGTGAGTGGAAGCTGAGAGTTTGGGAAGAATGGAGCGGAAGCGATGCTGGAAGTTGAAGAAGAGGATGAGGAACCAGAGTTTGGTGACTCCATGGCTCAAGGAATAGGTAACAGGATCGGGTATGAACCTTGGCTGTGATGCCACTGATAGAGTTTAAGTGTTTAACAAGTATAGAGAAGATTATGAGGAAGAGAAAGTCAGTGAATCATCGAGTGGTCTAAAAGAGTAGCTCTTGGCTTTTTCATAAATTTAGACTTACAAGAATAGATAAATGAAAGCTAGGACTGAAAGTTATGTTGCCAACAAAGCAGGACATGCTGCCTAAATACCAAAAGTAACACACTCTCTTACACGCAAACTTAATGACAATAAAACAAAAGTATCAAGGGCACATTAATGCACTGAGGTGAAGTGACCAAAAGTAATCATGCCTGATCTATGCTGAGATGGAGTACACGGCAGTGCCTTGAGTAGGAGGGGGAATCATTTCTTTCTGACCTTCTGTCAAACACCTCCAAGGCACGCTTATTGTTTCCCCATCTAACGTGCCCCCATTACCAAACTTTAAATCTTCTAACAGGAGAACTGGTGGCGGGACGAAAGGCTTGTAAATAACTACACTAGATTACCGACTATTCAATTACAACAATGCATTAAAACTTGTAAAATTCCAAGCAAGTGTGTATAAGTGAGCAAGAGAACTCTAAAACTCTCCTACACATTAGAAAGTATAAGGTCCCATATATATATAGACCAAATTAAGAGAAAAAAAAATAGGGACCAAAGGACTCTTTCTTAAGAGATGAGTTGTCATACCGTGTCCCTCCATTGCTTTTGTTCTAAGAGACATGTTTTCCCTTTATACATGTATTGACTCAAAATATAGAGGAATTTCTAAATAAACAACTACAAACTCTAAATGTGAACCTCATTAAAGCTTTTTTGTTAAGCCGAGTGACATTAATGCTTTGTTGACGAATTAACTCCGAATATAAATAGGAACTTCCAAATAAAAAAGTTGGTCAATTGATCCTTCATGTGCCATTCCATTTGGTAGAGCTATTGACACTTAACAATGTTGGTAATACATGGACACAAAACAAGAATCTTGGGAAAAGTAATGTTTTGATTTTAAGTAATGTTTTGATTTTTGCCTACACAAACCCTTTTCACATGTAATGTATTACTTCTTTGTTAACAGTTTTGATACCGAAAAAAAAAATACCAGAGTCTTAAAGATCTCAAACCTATTAGTTTATGTAACTTTACTTATAAAATCATTGCCAAGATTCTAAATGGTAGGCTGGTACGTTTGTTACCTTTGATAATTTCCAAGGAATAGTCTAGTTTTATGTAAGGGATAGATATTCATGAGAATTTTACAATAGCCCAAGAGATGGTTAATGAATTAGATCATAAAGTAATAGTCAACATGATGATTAAGGTAGATATGGAAAAGGCATATGATCGTATGGAATGGAGTTTTATACTCAAAGTATTGGAATGGTTTGGTTTTTCTCGCCTATGGAAATATGGTATTCAGGTGTATGTCCAACAATTGGTTTACACTTTTAGTGTAAAGAGCAAAACATGCTTTCTTCAAGTCCACACAAGGTCTTTAACAAGGAGACCCACTATCACCTCACATTTTTATCTTAGCTCAAGATGCCTTTAATAGAAAGCTCAACCATTTGATGGAGATGACGCCATTCATTGGAAGATTTAAAGGTTATAATAATTTTGGGGGGTTTCTCATCTATTATATGTTAATGATATGTTAATTTTTATGGAAGGGAACCAAAGGTCTCTTAAATACATTAACGATTTGTTACAATAGTATGAAGTGTATAATGGACAAAAGATGAATGTAGAAAAGATGAGGGTAATAGTGTCAAGGAAGTTAGAATTATCCAAGAAAAAACTTATCAAGCAGATCATAGGATTCTCTTTTGCAAACCTACCAATTAAATACTTAGGTATTCCATTATTCAGAAGGTGAAGTCAAATCCATTATTTTGACGAAATAATGGATGCTATAGCTAATCGAATGCATAATTGGAAAGCAAAATTCTTATCTTAGAGGGGCAAATTGACATTAATTAAAAGTGTACTCTCCTCTATGGCAACACATACCATTTCCATTATGCAAGAACCAAAAATAGTCATACAAAAGACTAATAGTATACTAGCCAAATTCATGTGGAGTAATGGGATGGCCATGGTAGCCATTGGGTTAAGTGGCAAAGTATTTGTACGCCTTTGGAAAAAGGTGGACTAGGAGTTCAAAACCTAGAACAAACAATAAAAGCACTTCAAATAAAGTTTGCATGGCATTTTGTGCAAGGAAAATCCTTATGGACCTCAATTCTTTGAGCTAAGTATGAGCATCCAATGGAAGCAATTAGACGAGGTAGAGAGAATGCACATTCACATACATGAAAGATGTTTTTGCCTTAGGTAGAGTATCCAATCCAGTATGATAAATGAATTATTGGTAAGGAAAAATGCTCCTTTTGGAAGGATAATTGGATTGGACAGCCTCTTTCGTATCTTTTATGTCCACAATAGGATATAACAATTGAAAAGGCATTTCAAAGTCAAGATTTTATTAGAGAATATTTGTCTGGTGAGCACCAAGAGCAAACCAGCAAAATTATATGTAGTCGAGATCCAGATAGTCTCACTTGCACCAAGAGCAAGCCATATAGTCTCACTTGCATGTTTTTGCTTTGTCATAATGAATGATTGTGTTATAATTTTATACATAAATTAGTTGGATAGATGGGATTACTTTCTAATTAGCTCGGGTGAAACTTGATGCTTGTTGGCTTCTTGGTAAGAAAGATTGTTTGTAGGCTTTCTTACATGCATAAGAAAAGAAGTTCAACCTTGGTATGGTGGAAAAAAGTACGCAATCTTACAAGGAGTATCTTTTGGAGATGATAATTTTCTTGAAAAAGATTAATTGAAAATTTTTTATAAATTAATCTTTTTTCCTTTTTCTTTTGCAAATGAAGGGTTATTATTGCTTATAAAAATAAAAATAAGAACTCTAGGTGTCAAGTTGAGAGCGCTTCCAATGATTATATAATGGTAGGAAGAATGGGTTGTGATGCTAGAAATTTTTCACATGACTGCGCGTATGGGGTGTTAAGATTTATAGAGGAGTGGAGAAAAAATTTCTTCTTATTAGAAAGCTACTAGAAAACAAGTAATTCAAAAATGAAACAGGAAGTATATGCAAACTTCTCTAGCATGACGGTACAAGTAAGACCAACTAGAATTTGGTTTAAGCTTGCACATGAACATCAAATGGTTAATCAAAGAAGAAAATAAATTGTGAGCCACACCTCCAAACAACCAAAAAAACCCCAAGAACCAAAAACGCCCGACAAAACAAAAAAACCCATAATGTAGGTTAAAACGGGAGAAACAATAAGCTTTCTTGCTTTCAGAGCCTTGATAGCTCTTGGTCAACAACCTGGAACCGCAAAGAAAAAAAGATTTTCTGGTGAACAGTTCCTTCATTTCATCATATCATGTAGATGAAAGAAGGGGATCAAAATAACAAAACATACCCTTCCTGTGATTTCAATTCTATATCAAAAGAAGAAGAGGAAGTAGTCGAAAACCCCTCACATCCACTTTTTTTTGACACATGAAACCTGATGACCCGTCTTTTTGTAATAATGGTTAAATTCTACCATAATCAAAGTGATCCACAACACAAACAAACACCACTCCCATTCCCATCTTTTCTTACTTGGAAGCAATACCGCTCTTTGATCTGATTAGGACCCACCATAATTTAAAGAATACACAACATTCTCTATCTTTACCCATAATCATCTACATATCGCCAAACCCATCATCACAATAGACTGGTTGGTCTTTGCTATCAACAATAACATATATGATCATATGATCAACAGGCAAAAATAAAGGAATGATAGGTTATCAGTAACAAGACTTTTAAGTGATAAGTATATCTCGATTTAATCTGCTTATTGGGATATTTCAATGGCATATAAACGAATACATTAAAGGTAAGATAGTTTGCAACTTATATGTTATTCATTTTTTAAGATCTATAGTTATACATTAGTTAGAGTATCTTCTTTAGTTTTGGAGTTAAATCTGACAGAGCTATAGATGAAAAAAGGTCAAATAAATGAGGGGAAATGAAAACTCTATTTGTAAGCTAATATCCGAACAGTCTCATTTGTTTTTCAAGTGCAAAGGAATCCCGGTGAAGAAAACCAAAGAACTTACCTCTTCTGTTGAATCTAAAGTTACAATACCAGAACTTGAAATACTTCAAATTTGCCTACTTCTTATATTCTCTTACCTCCTATTTCTAATACTTTTCCCCCTTATTAATCTGACACAGTCCCAAACAGATCTTCCAGGATTCAGACTTCTAAACTGCAGTGGGCGATCAGCGCCCCAATCTAGCTTCCCTCTCTTCTTCTTTCTAGCAATTTTCACACACAAAATAGCTTTTGCAACTACTGCAAACATTCACTACACCCACATACACAATCTGCATCAAAGTGGACACAGCATACCTGCATCTCAAGGGAAATAGCCCTAATTTCATACACACTTTCCACCAATCAGTTATAGGGATTGCATGACGACTTTTCCAATCAAAACAAGGTTTTACTACACATACTATTTTGCCCTTCTCTAAACTAACAAAACATGGGCCTTTTACATAAGTCCAGCAACCATAACCCACCCACGGGCCCTTACTCTACTATTATCTATCAGGCATTCTATATAAAAGCTAACACAAACAGACCTGCGACATAATCCTCCAAAATGGAAATACATTCAAACGAAAATGCAGAAAGGAAATGCATGGAAGAGAAGTAAAACCCCTTGACTCTAATTATTCCCGTATTTCGCTAGAGCTGACTAGTGAAATCTTCCTTTGATTATTGTTAAGAATGGTAAAAGGGATTCCTTGACTTATAAGGCGCAATTGCTAGACTTCCTGCACTCGTGGGAGTGAGGCTGCTTTCCAACAGGAGTTACAGCTGCACACGGTTGGTGAGACCATGCGTTTTCGGCCGAGGTGGCTTTGCGCCAGCAAGCGAGACACGGTGGATCCGGCTGAAAATCTTGCCAGTTTGCTCTCAGCTGCACAAGGTTGAATTAGTGCATTTCTGCTAAAGGGAAATTCTTGCACATTTAAGAAATTATAAGTAAATCTAAAATCGAATTATGACAATAAGTTACAGATTTTTGGTTGCCAATCGTTCTACTAGATTGTTATTCCCAATCAAAAGATTGACGGCGTCGCATCATTTGAAGGGAAGTTTCAGGATAGCATGGAACACGGACAGTAGCATATAATACCAAAGCCGAATTTTATTTTAAGAGAGAGAGAGAGAGGGAATCCCGAAAGATCCAAAGACGCGTCGTTTGCTATACATAAAAAACCACAAAAATTGCTTTCTCATTTTCGATGGATAGAAAAGAACGCCTTGGAAGGATGAAGGGAAACAGCGAAACGCACCGTGGACGATAAGCCCGCAGGTGGGTTTTGATTAATTGTCCTCCTCCTCAAGTCAAGGTAAAAATGTCAAGGGGGGCAATGTTATTGTCGAATTTCATGTAATTGGGCATAGCTTCTGGATCCTATTGTGGATTAGTGTAAATCAACTTAGACTTATATGTTGCAGATTAGTGCAGAATAATGTGGTATTGAATTATGTGGAATAATAATGAAGCACTTCATTATTACAAGCATAATGTGTTCATTACTTATGGAGCAATTTTCACTTGTTCTTAGCTTGTGCGAACTCTTTTCTCTTTGAACTCAAAAGAGAAACATTTAACTTCCAAAGTGCAAAGAGTCAAGACATGTTGCGGTAGTCTTTAGAATATTAGATGATTATGAACTACAAAGATAGGAAGAACATTGGTATAAAGTTCATCCAAATCAGGGCAGCTACCATTCATTTCTCCATTTAATTCTAACACAACTATTGTATACATCCTTTGTGTTTCAATGGTGAATTTACTATTCATTTCAAGATTAAATATTTCTTTGTAAAAATTATAAATTGAACAGGTCAAAACTATTATGGCGAAAATTGCAAAAGTGGCCAAGTTGATTGTGGAAATCCCAGGGGTCACCAAACCCAAATTTATGATAAGATTTTCAAGGTTAAAGGCTCATGGTATGGAAAGGTGACTTTTATTCAATTCCTAATGTTATGTGCCACATCCAAATAGTTGGAAATCAAGCCGAATGATACTAAATTATATTGTTTCTAGTGAGATTTGTAGGATAATAATTTGGATTTTTTTTTTTTAAGGATCCCTGTTTGGTAGGACGTGTTTCGGTGATACATAGATTTATCTTTCTTTGAAAAAGGAAAATGAAAACCATCCATTTAAGAGGATTTAAAGTTAGATGATTAGTAAGGCATCCATTGTTTGTTGTTGTAAACATTGTGTTTTTCAAAATTATATTTGCATTATTCTAGTAGTTCAACCGATGTCATATAAAACCCAAGTTAAGGAAAGCCGTTGAAGGGCTTCATCATGGAGGTTTTGAATTCTTATTTAAAAAAAAATCCCCTAAATTTAAAGTTATTGTTTTTTTAATTTATTTTAGATCATTTAAATTTTTGTAATCATAACATTAATGAAGTACATACTACTTTTCAAGGACAACAAAGCAATGCTTCTTTTCTTTTTTTCTTTTTTTATGTGCACATCCAAATTTACACACCAGGATGTTGAATCAAAGATTAAGAAGTTCCAAACAACACTTCTCCCAACTAAACCAAATGCTTATTGACTTCTTTTTTCTTTTCAACAATGCATGACACAATGTTAGTAGAAAAGATAAAATTTTCAATCGTTCCATAAAGACAACAACACATAAAATCAAAAATAACATAAACAAAGGATACTGGAGAGGATAGAATTTAATGAAGAGATGTTAATATTTTCTTATACTTTCATATAAATTGTAATATATAGAATCGAGTCACACAAAATAAGAGTATAGAACAACGTTAATCAAGTGACGCAAACTAAGTCTCTCAGCTAATGCTGTTGTCCAATTCCAGGATCTCGCATAAGGCACTCAGCTCATCCAAACCAAGTGCCAACCCACAATTAAAGAGGTCGTGGAAGAAAGTGCTTAGCAACCCAGTCCGAGGAAAGGGCCCGAACAAAACACCCACAAAACCACAATAAAAAAGCCCAAAGGGAGACGCACAAGAAACAAAGCCTACGAAGGAATGACAGTCCACAGAGGAAAGTACAAAAGTAAAGCCCACATAGAGAAGCAAAAGGTAAAAGTACAAAAGTACATTAGGCAAAAGCCTATACATGGATCTTAACTCGTGCTGAAGGAGGCTGGCTGGGCAAAATAGAAAGATACAAAGCGGACATCAAAAGGCAAGTAATGGAGAAAGACATGTCATTTTTTTTTTTTAGTGAAAGAGTAAGAATTAAATATCACTATAAAAGAATTATAAATTGTTTAATTATAAACATTATCATTTAAACTCAAAAACTTCATTTGATAAATTTAAAATCTCTTGCAATAAATTATTATAATTTATAGGCTTTATTCCCTAATAGATGAAATTTTCCTCTCACGTCCTTCTTAATTTTAACAACAATGATTGAATTTTGTCTAAACTTTTATTATTAAATATTCTTTTATTCTTTCCCTCAAAATATGATACAATATAATCTTGAAAGATATATTGACTAAGTCGCTACAAAACTCTTACTTTTGATAACTTTAATCATTCAATATACTTTAGCTCTCTAATATTTAATTCTTCAAGTTAAGTCATTCATATTTAACAAAGTCTTCCATATGTAATTTGTGAATCTACACTTAAAAAATAAATGAAAAAACATGTCATTTCTCAAAAGAAAAAAGACAAAGTGCCCTTCATTTGTGAAGAGAAAGGTGATGGCAAGATACATGGATTACAAGTGCCGAACATAATCAGAGGGTCCATTTCTCGAGGCCTCATACAAGATAATGAAAATACCCAGCTATCCCAAGGTAAACTATGTGACAGTTGTGGGGCTAAGGACCCAATTGCTTTTCTTTTAGAACTCTTTCCATAAGAAACAGGAAGGAAAAGTAAGGAACCCCAAAGCACATGATGAGCTCACCTTCGAGTTCAACTACAAATGATAGAGTGCATACCCTGATTCTGATTCTGAAGCCCAAGTTGGAAATTGGATTGACTCAGCACAGCACTAAATTTTATGAGAAGATTTCCAGTGATGAAGGCCCATGTCCTGCAATTCAAGTTGAAGTAGACCAACAAGAAAGTGTGACTTTAAAATCGAGGTTCGTTCGACATCATGGTGTGTAAATGAGAAGACATTTTCTTCTTCTATTAACTAATTTTAAGGAAGAAAATAAGCATTTTAAAACATAATCTTTACTTATTACAACTTTTTTTATACTTTGAAGAAGAAGAAAAATGTTGGAACCTTATCAAAAAAATATCATATAAACAATATTCTAGGTCTTCAATGTTATTGATAGTTTTGATTTGATAAAATCCATTTTCTTATTCTAAGTCATCAGAATAAATAAGAACATAAACATTAAAGTTTAATAGGATATCTTCATTGGGCTTTGGTCCCTTTTAGATTAAAGTTGAGTAGAATACATCCTAGTGTATTTACGTATTAAAGTGTCACAATCTTCTCAGTTTCTCATAACTTAAAATTACCTATTTAGAATATTGTACCACCTTCATAAGTGAAATTAAGGAAGTAAGAAGGCAGAATAAATTGGGATGTATTTATGGAAATACAAAGAAATCTATGAAATGATGCTAAGAAATGAATGAAAAATAATTTTAGATCAAAATTGAGTGGAGAGCCGAAAGCGGAGATTTCCGGAGGATACTTGTAGAAAAGACAGATAGAAATCCAACGTAAAAATCAGACCAAAAAGAAGAGAAGAGATAAAACGATTTATAGAATCGACCCCAAAGTCACTCAAACGGGATTTGTAGAAACTAGGGACTTGATCGGAAATAGGAGACTTACCAAAATTAGCGTGGGGAGTGAGGAAGAAGGGTTAAATTAGAGCATCGGCACTAAAAAGGAAGGAAATAACAGAAAGATTAAAGAAGCCGCAATTACCATCGGTAGCGAGAGAGAGAGAGAGAGAGAGAGAGAAAGAGAGAAACAGAAAGACTAAAAGGTTTTGCACTCATCGGGAGGGAAGATAACAAGAGTTAGAGAAGAAAGGCCATGAAAAGTTGCGGACTTATAGAAGGAGAAAGATAACGCAGCCAAAGAGAAAGATTGGCATGTGGTGGCCGTGTAATGGAAAGGATAGCATGAACTTCAAATGCTATGGCAGATAAACTTCACATGTTATGCAAGACCTTCTCGTGCATGGGTGGCATATTTCTCTAACAAATGTCATTTGAGCCATGCAAAACGTAGAACTCAAAGAATTCTCTTCTCTTCTTTTTCCTTCTGTCTCTCCTTATTCTTAGTCATATTATAGGTTATCATTAACTTTATCATGGTCCAAAGTGCTTTTGTTTTGCGTTGGAATTCAGGCTGCCTTCAGTCTTGTCCAATTTTCTACAAAAAATTATCACTTTATAATACCTACTGTTGGAGATACGTCCGCATATTCCAGTTTATATTTTCCTGATATAGGTCCATACTCTTTCCTTATGGCATAGGTTTATTATGGATATTACTTGTATATGAAGTAATGTAATATTTCATTCATTGTCTATATTATTTCCATGTTAGTTTGATCCTTCTATTATATAAGGACGAGTCTTGTACAGAATTACTTGAGCAAGTAAATATACAATTCCCAAACACTGGCCCGTTTTCTCTTTTTCCTCTTGTTACATCTACATGTAGACATGATTGAATGCGTTTAGGATTTAAGTAATTTGAAAGTTACACCAAGTACTATAATCCTCGATTTCCTTTCATGATACATTTAAAATTTTGAAAACTGTTGGTAAATACCTAAAATAATATTTAAAATGGTTAGTCTCTTAGTGTGGTTATCGGTGAAAAAGAAGCAACTGGTGGTTCAATGCTCGCAAGTTGCATGTATAAGCACGTGTGGAAGTAATCATGACTGGGCCATGCATAAAAGTATTTGAGTAGTTCCATGTGGAAAAGAAAAAAAGACAGAGTAGGAAGCTTAAACCAAAACACATCAGTAAGATTTCGAATTTCGCTGTTTGCGAAGAGAACCGTGATGGCAGGGTGCATGGATTATAATTGCCGAACATAAACAGACTGTCCAACTCTCGAGGCCTCACAAAAGATAACAAAAGTACCGGGTTGTCCGAAAGTGAACTATACGACCATCAAAGGGAAGCTTGCTTTGGCTAAGGACCGGATTGCTTTTCTTTTGGTTCTCTTTCTGAGAGAAACAAGAAGGAAAAATAAAGAGCCCCAAAGCACATGATGAACTCATCCTCGAGTCCAATTACAAAATGATAGATTGCGCACCGCGATTCAGAAGCCCAAGTAGGAAATTGGACTGACTGTGTACAGCACTTAATTCTATGACGACATTTTTAGCAATGAAGTACATGTTCTGCAGTTCCAGTTGTGGACCAACAAGAAAATGTGACTTCAAAAGCAAGATTTGGCGTTATGGGCACTATAGCAAATATATTTAAGGAGATTTAGAGATAAGAATTTGTTCGTTTAATTTTGATAATTTATAATTAAGAAATTTAGGTTATATTTAATGTAATATGTCATTTCATTTAAGGATTTCCAGTATAGTGTTTGCCTGTTGTGTTGCTCAATTTATGTATACATTATATCTGTTTGTTATGTTTAATATAATGTGCCTCTAGTTTCTTAAAGGCATACACAATAATCTTTTTGCTGCTATCCAATAATCAAACTATAGATTATTGCAAATAGTTACACAATCGTAGAGAAAAGCTAATTGCCATATTGTATCTTTAAAAGAGCTAGTTTCATAGTAGTCTCACAAACAGCTCTCAAAGCAGCTTTGTGAGATGCACCACGCGGGTGCTTGTACAATACTCCAATATCAATCGCCAAACCATGAGAGATCTTTAATGCTAACAAGTCAATCTCCAAGGATTGGTCTACTAGGATGGTCTTCTAGTAATAAACCAGCTTTAGGAAGTCTTCCTGAGTATGTCAGCGACTGTAAATAAATCAAAAATAGTAGTTTTTACATGAAATCAATCAGTAAAGCAATGGCATGCAATCCTGATTAACCAAGCAGAAAAAACAAGAAAAAACAAGACCAAGTAACGAACCTGAATTTCCTTAAGACTTATATTTACACCATTTAACATCTCACATGTGATTCCACTAAACCTGTATAACCATGATGAATGATTACCAACCGCAAACACGAAACAAACAACTATTGACACACTCATAATATACATGTGAAAGAAATAGAGAGAAAGGGAAACACTTCTCAATGTTCTCTAGAGTGGAAACCAATGATTTGGAACTAAAAACCCTCACTTGTAATACATTGGCAAAAAGAGGGGGAAAAAAGAAAAAAAAAGAGAAAGAAAAAAAAAAGACAATATAAGGGTGAACAATTTGCCAAAGAAGAGAAGGAAAAAAAAAAAAAAAAAAGGAATTGTCATCGCCAACAAGTCATTTGAAAAAGGAAGCAAAAACTCAAAATGCAACTATACGGGCCAGAAATATTTTCTATATTCAACATCTGAAAGGCAACTATCATCAAAAACCTAAATTTAAAAATTTAAGTTCCAATATGAGCGGATTGACTATCCAATAGGACATTCACCTGAAGGGAACAAATCATGTTCCATCAGTGTTGGTACAGAATAGTTCCATAGTTTACAAAAAATAATTGTATATTTAAGTGAGTTTAAATTCAACGAAGAGCAATGAAAATACAAAAGCAAAGGTGTGCAATTTTTAGAAATATAAACTATAGAGTAAATAAAAAAAGAAAAACAAAAAGTTGCTAAGATATATCAAGCAAGAGTCTAATAGTTAGTTTTGGTACAAAATAGTTACATACGTTACAGAAAACAAGTTTACATTTTTGACTCTAAATTCAACAAAGGGCAACAAAGGACAACAAAAAGACAAAAGCAAAGGTGTGCAACGTTAAGAAAATAAACTACATAATAATACAAACAGAAAAAAGAAAGGTTAGTCAGATATATCAAGAAACACTCTAGTGGTTAGAGATCATTACAAAACCAAATTTATGGATTTTAAAAACATTGGAATTGTCCAAACACGAGGAAAAAGAAAATCAAGAGCAAGAACCAATTATGAATTATGGAGAGACATGTAGGGTTAGGAGACATGTCCTGGAGGTCAAATATAGACTGGCTTTTCACTTGTTCCTTTAATCTTTTTTTTTTTTTTGGGTCATTTTCCTTAAGTGATGTTTCCATGTATTCTTTTATGTACTTGTACCTAATCTAAGCTTCAGTCAATTGAATTTCTTTTGATCAAGCAAATGAATGCAAAATCAGTAGGCGTATTACATGACTGAAATTTGTAACCTCATCACCAGTAAAGCTTTACATCTTGTTGCTTTAGTCTTTTTTCATTAGATGCTAGATAAAGAGATATAGGGAGACCAAAAATAAGTGTCATGTCCATTTGAGTTTATCAAATGATCAAAGCATTTTCTAATATGACTCTGGTAACTAAGCATAAAAGCATCATCAAGAAAAAATTGGAGAAGAAGTGGTAGAACAAGCGCATTTCACATTAAGAAATTTGAAGGAAGAAATTATAGTCAACACCACATGCAAAAGCCAAAGAAACAGTGAGCTTCCTGAAGGTTTTACAATTTCAAGGGGCATGACTCATTTTTCACTTCGGGTGGGACAAATAGCAAAAATAGGGATACCAAAAACCTTAAACATACACATAAAACATTGCCAACAAATTTAGCTATTATAGGTCACTAGCCACACTCCAAAAGTGAAAAAAAACAAGCTTCAAGCACCGCAACACAAAGAAAGAACCTCAGCGCCTTCTCCCTAAACTGAAAGTCATCCTTCTCCGGCTCCTTTGCAGAATTTTTTGCTATGATAGGATTCGGCTCAACGGGGAGAAAACAAAGCATGGGTTGGTGAGCTGAACACCTTATAATAGGAAAGGGAAGAAGCCTGTATAATTCTCAATAGAAATAATAAAAAGATGTAAATAAAAAGAAGCACAACGCGTTCAAAACAATTACATCAAGTCCAGTAGAAGAAACAATTTGTGAACTGGTTGGGCTACAGATTTGCCCCTACACTAGCCCATAAAGAGCATGCTCGTTTTCCCACCTGTACCCAACCTGACCTAGCCTCTTTTGCAATGTTTGCCCTTCTACAAAACCAAGATCATATCACATCCCGGTGAGTTGATCATTTGCAAAATAGCAAAATGGCAATAGAAACGTAATAGAAAGTTGACATGTATTTGAAAAGGTTGTCGACTTCAGACATTTATTATCACATTTTTTTATAGTACAAGTTGGCCATTTGACTGTGTTTATCAAATTAGTAAAACTTAAATATTTAGTTATCCACTTAAATATTTTGTTATCACCATGAACCCTAAACGTGCCTCGTGCAATTGAACCTGGGGACTTTCTCTTTCTCAACACCAAACAGAACCAAAAAGGACCCCAACGACTGGCAGTTGTGCCGGCCTTTCTCAACCCTAGCGGGGGAGCTAGAAGCATCGCCCCTTTTCCACCAGCAAACCTATGGCCTAATAAACCCACCCATCTACGGTTGGGTCACAAGCCGTCATCTTTCCAACCACTCTGCACACAAGATGCTCGAGCCACAAGTTTAATAGAGCGGAAGCCTACAGTGGGTAAGTCACCTTCGACTCTTTGTCCCTCTTTGTCTACCATACACCATGACGTCCAAGGTTCGTCCACTCCTCCACCAAATTTCCTATCAATCCACTCCTTCCCCATATTTCCAATTCTAGATCGAATCAACGACAAAGCTGTTTGGTGCAAAACTTGCCTTCTTCGTCTACAGAGTAGGCTCTGTCTACCACCTCTAGTGGTCTTTGGCCTTGACAAGAGATTGATGGTAATGGCGCACAAGCCCTTTGTAGTAGGTTTTCCAATCAAGCTCCAACCCAATGGTGGCACACAACATCCATGTAGATTAGGTCTTCCAATCAAGTTCCAACTCAATGCATCACCCAATTCAATTTTGGGCCAATTGGGTGTATAAGGCCCGTTAGTTATAAATAGGATTGGGACATGACCTTAGGGCCTATTCTGATGGGCATTGTAACACTAGGCCTATATGGCCTTTTAAAAAAATTGTTCTAATTATCAATTGGACCCTTAGCAAATAGAGTGACAGAGAGCTATAGAGGGTGACAAAAGAGTAAATATTATAGATTAATTTTTTTATTTTTTGGAAATATGCAAGTTTAAAGATTAAAGAGTAATTGTTTTAGACTGGTTTTTTTTTTCTCCTGTCTTTTGGAAATATGTAGGTTCAAATATCAAAGAGGAACTATTTTAGACTAGTTTTTGTTTCCATATCTTTTGGAAATATGAAGGTTCAAAGATTAAAGAATAAGTGTTATAGACTAATTTTTTTCTTTTCTATCTTCTAAAAATATGTAAGTTTAAAGATTCTTAATACCTTCTCTATTTCAAAAAATTCAAGGGATGAAGAGTAGTTAATGGAGGTTTTGGAGGACATATTTTAAGAAATCAATTCAAGTGCAAGTATATTGCTAGAAGGAGAAATGAGTTCAAATTTGGATCAATAGGAGCAATGACAAACAAAAACGATGAGTGTAAATGCTCAAGATAATTTCTCATCTTTTAGAAATATTTGTGGCCAAAAGCATTGCTAATACTTATTATGTGTCAAACTATTTTAGTGAAAAAAAGAAATGAGTTCCATAGAATCAGTGTCCTACTCTATCAAGTTGCCATAAAAGGTGATTGGTGAGCTACAAGATACATTCTAGCAACAAATGAAGATGCAATTCAACTTCTTATGATAGACTCAAATGATATTGCTCTTCACATTGCAATTTTAGTAGGGCAAACAACCTTTCTTGGTAAACTTTTGAAAGAGATGAAGCCTCAAGACTTGAAGATAACAAACGACAAAGGATGCACAGCCTTACATGCCTCTACTATGTTTGGTGGGGTCAAAATTGCTAGAGAGACGGTGAGGATAGATAGATATTTGCTATTGATGCACAACACCTCTAGATCGATACCTCTTCAAATTGTCGCTTGTTGGGGAAATCAAGAAATGGTGTTGTTCTTATTCAATGAGACTAATTTTGAAGAGCTAGAACATGATCGACACATTTATCTCTTTTTAGCAACTATATCCAATGATCTATATGGTATGTCCTACATCTCTAATATATTGAGTTAAAACTATAAATTTACAATTTTATTAACTTTGTTTGATATCTTCTTATAAATCCAAGTGAAAGTTCCTTGGATATTATGTGGGTGGTATCTTATGGGTTAACTTGATATTGATATTTATTTTAAGATGATTCAAAAGTCTATTAATTTTTGATAATTGTTAATTGGTCTTTGTGAAGTATGTATTTGATTTTGAAAAAAATTGCAAAAGTCAATTTAATTAAATTTTAAAGTTGATTCTTCCTATGCATATGTCATTGGATTTTTGGTTGGCCAATTTTGAATGTTGTATTTTATGAGTATGATTTGAATTATTCATTTTGGTAATTGAAGATTGAGTGTCAATTTTGACACAAGTTGTTAGATTTGATGAAATAATTTTCAAGTACTTGAGTTCAAGAAATTGTGTTCAACATTATGTATGATCTTGAGAATCAATATCGGATCTTGACTATGTGTTTCTATTATCTAGTTGAACAATTTTGTTCATTTGCTAACAATAACATTAGATTCTTGTAAGGTGTGGTTATTCAAAAAATTTGTCTAATTTATCTTTTACTTTATATAAAAAGATAATTCATGTGTGATATTAATGAAACAACCATCTAGCACTAATCAATTTTTGTCTTATTTTATGAGAGATGTAGCATTGTAGATTTTAGAAAGAAATCCAACATTGGTACTTGTAAAAGATACAAAGGGCTAGATAGCACCATAACTTTTGTCCCAAAAAACTTGATGGATTGGAGCCAAAAGTCAATTACCAATGTGGGAAAAGCTCTTAAACTCCTATTAGTTTGCCTTCAACCTAAACTTTAAACATTTTTAGAATGACATTTCACTAGTACATATTCATGATACGAGTAACATTTAATGAATAAGTACTTGTGCAAAGTGGTTTGCATAAAACGTTCATTAACTTATTAGTCGTATCATGAACAAGTATTTGTGAAATGTCATACTAAAAATGTTTAAAATTTAGGTTGAAGGCAAACTAACAAGAATTTAAGAGCTTTTCTCATACTAATAATTGACTTTTGGCTCCTATCTAGAAATTTTTCTAGCCAAAAGTTGCATTGCTATCTACCCCTTTAGATCTTCTGCAAATGTCAATATTGGATCTTTTTCTAAAATCTGCAATGCTACATCTCACAAAATAAGACAAAAATTCATTAGTGTTGAATGGTTGGTTTATTAATATCGCACTTGAATTATTTTTTTATGCAAAGAAAAAGATAAATTAAACAAATTTTTTGAATAACTACATCTAACAAGAATCTAACATTATTGTTAGCAAATAAACAAAATTGTTCAACCAAATAATAGAAACACATACTCAAGACCTTATATTGATTCCCAAAATCATACACAAAGTCAAACACAACTTCTTGAACCCAAGTATTAGAAAAATTATTCCATCAAATCTAACAACCAATGTCAAAACTGACAATCAATTTTCAATTATCAAAATGAATAACTCAAATCATACTCATAAAATACAACGTTCAGAATTGCCCAACCAAAAATCCAATGAGATATGCATAGGAAGAATCATTTAATTAAACCAACTTTTGCAATTTTTTTTCAAAATCAAACACATACCTCACAAAGACCAATTAACAATTACCAAAAATTAATAGTCTTGAGTCATCTTAAAATAAAGATAAATATCAAGTTAACCCATAAGATACCACCCACATAATATCTAAATATTATGTGGAACTTTCACTTTAATTTATAAGAAGACATCAAACAAAGTTAATAAAATTACAAATTTATAGTCTTAACTCAAGATATTAGAGATGTAGGACATACCATATAGATCATTGAAAATAGTCACTCAAGAGAGATCAATGTGTTGATCATGTTCCAAATCTTCAAAATTAGTCTCACTCAATAGGAACAACACTATTTCTCAATTTCCCTAAAAAGCAGCAATTTGAAGAGGTATCAATCTACAAGTGTCGTGCATCAATAGCAAATCTCTATCTACCCTCACCATCTCTCTAGCAATTTCAACTACACCAAACACAATAGAGGCATGTAAAGCTATGTATCCTTTACCATTTGTTATCTACAAGTCCTAAGGATTCATCTCCTTCAAAAGTTTTCCAAGAGAGGTTGTTTATCTTGCTAAAATTGTGATGTGAAAAGCGATATCATTTGATTCTTTCATAGGTAGTCAAATTACATCTTCATTTGTAGCAAGTATGGATCTTGCACCTCACCAATCATCTTTTATGGCAGCTTGATAGGGTGGAACACCTATGTTAAGGAACTAATTTCTTCTTTTCACTTAAGTAATTCAACACATAACAAGTATTAGCAACACTTTTACCCAAAAATATTTCTTAAAGATAAGAAATTATCATGAGCACTTACACTCATCGTTTTGTTTGTCATTTCTCCCACTATATCTAAATTTGAAATTGTTTCTCTTTCTAACAATATACTTGCACCTGAATTGATTTCTTAAAATATGTCCTCCAAAACCTCCATCAAACTAGTCTCTATCCCTTGAATTTTGTGAAATAGAGAAGGTATTAAGAATCTTCAAACTTACATATTTCCAAAAGCTTAAAAAAAAAAGTCTAAAACAATTATTTTTTAATCTTTAAACTTACATATTTTTAGAAGATAAAAAAAAAAAAAAAAAAAAAAAAACTAGTCTATAACACTTAACTGTAAACAACAGTTTTTCCTAAATCTAAAAAGGTTCCTTATGCAAACTGATATCTTTTTCCGTTCTTTAATCTTTAAACCTACATATTTCCAAAAGATAGGGAACAAAAAGTCTAAAACACTTACACTTAAATATTGAACCTACATATTTCTAAAAGATACGAGGAAAAAAAAACTACTCTAAAATAGTTATTCTTTAATCTTTGAACCTACATATTTCCAAAAAATAGGGAGAAAAAAACTAGCCTAAGACAATTACTCTTTAATCCTTGAACTTACATATTTCCAAAAAATAGTCTAGAACACTTATTCTTCTATTGCTCTGCATAGCTCTTTGTCACTCTACTTGCTAAGACTCTTGTTGATCATCATAATAATTTTTTTAAAGGGCTATATGGGCTTTGCATTATGATGCCCATTAGAATAGGCCTTAAGGCCATGTCCTAATCCTATTTATAATTAACGAGCCTTACCCACTCAGTTGGCCCAAAACTGAATTGAGTAATGGATCGAGTTGGAACTTAATTGAAAAGCCTAGCTTGCATGGATGTTGTGCGCCACTATCGGGTTGGAACCTAATTGGAAAACCTACCACAAAAGGTTGTGCGCCACGACCATTAATCTCTTGCTAAGACTAGAGACCATTAGAGGCAGTAGATGGAGCCTAATTCAAAGCTAACGAAGGCATGTTTTGCACCAAACAACTTTGTTACCACTTTGACCTAGAATTGGAAATTCAGTAAGGTGTGAATTGACAAGAAATCTGGTGGAGTGGACAAACCTTGAACGTCAAGGTGTACGATAGAATGATGTGTGAACTCTCTCAAACCATGTGAATAGTAGCAAACTCATACGACTACTCTTTAACTATATGCTTCATTAAACAACTTATTATTCTCACTATTGTGATTAGTGAGATGTGGCTTATGCTTTATTAAAGCATTATCTACATCTAACATTTTCATGAAAAACTTCATGTCTTCCTTATACTTTAGAAGTTAGACCTCGTATGAACTTCAATAATAACTATGTTATAGTTGACAAAAAAGCTAACTAAGATGCCAATGGGCACCGTTAGCATCATATGAGTATACTACAAAGAGCTTACACACATCATTATGCAAACACCTTTGGACTAAACACATGACATGCAACCGCAAAATTCTTCACATAGTAATAGCCATAGGCAAGAACTAACCTTCATAACCCAACACCTTTGGGTATATAGGCTACTTAGATGAGTGTATGCAGTCTATGTATCTCTTCATATCCTAACACATAGTTATCTCCTTTGAAAGTATAACCATGGATCAAAACTGAAGACATCCCTCTACTTCATGAGACAATATCCCACAATCCAATCAAGAAAGTGCCACTTTGGCAACTACAATCCAACTGAATCATAGGACTTTCTTCCTTAACAATACTCCAATAAGTGTTACACTAATAGTATGCTATAAAATTCTGTAAATCAATTAACAAATTCAAGCATACTACTATATTACCCACTATGTGCTAAAACCTTATGCAAAAATGTCATAGCCATAGATGCATATCAAGCACAATATAAAACATGTACATAGTTACTGCAGCATCCTATAAAACACATAAAAGGCTATTAAACCATATACATGCTCACCTAAGCCTTAAACTGCAAATAATTATATTTTGCAATAAAAAAAAATTACAAACTACATACCAAAAGGTCAAGAATTTTCCCATGAAAATACTGATCTAAACGGCGTCGAAATTGGACTGACCATGCGCCGCCACGCGCCACCGGAAGGACCTGCCAGTCCGGTTCGACTGTTTCGGCCAGTGTCGGCCGGTTCGTCCGGTTCAAGCCAGATACGGCCGGTTTGGCTGCTGTTCGTCCGGTTCTCCGTCCGATCATGGTGTCAGCGTTCTCGTCGGCGCACGGCAGTCCACCGACAGGCACACGATGGCTGTTCTCAGTTCACCGATCACTAGAACCGATATGGATCCATGCGGATCGGGTCCAACCCGGTCGGAAATCGCCGAATACGGCGATCTGGACATGCCCAGTACCCCCAGAGGCTCAGGGTGTCGCTCCCGGTGTCAATCGATGACAAAAGACACCGGTGAGCTTGAATCGGTGTTCGAAACTCCGAGAAGGGGAAAACGGCAAAAAACACCAAAATCCGAACTTTAAGGCCCTCTAATCTCGTTTTAGGCCCCATTATGCCGCATCAACCATGGATGAAAAAATTGGGTCCTCGAAATAAAACTTGGAAACGAGATTCATACTTGATTTTTGCTCCATTCTTCTTGATAGCAAGCTTAGATCTCACCCTCCGTACTCGTCTCTTACGGTCCTGATTCCCAGAACCCAGACTTGGTTTTCTCAAGCTCTCTGTCGGAGAACACGAGGAAGATATTTCTGCCTCCTTGCACAGGCGTCCAAAGCCCAAATGTATTTTCTTTCTCCGGACATTCTTGTTAATTGAAAAGGTTAGCTTCCACAAGCTAAGGGATATATAACAAATGCAACTGACACGCGAGAACAGACTTACAAACCCATTTAGTCCTTTTCCCGGCCAGACCCGTCCGTTCTCTCTAATCTCTGTATGTTGCGCTTACTCAAAGCCCAAGACCCGTGACATCTTCCCCATATGGTGACAAGCGAGTGAGAAATAATTTATCTTGAGGCACAAATTATGTTAATGCCGGGCCAACACAACTTCATTCCATGTATTATAGGTTCGCCATCCCAGTATTTCAACTTTACGAAAATCGTAGTGTATTTATTAAGAGTTAGAACAAAAATCTGACCAATTCTTTATGTGTTTACTCAAATAAGTCCATCCATTGCAAACTTATAAGGTGAATACACTCAAACTAACCACCACCATATTTAACAATTTAAAACATTTTATATCTTATTTTACTAGATTAATTTGAATTACACCAATATTCTTATAAAAAAATTATTTTATGTCTATTAAAATAAGTTCACATTCGTATACTTACTAAAATAAATTAACAGTCTCCCGTACGCAATACACCCCAATTGCATTCTCTTTCTGTCTCTCTCTCCCCTTTCAGAAAAAGAAAAAACCAAAATCTCTTTCCTCAACTTTGATTCTTTAATAATTTATACCACTTTTCTTTTCTCTCTTTTTCTCTGATTTTCCTCGCTCCCTCTACCTCTCTCACTGCTAGTCTCTCTTTCTCTCTTACCTACTCTAGGAATTGTCCAGTTGACGAAAGAGAGGGATTTGTCTCCTGCGATCATTCCCTTTTCTTCCCTTATCAATTTAACTCAGTAATTTGACTTAAATTTTCAATCAAATGACATATTATATTAAATATGACCCAAAGTTCTTAATTATAAATTATCAACATTAAATGATACTTAAAACTATACAAATTCTTTTTCTCCAATTCTCCTTAGATATACTTTGTGATCGTGCCCTATCAAGTTTAGTATAGTTCTGCTTTGATTACTACGACTTTAATGTGGCCCCTGACGCTAGGGATTGATTTTAAAGTCACACTTTCATGTTGGTCCACTTCAACTCGAGTTGCAGGAACCCTAAAAATCTTGTCATAGAATTTAGTGCGATGCAGAGTCAATCCAATTTTCAACTTGAGCTTTAGAATCATGTTACGCCGTCTATATTTTGTAAGAGCACTAAATAAAGGCAATTGGGTCCTTGAAGCAAGCTCCCCCGATGGTCGTATAGTTCACCTTCGGACAGCTGGGTATTTTCATCATCTTTTGTGAGGCCTAGAGAGCTGGACCCTCTGATTACGTTCGGCACTTGTAGTCCATGCAGTCTGCTTTCGCCGTCCTCACAAATGAAGGGCACTTCATCTTTTTTAGTGACATTTTTTATAGTATCTACATGTCTTTCTCCATTATTTGCCTCTTATTGTTCCCGTTGTATCATTCTATTTTGCCCAGCCAGCCTTCTTCCTCACAGGTTAAGATCATGGCCTATCATAGAAGTGAGTGTAATCTCCGTTGCCTGGAGAAGATGAAGCTACATTTGGACGACCTGAAACCGTTAGATCCAGGTGAATAAGGTCCGAAATTTGGTTTCTATGTGGGCTTTGGTTTCTGGGGCTAATCCCGTTTGTGGGCTTTGCTTCTTGGGCTTACATTTTCTTGGAATTATATGTTCCTCCTTATTTTATGACTAACCTCACTAGCCTTTTCCTTTTTTTTAAAAAAAAAAAAGAACTGGAAAAATAGTTGAACACAAAATATTTATTTTTAAACTTAAATGAAAAATAAATATTACCTCACGTTATAGATAAATAAATAAAAAATAAAATATCTAGATACCTTTCTATGTTTGTAAAATAAACAATTCACAATTTATAACATAATGAGACATCTCAAATAGAAAATGGTTTGTCTTCAAGTAATTTTTCAGATTTTTAGAAGAAGATGTAAAGATTTTGCGAGAATAAGACTATTTTCTCATTGCAAAGTGATTAGCATAAAATGATCATCAAAATGTTAACAATATCATGAAAATGAGTACTCGTGAGAAGTGGCAATGTAAATAATAAAGTCTAGGTTGCAGGCAAACTAACAAGTATTTAAGAATTTTCCCAAGCTGATTGATCAATTTTGGTGCCAATTCAAGAGGTTTTTTTAGCCAATAGTTGCAGTGCTATTGTCCCTGTTCTATCTTCCTCAGTTGCCAGTCGTGGATCCTCTTTCAGCGTTTTCAATGCCATATATCTATCACAAAATAAGACATAAATTGGTCAATGCATGGTTTGATCACTGATTTCGAACTTGAATTTCTAAAAGGTCATTAAACAAAGGTAATAAAGTTACAAATTAATAGTCTTAACCAAGGTTACTTTGGCTACTCCGAGTTACCTTCTTTAAGTGGCGCGGTCCCTACTTTTAGGTTGGGAGGAAGCACTTCCTGCTTCTTTCAGTGGCTATGTTCAGTCTTTCCCTCACCGACGTCTTTTTGGTTCGCCTTTAGCGCTTTTAATAATACCTTCCTTTTATTTGTCAATATGTAAGTGGTGCGGTTTCCAACAGACCTACTTTTCCAGCAAAGCCGTTCCGAGTTTCCTTCTTTAATACTGGTGTTGGGTGGAAGCACTCCTTTTTTTCTCGGTAGTTGTGCTTGGTCTTTCCCTCGTTTGTCGTTTGCTTGTGTTTTTTCTTTGACTTGGTTGTCTTGGACACTTTCTACGATGAGCCCCTTTTTTATTTTTGTTTATTTGTTCAAATTTCCAATGGACGGGCAGGACTAAGTCATCATACGGCATGAGTCTCTTTCCTGCGACTCTGCTTTCTTTGCCATCTCTTATCAAAAGAGTGAAACCTACAGTTAATTTTATTAGGCCGTTTGGTAGGAGAACGAGGTACGAAAGGAGAAGAAATGGAATTTACATAGCAACAGGATCTCTCCTTCTTTTCTGTTTCTTGTTCTTTTCTACATAAACTTGTTTGTTTCGGCATCTGCATTCTTGAAATTTTACTAAATATTGCTGTGATGTCAGAAAGAAGTCAAAAAATTGAAGGTTGAAGAGGAATTGCACTTCCTTAAGAAAACCCAGAAAACCGATTGCAAGAACAGTGAAGAAATTTTTCTGTTGCTTTTTATCAACTGTTTACAAATTCCCAATTTATACAAGTAATCCTAGAACTGAAAAAGAAAATTTAAAATAAAGTCTGTGAACGATGACAATCGACCTTGTCCAAAACAGTTTTGATTTGCATTCGTTGATGGCTAAAACTATGGCTGGTGAGAGATGGTTGTCCAATCAAAAATGAAAGATCAATGGTTGTGTAAAGATCTTGGATATTCTCAAATAACAATCACAAAAAGGAATCAAACTATATAATTAATCTTATTAAATAACATGGCCTCAATGCCAGAATCACTACTAACTCAATAAACTATTAGAACAATAGAATTTTCAATGTCACTTGATTTTTTTTTAAGTGCTTTCACCCTATCTTTGAGCCTCATAGATTTTTTTAGTGCTTTCAATTCTTCCTCAACTAGAATTCTTATTTTATCTCTTACTACTTGTAATCTTTATCTAAATCCTTAAAGGAATGTGCACACATGAACACAATAGAAGTTCAGACCAATAAAATGTTATACATTCTTTGTAGTTTGTTTTAACTAAATTTTCTTATACTTTCATCTTCATACCATCTAGAATTAACAAAAATGGCTCTTTACAACAAATAGCTAGCCCAAATGAAACTCTTTCATTGAAACTACTTGCTTATTAAGTTTCTCTATACTTCTTATATTTATAGATAAAAACTTTAGTTTCTATCATTACATAAATGTCCATAATTATACCTTTTAACTTGGTTGTTTTGCCAATCTAAATACTCTTTGCGTTACAATTTGTATGAAACTATGGAGAATTTTAGTATTTCATTGGAATGTTTCAATGACTTTCTAAGTGATGTTTGTTATTTGATTTTATCTATCATTTAGTGTTAGGACCAAGCTTGACCCATATTAATTAAAGAGAGGCCCATTCAAATAACTTAGGACGATAAGTTAAGGGCTTACATAAGACATTCTTAGCCTTCAAAAGAGGGCACATCATTAAAGAAGACTTTATTTATCTTTAGTAGTTTTCCTTAACCCTTACTTTAGTATTCTTATATTTTATTATAGAAGTAGTTTATTAATAGCCTTGGAGTTTGTATTGTTTGTTAATTTGATTATTGTTAGTTGTTGGGATTGGTTTGAATTGTTGGTTTTTTCGTTATTGTTATTGTTGGATTGAATTAAGTTTAATAAATAATACATTATTTTATTAGGATTTCTTGTATTTTGTGATTACGTACTTGTATAAAACCTAAGTGTAACAAACTTTGAGAGAAATTTGTTTGGCAATTAGCTCTTGGCTCAAAACTGAGTCAACCTTGAACCTAGATCACCTTGAGGACTAACTTTTGAAGAGAAAGCAAAGAGAGTTGAGGAATAATGGAAATGTTGAAAGTAGGAAGAGTTTAGGTAAATCGTGTGAGAAAGGAAGTCGAGAGGTTCCCTTTATATAAATGTTATATTCATGGTGGAATAATAAATGTATGTATACGTTACTTATAATTTGAATTAGGTTCATCAAATCATGACACTTTTAATTCTTAACTATAAACATTTACATTAAAACTAATGTTATAATCATAAATATGAAATCATAACAATAATCTTATTTAATGTCAAAGTCGTTATAATCATAAGTCATCAATAACATTTCCCAAATTAAAGAGATTTGTTATATTCTAGAACATCCAAATACAAAGAATAGAAAATGAAACTACCATAAACACCACCAAAGAGGAAGACCTAAAAACTAGGCAAGCTAGACCTGTATTGCATAAGTTAGTCCGTTGGTCCAACTGTTGGTCCAACACATGGATGTCTAACCCATACTCACTCAGCCATTTTGTCAACTTGTAATGCATGTTCAGAACATAAGTCCTAAGTATAGTATCAAGAGATATTAATCTAGCACCTAAGGAGGGAAAGAGAAATCAATAGTAGTTTACCAATATAGAAGAGAAGCTAGCAAAGAATATGAAAGAAAAGCTTGCAAAACACATAAAAATAAAAAGCCAAGTGGATTTGTTGCAGTCTATTAAGGAATCACTTGCAAGTAAAGAGGACTAGCCTAGGAAGGACAATGCCTCTTCGTCGTAGATTAATGGTAGTGGTAATTAGCCTAATGTTTGAGACACACGAAATGCCTAAATTGTCTTCGTTGGAAGTCAGGTTAGGTTGAAGCCACCTCAAATGGAAATTGGGCCGATGTAGCCCATGGGAGAACCAAAATCGTTGTAGGCCATAACCACTATCGGCAACTACCGCATGTTGAATAACGCTTATGTGTTCGTCACCATTGACGACCATTATAAAGATAAGCCACATCTTCATGATAGTTGGCCAACAAAATATGAATGGGAAAATTGTGTTTCAAGTTAAGCACATAAATTGGGCAACCTAACGCATGAAGGGCCATAAAATGTGTTAGGATAAGAGTCCTCACAATTCCACACATTGGAACACAAGAAATCCCAAATGAAAGAATGCCTTGTTTATTGCTTAAATTCAATAAAGAAAACAATAACTAAGTTCCCTGATCAAAATAGTAATAGTATGACTATAAGACTATTGTAAGCTACTCTTGATAAAACAATAAGAATCTAAGGCTAATGCTAAAGAACTTAATGATAATAAAGCAAAAACTTCTCTTATGATCCTTTCTGAAAGCAGAGGATGCCTTATATAGGTATAATAGAAATCCTACTTCAATTTGGACTAAACCTCCATAACAACTATATCTTATCTTATTTTGTTTAAAAGTCATATCTTCTCTTATCTTTGGTTACATCTTATGTTGGGCCCAAAGTCACCAAAGAAGGGGGGTTGAATTAGTGTGTCTGAATTTTTCTTCAAATTTATTGTGTGGTAAAACAAATAAAGATGCAACATTATCAAACAAATCAAACAACACAATTTTTTAAAGTGAATCAAGCTTCTTAACAAGGCTTATTCCACCTCCTTTAATAAATCACTAAAGGGTACCTTTTATAATCACAATTACAAATATAGGGTAATCCTAGGATTACAATTTGACCTCACACAATCTAGTATTTCAAACACAATTGCAACAATTTACTTCAAGAATCATAGAATATATGATGAAACACGAGATTAAAGTAAACGGCTAAGAACCCCCAATTGCTTAGGGTTAATACAAGTAGTAATAAGTATATTCTAAAGAGCACTATTGCTTGTAAAATAAACAAAAACTTCTTATAGAATGTAAACCTCTTGATTTGATTGCAAGAAAGCTTCATATTTCATGTTTGATTTGGATGATCCTTCTTCAAGGTTGGCTTATCTTCTTTTAAAACTCTAGCCCTCCAATGGTAACCTTTGCAATCAATATTGTTATCATTTGCTCATGGATTATAGTAGAAATTCCTTCGAGAATCAAGTTGTCATTCATGGAAGATTTTAAAGATTTGATTTTGGGAGGAGAAAGATGAGATTTGATTTCATGATTACATCTAGGTCTTCCCTTTTTTGTTTTCTCTTTAAGCATCATGACGCCATTTTGGATTCTTTAGAGACGCAAGTTGAAAGAGATAGGTCATGAGTACTTGCATCTTCTCTTTGTGGAGTGAGATCCAGGTTGTCTTTCATTTGGATACCCATAGTTCTATTAGACGTTTAGGTTGGGTCATGCAATAGCTTTAAGTGGACTAGTGTTCGAGCTTGTCTTGGGCTCTGTTCCGTTGGGTTTGGACTTTCAGGCCTATTTATCTCTTTATTCCATGTTGGTGTGGCTTGCCCATAAGAAGTTCCATAATCAATGTTTGGCCAAGAATACTTTAAATAAAATACAATTGCAGTTTCTACAATAAAAAATATTATATTTATCAATCTCCCCATCTTTTGATGATAATGAAAATAACAATCTTTAATTTATGTTAGCTCCTCCTAATCGTGTGATATAATGAATGACAAGAAACAATCGATGACAAGTATACATGCATATTTTGTTTACTCCCCCTGACAATGATATATAAGTGAAGAGATCATGTATAAATGTAGTTTCCGTTTGTTCCTTATATCCCTATGGAATATATATGTTGTTGGTATATTAAGCAACAATAATCATAAGCTAACTTCCAAATATAGGTTCTAATATGCCAATAGTATCCATATCTCCATATTTAGCATAATATTGAATGCTTTGATTTCAATGATATGACAACTCAAAGTTCAAGATCAAATAAGAAAATTCAAAATAGTTTCCAAAAATTCTGCATGGAAATAGTTTCCACAAACAATAAAGGCAAATATAAAGCATTAGATAGAGGATATTAAATGCAATATTTTGTATAGGTTAAAATTCAAAATAGAACGTTGAATATAATAGGCATAGTAGCATTGAATAGCATTGAAGGGACAAATTGAATGCAATATTTTAAAATTCAAAATAAAACGATTGAATATAGTAGGCATAATAGCATTGAAAAGTGTTGAAGGCATGAAAAATTGGACTAATCTTGCATTAAATAGAATTGAAGGTGCAAAAAAGTTTACTAATCTCTCCCCCTTTTTCATCATCAGCAAAGCAAGAAGGAAGTGTAAATAAGGAAGCATACTTTAGGCAGTGAAAACAAACTAAATATAGGCTACTTGTAATCTCGGAGAACAATCAATAAGAAAGGGAAAGATTAATTAGGAAACCAACAATAGCTGCAATGAGACAAGGAGATAAAAGGGGAATGTTTAGAAAAACATCTCATGTAAGATATGAAAAACCGATCTAACAACATTAAAATTAATGTGGATAGGTAGTAATCATATTTATTATTGTAGTGATGCAGTTTAGGCTAATGTACATCATTATACATACATATACCTAACTTTCTACGTAGTGTGCAGAATCTATGTGTGTCTAATGGCTTAGTGAATATGTTAGCACATTGTTGTAAGGTATGGACATATTCAATAGCAATGTGTTTTTGTGTGATATGATCCCTAATAAAATGGTGCCTAATCTCTATATGCTTGGTTTTAGAATGCTAAATGGGATTCTTTGTTAGATTAATAGCATTAGTATTGTCACACTTGATGGATGTAGTTTTCCTTGGGATGCCATAATCTTCTAGTTAAGATTGCATATAAAGGATTTGGGAGTAGCAACTCTTAACAATGATATATTCTACCTCTGTGGTGGAGATAGTAACACTTTATTACTCTTTGGAAGCCCATGAACCACTAGTGCTCTTCCTATCAATGCAACATCCTGCATAATCTACATCACTGTATGCATGTAAAACAATCTTTGACTATTTTGAAAACCATATGCCTAACGGGGGAGTATCTTTAAGATACTAAAAAATTCTTTTCACAACAGCTAAATGTGATTCTTTAGGATCAAATTGGTACCAGGCACATATGCAAACACTGAATAGTATGTCAGGATGTAAAGTAGTGAGATAAAGTAAGGAGCTAATTATGCTTCGATATATTTTTACATCATAGGGTTTCCCATTTGGGTCAACATCTAATTTAATAGATAGACTCATAGGAGTGGAAATAGGCTTAGTTGTCCCTAAGTTGAATTTTTGCAATAAATCAAAAAGAAACTTATTTTGGTTAATAAAGATACCTGAATTTGTTTGTTTAATTTGTAATCCTAAGAAATAATTAAGTTCACCAAGCATGCTCATTTCAAATTCATTTTTCATGAGAGAAGCAAATTGCTCAACCAGGTTTTCATTTGTTGAGCCAAAAATAATATCATCCATATATATTTGAACAAGCAAAATATTATTTTCTTCATGTTTTATGAACAAGGTAGTATCAACATGTCATTTTCTAAAGCCATTTGATAATAAGAATTTGCTTAATTGATCATACTAAGCTCTAGGAGCTTGTTTTAAGCCATAAAATGTTTGATTTAGTTTGAAAACATGATTTGGAAATTTTTTATCATAGAAATCCGGAGGTTGTTCGACATATACCTTATCCTTTATGAAGCCATTTAAAAAGGCACTTTTGACATCCGTTTGAAACAATTTAAAGTTTTTATAACAGGCATATGCAAGTAAAATTTGTATAGATTCAAGTCTAGTTACGGGTGCATACGTTTCTTCATAGTTTATCCCTTCTTCTTAATTATAACCCTTAGCTACTAATCTAGCTTTATTTCTAACTATGTTCCCATGTTCATCCATTTTGTTCTTAAATACCCATTTTGTTTCAATGACAGATTGATGTGTTGGTCTACTAACAAAGGTCCATACATCATTTCTTTTGAATTGATTTAATTCCTCTTCCATGGCCATAATTCAGTTACTATCATTAAATGTTTCATCTATTCTCCTAGGTTTATTTTGGGAAACAAATGCAACAAATTCACAAAAATTTTGAATTGAGGATCTAGTTCGTACCAATTATGTGTTGTCTCCAATAATTTGTGTAGGATCTACCTCCCCGTGCACCCTAGGGAATGAGGGCTCCTTTTCAACAAGTGCACCTTGAGATCTTGCTTGTTGTGCCTTTTTTTTTTTCAAGTGTTGTTGAGTGTGTGATTAGAGGAGGAACCAAATCTGTAACATCAAACTCATTTTTTCTCGACAAAGGATTATTAGATTCATTGAATACCACATGGACAGATTCTTCAACTACCAAAGTTCTCTTATTAAAAACTCTATAAGCTTTGTTATGGGTTGAGTATCCCAAAAAGATACCTTTCTCACTTTTAGCATCAAACTTACCCAAGGAGTCTTTGCCATTGTTTTGAATAAAACACTAACAACAAATGCTTTAAAGTAGGCAATATTCAATTTTTTATTATTCAATATTTCATATGGAGTTTTCTTAGTGATCACTTTTATGGAAACTCCATTTAGAATATAACATGATATGTTTATAGCTTCTCCCAAAAAATACTTAGGTAAGTTATTTTCTAACAACATAGTCCTATCCATCTCTTGAAGAGATCTATTTTTCCTTTTAGCTACCCTATTTTGTTGTAGAGTTCTAAGAGCAGAAAACTCATGTTTTATTCCATTTTTAGTACATAAGTCATTAAACATATTATTTTGAAATTCTCCACCATGGTCAGACCGAATACATTTTATTTGAAAATCCTTTTCATTTTGAACTTGTCTGCAAAATATTTTAAAGGTTTTAAAAGTTTTATCTTTGTTGGATAGAAAGAAAACTGATGTAAATCTTAAGAAATCATCTACCATAACTAGCACAAAATATTTTCCCCTGAGGCTAGCTGTCCTCATAGGTCCAAATAGATCCATATGCAGTAATTGCAAAGGTTTTGTTGTGGAAATGATATCCTTCGATTCAAAGCCATTGTTAGTTTGTTTTCCTTTCACACATTCATTACAAATAAGATTTTTCTCAAACTTAAGATAAGACAATCCCCTAACAAGATTTTTCTTAATGATTTTTGCCATTTAGCTAAAGCTAAGATGACCTAATATTTTATGCCACACCTAGTTTTCATCATTTGCATGAGACATCAACAAGTGTCAAGAGGATTATTAATATTCAACTTAAGTATATAGACATTTCCAACTTTTCTACACATCACATTAATATTTCTATCTTTGTTGTATAACCTATAATATTTTGATGTAAATTTAGCACACATGCCTTTATCACAAATTTGACTAATACTAATAAGGTTAAATTTCAACCTTTCAACATACAAGACATTCTTTATGCAGTGTGATGGAAAGTTACCTATATTACCAAAACCCTTGATGACTTTGTTGGAGTTATCTCCAAATGAAACCTTACCTTTATCCGCCTTAGTGAAACTGGTGAAGAGTTCTCTATTCCCCGTCATATGTTTTAAACACTCCTTGTCCAAGTACCAGTCCATTTGTGTGCTTTTGTTCTCCTCCATGTGGCCCTGCACAAACGAAATTTATCCTTGACTTTGTTGTTACCCAAGTTTTCTTGGGTCCTTCAAGATTAGTTTCTTTGATTCCTTTAGGAATCCATACCCGTTTGACAACATAATGCTTTCTGAGTTTTATTGGACATTTTTCTATAGAGTGACCATAAAATTTACAATAATGACATATGTTGGCAAATTTATCCATATGAGAAACATGTAGTAAACTCGAAGCATTGCATATAGAACTAAAACTCTTATTGTTAAGTTTTGATTTGTATCCTAATCCAGCTTTATCACATATTCCTTGGTGTAAGTTTATGATCTTCTCAAGCATGCTATTGCCCTTTGTAAAACTACTCAAAATTTCTTTTATTCTTTTTAACTCATTCTCCATTCTCTTTAATTTTTCTTCTAGCACGCTATCCTTTGACCTATTCTCATCAATTTTGGTTTCCACAATATGTTGTATACTCTTTTTGGCTCTTAGCTTATTATTTTCTTGTTTTAAATTTTTTATTTCCTTTTCATACAAAAAATTTTTCTTCTTTAATTTGGAAAACTTGTCATTCGGGGCATTGAAATCATCAAGTAACTCATTAAATGCAGTTTGTAATTCTTCAAAACTGAAATTTTCAAATGGGGAGGAAAACTTTACCTCATTATTTGTTTCTTCGAAACTAAAATTTTTAGATGGGGAAGAAAACTTTACCTCATTATTTGTTTCTTTACATGCTGCCATGAGACCCAAGTTGGTAAGATTTCCTTCATCATCTTTTAGAGGGGGCAAATTCTTCATCTTAGATGTATCACATGTGGCTAGAAAGCATAGGTTTGCCACCTCTTTTTCCTTCTTATCAGATGATGAGCTATCATCATCCTATGTGGCTAGCATAGCTTTTTGCTTATCTTTCTTGTCATACTTCTCATCCTTCTTTATCAATTTAGGACAGTTTACACGTATATGACCAGTTTTCTTGCATTCATAACATACCTCTCCTTCATTTTCTTTTCTCCTATAATAGTTCTCATTGTTCCTAGCTTTGTCCTTTCTATAAAACTTTTTAAATTTTTTAGCTAGCATGGCAAAATCATCATCAACATCATTATCATTTTCAGACTCACCTATCTTAAAGGCAATACTCTTATTCATTTTCTTCTCATTTACTTTTTCTTTTTCTCTTCTTGCCATAACTAATTCATGTGTTTGAAGTGACCCTAATAATTCATCTAAAGACAAAATGTCTAGATCATGAGCCATGCACAACCTCTAATTTTTCCCAAATTTCTTTGGTTGTTTCTAATATGGAGATTTGATTATATTCTACTAGTGCAAGAGTTGAGTACAAAGTAGTCACGGCTTTGTAATTCTTAATCATCTCTAAGGTAACTTCATCATTCCACTTGTTTGTGTTTTCTTTAGGAATTTTAACTCCTTTTACAATTATTTTCCATGACTCAGGATCTAAACCTATGAGAAATATTTTCATCATGTTCTTCCAATGGCTATAGTTAGAGCCATCAAAAGTGGGTGGTTTATTGTAGGGAAAAATGGTTAGGTGACTTGCTACCATGGTCTCTAGGGTTTCTAAATACTTTTAGATTCCTAGAACTTGATCTAATACCACTTATTAGGCCCAAAATCACCTAAGAAGGGGGGTTGCATTAGGTGTGTCCGAATTTTTCTTTGAATTTAATATGTGGTAAAACAAATAAAGATGTAATAATATCAAACAAATGAAATAACACAATTTTTAAAGTGAATCAAGCTTCTCAACAAGCCTTATTCCACCATCTTTAGTAAATCACTAAAGGGTACCTTTTATAATCATGATTACAAATATAAGGTAATCCTAGGATTATGATTTGACCTTACATAATCTAGTATTTTAAACACAATTGCAACAATTTAGTTCTAGAATCATAGAATATATGATGAAACACAAAATTAAAGTAAATGGCTAAGAACCCCCAATTGCTTAAGGTTAATACAAGCAATAATAAAGTATATTCTAAATAGCACTATTGCTTGTAAAATAAATGAAAACTTGTTACAGAATGTAGACCTTTTGATTTGATTGCAAGAAAACTTTAAAATCATGTTTGATTCAGATGATCCTTCTTCAAGGTTGGCTTATCTTCTTATAGAACTCTAGCCCTCCAACGATAAAATTTGTAATCAATATTGTTACCATTTGCTCATGGATCATAGCAAAAATTCCTTCGAGAATCAAGGCATCGTTTATGGAAGATTTTTAAGGATTTGATTTTAGGAGGAGGAAGATGGGATTTGATTTTGTGATTACATTTAGGTCCTTCCTTTTCTGTTTTCTCCTTAAGTAGCACGATGCCATTCTGGATTCTTTGGAGGCATAAGTTGAAAGAGATAGATCACAAGTACTTAAATCTTCTTTTTGTAGAGTTAGATCTAGGTTGACTCTCACTTGGATACCCATAGTTCTATCAGGCACTTAGGCTAGGTTGTGCAATATCTTTAAGTGGACTAGTATTCGGGCTTGTCTTGGGCTCTGTTCCTCTGGGTTTGGACTTTTAGGCCTATTTATCTCTTTATTCCATGTTGGTGTGGCCTGCCTATAAGAAGTTCCATAATCAATGTTTGGCCAGGAATACTTTAAATAAAATACAATTATAGTTTCTATTATCAAAAACATTATATCTATCATCTTATCCTATCTTTGGTCTTCTAAAAGCCCAATCCTAGCAATTCCTACCTTTTCAAACAACCTTTGCCCTCAAGGGTTAACCTTAAAAGGTGTAAATTATTGCTTGATGTACTTAATGTCTTCCTTTGTTGGCTTATACTCTATGTGCTTAGATTATTGGATTAACAAATCGACCCTTAGAGCATTTCCCCTTCTCACCATATGACAATCTAGCACCTTTTATGGCTCCACTAGTAATCTACCTTCGCCATTTTGAGAGGAACTCCTAGATAAATCTTGCATTTGTGACCAATTGCTTTTTTCAACTATGACACATGAAAGATTAGATGTACATTGGCATTAGATGGAATAACTAGCTTGTATACAACTTTCCCAATGCGCTCAGTGATCATGTAAGGCCTATAATAACATGAAGAGAGCTTGTGATCCCTTCTTTTAGACAATGTTAACTGTTGATAATGTTGTATCTTTAAATAAACTGAGTCCCCCACTTTAAACCTTCATTCAGAATGGTTTTGGGCACCATGTGACATTATCTTAACTTGGCTCTTCAATAAATGAGTCTTTATCAGTTGAACCCTGTTAGCCTATTCTTGGAAAAGCTCATCTACATCTTGTTCTCCTATGAGCCCATAGTTATGATAAGGGGCTGAGTGGGTTGGTACCCATATAATGCTTCGAAGGGTGTCATCTTTAGGGTTGTGTGGTAATTAGTGTTGTACCATCATTCCACTAGAGACAACCATGAACACCAGTTTTTGGGTCTTTCACCACAAGAACAATGTAGGTATTGCTCTATGCACTAATTAACCTTCTTTGTTTGCCCATCTATCTATAAGTGATATGATGTGTTGGGAAAAACCTTAACTCTTAAAGTTTTAGGAAGATAGTATAGTATCTCCATCGCTCACAATAGATTGTGGAGATCCATGTAGCTTGGTCAACCCATTTATAAAGGCTTTTGCCACTTGAGCTACTGAGAATGGATGACTCAATCCAATAAAGTGAACATACTTAGTAAAACAATCCATAACTACTAGGATAGAGCCGTTGCCTTCACTACTAAGTAAACCTTTTATAAAGTCCATAATGATGTCCTACCCAATTGGACTAGGTATCAATAAGGACTAGAGTAACCCATGGTATAACACTCTCTCTATCTTGTAACATTGACACATGTCACACTTGGTTACCCAAGTTTCCACTGTTTGCCTCATGTTTGGTCAATAAAAGTGTCATTGCACTCTTTTTAAGGTACCCTTGACCCCTAAGTGGCTTCCAAGGCTTAAATCATGCAACTAATATACTATCTACTCTCTTAATGACTCATGATTTTTCAATACAATTTTGTCTTGAAATCGCAACACCTTTTTAGCCAAATGGTACTCTAAGTGACTTGAAGGATCAATTACTAATTCTGCAACAATGCCTTGAATGAAAGCATCCCCTTCATAGCTTTGTAGCATTTTGAGTGTCCAAGTAGGTTGTAGTATGGATATAGACTATAGAACCATGCCTTTTAAGTCCCTTAATAGTCGTGAAAAGGTGTTCGTAACTCCTATTTTTACTTCTTTACTTGTATTATATTTCATAATCAAACTCGAGTAACTTAGTAAGCCACTCATGTGCTGAGTTGGCATGGACACTCATTGGTCTAAAAAATGTTTCAAACTACTATGATTTGCACGCATGATAAAATGATTACCTAACCAGTATAATCTCCATTTTTAAACTACCAACACAATTGTTAACAATTTCTTCTCATAGGTGGAAAGGCCTAAATGTTTTAGTGCAAGTGCCTTACTAAGGTAAGCAATTGACCTCCCATCTTATACCAACACTATGTCTATTTCCTTATAACTTGCATTAGTTTGCAACACAAAGACCTTATTAAAATTTAGTGTTGCTAGTACAGGTATAGAACTTATGACTTGTTTTAGCTTCTTAAAGGCCTAAAGGCCTTCATCTGACCACTGAAATCCTCCATTTTTTAACATTGGTGTTAGGGGTCAACTTATTTGCTCATAATTCCTAACGAACTTGCAATAGTAAGTGGTAAGACCTAAGAACCCTCTCAACTACTTAACTATAGAAAAAAGAGGCCAAGTAATCATATCATTGATTTTCTATGAGTTAGCCTCAATGCCTTGTCCCGAAATAATATGCCTTAAATATTCAATTCTTTTTTTTTTTTTTGGCAAAAGCGCATTTACTCTTTTTTGCATATAATTAGTGATCCCTTAGGAGTTATAAAATAGTACATAATGTTGCATATGACTTTCCCAATCTGGTTTATAAACTAGTCTATTATTAAAAAAGATAAGTATGAATCTTCTTAAGTGAGGTCGAAAAATGTGGTTCATAAGACCTTGAAAAGTGGTTGGGACATTGGTTAACCCAAATGGCATAACAAGGAACTTGTAATGTCTTTGATGAGTTCGAAAGGTAGTTTTGGAATGTCTAGTGAAAACACTTGTATCTAATGATACCTTGATCTTAGATCTAACTTTGAGAAGCAAGATGTCCTATGAAGTTCATAAAGTAGCTTATCAATCACTAGTATTGAAATTGACCTTTGATGACCATCCACCACTTGTTGTGGGATTTAACTGACCTCCGATAGGCAACCACCTACCCTAGGGGCACAAGATTGTTATAGATTGCCTTGATTTAAGGCTAATGATAATAGGATTGTGGAGCCACAAATAGATCTATAACAATTTTGACATGTGCACAAATCTAGCGTTTACCAATTAGGGGTCGATGCCTAACGATGGTAGAGGCTAAGAGCTAGGCCACCGTGCTTGGTTGCTATTACAGTCAATGCTATCGCCATCGTTGCCGCATAAGGGGCCATCAAACGCTCATGAGTAGTCCAATTGGGTAGGTTATGGGCCCAAGTTCGAAGGCCCTAATGCATAAGGGCCCAATTCTCTTGCCCTACTAATTTAAAATGTTATTTAAATAGGTAGGGATTATTAGGACTAGGCTAACCCATATTAATTAAAGGAAAAACCCATTAAAAGAACTTAGGACAATAAGTTAAGAATTTATATAAGACATTTTTAGCCTTCAAAAGGGGCATGTTTTCAAAGAAAATTTTATTTATCCTTAATAGTTATTTTTAACCCTAACTTTACTATTCTTATAATTTATTATAGGAGTAGTTTATTAATAGCTTTATAATTTGTATTATTTGCTAATTTAATTATTGTTTGTCATCAGGCTCGATTTGAATTATTGGTCTTTAATTATTATTAGTATTAAATTGAATTGAGTTTAATAAATGAGATATTTTTTCGTTAAGATTTTTAATATTCCGTTTTTGTGTTGAGTCGCGACATTGAAGACGCAAACGCTGGGAAGGCTCCGCAGGAACCACAAACTTTAGATGGGACTTTCAAATCGACCCGACTGGTGGGACAGGGTTTTCAAGTTGGTACAGCTGGCGCATCTTGCGGATGCCACCATCCCCATCAATTAAGAATTTATATATAACATTTTTAACTTTCAAAAAGGGCATGTTTTCAAGAAAATTTTAGTTATTTTTAATCCTAACTTTACTATTCTTATAACTTATTAGAAATTGAAGGGCTCAACTAAAACACAGAACTGTGCAATAGTGGGTTGCTAGCGGAAGTTTATAAGGTCAGGCTCTCTTGTCGCCTTACCCAATGTGGGACTGGATATTTTAATCCTCTAACACTCCCCGCAGTCTCATGTTGGGCGCAGTGAGAGGTGGGACTTACCCAATGTGGGACTGGATATTTTAATCCTCCAACACTCCCCGCAGTCTCATGTTGGGCGCAGTAAGAGGTGGGACCAGTCTAGAGGGACCACACCAAGGTAGGCAGGACACAGGGCCGACTCCGATACCATATTAGAAATTAAAAGGCCCAACTAAAACATAGAACTGTGCAATAGTGGGTTGCTAACGAAAACTTATAAGGCCAGGCTCTCCTGTCGCCTTACCCAATGTGAAACTAGATATTTTAATCCTCCGACAAAAAAGCTCTACAGGAACAAAAACTGTAGACGGGACGTTCAAATTGACCTGACAAGTGGTACAGGGATTTTCAAGTTTTCCAGCTGGCGCATCTAGCGGATGTCACCATCAGTTCATAGAAAGTTGTCAACTATCGAAAAACCTACTGTAGAGGTTTCGTGCAAATGTTGGGTAAACGGTGGGTAAACACTAAGTACATCGTCCCGCCGATGGTGATTCTGTGCCTCTATCTCCGCACAGACAGTTGTTCTGTGATTTTGTCTTCCCCATGCCCTCCGGGAAGACGGTGGATCTGCTCATACATCTGGCCATACCCTCACCATCGGCCCGACGGAAATTACTCGGAATAACTCTTAGAGAGGCATGACGCGATGTACGACTCCTCCGGGAGAACCGTCCTCTTTGCTAGTTTATCATTCCTGCTCATGACAGGGCCAACCAACCATTTGTTGGTTTATTGGATCTATTTTTCACATGAGGTAAAAGTTAGTGCAAGAGATGCTCTAATCACTCTTTTTGAGTTCATTGCTTCTATCTTAAATTTATGTAAGATTCTACGATATTGTACTTGAAATTTCTAAATATGATATTGGAGTTACATATTTTTTTCAGCTTTTGTTCATACTTCTATTAATTTTTATAATATTTTGATAATTTGAGTATTAAGAAGGCATATCAAGATGTGACCAATTAATCATATATTATTAAAAATATGTTAAAATTTTTACTTATATGATTATTAACTAATTGATATTTGTAAACCAGCAGATTGATAAAGAATGCAAAGGGGAGTGGATTGACAGAACTCTTTCGGAGAATGTTATGAATATATTTGTTGAAATGGGAACGGAAGAAATGAAGCTTTATGAACAAGATTTTGAACCACAAATGCTTTAGGACTGTTCTACAGTATTTTCGTAAAGCTTCAAGTCGGATTATGGGTGATTCATGTCCAGTGTATTTGTTACGGAAGGGGGAGGATCTTTCTCGAATGAGTTACTTGGAATAACTTTGAAAGGGCATAACGCAATGTAGGTTTTTATTCCTGCTCCTGCTCCCTTGTGTTCTTTTCGCAGTCCGTACGCAAAGGCGTTCCTACCGTCTATCCCGGTTATCTATTAAAGTGGCGTAGCCAAGTTTTTTTCCGATTACGACCTCTGCTTTCGAGCATTCTTCCGATCAGTGCGGACTTTCGTTCCCGTAGTTTTTCCCTGCGTTTCTGTTTTCTCTTCTCTCTTTTTGGTACCTCTTTTGTTATCTTTATTTTTGGGCTAAAATTATCGGAAAACGGTACGGTAGTGTTTCTGGTAGCTTTTCTTCTTTCTTTATTTTTTCGTTGATATATTTTAATTTTTTCGTTTCTGCATCCTTTTAGGGAGCAAGTTTTATGTTTGTCTCGGTATAGATGTTTGTTTTATTCCATTTTACACATTTGGTGGGGATTTTATTATTTCTTAAGCTATATTCATTCCATCTTTACTAGATTCATTTAGTTCAGATCTTTTACATTTTCTTTAATTTAATGCAAGATCATTATTGTTTTGATTTAATCAGATTTACAGATTGTTTTGGTTTTCGGTGTCTTCATATATGGCCTGAAGTCCAATTGGCCACAAAATTATTGAATTGGCCGAGGGTTCGAAGTGCATGGCGGATGGTGAGAATATGATGCGCAAGAGGATTCAAGGACTGCCGGAGCTTCCATTCACTTAGGAGCACGTAAGGCTCTACACTTATTTTTTATTTTATCAACTATAAGAATAAGTTTCTCTGTTTCGTATTTAATTATTATGAGTCATTTGAGGCGTTTGCAAATGGTTTATAACAAGTACCATTTGAGGCATTGGAGGAATATATTAGCTTCTTTCATGGTTTAATAAGTATGGTAAGATTTGTAATAGTGGGTAACTATGTGTGAATTTATTTTATTAGTAGCGAATAGGGATATTTAAGGCTGATATTGTATGGAGAGAACATGTCGTGAAGGTTAAGTTTTGTTTAACTCAAAAAGTGTCCGGAAGCTTAGCTTTAGACGAAATTTTGTTTTTGTCCTGGCCGCATTAGACACTTCTCATTTCTGTTTTATCTTTCCATTTTGGCAGAACCTCTCATGCGGAGGTCTGATGAAGAGATCCAATATCCGATCTGAACACCCAACAGATCTTAGGAAGAGAAAGGATTTGGAGAGGCGGGGATGGTGAGATCAGATAATGACGCCGTCAACCCTGTAAGTTGTTCGATCGGGCGGTGTCCTTCTTTATATATATATATATACACATGCCCATATGCATGCATTACAACTAATGTGAACTGTCTCTACGTCTTTGACAAACTACCGTAACTATTTGCTCCTCCCACAGGCACTCGCTAGAACTTATGTCGTCGTCCTCCCAATGTCCCTTCGAGACCATGTCGTATTGTACTTCTCGAAGAGGGGTTCCAAAGAGTAGTCAACATGGCGAGGGACATTGATTAAAAAATTTTCTGATTGAAAGATTTTGAGATGGCTTCCTAGAGGACAGAAGTGGATCCACGGGTTCCTGCCCAGTGAGTTTAAGAAGATGTATGATAAGTTGCAAGTTATTTGTGAACAGGTTCCAAAGAGTTTACATTAACATGCGAGGGAGACTGATTAAAAAATTTTGCGATGGCTTCACTCGGAGGACAGAAGTAGATTCACAAATTCCCTACACAGAGAGTTTAAGATATGTACGATAAGCTACAAGTTATTTGTGAATGAATTCCAAAGAGTGCAGATCGACATGGCGAGGGAGATTGGTTAAATTTTTTTCGAATTATGACATTTGGGATGGCTTCCCGGAGGACGGAAGTGGATCCACAGGTTCCTTGCACAGCGAGTTGAGGGACATGTATGGTAAGCTGCAAGTTATTTGTACACAGGTTCCAAAGAATGCAGATCAACATGGTGAGGGAGATTGATTGAAAAATCTTTTGATAAAATATTTTTTGCTGTGGCTTCTTGAGGGATGGTAGTGGAACAAGAGATTCCCTGCACAGCGAGCTTAAGAAGATGTATGAAAAGCTGCAAGTTATGTGTGAGTCCTCGTCCTCGCCTACGGATACTCCAAACAAAGGAGTTTCGGTTCAGGGGAACCATTTACAGAATCAACGGTGGTTGAACCGAGTGGCAGAAAAAGCTAAACTTATTTTCCTGTAATCCCCCAAAGCAGAAGCAAAAAGAGATCCGGACGGTATTAGAAGAAGTCAGCTCCTGAAAGTGGAAATGGGTCAACAAGCCAACAACCTGATGGCGAAACGGCCCAGAAGACCGGATCCGCTCGCGATCTGATCCAGTCACTCAACCTGCCTGAATAGTGATCCAACTGACCCAACGTAGGACCCGTCTTCCCGGACGGTCTCTAGTGTGTCAAGAAAGCCATGGAATGGCTGCAGACGTTGCTGTCAAGTCCTCATCATGAACCTGTGTAATAGCATCTTCAAGGGTCAGTAAAAGGCGATTATTCTAGATCTGAGAGCTAAGTTGGGCATAACTCTCATTCAAACTGAGGAGGAATTCCACAAGCTCCCTTCATCTTGATAATCCTTAAACTCGTCAAGGTTGGAGGTGAATGGGTGCTGAATTGCAAGATATGCTGAGAGCTGATCCCATAAATGCTCCAAATGCATAATATAAGTGTCAACTGAATTGATCTCTTGAACACAGAGTAATGGCTCTCTTGACAGAAATGATTTCTTTGCTGCTCACTTTGGAGAATTTTTTGTTCAATCGGGACCAAACATCCTTAACACTAGTTGCATAGGTGAACTGCTTGTAGAGATCAGGTGAAAGGGACATAAGGAACCATGAAAGAATGACTCCATTGCATCTCTCCCAGTGTGGATAGAGGGGGAAAGTAGGGCTCAGCTCTAGGAAAGAACCATCAAGGAGTTCGAATTTGTTCTTTCCTAGCAAGACATTTTTTATGTCTTTGCTCCAAGCTTTGAAATTGATGGCTCTAGAGAGCTTTTCGGTGACAATCAAGATTCCCATTGCATCACTGGGATGAAGGAAGAGAGGATCCCCTTGTTGCACAAGTGCAGTGGGAGGAGGTTCTCTGGAGGAGGAGAACAGAGGCCTCGGCCCCATGGTGGTGCAAGCTCATGGGCTTGGGTGGATCTGCCGTGTGCTTGATCTTTGTCACTGCTAACGTCCATTGGTATGAATCAACTAAGAAGCAATGTGGGGAAAAAGGCGTGTAAGGTCTTTGACAAAATGCTTGTGAAGAAACAAAGCAAAAAAGGAACAAAAACAGGGACGCCTACAACTTGTTCGCTAAAATGCCTCAAAGAGATCTTAGAGGGAGAAAAAGTTGGCAGCTAAAAATGAGCACGGGAAAGGATGGTGCTTGATTTAGAGAAGAGATTCAAATACTAGGGAGGAAACGGTAGTCAACCAAAACAAATCGAAATGGGTGATAACTGGTTTCAAAGAAGGAGAAATAATGGTGTGGAAGTGAATGAAAATGGTCGGTATAACAGGTCAAGAAACAAGATTGAACTTGGTTTGTGATACCATGATTAGAAGAACATGATGGATTGGAAAGAATGAATCTTGTATTATCATTTATGTTCAACATTACAAGAAACAAACAAAACCATTATTAAAGGTAAATATACAAGGAACTTAGAACAACTACATTCTATTGTTCGAAGGTCCATAGCACACTCTACAATAGAATGTTGCATCTATTTTCTCAACAATATCTACTAAAAAGTTATTTTCCCATTTTTGACAAGAAAGGATGTGGACGTCACTTGGAAATCTTTCAGTTCTTGTCGGGTTGATTCCCTCTAGCATTGGGACTCCTGCAAAGCTTCAATAATTAAATCGTTCCAGCAATAACTTCATTATATTGCTATATTTTTCCTGTTTTCTGATCATTCTTTTCTGATGGACCTGAGAGTATCTAACCTACCGTTCCTCAAGAAGAAGAAAATAATCAATCAACCACCACCGCAGAAGAAAACTTCACAAGTGAGACGTCGAAAGTGCAAATTCTGTAGGAAAAAGTATTGGACGGCAGCTCCAGAGTTTGATGCTCACCGGAGCATTTGCAAGGACAAATAAATTGTAACAGTCTCTCAAGAAGGGTGTTATGGGTTGTAAAGAAAGTATTTGTATTTTGAGTAGTCAACTAGTTTTTGTAAGTAAATTGTAATTGCGAAGGGGGGCCTAGTATAAGGAAAAGGGCGGTTGTATTAATGTAAGAGAATATTGGGCTTTTGTGATGTAAAACCCAAGATATTGGGTTAGGGTATAGGCCCGGGGAAAAGAGTATTTTGTATGGGGAAACTGGGGAGAGAAGGGGGTGTCGAGTCTGGAGAAGAGAATTCTAGAATCTGCCTTTTCAGGTAGCTGGTGGTCTACCTACTCAGGTAGTCAACGGCTTGGGTTCCTGAGGAACGAGCCCGAGAGAGTGCAGTCTTCTTTCTCTCATTAACAATTCCGCATACTAACAGGCAGCGCAGACTTCCTCCGAAGGAAGGGTCTGTCCGAAGGTCCAAATACAAGATCCAGGGCTGCGGCTTTGAGGAGACAAAAGGAGAACGAGGTAAGGGCCTTACAAAGGGAATGTCCATATTATGTGGGAAGTATTAACCGTAACAAAGCCCCCCAAATAATAAAATGACATTTCATTAAAATGTTTACTTTCACAAGTGGGCCATGAAGGACCAAAGCAGTCAAAAGTTCAACTTAGCTTTCTATTGTTATCGGTATTAATTCATGCTCCATCTCCGTTAAAAGTTGACTTCAAAATGAAGGATTTTCCTCTTGCTTATATAAAAGATTTCAAAATAAAGTATAAACAATATGGAAAAAATTAGGGACTATACATCTGACTTTTAACATATCCATTTGCGTAAGTGTAAGAAAACACATCCCATGGAAATAAGGAATACATTCACGTATAAAAGATACTATAAGTAAATACATTACAATATGTGACACATTGAATTTCAACGTAGCCCCTAATCCCAAGTGGAGAAACAATTTTCATTGAAACCTAGTTCATGAATAAATAGATGTCTCACAATTTAAAGGAAGAAACTTTTTCCCTCTTGTAAAGACAACCACTAAACATTTTTTCTATTATAAAGAGTTTCTCTAGGTCATGCTCATAAGTATCTGGATTGCCATATGCTTATCAAAGAAAATATTGCAGTGGAGTGCTTTTTGTTGCAAAATTTTAATTCTTATTTAAAAATCAGATGTTAAAGAAAATAGAGTATATCAAATATATAAGGATGATTCTATATTAAGATATAAGGAATAACTTTAATACACCTTTTTCTATTCAAGTTTAGAATATTAGATCCTGAGTCACTTAATAAAGAGGGTGAATTAGGTGTTCTTTTTTTTTTTCAATTTTTATTTTTTGGATATTCCATTATTTATATTATACGACTTGGGTTCCCTTATACAAATGAGTCTAGCAAGGTTTTGATACTAATTGCATGTAGGCCGACTATCATCCCTCAACTTAAGTAAATTAGAAGCTACTCAATCAATAAATTACTATACCTTTTTTTTTTTTTTTGTAAAAGGTCAAATATTATATATCACCACACAAAAATAAAAATTATTTAGTTACAACATTTTCATTTAGGCTCAAACACTACACTTGAAAATTTTCAAAATTCTTACAAAAATTTATTACAATTTATAGACTTTATAAATTACTAAACGTTGTCTTTTCCTATTCATAATCAAGTTGCAAGGATTTACAATCACTTAGCAATCCTGAGATTACAAGTATTATTGCAATTAATTGAAACAAAACAACTAATACACATAATACAAGTCTTAAATATGTAGAAAATACATCAACACAATCCGAATTGCGGCAGTGATATGAAACTCCCAAATTCGAATGAAACCTAAAGTATTAGGGTTTTACAAATAAAACTATATTTGAACTTATAAACAAAATAAGAATAAAACTATGAGAATATTATCTTACAGACACTTGTGGTTTTGTCAAGAAGCAATACAAAATGGTTTCTAGACGTTGACTTGACATTGTTGTCCAAGTATTTGTTTTCCCCTTGTTTCTCATTAGTTCTGTAGTAATCCATCCACAGACAAGATAGAGTTGAAATAAAAATTATAGAAATTAAAAATAAGATAAGATTTCTCAAAAATAAAAGAGGAGATGCATAGGCTTTACACAAAAGGGCTAAGAGTTAGGGTAAAGTTACTCTTATTCAAGAGAATTCATTGACCAGTTTCTGTAGTGGCAAATCCGTGGTTTCCATCGGGCATGCGCTAGATACGTGCGGGAGATGGCATCAGCACCTAGGTCGGATTGGTGCCCAATGGCTACAAAATAGAGCCCACGAGCATGCCAGCGGGTGCCACAGAGGTCATCTATGCATAAACAAGAATGACGGCATCTTTGGTTGATGGCGCCAATAGCAATGGCGGTGGTATGTAGTTGGCACGGGCTTCCCTAGCCATTTGTAACGTTTGTAACATCCTTAAAATTTCATCTTGGGTTGCACACATAGTTTTGACTTCTTCTTAAGTGGTGCACATAGTTTTGAGTTCTGTGGAAGTAGACTTTGATAGGGGCTGGAATTGTTCTACAAGGTGGGCATCATGCCATCTGTTGTTGCTGGTGCGTCCACCTTTGCTTCTACCCATGTTACGCCCTTTTTTTTAATTTTTTTTTATGAATATATGAGTTGATTCATTGAAGAATAAAGAAATACATAAGCTTAGGGGCATACCCCAGCATTACAAATCATCTAGGAGAAGATAGAATTTGGAATTCTCCAACTATGACTCAACAAAACATTAACTTGAGAGAGTTTCATGTTTCTAAATAAAGAAGCTCTTCCATGGACTACTCTCCTGATTTTAGCTAATAACATTGGAATATCAATAGACTTATTCTGAAAACGTCTACGATTTCATTCTAACCATATACAATAAAGACAAGCTAAGAAAGAAAGCTGGAGAAGCTTTGCGGCTAAATTCTTTCCCTTAGTTGTTTTAATCATCCATTGCAATTTAGATTCTCAATCGTAGATGACCTTACAAATACCTTGTTGAGCTAGAATAGTTCTCCAAACCTGGTTAGTCCAAATGCATTGAAAGAACAAGTGTGATCTATCTTCATATTGAGAGCCACAAAAATTATAATATAGATCAATTGAGGGGAGCCAGCGAGAAACCACTACTGCTGTAGGTAGTTTGTCTCTACATATGAGCCAACCAATGAAGTTATGTTTGCTGATTCCTCTTAACCATATCAAATTATACCATTCAACCTCAAAACTCACTTGACGTAATTCCTTGTACGTTTCCTTACAACAATAAGAAGGTTTGGATAATGTAGAGGTTAAAGTTTGTCTTAACTTTAGAAGACCTTTCCAACTCCATGCCATATTTTCTTTGATGTTAAGATCCGTAATTGAATTTCCCCTGCATTTTGTACTATGAATCCACTTACTCCATAAGGATGAATTAGGGCAATTTATGAGACTCCAAAGAGATCGCCCCAACAAGACTTTATTCCATACTTTAAGGTTTAGTAGTCCAAGACCTCCTTCCTTTTTTGGTGAACAAACAACTTGCCAAGCAACCTTATGAGTTTTATGATCTTTTGAGTGGCCTGCCCAGAGAAAGTGCCTTATCTTGTTCTCAATCTCATAAATGGTTTGTTTTGGGAGAAGGAATATTTGCATCCAAAAGGTACAAATAAAAGTGAGAACTGATTTAGCTAATTGTAGTCTTCCTGCATAGCTTAGATGTTTCATTCCCCATCCATCAATTCTTGCCATGATTTTCTCTGTCAAAACTTTGCAATTCGTGTAGGTAAGCCTTCTTGTAATAAGAGGAACACCAAGGTATCTAATAGGGAGTCTTCCTTCGGAGAAGGGGGTATGATCTAGTATCAAAAGTTTTCCTTGTTCAGTGATCCCTGAAAAAAATATCTGACTTTTGCTAGGATTATATTGCAAACCTGTGAGTGTTGCAAATTCCTCCAAAGCTTCAGTGAGACATAATACTGAATTAACATCCCTATGTGCAAATAAAAATAAATCATCTGCAAAACAAAGGTGAGTGATTTTCTCTTCCTTGCATTTCCAATGATATTTGAAAGTAGAGGTAGAAACTTTCTCAATAATTATCCTATTAAGGATCTCCATGAGAAGCACAAACAAATAAGGGGATAAAGGATCTCCCTGCCTTAATCCATTAGTGCCCTCAAAATAACCTACACGCTCACCATTGAAATTCATAGAGAATCTAGTAGTAGTGATGCATTGGCTAATCAAATCAATTAAAGTTTGAGGAGTATGAATAGCTTGGAGAACCCCTAATATAACATCCCATTTAACCATGTCATAAGCTTTCATAAGATCAATCTTAATGGCAACACGCTTTCCTTTATCTCCTTTATGATAGTTATGAAGCAATTCTTGACAAAGCATAATATTTTCAGAGATTTGGCGACCCCTGATAAAAGTAGTTTGGTTTTGGCTAATCACTTCGGGGAGAATAAGACTTATCCTCTCAACAAGTAGTTTTGAGATCACTTTATATAACACATTGCAGCAGGTAATGGGCCGAAAATCTTTCATGCAACTTAGGTTAGGGGTTTTAGGTACTAAGCATAACAAAGTAGCATTGATAGCTTTCAGTAATTTCTTGGATGAGAAAAAATCTAGCACTGTATCTTCTATGTTATGACCGATAATTGACCAAGCTTTCTTGTAAAATAGACTATTGTATCCATCAGGACCAGGAGCTTTGAAATTATGAAAACCCCAAAAAACTTTCTTCACATCAGAGCGTTCAAAAGCAGGTAAATTCAACACTTCATTCACATTCTCATGGAATAAGGAAGAATACCTTCCAATGAAAAGATTAGTTGCACGAGAACTTCCAAGTACATTATGATAATATGTAGTGATAGCTTTCTGCAAGGCATTATCATCATAAATAGTAGATCCATCTTCTAGTACTAGGTGAGAGATTCTATTATGAGCTCTTCTACGCATCAAAGATGAGAAGAACATTCTACTATTATTATCCCCCTCTTTCAGCCAAAGATTCCTCGATTTTTGTTTTAAAAGAATTTCTTCATGTTTACTCAGTGCAATTAATTTTTCCATTTTCATTCTTTTCTCAGTACGCATATCTGTATCAAAGGGGTCAAGTTGTAAATTGAGTTGAACTTGCTGTAATTGTTCTCTCGCCACCTTTACCTTCTGATGCAAATCACCAAATTGAGTAAAATTTAGCTTCCTAAGGGGTAACTTTAATGCCTTTAACTTCTTCACAACTTTGAACATTTTAGTACCACTGAGTTCTTGCTGCCAAACATGATTAACAGTTTCCATAAAATCTGGACTAGTTGTCCAAAAATTAAAGAATCTGAAATGAGCTTTTTTCCTTTTGTGAATGGTATCTAACTTAACCAAGGAAAGAGAATGATCCGATAACAAGGGAGGCAAAAACTCAATCGAAAGTTTATCAAATTTAAAAATCCCTTCCATGTTTAGTAAAACTCTATCAATCTTGCTTGCTTTAAGATTCTGAGATGAACTTTTGTTCGACCAAGTGAAAATAGAACCCATAAAGGAGGGTTCCAACAATCCTTGTTTCCTAATCATATCATTTAAATCCTCCATGCCCTTTGTCCATTTAACATTTGGCCCAATACATTCATCTACATGTCGAATTTCATTGAAATCACCTACCAATAGCCATGGAATGTTTCCAATATTTTGATAAGAGAAAGACTCAATATTTGCCCATAACTCCCTATGTTCAGATTCCAAGTTGCTAGCATAAATAGCAGATAAGAAGAAATGAGGTAAACCTATCTTATTGATGCAGCAGTGTATGACTTGAGATGAAGTACCTTGGATTGAAAGTTGTCGTTCAGACGATTTCCATAAAATCCATATTCTTCCCACACTAGAATGCAAATAATTGTGAGAGTAATTCCATTCAGCAAACATATTCTTCAGAACAAAACTAGCATTTTCTTCTTTAACTTTATGCTCTAATTGTTACGCCCTTGTTTTTGCCCCACCTACGATCACTAAATTGCTACTCCAATACCATTGTTAGGATTAGAGTCCTCACAACCCCACAATCAATGAACACAAGAAATCTCAAATGGAATAATACTTAATTTATTGCCAATAATCTAAAATCCATTTCTAAAAAAGTAATAGTAATAGATTGAATACAAAATTATGAGGCTAATGTTAAACTACTCTTATGAAAACAATAAGAATACTAAGGTTAAGGCTATGGAACTACTAGGATAAAATAATGAATTCTCTAATGATTTGTCTCTTTTGAAGATTGAGAATACCTTATTTAAGCATATTGAAAATCTTACTTTAACTCAAACTAAACCTATCTAAAAATTGTATATAATCTTATATAAAAGTTTTATCTTATCTTAGGTTTTCCAAAAGCCTAGCCCTAATAAATGATTGGTTGGGATTGATGGAGGATCCTACACACTTAATCTTTTCCTTCTTTGGTGAAGAGTTGACATCAGTGAGAAAATTGTAGCTGTAATACACGTTTGGTTAGAGATGATGATCACATTCTTTGATTACTCATTATTATTACTCACCTTTTTCTTAAGAAGAAAAAAAAAGAAAAAAGAAAAAAAATGTCCACAATTGCCTTCAAGTGATTTGAAACGCTCGATGATTGAGTTATTCCTTCATTATGAATGAAGCTGTAGTCTAGAGGAATTACAACTTTATGAGATAATATATTACACATCAACTCAATAAATAGAAGAAAATACCAAAAGTCGTACAATAAACAACAAAGTATTCACATCACAAGTGTAAAAGCTTGACAAGACTATTAGCTTACAAAAGATGAAAATCAAATAAGACTAACTATTGTTTACTTGATAAAAGTATCAGCTTACAAATGATCAACAATTAAAAGTCTTAACATATTCCTTTCTTTTTCTTTTTTAATAAAATACTGTTAGTATTATGACATGTTTTATTAATACTAACAAGGCTAAGTATAATAACCATATTTTAAATAAATACAATAGACAGAATATAATCTTAACCCTTAGAAACATGCAAAATGTCTACATATTAAGTTGCACTCATAAACAAAAGTAAAAACATAAAGCTTTTTTTTTTTTTAATCTTTTCCTTCTTTATGCAAATGTAGAGCAATCCCGTTACTCTGGATGTAGAGAGCCCGAGCAACTGAGTGGCCACGGCAGTCCCCAAGTTGCTCATCAGAGCCTATCTCACGATTTTTCGCCATGATTGAACCTCTACTCTAGAATAGCATGCCGCCTCTTCCCCAAGGAGGAAGTGCTCGAACTCAGTTGCCTCAAACATATTTCTTCCTTCACCTTCTTTTTCTCTGGCTCAGTCATTGGATTTGGCATCTTACTTCTTTTACGAAACCGACTCTTAGATGGTTGAAAAAGAAATTTGGACCCATATGTTGTGCAGAGTATCTCAAACCATAAATTACAATGTAGCACTAAAAATAGAATAATTGGCAGACCAGCAATAATAATTGCAACAATTGGAATCCGCATGTCCTTGCTTTTATATGCCAAAAAGCATGCTGCACTAAAGGCGAGTATCATTCCTGCTATAGAGATGAAAAGTGTACTAAGTCCAAACACCAACTTTCTAGGTAATGATTTGAGAAAATCATCATCCTTATACCGAGATGTCATAATGGACAAGAAAGTAAATAACGAGGTCGAAGATGACAACAATGCGATTATATTTGATATGAAGAATGTTGAAAACCACGACTCTTCTAGGAAAATAGGAGTACCGTCTTTTTGATTGAATCCACCTGGTACTGTAAAGATTGCAGCAAAAACCACAGTGCCAATCAATGTTGCCACAAGCATGCAACTTTTCGCTGTACTTTTCATCCATTCCACACCCTTATTTCGAAGATTTTCATGTGTTTCCATAAATACATCTTGAGGCGTTTTCTCAGCTAAATTCTTGGATTTCACATATGAAGGTGGCACAAGCTTTTCAATCTCCTATAACACCCAAAGTGTAAATTAAAAAATAAGGTTTAAGCAATATACAAGGAACTAGAAGAAATAAGGTTGGAAGTGTAACGACACATACCTTAAACCACAATAACTCTCGTTGCATTTGAAGTGCTTCTCCAAATACAGTATTTAGTCGATTTTTAGGGGGCAAAGATGCAGTTAAATGCAATAGGTTGTTGTTGCCTTCAAGAACCCAATCTCGAATTGTTTTCTTCCTCACAACATCATCATGTATCATATTGAATACACTTTCTTGCCGATATGATACAGCAATATGAAATATAGTTCCTTCTCCCCCGTCAGGCAATTTGATGGCTAAATTTGTTATGTCAGGATAATGATGCTCAAGTATGGATAAAAATTCAACATTTCCTGATTTAGCGGCATCAATGAGCAAAGATGGATGCTCGTCACGTAGTAGCTTATAGAATTTATCTAAGGGCAATGCTCGAGCCTCCTTCCAAAGCTCATGAACTAATTGACGGGCTGATCTTTTGATTAGAGATTTGCTGCAAATCTCATTACTGCAAATCTCATTGCTGCAAGTCTCATTGGACCCTACATTTAGCAATAAAGAAAGATAATTGCTTTGTATATTATATAAATGAGGGTCATAACAAAAAATAATAATATTGAAAGTTTAGGTTGTTTTATGTCCTAAATCGGACTTTCTTTGATACGTTTTACCTTTGTACTTTAGTCTATTATATCTTTATATCATACTAGATGCCATTCCACGAATTGACTTGATCATTATACTCAACAAATAACAAATTTCTATAGTCAAATAACCAACTATATCTCTTTATGTACGATCTCATTTTTCGAAGTCCCGAGTTGATTGTAATTAGGGTAATAGATATATTAACATTTACTCCAATTTTTTTTTTATCAAATTCTATTACTTATCCAGAAAGTAAACTCCAATACACTTACCATGACTTTTTAATGAACTTGGTACTATCCAAGTTGGGCAAACATGATATGACTTGAAAAGTTATCAATACAACAGTTAAAACATCACATCTCACATAGACTAACAAATTCAAAACTACGACTTTATTGGAATTATATGTCCAATTGATTTTATGACTAGCCTCCATTAACTTTTCTTAAATAAATAAATAAAAGAACTAGAAAGCAGTTACATACAAAATACTGACTTTTGATTTTAATGAAAAGGAAAAGAAACCTTGCATTACAGATAAATAAATGAAAAAAAATATAAATAACCTTGTGTGTCTATAAAGTAAATAGTTACAAGTTTCATAACATAATGAGGCATCTCGTATAGAAAATGTTCGTCTACAAATAGTTGACAAATTTTTACAGGTAAATGTAAAGATTTTGTGGGATTAAGACTAAATTCTCATTTCAAAGTGATTTGCATAAAATGACCATGGAAATATCAATAATATCATACAAATAAGTACTTGCGAAATGTCGCACTGCAGATAATGAAAGCTTCATTGAAGGCAAACTTACATGAGTTTAGGGACTTCTCGCAAGCTGATAGATGAGTTTCGGCGCCAATCCAGGAAGTTTTTTTGGCCAACAATTCCAATGCTATCTTCTCTTCCTTATTTTTTTTAAGTGCCACTTTTCGATTGTTTAGCAGAATTTTCAATGCTATATCTATCATAAAACAAAACATAAATTGATCGTGTTAAACTTAGGATTTCTTCCTTCTCACCATGTAGAAGGTTTAGCTACGCTATCAGAGCACCTAACTGATAAGGTGCGTTACAAAAAAAAAGAGAAAAAACGAAAGTAAAGAATGCCATCATTATGCAAACAAGACAATTGCCACCCAAGGCAAAGCCTGAAATCGTGTATCTAAAAAGTTACTTTGAAAAGGATTCCTAATTTGATGGTTGGATATTTAACATGTAAGAGGACATCAACTAATAGTAATAGAATTGTAAATTAATAGCCATAACTCAATATTATTGAGAAATAGGATATACCGTACAAATCACCGGAGATAGCATTGAAGAAGAGGCTAGTGCATTGCCTTTCGTCTGACCAGAGTTCAAGGCGTTGAAGAGTCTCGTAGAGCAGGTAGAATGCCAAGGTTCTGTTTCCAGTAAAAAGAGCATCGTCTAGAGGTAGATGTCCCGCTAGACTCCTCATCTCTAGCAATTCTTTATTCTTGCCCACCATTATTTGAGCAATTTCCAGCATGCCAGATGCAGCAGCCGCATGTAAGGCAGTGCATTCATACACGTTTTTAGTCCCCAAATCGTCCGATTCCATCTGGCTCAAAAGTTTTTTAGCGAACTCTGTTTGCTCTGCTGCTATTGCCATATGGAGAATGGTATCACCTAAATCTGTGACAGGATCTCGAGTTTCATATTGATGTTGCATCATTATAGACTTTGCATCCTGCCAATTACCTTCAGTAGCAGCTCGATAGAGGTCCGCACGCACGTCATCGGTCCCTTGAGTATCTCGACATAAAAAGGTATTAGGATTGGTGCACAAAGTTATTAGGGGATCTTCTTACCATACGTATTTCTTAAAAAACATAAAAGTACTTATCTTACACACTTACACGCATCGGTTCCATTTGATACCACTGGCGGTGTACCTGTCCCCACAGATATTCGAGATGTACCTGTGCATGAAGAAATTGCTTGATATGTGTCAGTGTTACTCTCGTCCAAACTAGTCTCTGCCCAGAAGATATTATTTTGTTTGATGCATAAAATGTATTTACGAATCTTCTCATCATACGTATTTCTAAAACACATGAAAAGGATTGTCTTAAATACTTACCGATTTCAATGTCCTTCGGTATCTCTCCCATTATATCTATTCCCACAGATTCTTGTAATGTGCGTGTACCCAAATCAACTTCTTGATGTATGTCACTATTGATTTGCATCAAACCAGTCACTATTTCTAAAAAATTTTTGACATAGAAAATGTATTAGGGAATCTTCTGACCATACACATTACCAGAAGACATGATTAGTTTGAAAGGTATTGCCAAATCTTCTCACCAAACATAAGTCTAAAAGGCATGAAAATGTTTATCATAAGCACTTACATCAATTTCATTTGATATCTCTGCCATTATATCCAACCTAACAAATTCTTGCAATGTATTTGTATCCGAATCAATTTCTTAATGTATGTCAGCGTTATTCTTCTCCAAACCAGTTTCTGTCCTTGGAATTTTTTATTTTTTATTTTTTTTAACCTAGAGAATGGATTAGAATAACTTTCGACCATATATGTTTTTAAAAGACATGAAAAAGCTTATCTTGAGCACTTAAGTTCGTCTTAGTCTCTGTCCCTTTACATCTATCTCACAGATTCTTGCTGTGACATCCAAATTGAAGGAGAAAACACGAAAAATGGTTTGAACCGCGCCGTATATTCTTAGCTTCATAAGACGAAAGAATGTAGTTCGTCAATCAACGCTATTTATCCACATATAATCTTTCAAAGGAACAACAAACAACCTACTATCTACAAGGTCCAGTAGAGAAAGAACTACGACGCTTGTTCAATGGTCTTTGTCAGAGAAGTGCCTCCACGGGTGAGCGGTGAGAATCTTTAGCAGTCGTGGTAAGAGGCTGATTAGTATTGACACATAAAATAAAACTGCTTTCCGAAACCTGAAATAAAATAATCATCCTAATGAGAAAGAGAAACTTACTTTAGTCATGATCACAAGAACAACCGTACAAATTGATTACAGATACTTTACTCCACTTACTAGCCCTTACAAAGCCAGCCTTGGAATCTTTTGAGCGGCCGCCTATTTTACCGCCTTTCCTCTATTTCTTTGTTTCGGATCGCAGGTCTGGTGCTTTATTTATATACACGACCTATCATGGATGCATGGAAGAGTGCTGGCTCGCTCAGCAAGTTTTTCTCTCGCTTTTTTCTTTTTTTTTTTCCTGTCTCTCTCACTTCTTTCTAGGTCGTCCTTGATCCATTTTAAGAATGCAGATTGAATTGTTATATAACAAATGCATCCATATGACCAACTGTGGACCAGAGACAAAGAGCACCTACTCTTATTAGTTGGTTCCTGACATTTTTCAAAACTTGGCTCCGGAAACGACAGCGTAAATTAGATTAAAATTCTATATTAGAAAAATTTTATTCGTGATGACAGTTTAGAATTGGTGTGTGCGAGCACATTTCCCACCTAAAAAGTTATTGTTGTTAAAAAAAAAAAAAGAACATATAAATTTTAAGGATGGATGAATACCTAGAGAACCTTATATAATGTAGATACTACAAATTAAAGATTTAAATAGAAAAAGATAGGAAGTGGCTCCAGTAAAGATATTTATTAAGCTACTTTTTCATTTATTTATTTAGTTTTTCCAAATCAGTATGTCTATCAAGTTTCCTCCCACGAACCTAAAGAATCCAATTGCTAGATGGAGTCCCCAGGTCAATTGATTACCATGTAATATTGATCATATGTTACGAGCCCAATTTTGTAGAAAAAGGAGAGTGCCATAAACCATTGCTTTTGACAACTTATTGATTCTCCAAGCATTAAAGAGATATGGATTAAAGAGATTGGAGAACTCAGTTGGAGTGAAGCAAAGTCCGAAATTGAGAGAGTAGAAAGTGGGGATTCCTGTTCCTTCTTCTCTGTTAGGGGACATATAGATTAAAATTAAGAAGGTGAAAGAGTGAATGAACACATTATACAAACAGTCATAGAGTGTCTTGTTTTGCTCAAGCCTCAAAAAAGTTCCACTTCGATTCCAGCTTTATTATATGACTAAATGAACCATATCCCTCCCTCCAAGCCTACTCCCACTAATTCCCTATCCAACAAGTTCCCTTATGTCTATTGTAATTGACTACCCTCATTTTTTGAGATTTTTATTCTCTTTATTTTTTTTTTCTTTCGCAGCGGGATCAAGAATTAAGCTTCGGCTTCAAAGTTAAAATAATTAAAAGCAAACATTAGAATTTCATCTTGATTTAACTTAAAAAATTTAAATTTTGATTTAACCTTTAAATTTTGATTTTAAAAGAATACCCTATGGAAAAAAAATCAAGGAGTATTTAATTTATATGACGTAAAAAGATAAAATGATCCCTTGTCGCTCATGGTAACCCGCTTCCACTGATATGTCACGTAAGGGACTAAAAAACCACCCCGGTGCCTCCTGAAATATGTCATGTAATTGCCTTTCATTTTTAAATATTTGTAATTTGTAATCTTTCTAATACACTTTATTTAGTGTAAGTCTTTAAGTTATAAATATGCTTTAAAAAAATTTCACTACTAATTATAGTCACTTTTAAGGTATAATAGATTATGATATGTAGTAACAAAATATATATTTGTTGGTTAAAAATATAGATACTGGCAACGCAACTTGTGTTCGTACACCAAGTTACATTCCTCCTCACTTTAAAGGTGCTTTATAATTCTTCCCATCGTCCCTATCTTCCTACGCGTCCATGGCTTCATCGGGCAATGGCGGACCCGATCAGTTTTTTTCTCCTGTACTTGTTTTGTTTTTTAATTATTTTCTTTTCTAAACGTTGAAACACCATAACCATTTGTTAGTGGACGTAATAGACCAATCTATTAAATTGAAATAGTCATAAGTCAAGTTTTAGAATTAAAAAGTTAAAAAAGTAAGATATCACAGTTTTTATTTATTTATATTTTTTTAATGAATATATGAGTTTCTTCATTAAAAAATAAAAGAGTACAAAAACTTAAGAACATACCCCAACATTATAATTCATGTAAGAGGAAATCAAATTTGGAATCCTCCAATTGTGATACAATAAAGCATTTACCTGAGAATATTTAATATTCCTAAATAAAGATGCTCTTCCACATATTACTTTCATGATTTTGGCTAATAAAATTGGTACTTCAACATTCTTATTTTGAAAACATCTATGATTTTATTCAAACTGTATGCAGTACATGCAAGATAAGAAAGAAAGTTTAAGAAGTTTCGTAACTAAAATTTTCCTTTCGTAACTTTAATTACAATTCAAAATTTCAATCATTGATATTCTTATGAATATCTTGTTGCGCAAGAATACTTTGCTAAATTTTCTCAATTCAAATACATTCAAAAAACAAGTATGACCTATTTTTCAATTAAGAATCATAGAAATTATAATATAAGTCAATTGAGAGAAGCCATCAAGATACCACTTCTATTGTAGAAAATCTATACATACATATGAGCTATCTAATAAAGTTATGCTTGTTAATTCCATTTGACCATATCAAGTTATGCCATTCTTAGTGTAATTCTTTATGTCTCTTTATAGCAATAAGAAGGTTTGGAAAGTGAAGATAAGATAGTTTATTGTAACTTAAGAAGACCTCTCTAACTCCATGCCATATTTCCTTTGATATTAAGATGCATAATTGAAATTCTCCTACATTTGGTACTATAAATTCATATACTCCATAAGGATGAGCTTAGATAATTTATAAGATTCATCAAAGTGACCTCCTTAACAAAACCTTATTCTACACTTTAAGATTTAGTAGCTCAAGTCCTTCCTTTTTAGGTGAACAAATGATAACTCAATTTTTATAAAGTCATCTTGAGTATTTTAGTCATGTTTTCCTTACATTATGTGTAACAAAATATTTAGATTTCCTTACATTTATTCATGTTTTCCTTATTTATGTAACAAATGATAATATGATGACAAGAGAAGGAAAACTAAGGGATTTTGGCAATAATGGAAGTAAAAGAAAGGAGAAAAGAGAGAAAGAGAAAAGTAAGGTGCCGCACAAGAGAAAAAAAAAAAGAAACAAAAGAAAGGAGAAAAGAGAGAAAAGTGGGTGCCATTGGAACCAAGGGAAAAGTGAAAACCAAACCAAAAAAAAAAAAGGGAGATAAAGATATGAAAGCTTACCTCTACTTCATGCAATTCTTAATTTTGGTTTAATTTGTAAAAATTTTGTAAAGAATTATTCAAGAGAAGATAGTGTGGTGAAAACTTTCCTATTTTTCTTTTTATTTAAAATGTTTTGCTTAATTTTTATCATTTTTTTTATTTGTTATTACATTATATTTAATTTTCTTTTGTCAAAGCAATAATATAGCCTAACTATGATGATGTGAATTTTATAAGTTCTATACTTTACAAGATATTTTATTTATGTGAGTTATATATTATTATGCTTAATACTTTTAAGTAATTGACCACCACTTGAATGATTTGATTTGCATATTTGAGACTGAAAGGTGATTATATATAGTTGATTCTTATAATATATAACCATGAATTAAATATGGATAAACATATATTATGTTTTTGTATGACTTTTGGTGATAAGATGATCGAAAGATTTATTGTAAATTAGGAATGTTTATAGATCTTAATGCACTTTATTTATTTCAATTCATATAAAGATATGGTGAATTAATAAATGGAGTAAGTTTACTATACCTAGACATAGAATAGTAAATAAATTAGGAAGTTCCATCATCACATAGATATTATCATTCTCACAAGCATAAACTATGAAGATTCATATCTAGAAGCTATGGTGAAATCAAATGCTCTAACATATTTATCATATTGATCATTCCTTATTTAGATTTAATTTCATCTAGTCTTGAAATTTTGTTTGAAAATCTTTAATTTTAATTCAACATCAACCTTGTTTTGATTTGCTAGATAAATTTTAGAATTAATTCATTATTAATACTTAATTAGTCTAGTATTCACCAATCTCTATGGGTCAATATTTTTCTTATTATTATATTACTTGTTTGACATATTCACTTGCATTTAAAATTTACTGAACAAGTTTTTGGCACTATTTCTGGGGATTGGTTGTTTACTAATGATTAATAATAATACCAAATAATTCCAAGTTTAATTTAGCCTTTATTTTATTTCAAAAAAATCATTTTTTTAAAAATTGTTTGAAAAAAAATTATTTTATTTTATTTTATTTTGCTTTATTATTGCTATTTTTTCATTGCAAAAAAAAAATTAGTTACTACTATTCAAAGGTGTTGTAGATGTGTATAACTCATAGCCAAGGAGCACAACTTGTTGATCTTGATCCAAAAATCAAATTCACACTCAAAAGGCAATGAAAGCAATTAAGAGAACAAAGAAGTGAAGATAGAAGAATGATAAACAATGATGATCCACACAAACTTCTAAACGCTACAACAATAGTTCAAGGTGACACATCAAGCATCAAAAGGCTTGCAATTCAAGCGAACAATTTTGAAATCAAGCCAACACTCATCCAAATACTTTAAAACTCTATGCAATTTAGTGGGCTACCAAACGATGATCTAAATGTTTTCGTTAAAGGTTTCCTTGAAATATATGACATGATCAAATATAATGGAGTCACGAATAATGCTATTAGGTTAAGGCTATTTCCATTTTCTTTTAAAGACAACACTAAAAATTGACTTTCTTCTTTTCTTGTAGGATCAATCACTACATGGGATGATTTGGCTTAGAAATTTCTTGGTAAGTTCTTTCCTCTTGCAAACTTTGCCAAAATGCATAACGATATTACCACATTTATGCAAATGGATAATGAATCATTATATGAAGTTTGGGAAAGATTCAAGAAGCTTTTGAGAAGATGTCCACATTATGGATTACCCATATGGTTACAAGTACAAACTTTCTATTATGGGTCTAGTACAAATCTCTGTTTTATGGTTGATGCAACTGCGGTAGGAGCCTTGCATAGAAAAATACCAAAAAAGGCTTATGACCTTCTAAAGGAGATAACATTCAATAGCTATCAATGGTATACTAAAAAGCTACCAATGCATCAAGAAAATGGAGTCCATGAAGTAAATATCTTCACCACAATATACGCACAATTGGAAGTGCTTAATAAAAAGATAAACAACTTGAGTACTCTAATTGTGAGAACTCAGAATAAAATATATGAATTTTGTGGTGGAGGACATGCGAACACAGAATGTCAAGTATGTAACCTTTTTACTCACTATAATGAACATGCTAATTTTGGTGGGATTTTGAGCAAGTCATAAAATGTTCCTCACTCTGACATGTATAATCTAGGATGGTACAACCATCAAACTTTTTCATGGAGTAATCCAAATAAAATGAATCCGCCACCAACATTCAAACATATAGCAAAGGCAAAGCCTAACTTGGAGGGCATGATTAATAAGATGGTCACCACCTCAAAGTGCTTCGTGAAGAGTACTGAAGCGATATTAAGCATAGCAAAAGAGATGAAGCCTAATTTGGAGGATATACTTACCAACCTGGCCATCACCACATAGAACTTTATGGAGAGTATTGAAGTGAGATTTTAGAATCAAGAAGCTTCAATCAAAAGATTAGAGGCGCAAATTGGTCAATTGATCAACATGATCTCAAAGAAAGAGGAGGGTCCTTTGCCTAGCAATATGGAGAAAAGCCTTAAAGATAGCACCCAAACAATAATCCTAACAAGCAAGTGGGAGAAAATGATGCTGACAGGAAAATTTTCATAGAAATATATAAGAATGTTAGCATACAACCTAAGGAGGCACCTAAGAGCAACCTTGTTGCAAAAAATCTTAAGCCTTATATGCCTCTAACTCCATCTTCCTAGATACTCTAGCAACATGAAAGAGATAATCAATTTTCAAAATTCACTGATGCATTTATAAAACTGTGCATTAACATTCCTTTTGTAGATATTCCAATTCAAATGCCTAGTTGTGTAGAATTTTTTAAGGAAATATTGGGAAACAAAAAGAAGTTAAAAGTGTATGAGAAAGTGAGGTTAGCTAAAGAGTGCTTAACCGTTTTACAACATAAGTTGTCTCTTAAAATGTTAGAATTCTATCCTCTTTAAGTAGTAAGGTTAAAGATAGTTCGGTTGAAAACTATAAAATAAGTGCTTCTTAGGTGGCAACCTAAGCATTTTGTTGGTTCTTTTTGCTAAAAGGCTATCACTATAAGTTTATCATAACTCCACATTAACATAGCCTACAATAAAGGGAGTTTCTTTGTTTTTTCTTTACTATTGCTTTCTTTCTTTTTGCATTGAGGACAATGCTTCATTCAAGTTTGGGGTGTTGTTATTGTTAAAAGTGTGCTATTATTGTGGGTTGTGTTGGAGGTTATGTTTTGTGATAGTTTGTTATGTTAGTTGCATATTGGAAGTGTGCTGGAAAAGTTGTGTTGTGTCATGTTAAAATTTTTTGTTTTATGTTAGAAGTTATTGTGTTGGAAGTTTGTTTTTGTGTGAGTTTTTTTTTTTGTGTTTGACCATGATTGTTATGATTTGATCCTGTATTGTGAATTCTTGAAAATTCTTAGGGAGATATAAATTTTGTTCAAACTTGCAATTGTAGTGTGAGTTGAATGTGATTATTATTATGTTGATTCATCTATTGAGCACTAAAAGTTTACAATTTTTTGAAATTGTGTGTATCATTAAATGACATTCATGTGAAGTGTGTGTGGATCTCACCCAGATTTTAGAATTTTTTTGATTTTCTCTTGAAACAAAATCCTATGTTGTATCTAACTAAGAAAATGATTTAGGCCATCTTTGGGTCATTTAAGACTTTCAAGCCAACCTTGTATACTTACCCTCAATCTTCTCGCTGAGCCTTGTTCTTATTTTGATTTTGTTGAATGACACTTGCATATATATATATATATATATCTTTTAGCCTTTTTCATCAATTTATCCTATTGTCCCATGCCCATGAACATATTTACTTCTAGTGTGTATAAGTTTATTTGAGCATAAGAGAAGTCAAAGGGAAGGATGTAGTATAGGAAGAAGTTTATTGCAATGATTGTATGTAGCATAACATGTTGCTTTTGTAAATGCAAAAAAAGAAAAAAAAAGCATTTACTTTTGGATGGAATAATCCCATCATTGTTTGTTAGATTTAAGTCTCACAATTCTCAAAAAGAAACCTTTAAGCATTGTAATCAAATATCATTGGTAGGAGAGGATTGAGGTGGTTATACTTAAGTAATTTTGATTTGCTTTATTGTTACACACATGATTGTGGCTTTTATTAATGGCAAAGTATGCTTGGATAAGAAAGAATAAGAATAACGGGTGGTAGAAAGATCATCTTCGTGGAGTAAAAAAGTAGATAGGGGTAAAGTTTTGATGAGATCCTAAAAAGTAATGTGTTTATAGGTTATTTAAGCTTAATTGACTTTCATCTTACCCTTAGCCCAGCCTTACATTACAAGCTTATAAAAGTTCTATTGATTCTCGGTTGAATAAGTAATTGTTCGGTAAAATCCTAATTGCAAGTGAACATGTTGAACAAGTAATATAATGATAAGAAAGATATCGTTTTATAAAAATTAGTAATTACTAGACTAACTAATTACTAACGATGAATAACTTTTAAAATTTATCTAACAAATCCAAATGATAGACAATAGATTAATTAATTAATTTTATGAAAACTAAACATGAAATATATTGGAGCATTCAATTTCACCATAACTACTAGGTACTAATGTTGATTATTTATGCTTGCAAGAAAGATAATATCTATGTGATAGTGAAACTTCCTAGTTTATTTTACTATCTTATGTCTAGGTATAGCAAACCTACTTAGTTCATTAGTTCACTATATCTTTATATGTGAATTGAAATAAACCTAATGCATTAGGATCGATAAACATTCCCAGTTTACACCGAAAGCCATACAAACAATATGGTATATATCTATCCATATTTAATTTATGGTTATGCATTATAAGAAGCAACTACATATCATCTCCTGTTAGACTCAAACATGCAAATTAGATTGTTTAAGTAGTAGTTAATCACTTAAAATCATTAAACATAGTAATATGCAATTTCACATAAACAAAATTCATACTATCATAATTAGGTTATATCATAGTTCTAACAAAAGTAAACTACAATATAATGAAATACTAAGGAGGAACAATAACAAGAATAAAACATGGCATCTTGAATCAAAGAACAAGAAGTTTGTCACCTTTTTTGTCTTCTCTTCATGAAAACCTTGAATTCATAGCCCCTCTCTTGAGTTGTGTTAAATTTCCTCCTCCCCTTCTTTTGCCTCTTCTTTTCTCTTAAATATGGTCTAGAGTTTAGACCTATCTCATATCCTAGTAAAAGTGGGTTTTAGATACCTAAGACAATTGGGTTTTGAACTCTTATATTAATTAGGCTTTGAACTCCTAATATGATTAGGCTTTCTAATTATTTAGAATACCCAATAATAATAAAAAATCTAATAATAATCATTTAAAGCCTAAGCCCATCTTAATTTTCTTGATCTTGATATTCTGACTATATTTTGCCATATAATAAGCATCAAGTTCTCCATGCTTGTCCTTTTTCTCCATGCCTCTTTATGCTACATAAACAAGAAAATTTAAGTAAATAAAAAGGAATTCAAATATTTTCTCATAAACATTGCATTATTTATTACCTAAAAATAGGTAAAATAACTCGATAAAATTAGAGTTATCAGTAGTTTACATTAATGGAGAGAGGAATGAAAAGCAAACCTATAAGGTTTGGTTAAAGATTTTGAGAGATTGCATATTAATGTGAATCTATTTTTAGTGCATGTGATTAAGGAAAAAATGCAAATTCACACACACACATGTGGTTGACATAGTTAAGAATTCATCTTACCTTATAAACCAATTGCAATATTTGGATGAAAGTTATTTTTTCTTTGAATTGTCAAGTTCAACAATTATCAAAGAATTTCATGAAGAGATTAGTTGTCAATATATGTTGTTTAGTACTTTTGCTCGAGGATAAACAAAATGCTAAGTTTAACGGTCATGATAACTTTACTTTTATAGGGTTATTTGGAGTATTTTTGTCAACAAATAATATTATGTGTAAGAAAATATTTAGATTCCTTACGTTTATTCATGTTTTCCTTATTTATGTAACAATTGATAATATGATGACAAGAGAATGAAAACTAAAGGATTTTGACAATAATAGCAGCAAAGGAAAAGGAAAAGAGATAGAGAAAAGTAGGTCTCCACATAAGAGAAAAAAAGAAACAAAAGAAAGGAGAAAAGAGAGAAAAGGGGGTGCCGCTAAAACCAAGGGACAAAGAGAAAACCAAAAAGAAAAAAATGAAATAGAGGTGCAAAAGCTTACCTTTACTTTATATAATTCTTAATTTTGGTTTGATTTGCAAAAATTTTGCAAAGAATTCTTGAAGATAAGACAATGTGCTGACAACTTTTCTGTTTTTCTTTGTTTAAAATGTTTTGCTTACTTTCTACCATTGTTTTGATTTGTTATTATATTATGTTTTAATTTTCTTTTGTTAAAGTGATGATATAGCCTAACTATGATGATGTGAATTTTATAAGTTCTATACATTGCAAGATATTTTATTTATGTGAGTTCTATATTATTATGTTTAATGCTTTTAAGTGATTGGTCATCACTTGAATGATTTGATTTGCATATTTGAGATTGAAAGGAGATTATATCTAGTTGTTTCTTATAATATATAACTATGAATTAAATATGGATAGATATATACCATGTTGTTTGTGTAGCTTTTGGTAATAAGATGATTGGAAGATTTATTATAAACCATGAATGTTCATAGATCCTAATAAACTTTATTTATTTCAATTCACACAAATATATAGTAAATTAATAAATGAAGTAGGTTTACTATACCTAGACATAGAATAGTAAATAAATTACGAAGTTTCGCAATCACATAGGTATTATCATTATTGCAAGCATAAATTATGAAAATTTATATCTAGAAGTTATGGTGAAATCAGATACTCTAACATATTTCTCATATTGATCATTCCTTACTTAGATTTAATTTCATTATTAGTACTTAATTAGTGTAATATTTATCAATCTTTATGGGACAATACTTTTCTTATTATTATATTACTTGTTTGACATGTTCACTTGCATTTAAAATTTACCAAATAGCAAACAACCTTGTGAGTTTTATAATTTTTTGAATTATCCACCCATAGAAAGTGTTTGATCTTTTTCTTAATCTCATAAATAGTTTACTTTTGGACAAGGAACATTTGCATCCAAATGGTATAAATATAAGTAAAAACTAATTTTTCTAATTGTAACTTTCAGTATAACTTTGATCTATCATTCCTCAACCATCAATTCTTCTCATGATTTTCTTAGTCAAAACCATACAATTGGCATAAGTCCTTTTATAATAAGAGGAACATTGAGATACCTAATTAGGAGAGTTCCCTTAGAGAATGAAGTATGCTCCAAAATCAAAATCTTTTCTTGATTAGAAAGCCTTGAAAAAAATATCTAGCAATGCTAAAATTAAAATATAAACATATAAGTGCTGCAAAATCCTCCAAACAATGAATTAACATTCCCACATCCAAACAACAATAAGTCATCAACATAAATTAAAGCATAAACATAAAAATAACATTCCAACGCTTTCTATCATTTTCTAATTATGGGACATTGCAAAGCACATTGCATCAATTATTTAGCTTTTATGTTGTCAGGACTTTTGGCCAAGATCATTTAAGCCAAGTTATTGTGGTAAGTGGATCAAATTTGATAGATTACAATTCATTCTCATTATTGCCCCCCCACCCTAACTTTCATTCCTATCCCCCAACCAAAGACCCATAAAAGTGAGATGACTTTTCACCTTATGTCCTAAAGGTCTTCTAAAAAATATGATAATGATGATTTTGCAAGATTTCCCTCAACTTTTAAATTATGAGCCAATGCAAATGCATTACAATTATTATTTATTGCAGTGGTCTCTTGACCAAAATTACTTAAGACAAACTTCTTATTGTTGTAGTGGTAAGTGGGTCATAATTGTCTATGTTATGGACTACAATTTGATTCTTTCCTTATTTTTCTTCTTGTTTGAAAGTTCTTCTTAAAAAAATGATAACAATGAACTTCACCTTCGCCAAAGTTTTCATGATATAGGAGTACATTCATGCTTTCTATCATTTTTTAATTGTGGGACATTGCAAAGCACACTACATCAATTATTTAGCTTTTATCTTGTTAGAACTTTTGACCAAGATCATTTAAGCCAAGTTATTGTGGTAAGTGGATCGAATTTGATATATTACAATTCATTCTCATTATTGCACCCCACCTTAACTTTCTTTCCTGTCCCCCAACCAAAGACCCATAAAAGTGATATGACTTTTCACCTTATATCCTAAAGGTCTTCTAAGAAAGATGATAATGATGACTTTTGTAAGATTTTCCTCAACTTTTAAATTGTGGGCCAATGCAAATGCACTACAATTATTATTTGTTGTGGTGGTCTCTTGACCAAAATTACTTAAGACAAACTTCTTATTGTTGTAGTGGTAAGTGGGTCATAATTGTCTATGTTATAGACTACAATTTGATTCTTTCTTCATTTTTCTTATTGCTTGAAAGGTCTTCTTAAAAAATTAATAACAATGAACTTCATTTTCGCCAAAGTTTTCATGATATAGGTGTATATCCATGCTTTCTATCATTTTCTAATTCTAGGACATTACAAAGCACATTGCATCAATTATTTAGCTTTTCTCTTGTTAGGACTTTTGACCAAGATCATTTAAGCCAAGTTATTGTGGTAAATGGATCGAATTTGATAAATTACAATTCATTCTCATTATTGCACCCCCACCCCAACTTTCTTTCCTATCACCCGACCAAAGACCTATAAAAGTGAGATGACTTTTCACCTTATGTCCTAAAGGTCTTCTAAAAAAGATGATAATGAGGACTTTTGCAAGATTTCCCTCAACTTTTAAATTGTGGGCCAATACAAATGCAATACAATTATTATTTATTGTAGTGGTCTCTTGACCAAAATTACTTAAGACAAACTTCTTGTTGTTGTAGTGGTAAATGGGTCATAATTGTCTATGTTATGGACTACAATTTGATTCTTTCCTCTTTTTTCTTCTTGTTTGAAAGTTCTTCTTAAAAAAGTGCTAACAATGAACTTCACTTTCGCCAAAGCTTTCATGATATAGGAGTATATCCATGCTTTCTTTCATTTCTAATTATGGGACATTACAAAGCACACTGCATCAATTATTTAGCTTTTATATTGTCAGAACTCTTGACCAAGATCATTTAAGCCAAGTTATTGTGGTAAATGGATCGAATTTGATAGATTACAATTCATTCTCATTATTGCCCCCTCACCCCAACTTTCTTTCCTATCCCCCAACCAAAGACATATAAAAGTGAGGTGACTTTTCACCTTATGTCCTAAAGGTCTTCTAAAAGAGATGATAATGATGACTTCTACAAGATTTCCCTCAACTTTTAAATTGTGGGCCAATGCAAATGCATTATAATAATTATTTATTACAGTGGTCTCTTGACCAAAATTACTTAAGAAAAACTTCTTATTGTTGTAGTCGTAAGTGGGTCATAATTGTCTATGTTATGGACTACAATTTGATTCTTTCCTCATTTTTCTTCTTGTTTGAAAGGTCTTCTTAAAAAAAAGATAACAATGAACTTCACTTTCGTCAAAGTTTTCATGATATAGGAGTACAACCATACTTGCTATCATTTTCTAATTGTGGGACATTGCAAAGCACACTGCATCAACTATTTAGCTTTAGTGTTGTCAAGACTCTTGACCAAGATCATTTAAGCCAAGTTATTGTGGTAAGTGAATCGAATTTGATAGATTACAATTCATTCTCATTATTGCCCCCCCCCCCCCACCCAACTTTCTTTCCTAACCCCCAACCAAAGACCCATAAAAGTGAGATGACTTTTCACCTTATGTGCTAAAGGTCTTCTAAAAAATATGATAATGATGACTTCTACAAGATTTTCCTCAACTTTTAAATTGTGGGCGAATGCAAATGCATTACAATTATTATTTCTTGCAGTGGTCTCTTGACCAAAATTACTTAAGACAAACTTCTTATTGTTGTAGTGGTAAGTGGGTCATAATTGTCTATGTTATGGACTACAATTTGATTCTTTTCTCATTTTTCTTCTTGTTTGAAAGGTCTTCTTAAAAAAATGATAACAATAAACTTTACCTTCGCCAAAGTTTTCATGATATAGGAGTACATCCATGCTTTCTATCATTTTCTAATTGTGGGACATTGCAAAGCACACTACATCAATTATTTAGCCTTTATCTTGTCAAGACTTTTGACCAAGATCATTTAAGCCAAGTTATTGTGGTAAGTGGATTGAATTTGATATATTACAATTCATTCTCATTATTGCACCCCACCTTAACTTTCTTTCCTATCCCCCAACCAAAGACCCATAAAAATGAGATGACTTTTCACCTTATATCCTAAAGGTCTTCTAAAAAAGATGATAATGATGGCTTTTGCAAGATTTCCCTCAACTTTTAAATTGTGGGCCAATGCAAATGCATTACAACTATTATTTATTGCAGTGGTCTCTTGACCAAAATTACTTAAGACAAACTTCTTATTGTTATAGTGGTAAGTGGGTCATAATTGTCTATGTTATGGACTACAATTTGATTCTTTCTTCATTTTTCTTCTTGTTTGAAAGGTCTTCTTAAAAAAGTGATAACAATGAACTTCACTTTCGCCAAAGTTTTCATGATATGGGAGTACATCCATGCTCTCTATCATTTTCTAACTGTGGGACATTGCAAAGCACACTGCATCAATTATTTAGCTTTAGTGTTGTCAAGACTCTTGACCAAGATCATTTAAGCCAAGTTATTATGGTAAATGGATCGAATTTGATAGATTACAATTCATTCTCATTATTGCCCCCCGCACCCCAACTTTCTTTCCTATCCCCCAACCAAAGACCCATAAAAGTGAGATGACTTTTCACCTTATGTCCTAAAGGTCTTCTAAAAAAAATGATAATGATGACTTCTGTAAGATTTCCCTCAACTTTTAAATTGTGGGCCAATGCAAATGCATTACAACTATTATTTATTGAAGTGGTCTCTTGACCAAAATTACTTAAGACAAACTTCTTATTGTTGTAGTGGTAAGTGGGTCATAATTGTCTATGTTATGGACTACAATTTGACTCTTTCCTCATTTTTCTTCTTGTTTGAAAGGTTTTCTTAAAAAAGTGATAACAATGAACTTCACTTTCACCAAAGTTTTCATGATATAGGAGTACATCCATGCTTTCTATCATTTTCTAATTGTGGGACATTGCAAAGCACACTACATCAATTATTTAGCTTTAATGTTGTCAAGACTCTTGACCAAGATCATTTAAGCCAAGTTATTGTGGTAAGTGGATCAAATTTGATAGATTCCGATTCATTCTCATTATTGCCCACCACCCCAACTTTCTTTCCTATCCCCCAACCAAAGACCCATAAAAGTAAGATGACTTTTCACCTTATGTCCTAAAGGTCTTGTAAAAAAGATGATAATGATGATTTCTGCAAGATTTCCCTCAACTTTTAAATTGTGAGCCAATGCAAATGCATTAGAAATATTATTTATTGCAGTGGTCTCTTGACCAAAATTACTTAAGACAAACTTCTTATTGTTGTAGTGGTAAGTGGGCCATAATTGTCTATGTTATGGATTACAATTTGATTCTTTCCTCATTTTTCTTCTTGTTTGAAAGGTCTTCTTAAAAAAGTGATAACAATGAACTTCACTTTCACCAAAGTTTTCATGATATAGGAGTACATCCATACTTTCTATCATTTTCAGTTGTGGGACATTGCAAAGCACATTACATCAATTATTTAACTTTTATTTTGTCAGGACTTTTGACCAAGATCATTTAAGTCAAGTTATTGTGGTAAATGGTTCAAATTTGATATATTATGATTCATCCTCATTATTGCCCCCCCACCCTAACTTTCTTTCCTATCCCCTAACCAAAGACCCAAAAAAGTGAGATGACTTTTCACCTTATGTCCTAAAGGTCTTCTAAAAAAGATGATAATGATGACTTTTGCAAGATTTCCCTCAACTTTTAAATTGTGGGCCAATGCAAATGCATTACATTTATTATTTATTGTAGTGGTCTTTTGACCAAAATTACTTAAGACAAACTTCTTATTGTTGTCGTGGTAAGTGGGTCATAATTGTCTATGTTATGGACTACAATTTGATTCTTTCTTTATTTTTCTTCTTGTTTGAGAGGTCTTCTTAAAAAAGTGATAACAATGAATTTCAGTTTTGCCAAAGTTTTCATGATATAGGAGTACATCCATGCTTTCTATCATTTTCTAATAGTGGGATATTGCAAAGCACACTACATCAATTATTTAGTTTTTACGGTGTTAAGACTTTTGACCAAGATCATTTAAGCCAAGTTATTGTGGTAAGTGGATCAAATTTGATAGATTACAATTCATTCTCATTATTGCCCCCCCACCCTAACTTTCTTTCCTATCCCCCAACCAAAGATCCATAAAAATGAGATGACTTTTCACCTTATGTCTTAAAGGTCTTATAAAAAAGATGATAGTGATGACTTCTGCAAGAATTCCCTCAACTTTTAAATTGTGGGCCAATGCAAATGCATTACATTTATTATTTATTGTAGTGGTCTTTTGACCAAAATTACTAAAGACAAACTTCTTATTGTTGTAGTGATAAGTGGGTCATAATTGTCTATGTTATGGACTACAATTTGATTCTTTCCTCATTTTTCTTCTTATTTGAAAGGTCTTCTTATAAAAAAGTGATAACAATGAATTTTAGTTTTACTGAAGTTTTTATGATATAGGAGTACATCCATGCTTTCTATCATTTTCTAATAATGGGACATTGCAAAGCACACTGCATCAATTATTTAGTTTTTATGTTGTCAGGACTTTTGACCAAGATCATTTAAGCTAAGTTATTGTGGTAAGTGGATCAAATTTGATAGATTACAATTTATTTTCATTATTGCCCCTCAAGAGACCGTTCTTCGCCGTCCTTCACCGGAAACTGCCATAGTGGCGCCTAAAACTAACACAGAGCTGCCAGAAAACACACAGATCTGTTACATCTGCTTCCTACGCGCTGGAAACACACCAGAACACGCCGAAAAACGGGGTCAGATTGCCGGAAATATGGTCAGACGGCGTTCGCCGGAAACGCGGGACGGAAGTAGTGTCGGTCAGCTTTCGCACGACCGTTTGCCTCTTCCGCCGTCGCACAGCGAGTCGGGTCCCGGTCGGCTTTCGCACGACCGCTTCCCCCTCTAGCCGACCGGTTTCTTTGTATTTTTCTCTCTCCCGCGACAATCTCATCCTCTCCCTCTTTCCTCCTTGCTGCCCGACAATTTCCCTTTTTCTTTCTTTTTTTCTTTTCTATTTTTTTCCTTTCTCTCCCTTCCACTGAGCACACGTGACAATCCTCAGTTTCTTTTGTTATTTTCCTTTTTACCTTTTGGCTTACTGCTTCTTTTCTTCTCTTTTAGGTGTGCTGTACGAACTAATAAAATTTGCACAAATATAAATAAATGTAAACATAATTTTACAAATACTATATTATATATTACTTAAAATAATTAAAATAATTATAAAAATAGAGTTATCACTAATTTACATTATAAATGTACAACATATGAACCCACACTAACACACATATCACGATAGGTGGAGTGAAGGGGCTATAGTGCCACCCTGTATTATTCCACATTGATCCACAATACATTAGTCCACACTAATCCACGTCATAATATTTTCCATAGATCCACAGCATATCAGCCTACACTAACACACATATCATCTTCACTTTGACGGGGCAGTGTTGTAGCCCCCCCTCACACCACCTACTATGAAGGTACGTTTTGTTTGGGGATCGACACTGGACTCTGAAGCAGCTTCTTTGGAATCTCCAACAGTTTTATCATTTCCACCAGAGACCTTTTTATCTGTACAATTTAAAATGTTTGATCTTTAAACAAATAGTAGATTCACAATGGAAACAAAAATAATAGTTTTTGAATATCGTTACTTCCAAATTAAATCGTAAAACTACTACAAGCATTAGAAGGAAGTTGATTTTCTCCCAATTGATGATCCTTTAAAAACCCTTAAAAAAATTTTAAAAATCTACAGTGCAGTTGAGCTAATGCACTAAAAATTTAAGTTATTCCTCAATCAACTCAATCATTTATCTTTCTCATGGAAAGAAATTCATCTTCAAGCATAACGATTCCTATAAAAGAGTGTAACTAAAAATGTCTGCAACTGATATGACTAGTTCAACAAAACAAAAATAAATAAAAGAATTTCATATTCAATTGTATTTGACAAAGACTTTTAAATGAACATATTATTCCACACTGATTGGCATCATATTTCTCCACACACTAATCAAAATAAACACACCAATGTAACAGGTGGTTTTTGTGAATTTTGTGTTGTTGTAAGAAGTGGGCCTCACTGAGGCATGGGTCGCAAGCCCTCATGGGTTGGGCAACGTTTTGTGGGTTGATGTTGTTTTGTGCATTTGAGACACGTATAGAGAATATGTATCTGGAACCTTCTAGCAGGTGCATTTCTTTGGATGAGCATGAACGGGGGAAGGGGACTGGTTTGTTGTAGACTCAAAGGTTCTTGCGCCCCTTAGATGCTGAATCAGGCCTACGAAATGCAAACAGATCCAAAATCCCTGCTCTCCCTAAAAAAGATCCTGACAACTAATCCCTAACCTTTAGTTGCGGCAGAGGGCTTACTCGTCTTGGTGTCCATGGCAACTCCTTTCCCCGAGGGCTTACTCGTCTTGGTGTCCATGGCAACTCCTTTCCCCTGTTCCACGGTAGAGAGTCAAAAGAGGAGGGAGAAGAGAATTGTATATTATTACATTAAAAAGAAAATTCTCACACTCTTTATGAAATTGACAAGGAAATAAATAAATCTAAGAGTTGAGTAGTGTTAGAAGATCCAATCCAAGTCTATGAGGGTTAAGGGAGCTGAGTCAGTAAATTTTAACAATAGGTAGTAACATACCGTAGAATTTGTTTTGGATGACATCTTTGAGTTGCTGCAGAACGAATGGAGAAATGGAAGAGACTTGAATTGCAGCAGAACAGATGGAGAAATAGAGGAGGCTTCAGGGAATGTCCCAACCGTGGACTCACAGGTAGAAACTCTTTAATTTATTACGGGTCCCTTTAATTTACTATTGAGGCAAGGAACATCTTTTTACTTTCTTTTGTTTATCTGAATTTGCAAGTGGGCCAGGGCGAAATTGTCAAAAAGCATATGTCCCTTTTTTGCTTTACCCAGGATGTGTCTCTCTTCTCAAGCTGGAAGAGAAACCAGTCTTTTTTTTTTTTTTTTTTTTTTTTCCAAAGAAACCAGTTTGCAGTTGGGAAAGAAAACCAGAGCAGCACAGATTTAGATTGGAGTGACCTGGCTGAAAAAGTAATGTATCAAGGTGATTTGTGCTGTAAAGTATCAGAGTTTAAATTGTAAAAATTATTGATTTGAACAAAGCAAGTTTAGAGTGACGTGAAAACCTTTGAGCAAAGAAAATCCTCACCGCAGGCAAGCAGAGACTATGCTAGATGCGTCAGATTGGGTGTTCCTTCCATATTTGTTAATTGCCTAATGGAAGCTAGTTATAAGCATTAAAGAGATTGTGGAATTCAATTGCAAGTAGAGCAAAAAATTACAATTGCTTCTCAGCTGCGGGGTTACATACACTAAAGTCAACAATGTGTGAAAGCGTTAAAAGAATTGTGCAAACAATCATGGAACATTTCGTCTTGTTTAAACCTCAAAAAAAGTTGCACTTTGCTCTGAGTTTTTTTTCACATGACCGACGCCCCTCCCCGGGGGCTTCTTAAACTTACTCTCACTAACACACGATGTCAAAGTTGCACTCTGCTTTAAGCTTTTTCATTTGAATAAGGGAACAATATTGGTTAAAAATAGATATTATCTCATATTAGAAGCGTAGGAATAGACCATTAAATTTATAAGTGATGAGATTTTCCTTACATAATACCTTAAGATTTTGAAATAAATTTTCATACTTTAATACGATATTTAAGTAAAGGACGGGTCTTCACTTTGTAATCTCTTATACTTTGAAGTTGGACTTCAATTTACTTACAATACTTGTATCAACATATAAATAAGGATAAGTGTTAAAAATGAGTATTGTCCTATATTGAAAATATAAAAATGAATTTTTGAGTTTATAAATAAAAAGATCTTTTTATTTAATATTTTAAAATTTTAAAATAGACTCTCACCTTTTGATAATCTCTAATAATATCCCACCAAAACCTACTCCGGCTATCAACCCATCTGAAAAGCCTTTTCATGCCGGCCTTGTCAAAAAGAAAGGGAAAGTTGCACTTTGCTTTCCACCGAAACCTGCTCCCACAACACCCCCAATCTGAAAAGCTTTTCATGTCGGGCTTGTAAAAAAGAAGGCGAAAAGTTGCACTTTGCTTTAAGCTTTTTCATCTATATCCCCCAAAGAAACCTACTCCAACTAATCCCCCATCTAAAAAGCTTTTTCATGTCGGCCACGTCCCCACCTGAAAAGCTTTTCATGTCGGGCTTGTCAAAAAGAAGGCGAAAAGTTACGCTTTGCTTTAAGCTTTTTCATTTCACTAAGTGATCTATATCCCCACTGAAACCTACTCCAACTAATACTCCATCTAAAAAGCTTTTTAATGTCGGCCATGTCAAAAAGAGGCGGAAAGTTGCACTTTACTTTAAGCTTTTTCATTTGACTAAGTGACCTATATCCCCGCCGAAGCCTACTCCCATTAAGATCCTATATAAAAAGTTAACTATTGTAATTGAGCCTCTGTTTTGTAAAATTTTATATGTAAGTATACATGTAGAATAAATAATATAATGATAAGTATAAATATCATCTCTCAGAAATTAGTGTTTATTGAATTAACTAATTATTAATGATAAATAGTTCCTAAAATTTATCTAACCAACTAAAATGATAGAATATTAATTAACTAACTAAATTTAATCTAAACTTGATAAATAAATATGTTAGAATATCTAATTTCATCTAATTACTAAGTACAAATGTTGATCATTCATACTAACAAGAGTAATTTTACTCATGTGATGATAAAATTTCTTAATTTATTCATTATCCTATATCTAAATATAACAAACTTATTTAACTTATTAACTTATTATATTTTTACTTATGAACTAAATGAACTAAGTATATTAAGATATATGAATATTTTAATTTACACATAAAGCTACACAAATTATATAATATATGTCCATCCATATTAATCTATAATTGCATATTATAAGAAACAACTACATATTATTTTTTGTCGGTCTCTAATATGCAAATCAGCTCATCTAAGTGATAACTAATCACTCAAATGCATTAATTTCAATAACATGCAACTTTACATTTATAAAATATCTCACATAACATAAATAATCATGTCATTTATACTATTATAATCAAGTTACATCATAGCTATAACACAATAAACTAAAACATGTTATTTACAAACACAATAACAATGCAAACATTTGAACAAAACATTTTTTAAACTAAAAACACCAAAGTTGTTATCAAAATGTCTTCGATTTAGAGAAAGTTTGGACAAATCTGAAGAGGGGAAGGAGCTGGTTGGAAAACAGGGATGAAAACGGTTCGAAGTGCGCCGCCACGCGCTGCCGCCGTTTTGCACAAAAACTACCAGAAACTGTCAAGAATGACCCTGGAGTGCCAATCTGTAAAAATATTGCGCTGAATCACCACCAAACGGCGTAGATCTGACGGAAAAGGCTCAGACAGCGTTCGCTGTTCTTTGTTAGAAAACTGTCAGAAATCGTCCCGACACAACTGCAGAAATGCCAAAATTGCTTCTACTCGTTGAAACCACTCAAATCTGGTCGAAAACCACTCAAATCTAGCCGAAAATTAGAAAAGAATGGCCGGGAAACAGATGGAACGAAGCTCCCTTATCGGAAAATAGTGTGACGATCGGCTTTCGCCCGACCATCTGGAGTCCTCAAAGGTCCGCGCAGTTGCTCGTGAACCTGATTTTTCGGAGAGGAGAAACCGCTCACCTCTGTTTCTCTCTCTCTCTGGTATTTTTTTCTCTCTGCCTCGCGCATGATAATAGGCCCTTTCCGGTCTTTGCAATTCTCTCAACTATTCCCCGACAAGAACCCACCAGAATGGCCTCTGTCTAAGCCCACACAAAATAGCCTCGTCTAAGCCCACGCCATCTCCTCCTTTTTTTTTTTTTTTTGACAAAAGCCTCTTTCTATTTTGTTCTTCTCTTTCTTTTTTCCTCTTTCCTCACTTGGATTCTTTTGTTCTTTCTTTTCTTTCAATATTTTGCTTCATTTCTCTTGTTTTTCGTCTATTTTGGGTTTACTACACAAAATAACAAAATATACATAATATGATTAAATACAAATCAAATTTAATAAAAATTATATTAAACGTTACTTAAAATAATAATAATAATTCTATAAAATATAAAGTTATCAGCCTCCTCCTCTACAATCTTGACCATTGTATTAGATACAAATAAATAAAGAAATTATATAAATACAAATGATAAGAAATTATTGTTCAAAATTCTCTAATGCCACCTAAATTCATTCCAATATTTTTTATCAATCAACACATATATTGTCATTTATTATCATTTATTATATTGGTTAGAAATTGTGTATGAAAAAAAAGTATGGCTGTATTTTTTAACAAATAACAAAATTATCTCAAAAATATGTTTTGTTCTTATGTTATATTATAACAGGCGGATTGATTCTGTGATAATAACAATTCCTCTTCCTTTTCTTTTATCTTTTTGTTTCACTTTTATTTTTTCATTTATTTCTTTATCTTTTATTTTCTTCTTACTATATATTTTGTTTCTAACACACCATCAATGAGTCCAAATTCCAGTGCCTACAATTATGGGCAGCAAGAGCAAGTCATAGTGGTTTTCAATGGAGTACAATCCTGTACTAAGACAGTAATCAGCTGCCAAGAAACTGACAAATATAAAAGACAAGGCAGAAAATGGATGATCTCTTTTTCTTTTTTCTTTCTTTTTTTTCCTTTTTAATTCTAATGAGATTTGAAATCTAATTTTGTCAAAATAACAATGATTACTTTTCACTATAGTAGCCATTTCTTATTCCCATTTTTATATGATGAACAAACAAGTGTAGAAGGGGAAAAAGACAAAAAAGACTAAGCACATTACCTCAGAAATAGATAGGTTTTTAGTGACTTCTTGCACTTTTTCTAAGGGTTGGCCAGTAAAAGTGGCATACATTCATTTAATTTTCTGCAAAATGTCACTAGGAAAAGAAGAAAAAGTAGAGTTAAAATTTAATATTTAGAAGAATTCTTGTGCATTCAGAGGAACATTTACATAAAAAGGCAAGGCATCATTGGAACTGGAAATTCAGTAAAATATGGAAAACATTCCTAATCTAAAGAACTTGGAGAATTTAGAATGTGTAGTAATAGTGCATCATGATTTTTTGCCAAAGGCCTAGAAAGTACAACATGTTTTCATATCATTAGGCTTCCAACAAAAGGTGGCTACTGAAAAATTGGAGTATTGGAGAAATTCCTTATTATTCTTCCAACACAAGAAAGTTTTTGCCTTGCCAACAGTCATTCCACACTTTCTTAAATGAGTATCAAGCCATCTTTCTTTACTACTAAAAGACAGTTATCCAAGAGAGTAGGCCAAACATCCTAGACTAATTCTAGGCGATAACATTGATTTCCTAGCCCTATATAGCACACGATCAATGATCATCTTTACAGAGTGCAGCATGGAACTCATCTGAACAAACCAAGCCTGTGTGTTTCTAGCCTTAAATTGCAATTTCTCTAATACTTGAAACTTGTACACAACCTTGGGAAGTCTTTGTTTGATGAAATTCTACATACAAGTGTATATGTCGAATAAGTAATATAATGATAAGTAAAGATATTGTTCCACAAAGATTGGTGATTATTGAACTAACTAATTACTAATGGTGAACAATTTCTTAAGTTTATCTAGCAAATTGAAAGGATAAAACATTGACTAAACAACTAAATTTAACTTAAACTTGCTTAACAAAAAATGCTAGAGCATCCAATTTCACTTAATCACTAGATATGAATGTCAATTAATTATACTTGTAAGATTGATTCTACTTATGTGATGGCAGAATTTCCTAATTTATTCATTATCCTATTTCTAGGTATAGCTAATCTACTTAGCTCATTAATTCATTATATTTCTTCCCATGAATTAAATGAACTAAGTACATTAAGATGTGTGAATATTCTAGTTTACACCTAAAGCCACACAAACCACATGATATATGTCTATCTATATTAATCCATGATTGCACATTATAAGAAGCAACTATGTGTTATTTCTTATTGGTCTCTAACATGCAAATCAACTCATTTAAGTGGTAGCTAATCACTCAAATGCATCAAGATTAGTAACATGCAACTTCACATTCATAAAATATCTCACGAAACACACAATAATCATACATTCATACCATTATAATCAAGTTCCATCATAGCTCTAATAAGATGAACTAAAACATCATATTTACATGAATAGAAACCATGCAAGAAATTAAACAAAGCATTATGTAAATTAAAAACATAAAATTTGTCACCAATATGTCTTTAATTCACAAAAACATTGAACCAATATGCACATCAAGAAGAGGAGAAGAAGCTGTCTAGAAAAAGAGGAAGAAAACACGTTGCACACATCGCCATGCACCACCACCATGCACCATTGCCACGCGCTGTCATATGCCCTTGCCACGCGCCATTGCCACGCACTGTCATGCACCGCCCCCACACGCTATCACGTGCCGTTGCCATGCACCGCCGTCACTCTTCATGAAAACTGCCAGAACCATGGTCTTAAAAGTGTTGATCTGCAAAGAAATCACCTAAATTTGCCACCAAAACACGTAGATTTGACAAAAAAGGCGCAGATGGTGTTCACTGTTCTTTGTCATAAACCATTATGAAAATGCTGCAAAACAACCAAAAATTGCACCGCGATAGGAGATTCACTTCTTCCTTGTTGGAAAATAGCCAGAAACTGTCGAAAAATGCAAGTGGGTCGTTGAAAATTCTTACAATGCGCAAATGGTTCTCCTTCACTAGAAACGAATGCACAGCCAATTGGCTTTCACCCAACTATCAAGTGCTCTCAGAGTGCCACACTATTGCCCATGGGCTCTGATCTTTCCAGCGAGGGAGAAGTTGCATGCGCCTCTTCTCCAATCACATTTTTCCTTCTTCTCTCTCCTCTGATTTTACTTTTGCCTAATAATCGATAATTGACCCCTTGTTCACCTTTTTCTCACAATAATGCCCGATAACGCTTGATAGAAGCCCCACTTGCACGCCTCTTTTTCCCTTAAACACACCTTTTCTTTTCTTTTTTCTTTTCTCATGTGTTTGTCCATCTATCCTCCTTGTGTGTTTTCCTTATTTTCTTTTGGTTTGGTGCTTCTTTTCTTCATTTTTCTTCTATTTTGGGTTTTCTATGTGAATAAAAAAAATATACATAATTATAAGCAAATGCAAACATAATTTAACAAATACTATAATATATGAAGCCTAAACTAGTCACAATAACTCTATACAAAATAAAGTTATCAATTTGTTTTGTCATCTTTAATTCAAAGTAGAATGACTATTAGACACAATTGACTCATTATATTCCATCTTGACCAAGTTATTTAAAAGGAATTATAGATGCCAAGAGTTTATTCAAAGTGAATGGGAAAGAGCAACTGACATGGCGAGCTTGAATTGCCTTGTTCACTTGGCGCCTCACATCTTCCACATGACCCTACAACCAAATAAAACAATAGAATCCCTTGACTTCAGCAAAGAATTAAATGTATTATGTCGGGTACATTTCAAAGCTTTTATATCACACGTGTTAGAAAATATGGCCTCAAAAGAAGCTCTTTTATAGGATTAAAACACCAATCATGGAGAAAACAAAATGGGTTTCATAAAATATGCAAAATAGGTCCGAAAACATACCATTATTTGCCGTTTCTTGAGTTGCAAATTGTAATTAAGTCTTCTCCTCTATTCTCTTTGAATATTGGCTTGATGAGACATCCAAAAACCCGCTTAAAAAACAAAGGAAGAAGGCAACAAAAAGGTGATTGCATAAAAGCTCTTTTTCTCTACTTGTGTGAACAATAGCAATTATTTTTATATGTGTGCATCATGTCTTTTGTGAGTAAGTGTGCTTAGTATTTTATGGGGGAGAGAGGCATAGTGGGTAATGTGGCGAAAATGCCCTGAAGGACATTTTCCCATAACTAAACTCAATAAAAGTAATCAACATTGTTGTCTCCAAATTTCTTCTTACAGCAAGGTATGGTGTACACAAATGGAGAGCTAGAGGGGGGACTTAGCCAATTATGAAGTGTCCATACAAGTAGTCTCACTCATCAAAGTCTATAAGATGGACAAAAGGTTCATACTAGCCAATACCATATATGCAATAAGGGGAATATGTGTACAACATGTGTACAATTAAAATGGACCAACAGAATCACATTGCATTGCCACAATAGGGAATATTAGTTTATGCATCATTGATATAAGCCCACATTATATAGGTTCATACAATAAGCCAACAATCTCTCATTTGGGCTATAGTAATGATTATAAAAACAAATAATACTACTAGTAGATTTTCTATATATGAAAATAATTTTTAAAAACAATTTTGTGCTAGTCCAAAAGTTTAGAAACATCCCTTCTTGCCGATCTCATCACATAAAGCTTCAAACCCATGGATAATAGCAGTAACTATGCCATTTAAAGACATAGCTCCTACCATAGTCATAAAAGCTCTCCACTCTACAAACATAGACCAAATACATTAGTGTGGTGGATGAGTAACACCATAAAAAGAAATGTTTTGTTACCCTCCTTACTAGTCCTATTCTCCTAATGACCAACATCATCAACAAAATCGTCATAGGGGAATATCACCTCTAATGACAAACGTCACTGACTAACTGTCCCAAAAGGACATCCCCAAAGTGACAAGACATCATTGACAAACTGTCTTAGGAGAATATAAATGTCTTGTATGATTTACTTGAGTATAAACAGATATATGTGCTACAAGACATTATCATATGACCAATAATTATGTGTTTTAGCCAAATGCTTAAGGTTGCACAACACCTAAGACTTTACAACCTATTTTAAACAAGCACATACATGTCTCACAATCATGTGTGAATCAAACAAGTACTCAAATAGCAAGGATGTATATACATCACTCAGCGTTTACTTAACAGTAAACAAACAGATGTTGTAATAATGCATACCAATGCATACCAATAAATTAGGCATACACTCCCACTGAACGGAAGTGTTCAGTAAATATCAATAGCTCTCATTGAGCAAAAGCATTAAAGAAGGAGCAAAAGCTTTCACTAAATAATGGTACCATATAAAGAATCAAGACCCATATGGTCAACATGCTTTTGCAATACATAAGGTCTTAACCTTTTAGTAAGTGGATCAACTAACATAGCATATGTTCTAATGTGCTTCAATGTAACGTCACCATTCTTTACTTTCCTTTTAATAGTTAAAACTATCAAATAATACAAATTCTCTTTTATTTCAAAGTAGAGACATTAAAAGGGCTCCCACTAAACAATTGCATCAAAGATGTTGTTGAGTTCATACTTATGACATGTCATTCAAAATATAACAATAAAGACCTTAATAGTGGGATAAATAACAAAAACAGTTGGAATAAACAACCAAAACAATTGTAAAATATGAGGGTAAAACCCTAGCATCTGTATCAATGTAACATATGTTACCTATCTTATCCTTTCAATAATTGTTAAGAATAAGAATTTATTTATGCTTAGACCTTATGATACACTTACTGTGTTGACAAACAATATAACACTTTTGAACCTCATAATATAATTAAAAAATTCCAGCAATTAAAACAAATTTACATTAACTTTCTTACAAGTCTAATGACTTTTTTAAGTTTGTAAACTGCTTTACAAGGTCCATCAGTCAAATCAGTCTAGTAGCTGCATTATAGCATGCTACAATATTGCCAACAATAATTTCATAACATAATCCTTACTATCATTAAAAGATTCAAATCTTTCATCATCCACTTAAATGTATACGAGATAACATATATATTAAAGGATCTCAAAATGTTTCAATAACAACCCAATGGTTGTAACTAAGATTTGACTAATGTTAAAGAACTTTACCTAAAGTGTTATGTTAGTCTATTATAGCATCCAGATAAATGGAACTTTCAAGTATGCTATTTCATGACACTATCATTTAATATCACTTTCTCAACTTAGCTTTAAGGCACTACAACAAGTTTGGTTTATCACCCACAAGGATTAAAATATTTATATGTTTACAACCTCAAATACCAAACATATTTAAAAATATAACCTTCATGTGCCTTTATGAGAAAGGATCAACAATAGGCAATAATAATACCAACTCATCTAAATGCCTAAGCCAAAAGTCACCACACCAGATATCAACATTCAAGCAACAATGGTCACTAATAAAATATTCCAAACTTGTCCTACAAATCTCTACTCTAGTGATGCACTCTCATCAAAGTTTATACATTAATTACTTCAATATCAAATGATTCATATCATGGAGTAACCTTCAAAATTGCATATCAACAAGATATCGTCCTTATAAGGAATCAAGAAAATTTACTCTTCTTCCATTGATCTTTGTAGATTAACATATATAATATAATCTATCATCATTACAACAAAATTGTTTGAAATTATAAAACTACAAAACTTCAGGTGCTAAGGTTGGGGAGCTTACTCAAAACAATAAATGCCTATACAATTAAGTTTTCATCAAATGCCTCAAAATATTCAGGTTGCACTGCATAGATATCTTTATCTAGAGTTTCATTCAAAAAGGCAGTCTTGACAGCCAACTAACGTGACAAGACCGCCTTGTGTAATGGTTACTATGAAACGAGCTTTTCAGCTACCAACCAAACAAGACCTCTCACAATTTCTTATAAAAACTCTCTTGGTTTGATACATACATTCACAAACAACAATTTTGCAACCTTAAGGCAATATAATAAGCTCTAAATCCTAGTATGTCTTATCAAAATGTCTTGTCTATAATTTCATATAAGCATAAATCCTACATATATATCATTATATATCATGTTCATAGCCTTAGCATTCAACCCCCATGACTTTAGCTTCATTTTTACTCCACTCATTAGTTTCAGGTAACACAATACCCTTCCTGATAGCTTGCCAAGCTTCCAAATCTTAACTTGTAATGAACACTTGCATTAGTTGCTTTCAATGTCTATAATTTATTCCATCAAATAGAGGTGATTTGTTAAACCCCATAACAGCTACACCTTTTTCTATTGCCATTATAAGGATTTACTTTAGGATGTTAAGCCTTTAGATCAAAGAACCTAGCTCTTGATGCCAATTGTAAGGTATAATGGTCAACTAAGAAAAGGGGGTTGAATTGGTTTTCTAAAAAAGGTAACACAACAATGACCTAATTTAATCCAACAATACCAAATCAAATAAGACCGATAGATAAATACTCAAGCAAGTATAAAACCAGTATAGATAACAAGAGGAGATAACAAATTTTCTATGGTGGTTCGGCCCTTTTCACCTACTTCCACCCTTTTTTTCCTCCAACACAACCAGTTGGATTTTGCTTTACTAACAAAGTTGGAGAAAACTTTCTACCCACTTTCCAACTCCTCTTCAAGCAGTTACATAAGTCATTAATTACAATGATAAGGTTGACTCAACCTCAATACAATGGTAACTACTCAAAGATATATGATTTGTGATGAATATTTCTTATCAAAGAACTAATTGAAGATATATAATGTCAATCCAAGCTCTAACCACGAAACCCCTAAATATCATCATATTAGGGTTTTGGATTTACAAAGTAGTTTACGTGCAAATGATAATTAGAGCTTAATTAGCACATAAAAAAATATATCCAGTAGTGAATATTCATAAGAATATGAATGTAAAGGAATATCACCGAACTTCTTCACGAAGTTGAAATGTGTAGCTTGAACTTGATAATACAGTTGATTATCTCAATGGACTTCACAAGCTCTTGCTCAGATCATGCAATAAAACTTCTTTTTCAAGATCGATACCATAATAAAGTTGATTTCGAGCTTTTATATCAATAATCATATCAAAGGCTTCTTCTCGTTGAGAGAGTAGAGCAAGTACCTCATTTTGGGTTTCAAATCAAACCCATCATCATCACTCAACCATTTCTTGCACCTTTTATGACATTTTAATCAACTCATTTACAAATCTTCCCATTGGAGGAATAGACATGCAACTGCGAAGAAAGAGACAAAGATAGGCATCACTGTTTCAAGATAGAAGTTAGGGCTTCTAATTGATTTAGGCACTTAAGTGATACTGTGAATTGAATAGCATCATTTCATAAAGCATCTGACCATTTTGAATAATGCAAACTCGGGTCAGATCGGGGTATAAGCTTTAGCATGAGCCTAAGTGTCTTAAGATAAAACATGGGTTGGACTTTTTAAAGCAAACACAAGCTTAGCTTCTTAAGAAACACAGCACGGGCCTGAGCATTTTAAGATAAACATGAGCTAAGCTTCTTAATAACCTTATCATGTTAATTAAGCCTCCTTAGTATAGCCTTCCTTCAAAAAAGTAAACACAAGCATCACATTCTTTGATATACATATACATATCATGCATTTTTGTGAATATCATACTATTTCATGCTTAGGAGAAATTCATCTAGAATACGATAATATTACATTGTATTAGAATGTAAGAACTTGGCTACTTTATAATATCATTAATTAATATTATAATTTGCATACCTTTTACTTCCCTATCATTCAATGTTTGCACACTAAGATATGACAAACATTTATTCATCATAGACAAACAAAATTTTTCACAACAAAACACATCTTTTTCCAACAAAAATCACATTAGGGTTTTTTAGAGAAAACTTGTTATTGCAAAAAGGAAAGTTTATGTTCAAGTTTTATAAGATGATCCTATAAAGGAAATTGGGATTTGAAGTTTGAAGAAAAATTTGGAAAATCACATTAGGGTTTTTGAAAGGGAAGTTTTTGTTCAAGTTTTATGAGATGATCAAAATTGGAATTTGAAGTTTGGAGAAATTAATTTAGGATTTGTGCCACCATTAAAAAGCAGAATAGTTACTTGGTATGGTTCCTTCTCCTTTATGTGAAAGTTTGTGAGAAAGGGAAGAAAAATCATTCTTGGTCACTATTATGGGATGCTTTCAATAGAAGAATAAGATTTTCTTTCTTTGGCCAATTCAAATGAATTAATGAAGACAATAATTGAGACTAGATACATTCTTATTCAAATTGGAGAAAGAAAAAGGAAATAGACATAAGGAAAAGGAAATTGGGAAATGGCTATGAAGAAAGCCTACGATGGAAACAAGCCTTATATAGAAGTGAAGAACATAAGAAAAGTGTCACCACCAGCGAAGAATGTTAGAAAATAAGGGTTTTGTTGTGACAAAATATATTTGTGAATTATTTCTTGAAATATTTTTTTATGTGCAAAAGAAAATCATAGGAAGTAAAAGGTGTACAAATTGTAATATCAATTAATGATATTATAAAATAGTCGAGTTCCTACACTTTTTATACAAAACATCCTTATGAAGTGACCTTGAGAAATATCTTATATGGGTGATGTTTTAGATGAATAAATAATAATAATAAAATATATTTTAATAAATTTAAAGAAAAAATGATACTTGCTCTTATGTACTTATAGGTGCACATTAAAAGGAAAAAGGGGATAAAAGTTATTTTACAAAGTGATCGTATAAGGTTGGAGCAAGATGCATTGATTTGCTGGACCGAGATACACTGATTTGCTAGACCAAGATACATTGATTTCCTAGACCGAGATGCACTAATTTGCTGAACCTAGATACACTAATATGCTGGATCGAGATGCATTAGCCCAAGCTGCATTGGCCCGAGCTGCATTGATTTGTTAGACCAAGCTGCACCAGCCCGAGTTGTATTAGACTGCTAGATTGAACTATGTTGGCTCGTTAAGCTACATTACAAAGTCCTACCCAAGCCTAAGTGGTGAAGCAAATTGATACGCTGCCGTTTCACTTAGTGTTGAGAGCAAATAGCTCTTAATCGAGCAAACAGTCGAAGAAGCCCTAAGCCCCTTTGCCAACTCACTCTTTCCTCTTTCTCTATTGCCAATGGTCTAACGGGAATATTGTTGAGGTGTTCAATCTGTTAGAACAGCCATTATGTTGCATTAATTGTCGTTTCTACTATTGCACGATGGAGTTTATGTCAAATCTCAACGGGAGGAGCTTAACGGGAAGTTTAGGTTTGAACTGAAACCTTAGAAAGATTGAAGTTTTTGAATCCTATATAATAAGGTGTTTGTTTGAGATTTGGATATATTCTTTTGGAGAAATATACATCATACTTTGAGAAGAATCGAGTTTATGCTTAAGACCTACAAAAAGATCTTAAATCCGACTACTCTCTTCATCAAACTGTGAAGCTATTTTATATCTTCGATGATATTCCTTCAAACTAATATTCTTGTGAATATTCACTGTTAGATTAAGTTTTTTATGTGTTGATTGAGCTTTGATTATCATAAGCACATAAACTTCTTTGTAAATCCAAAACCCTAACTCTGTGAAAATAGGGGGTTTCATGATTAGAGCTTGAATTAAGTTTGTTTATCTTCAATTAGCTCTTTAAGAAGCATTATTCCTCACTAGCATTACACATTTAAGGATTTGCTTGATGTACTAAGGTTAGCTCAACCTAAACTTTGTAACTGTGGATAAATTGACTCCTTGTTAAGGAGTTCTGGAATGTAGGAGAGGAATTCTCCAAGCTTAAAGTAAAGTAGACTTTAACTTGTTGAGTTGAAGGAGAAAATAGTGAACATAGGGCTCAAGGATTGAGTATCGAACCACCGTGATAAATTTGGTGTTTTTCTTTCCTTTACTTGCACGGTTTTGGGTTGCTGATTATTGATAACTATTTAGCCTTTGACTTGATATAAACTTGTTGTCTTATCTGTGGGTTAGTTTGTCATTCAATTAATAATAACTTGTTGTATGTAACTAATTAGTGTGTCAAATTGTTTGCTAAAATTATGTGATTTGTATGAGCTCCTAGAACTAGTTAAAGAAAAGAAAAATTATGATTAATTCTTAGCTTAACCAATTCAACCCCCTTTCTTGTTAAGCCATAAAACCCAACAATTGGCATCAAGAGCCAGGTTCTCTGATTAAGAGGATTAACATCATAGAATAGATCCATACTTTGGCTTCTAACAAAGGTTTAGCTGTTATAGGGTTTAACAAACCTCCATTATTTGATGGCATTAATTTTAGACATTGGAAACAATTAATGCAAGTCTTTGTAATAGGCTAAGATCCAAAAGCTTGGCAAGTAATCAAGAACGGTATAGTCTTACCTATGATTGATGAATGGACTAAAAATGAAGCTAAACTAATAGGGTTAAATGCTAAGTCCATGAATATGATCTATAGTGGTCTTAGAGCACATGAGTTTAACAAAGTGTCCTTCTGCCTCACCGGTAAGGAAATTTAGGATAAACTAGAAGTCATCTACAAAGGAACTAAAAAGGTAAAGTCCTCTAAAGTTACTATGCTTACACATGACTATGAATTGTTTGTTATGAAAGAATTTGAAACTATTAATGACATGTTTGGTAGATTTTTTGAGATTATTTTTGAACTTAAATTATTAGGAAAAACATACACAAATGAGGAAATGGTGAGAAAAATGTTAGTATCCCTACCCTAGAGTTGGGATCCTAAGAAGAGGCTTATGACCTAGATGTGCTGACCTTAGATGACTTGCTAGGTTTTCTTAAAACTCATGAAATGCAACTTATGAGAAGAAAGAAAGACAGAAAATAAAAGATCACTTGCACTTAAAGTAGAATTTGAAAAGGTTGAAAGGGAAGAATCAAAAAATGATGAAGTAGCTCTTATAGATAGAAGATTTAGGAAGTTTCTAAGAAAAGGATTAAGTAGAAACATAGGATAAACTAGGAGAAAAGAAGCAAATGAACCTAGGGAAAATGTATGCTATGAATGTAGAAAACTGGGACATATCAAGGTTAATTGTTCGGTGATCAAGAAGAGAAACAACAAGAATAAAAAGAAAGCTATGCTTGCTACTTCAGATGATGAGAACTCTTCATCCGATGAAGAAACTCAAGAAGAAGTTGCACATTTATGCCTAACTGTAACAGCAACTCTTGAGGGAGAAAATAATGAGGTAAGCGATTCTGAACTATCTCTTCATATAAACACTGGCTTAGAAACTACCTTCTCTAACTTAGTTAAATATGCAAGCAAATTAAAAAATAAATACAAAAAAAAGCTAAAAATAAATCTAAAAAATAGAAAATCTTGACTCTTGTACATGTTGATCAAAGTGTTCTAATTGCTATTCATGAAAGCCAAAATGCTTTAACTGCTATACATGATAAGCAAAGCATATTAACTGCTGCATGTAGAGATGAAACTAAACAAGAAAACACTTCAATCTCAGTGCATGATAACATTAGTATCCCTACTAATGTATATTTGAAGTATGATGCATATATGAGTGATATACATGAAAAACACAATAAATTTGAATATATGAACATAGAAACAGAAACTTCTTATGATAGTAGTTTATGTTCTGATGTTGAAATACATGTTGATAATAACTTATATGTACATGTTGATAATCTTAAAAGTAAAGTTCTTAAGCTAGAAAAAGAAAATAGTGATTTAAAGTTAAAACTTTATGCTAATAACTTGCTGTTAGAAAAATTCTCAAAAGGAAGATTTTAAATTCTCAAAGAGGTATATATGATAAAGCTGGACTAGGATATAAATCAAACAACAATTCAAAATCATTTACTCACTTCTTTAAAGAAAAAGAATGTTCAATTCCGTTGCATTATAGTAAATGCTCTTTTTGTAATTATGTTGGTCATATGTTTGTTAAATGTCCCATCAGACTTAGAAAGGCTTACAAAGTAAAGAAACTCTGGTTGCCTAAGAACACCAAAAGTCTAAGTCTAACTAACACTCACGGACCCAAAATAAAAAGGGTACCAAATACTTCAACGATCAAATTTGTTTCTACATGTTTTGAGTGCATAAGTGAAAGACAAAAAGCTCAAAAACATGTGGATTCTGGACAGTGGCTTCTCTTGGTACATGACTAGGATGAAGGAGCTCTTTTTAACACTTGAGTTAAGAAATGGAGGTATAGTGTTTTTTGAAGATACTCCAAAGGAAGGATAAAAGGAATGGGAACCATAGGTAACTCAAATACCCTACTTATATATGAGGTTTTGTTTGTAGAAAAATTAAAATTTAATCTACTTAGCATAAGTCAACTATGTGATAAAAGATTCAAGATAAAATTTGGAAAAGAGAATTGTCTTGTTGAGTATATTAAACATGATATGAAAATTATTGGAAATAGAAAAGATAACATCTATGTACTTGATTTGAGTGAATTGAATGTTGAACAAACATGCCTTGTTGTGAGTAAAAATGTGGGTGCTTGGTTGTGGCATAGAAAGCTAGGACATGCGGGTTTAGGCTCAACAGAAAAGTTACATAAGTATAACCTAGTTAAAGGTCTTCCATCTCTAGAATTTAACCATGATAAATTATGTGAAGCATGCATTAAGGGTAAATGTACGCAAAAAAACTTCAAATCAAAGCTTGTAGTGAGTACATCTAGACCATTAGAGATATTACATATGGATCTTTTTGGTCCTATGAGAACAACAACTCTAAATGGTAAATATTATGTCTTAGTCATTATAATTGACTATTCTAGATTTACATGGACATATTTACTTGCTAGAAAGGATGAGGCATTTGAGAAGTTTGCTGAATTTTGCAAAATGGTTCAAAATGAAAAAGATCTTTCAATTGTCAAAATAAGAACTAATCATGGTGGTGAATTTGAAAACCAATTCTTTGAAAAGGTTTTTTTAGAAAATGGCATTTCACATAATTTTCAGCACCTAGAACACCACAACAAAATGGTGTTGTTGAAAGGAAAAATAGAACTCTTCAAGAAATGTCTAGGACCATGATGTGTGAATATAACCTTCCTAAGCATTTTTAGGGAGAAACTATAAATATAGTTTATTATATTTCAAATCGTGCTCTCTTAAGACCGATTTTGAAAAAGACACCTTTTGAACTATTCTTTGAAAGAAAATGAAACATTTCTTATTTCCATGTTTTTGGTAGTAAATGTTTTGTTTTAAACCATGGAAAAGAATCAATTGGAAAGTTTGATTCCAAAAGTGATGAAGCAATCTTTCTTGGATACTCTTATACAAGGCATATAGGGTGTTCAATAAACTAACCCTAGTTGTAGAAGAGTCAATTCATGTTTAGTTTGAAGATGATTGTCAAAGTACTCTAGAAATCAAAGAAAATATTAGCTCTAAAAGTGTTTGATAACTCCATTTTTATAAAGTTATTTTACCTAATTTAAATAATAAATTATCTAATGCTTGTGAGAAAATATTTGAATTCCTCTTTATTTACTTAAATTTGTCTTGTTTATGTAGCATAAGGAGGCATGAAGAAAAAGGACAAGCATGGAGAACCTGGTACTTATTATATGGCAGAAGATGGTCAAATTATCAAGGTGAAGGAAATCAAGATAGGCTTGGGCTTGGGCTTGGGCTTTGGATGATTGTTATTAGATTTTTATTGTTATTGGGTTTTTTAAATAATTAGAAAACCTAGTCCTATTAGGAATCCAAAACCTAATTCTATTAGGATAAGGAGAAAGTACTAAATCCCAGACCCTATATAAAGGAGGACCACTGCATAAGGAAGAAAAGAAGGAGAAGGGAGAGAGAAAAGAAGGTGCCGCTAAAACCAAGGAAGAAATAAGAAAATCAAGGAGAATTCTTGAAGAGAAGACAGTGTGGTGACAACTTTCCTGTTTTTCTTTATTTAAGATATTTCCCTCAATTTCTACCATTGTTTTGGTTTATTTCATTATGTTCTAAATTCCTTTTGTTAGAGCAATGATGTAGCCTAACTATAATGATGTGAATCCTATAAGTTTTTATGTTTTGCAAGATATTTTATTTATGTGAGTTATATATTATTATGCTTAATGCTCTTAAATGATTGGCCACCACTTAAATGATTTGATGTGCATGTTTGAGACCGACAGGAGATAATATGCAGTTGCTTCTTGTAATATATAACCATGAATTAAATATGGATAGACATATACCATGTTATTTGTGTGGCTTTTGGTGATAAGATAATCGAAAGATTTATTGTAAACCAGGAATGTTCACAGATCCTAATGCATTTGGTTTGTTTCAATTCATATATAGAAATATAGTGAATTAATGAACTAAATAGGTTTGCTATACCTAGACATAGGATAGTAAATAAATTAGAAAATTCTGCCATCACATAAGTATTATCGTTCTTGCAGGCATAAACTATGAAAATTCATATCTAGTAGTTATGGTGAAATCGGATGCTCTAACATGTCTCTCATATTGATCTTTCTTACTTGGATTTAATTTCAATTAGTGTTGAATCTTGTTTTGGAAATTTTATATTTTATTTCATCATCAACTTTCTTTTGATTAGCTAGATAAATTTTAGGATTAGTTCATTGTTGGTACTTAATCAGCTTAGTGTTCACCAATCTTTATGGGACGATGCACTTTCTTATCATTATATTACTTGTTTAACATGTTCACTTGCATTTAGAATTCCACCGAACAGTGTTCTAAATAAGGCTAAAGTTAAGGGGGAGGTTGAGACTAGAGATCCTTCCTTTCCTAAAGTAAAAGGTGAAGTAGATTAGGACCATATCATAGGAGACCTTAATGTTAGAGTTTGTCCAAGGTCTCAGGTTTACAACACTTGTAAACATTAAGGCTTTCTGTCCCAAGTATAGCCAAAGAAAGTAGATGAGACTCTTGAGGATGAAAATTGGTTTCTTGCTATACAAGAAGAATTAAACCAATTTGAGAGAAGGAAAGTTTATAATCTAATTCCTAGACCAAATGATCATCCGGTTATAAGCACAAAATGGGTATTTAGAAATAAACTAGATGAAAATGGTATCATTATTAGGAATAAGGCTAGACTAGTAGTACAAGGATATAGTCAAGAAGAAGGAATTGACTATGATGAAACATTTGCACTGATAGCTAGGTTAGAAGCAATTAGAATCTTGCTTGCCTTTGCTTGTTGTATGAACTTTACCTTGTCTCAAATGGATGTAAAAAATGCATTCTTAAATGGTATTGTAAAGGAAGAGGTGTATGTTAAACCACCACCCGGTTTTGAAGATCCAATTCATCCAAACCATGTTTTTAAACTCTCAAAAGCTTTATATGGTTTGAAGCAAGCTCCACAGGCATGGTATGATAAACTAAGTACTTTCTTAATTGTTAATGATTTTAGGAAAGAAAAAGTAGATAACACTTTATTCATAAAGAGCAAAGAAACATAAATTTTAATTGTTCAAATATATGTTGATGACATTGTGTTTGGTTCTACAAACTCTATGCTATGTGAAGAATTTGCTACATGCATGCAAAATGAATTTGAAATGAGTATAATGGGTGAATTAACATACTTTCTTAGTCTGCAAATTAAACAAACAAATAATGGAACCTTCATAAGTCAAACAAAATATACAAATTAATTGCTTAAGAAATATAAGATGCATGACGCTAAACCAATGAACACATCTATAAGCACTTCTTTATCACTATCAAATGATGAAAATGGAATTAGTGTAGACACTAAATCATATCATGGAATGATTGGTTCATTATTGTATTTGACTGCTTTTAAACCTGATATTATGTTTAGTGTATGCTTATGTGTTAGGTATCAGTCTAACCCTAAAGAACAACACTTAGTAGCTGTTAAAAGAATCTTTAGATACCTTAAAAGCGCAGTTACTTTAAGGATCTAGTACCCTAGAGATACAACCTTGAATTTGCATGCCTTTAGTGATTCAGACTATGCTGGCTGAAAATTAGATAGGAAAAGTATGAGTGGTGGATGTCATTATCTCAGAAACATGCTTGTCTCTTGGCACTCCAAGACACAAAATTATGTAGCTCTTTCTACCATAAAAGCTGAATATATAGCTATGGCTAGTAGTTGTGCTTAAATCTTATGGATGAAATAACAATTAGAAGATTATGGTATATCATCACAAAAAGTTCCATTAAGATGTGACAACACTAGTGCCATTAATCTTACTAAGAATCCCATATAGCACTCTAAAACTAAGCATATAGAAATTAGACATCATTTAATTAGAGATCATGTTCAAAAAGGTGATGTTGTGCTTGAATTTGTATGCACTAATTAAAAAATTGCTGATATCCTAACCAAACTGTTACATAAAGAAAGGTTTTATGCTTTCCGAAAGGAGCTTGGAATGTTAGTAGTTGAAAATGTTTGAACCTTTATTCATTATTTTTGCAATACTTCTATTCTTTTATTGTTCAAACCACCTGCTCGGTTTGATAAGGAGCTGCTCTACTTATAATCCAGCCACATCTGGTTAGTCTTCTAACTTTACCCTTCTGCTGCTTCATTATTTTTACTCCTTACACCTGATTACTTGCCTACCTCTATTTGTCTTTTTGCTCATGACAAAAAAAAGGGAGAGAATAGTGTGCACATTTAGTCCCATTTTTGACTCTGAAGTGCAAAATGTGGGATATTTCTCTAACACCTTACTTTTTCAAAACTTATATGTTTTGTGGTGTTAGAATATATATGCATATAACTTGCTTACTGATCACATGATATGCATGTTGAATGCTAGATGACATGTGCTAAAATATGCTATGATTAGTCTTGCAAACTTTACTACACAAACTTTCATGAAAAACATGCTCATGTTATATCTTACTCACATTACTTGATGACATGTGTTAAACTATTGTAATAATTTTGTCATCACCAAAAAAAGGGAGATTGTTGGAAAATAAGGGTTTTGTTGTGACAAAATATATTTGTGAATTATTTCTTGAAATATTTTTTTATGTGCAAAAGAAAATCACAGGAAGTAAAAGGTGTACAAATTGTAATATCAATCAATGATATTATAAAGTAGCCGGGTTCCTACACTTTTAAATGAATAAATATCCTTATGAAGTGACCTTGAGAAATATCTTATATGGGTGATGTTTTAAATGAATAAATAATAATAATAAAATATACTTTAATATATTTAAGGAAAAAATGATACTTGCTCTTATGTACTTATAGGTACACATTAAAAGGAAAAAGGAGCTAAAAGTTATTTTACAAGGTGATCGTATAAGGCTGGACCAAGATGCATTGATTTGCTGGACCAAGATGCATTGATTTGCTCGACCGAGATACATTGATTTGCTGGACCGAGATGACCAAGATGCACTAATTTGTTGGATTGAGATCCATTGGCCTAAGCTACACTGGCTTAACCTTCACCGAGCTGCACCACTTTGTTAGACTGAGTTGCACCAGCCCAAGTTGTATTAGACTCTTGGATCGAGCTGCATTGGCCCACTAAGCTGCATTACAAAGCCCTGCCCAAGCCCAAGTGGCGAAGCAAATTGATACGTTACTATTTCATTTAGTGTTAAGAGTAAACAACTCTTAATCGAGCAAACAATCGAAGAAGCCTTCAGCCCCTTTGTCGACTCACTCTCTCCTCTCTTTGTGTCGTCGATGGTCTAATGAGAATATCGTTAAGGTGATTGATTTTTTGGAATGACCATTATGTTGCATCAATCGTCTTCTGTAATATTGCACGATGGAGTTTATGTCAAATCTTAACAGGAAGTGCTTAACGGGCAGTTCAAGTTTGAAGCAAAACCCTAGAAAGCTTCAAGTTTTCGAATCCTATAAAATAAGGTGTTTGTTTGAGATTTGGATGGATTCTTTTAAAATATACATCATACTTTGAGAAGAATCGAGTTTATGCTTAAGACCTACAAAAAGATCTCAAATTCGACAAATCTCTTCATCAAACTATGAAGCTATTTTATATCTTCAGTGATATTCCTTCAAACTAATATTCTTGTGAATATTCATTGTTAGATTAAGTTGTTTATGTGGTGATTGAGCTTTGATTATCATATGCATATAAACTTCTTTGTAAATCTGAAACCCTAACTCTGTGAAAATAGGGGGTTTTATGATTTGAGCTTAAATTGAGTTTGTTTATCTTTAATTAGCTTTTTAAAAAACATTATTTCTCACTCACATTACACATTTAAAGATTTGCTTGATGTACTAAGGTTGGCTCAACCTAAACTTTGTAACCGTGGATAAATTGACTCATTTTTAAGGAGTTGTGGAGTGCAAAAGAGGAATTCTCCTAGCTTGAAGTAAAGTAGACTCTAACTTGTTGAGTTGAAGGAGAAAAGGGTGGACGTAAGGCTCGAGAATTGAGTGCTAAACCATCGTGATAAATTTGGTGTTTTTCTTTCCTTTACTTGCTCGGTTTTGGCTTGCTAATTGTTGATAACTATTTAGCCTTTGACTTGATATAAACTTGTTGTCTTATCCGTGGGTTAGTTTGTCATTCAATTGATAATAGCTTGCTGTATGTAACTAATTAGTGTGTCAAATTGTTTACTAAAATTGTGTGATTTGTATAAGCTCCTAGAACAAGTTAGAGAAAAGAAAAATTATGATTAGTTCTTAGCTTAACCAATTTAAACCCCCTTCTTATTAAGCCATAAAACCCAAGAAAGAACACAATAAGAATCTTTGAAGCACTCAAGCTTACTACTGGTACACCGTGTTCATCAAAGCTGTTACTTTACTAAGCATCTCTTGAAACTACTACTTTGATTGGTATTATTAAGTGTTGCTATAACTTGCTTAACTTTCATACTCTTAGTAGGTTCATTTTAATATTGTATTTATTCACCATTGAAATTGTTAGTGGAATTGGATTCAATCTCTTAGAGAAAAGATTAGTTGTAAGAGTTGTGAACTCTTGTAAAGGTTACAAAGAATAATGGAAGAGGTCTTTTAGCCACGTTGGTTAAAAGGTAATAGGGGACATAGACAGTGGTTTGTTGTGACCGAACCTCCTAAAAATCCTTGTGTTATTTCTTGCTTGCTTGATTGTTTTGATTTTGTTGAATTATATCTTATGGTAATTGTATTATTTTTAAAATAACCAATCAATTCAACCCCCTCTTCTTGATTGTTGTAGGGGCTAGAACCTAATAGTTAATAAATTGGATATTCATTATTTTTAACAATCTTATTATACTTGGATAATTAAGATGGCATAATCTATAGTGCTAGGTCATTACATTGGTACTAAAAGCATTAAAAGCCATCAGAGATTATTAAAAATCATGCAAGTTGAGGTAATAGAGCCCATTATCAATTGGTCCTTGCAGTAGGATCCATACTATAGTTAAACTTTGTACAATACAAAAATTAGGATAAAATAAGAAAACACAATTGTTATCTTTTGTAAATTTGGAAATAGATAACAATCATTTTGTCATATTTGGCACAATTAGAATATAATAAATATTAAAATTGCTAGATGTTAATAAGTTGCTTTTCGTTCCTCACAATAACTAATTGATCACTATCATAGTTAAATAATTGAGTAATATCATAATTATTTAGGGAGATAATGATGTGTGGTGCCTGAATCAAAAAACTAATTGATTTCATATGAGGCTTAGAGAGTTTGTTGTTGTTGTTAGGTCTTGTGAACAACTTAGTATGAATATTATTTTGGTCTTATGGGCCAAAATTTGGCCTAAAGTTAGATGAGATATACTTGTAGCAACATTGACGCACTAGATGACTTGGTTTGCAGCATATTGTGCAAATGACATTTCTATGAGGTTTGCTAGAATAGCAAACAATAGAGTTCTACACTGGCATTTTAGGTTGTGTGCATATGTGGTTTTTATTGTGTTTGAAAACCTTCCGAGATGTCCATTAAATTTAGAAGAATATTAGTGTGAGAGGATGGCAAAAGGATTGGCTACCAAAGCAACTACGGTAGGAGAGCCTTATATAGCCAAATCTAATTGATCTTACTATGTGAGGAGTAGATCGTGCAAATCTTCATGTGGAAGAGATGATGTACAAGTATGAACTATGATGGTAGTGGCAAGAAGTGCATAGGGTGTCCCAAGACCTCAAAAAAAAAAAAAGTTAAGTACTCATTTTTTAAGATTGTTTCACCAACAAGTGAGAGTTGATTAGCAATAATGTTTATCTTTTAAATAAATTTAGTTATTGTTTTGTGATGTTTGGTTGCCATTTAAAGACATGGATAAAGAGCTAAAACACATGCAAATTATTGGGCATGAATTTAGTTGACAAGGCTTACTAGATCTTAATTAATGTTTTGCACTTAGCAATAATAGTGACTATAGGGTCAAAACTAGTGCTGAAAATTCAACCTCATATAGTTTGATCTCTAACAAACCAATCTTGACCGGTTGGATTGGCACAAGTGATGGCTCCTTTTTCATTAATATTGGTGATGAATTTAGTTGGACAAGGGAAAGAGCCATAAAAGATTCTGATGAACCATTAGCTTGAAGAAAAGGCTCAATATGAGCCTTCCAAATGAACTCCTATAGTTTGGGCCTAGGGTTGGTAGTGGTAGACCATGAGTGGTAGCATGAATGTTTATAGTGGTGGATGACATTGCAATTTCTACCAAAAACGACTTGAAAAGAAAGGGCTTTCACCACACGATAAAATCAATACCAAGTAAAAAAAAAGAAATTCTATAAAATACTATAGAATTCTTATATATAAAAAAAATATAGGAAAAATAAAACCAAGAAGAACACAAAAAGCAATATGAAGAATAGATTGCCTCTTTATAATAATAAAAAACGAAATGTAATAGAAAGTAAAGCGACTTATAGTTATGATGAATTGATTGAAAATTGATTCTAACAATGTTAGGCATAAATTGTAAAACTTTTGAACTTTTTGAGCTAAAAGTTCATCAATAAAGTTGATGATTTTTTTTTTTTATTTCCACAACACTAGAATGGCCACTTCTTCTAAATTAAATGCTCAATCTTTCATCTTCAATTGTTTTCTAGAATGATAAGAAATTATTAAAGAAAAGTAGTCATCACACAGGTATAATGGCAAAGAAAAACCACATGTATTACACACACGTCTTCCCATTGAGCTTTGCGACCCGTGCAAAACCATATGTAGATCACCATGTGTCACTAACTTGGAGCTGATATGTCAATTAATTTGTGATTTCAATAACTTCTATGAGTAATTAATTATTTATTGTTGAGGTAAATGGGTTAAAAATGTCTATGTTGTGAACAACAATTTTATTGCATGTAGCAATAAGGAGGAGACTTCTCATTTTTATGATCCGCAAGTATTCTTTAAAAAAAAAATTGATAATCATTAACTTCATTCTACCTAAAATTTCTGCAATGTAGCAATACAACCATGTTTTCTATTAATTTTCCAATTGTGGGAGATGACAAATGCACCATATAAGTTTTTATCGTTCAAGTGCTTTAATCTCTATTAGGCCTACGGTATGCTAAATAAGGGATTTAATCCTAATTAGTTTTGCTATGTTTTAGATTGTTTTAATTAAAAAGATTAAGTAATTTTGGGAAATATCCAAAGTTCAATCAATTTAGGACTCTAAAACTCAGTAGTTTTAGGAATCCAAAACCCAATTATATTGGGCTAAAAATTAGGCTATAAATAAGGAGTTAGGGCAAAGGTAGAGGAGATGCTTATTAAAGAGATTGAAACCTTGGCTTGGCCTTCATGATTGAGGAAGCTTTAGGTTTTTAATCTTGATAATTTGCGCATTGCTTTTCTTCTTATAAGTTGTTATTTTGCTTGAGTTTCAATATAGTTTGGTATTTTGTTTTCACCGGTATTACTTTAGGTTCTAAGAGCATAATCTTGGACTTAGGGTCGTGACAAGTGGTATCAAAAGCCTTCATCCTAGCTTGTGGGGGGCTTACTTCAGTAAAAACCTACCAACAAACCATGACAAAAAGTGTAATTTAAGACCTACTAGTTTGTTTGGTAGAATTTAAAAAGTCATAGGCTACTAACTTTGCTCCATTTCAACTTAACCGTTGTCACCAACGTTTGAAGCTATCCATGATAGTGCAAACCTAACTCCAAGGCGAAGCAAAGGAAAAAGGTGCAAAAAAGATTGAAACTTTGAAGCAATCATTGGAGAGGGAAGATGTTGCCAAACTTCATGACAATGTTGCCAACTCTCATGATTATCTTACCACCTTTTGTGGTGAGGTTACTAACATTCATGATACTATTGCCACCCTTAGTGACAAATTTGATAACCTTTAACATGTGATATTGGAATGCTTGCCACTTGTTGACTCAATGAAGGTGAAAAACAAGCAAACAGAGGATCCTTTGTTCCCCATCATTAAGGATGTTAGTAGCCATGACAATTTTGTGGTGGAAGACAACATCATCGTACAAAGCAACATTATCGAAATTGACAATTTTCTGCCTGATAGCATTGTAATAGACAATGACAAAATAGTGACTTTGACTAAATCAATGGGTGAATCACTTATTTTGATGCAAGAGAACTTAAAAAAAGTCTAAGAGGTTGATGAACCAATCTTTTTGCCCATTATGTTCAAGGAAACATCACTTCATGAAGGAAGAATGGTTGATTCGATCTTTATTTGGCCTTTTGATTTCTCCGATGAGATCAAACAATTGAATTTTGGCAAGGCTCCAAATAAGATTACAAGTGTTTTTGCCTTCTCTTGGATTGGCATGCGACTATTAATTTTTTTTGGTATTCTTCTCACTCTTCCAAGCTTCACTCATCGAGGATGACCATTGGAAAAATTCGGGGCATCAATTCTTTATCAATCCTTGAGGACAAGGATTTCAAAAGAGGGGTGGAATGTCAGGCCTAGGGTACGCTAAATAAGGAATTTAATCCTAATTAGTTTTGTTATGTTTTTAGATTCTTTTAATTAAAAAGATTAAGTAGTTTGGGGAATGTCCAAAGCTTAGTCAATTTAGGACTCTAAAATTCAGTTGTTTTAAGAATCCAAAACTCAATCATATTAGGCTAAGAATTAGGCTACAAATAAGGAGTTAGGGCAAAGGTAGAGGGAATGCTTATTAAAGAGATTGAAACCTTGGCTTGGCCTTCATAATTGAAGAAGCTTTAGGTTCTTAATCTTAATAAGTTGCATATCACTTTTGTCTTACAAGTTGTTATTTTGTTTGAGTTTTCAATATAATTTGGTATTTTGTTTTTCATCGGTGTTATTTTGGTTCTAAGAGTATGATCCCAGATCTAGGGTCGTGACAGTCTCTTGATTAAGAATACTTAAGCCAAATGTTTCATTGGCATTTTGGCAAGTGTAGAATTTCTGCAATGTAGTAATACAACCATGTTTTCTATCAATTTTCCAATTGTGGGAGATGACAAATGCACCATATTAGCTTTTATCATTCAGGTGCTTTAGTCTCTTGATTAAGAATACTTAAGCCAAATGTTTTATTGGTATTTTGGTAAGTGGGTCAAAACTGCGAGTCATGTGGACTATAATTCGATTTCACTATACCAAAAAAAAAAAGGTGGGAAGGGGGGGAAGAGAGAGAAAGATTATACTATATGTAAAAAGTCCATCAGATTCAATAATGTTCAAAATAATATCAGATACAAGAGCATGTAAAGCTATGCACCCGTATTTGTTTGCAATTTCCAAGTCTTTCAACGTCATTCATGTCAAAACTGTTTTAACAAAGATAGTTTGTTATGCTACAATTGTCATATGAAAAAAATATTATTTAATTCTATCAAAGGAAGTTGAATTGCATCTAGATGTCGATCAAGTATAAACTCTGTGGCTTGCTAATCACCTTTCATGGAAGCTCAATAGAGATGAATACCCATGCCAAGGATGGTCTTTTCTCCTACTTTGCAGAATGTCTTGACACATAAAAGATATTAAGAATTGTTCTCATCATAAATGTATTTAAAAAACATGAAAAGGCTTATCTTTTTTTTTTTTATGAAAGGTTAAGAATTATATATCACCATAAAGGAATTACAAATTTTATGGTTACAACATCATCATTTAGGCTCAAACACTGCATTTGGTAAATTCTAAATCTCTTGCAACAACTTATTACAATTTATAGGCTTTACTCTCCTAATATATGACATTTTTCCTTTCACGTCCTTCTTGATTTTAGCAATAAAGGTCAAACTGTTTAGAATTTTATCACTAAATCTTCTTTTATTTCTTTCCCTGCAAAAGTGATTCAATATAGCCTTGAAGATTGATAACTCTATATTTTATAGAGTTATTATTAGTATTTTAAGTAATGTTTAATACAGTTTTTATTAAATTATATTTTTATTTTATTATATTTATTCATATTTTGTTATTTTATGTAGCAAACCCAAAATAGAAGAAAAAGAAGAAACAGAAGCAATAAATCATGCAAAAGAGTGATTATGAACAATGTTCATGAAGCACATGGAAAGCAAGGAGAAGAAAAAGACAAAGAAAAAAAGAAGGAAAAGAGAGGAAATACATGGGACCTGTGAGTTATTATGTAGAAAAAAGAGAATGGGATTTTGTTTATAAATTGTCGAAGGGAGCGTGAATTAAAGAAAAGAACAAAAAGAAAAGTCAAAGGAAGAAAGAAAAAAGTGTTAGGATCCAAGCTTGATGAAGACACGTGGCGAGAGAAGGGTAAAAAAAAGAATTCACATAAGAGCAAAGAAAGAAAAACAAATTTAGCCAACAGGGAAGAAAAGAGGGGAGACGAGGAAGAAGAGGGCACGCATGAACAAAAAACCCCTTTTACCTTTTTTCTTTACTTTCCACTGCAATTTACCTTTCTACTTGTATATCCTTTCCAGACATTTCCATTATGCTTGTATTTCCTAGTAATTGTTAGTTATGTAGAATTGTCGTAGAAGACTCTTGCATTGTGTTGGATTGATTGTAATCAGGGAGTTATTATTAATGAAATAGGGGAAACTTTGCCCGATTTTTCCCAGGATTGTGTTTGCCTTGATTCAGAAGCTACTTGGGTCTTAACAGTGGTATCCAGAGCCATCGATTTGGCATAGTCTGGGTTTGTCAAAACTACGGCTCAAACCATGGCTAACCAAGCCGCTCGCTTACAACACCTTGAGGAACAGGTCACCACACTCATGGACACACAGGAGGAGTGGTTTTCCATTTTTGCTGCTACCCAGGCCCAGATGTTCCAGCTGCTGCAATCACTCACCTCTAGCGTGGCCCCTCCACCAACGCGTATAAAACCCCTCCCAACCAGCGCCGCACCAGCCATTGCTATGACCCCAGTTCTAGCCTCGAGTTCTTTGCCCAACGGGCCATCCCTAGCTTCCACCACCCCACTACCAGTCACCACCGCCGTGTGGTCTTAGCGTGTTCCCGACGGCCCTAACCAATATGTCGTGGTCGAGGACCTCACCAATAGGGCACAGTCACCTCTGGCTATCTCCACCGGCTTCCTAGAGGCTGATTCCTCTCACCCAGCAACCGCCGCTCCCTTGCCTATGGCAATTGCACCAAGTGCCACCATTAGTGGCTTTTCGGGTCTCTCCACAGGCTCTTGAGCCCCGCAGTCCTACGGGCCGCTTGCCCTCAGGCCTTCGCCTGGATTTGGGCCCCATCTTCGAACCTTTTTGCCCTCCACCCGGGTCGCACTCCCCACGAGTCCCTCACGGAACCCAAAGTTATGGCCCTCTCGGGCCCCCACTCACACGAGCCCCCCGTTGCTCGACCCCCTTCTGCTCTTAGGCCAGACCCCCCTCCTTCCAAACCCTCAACACATTGCCCCCTCCAACACCCCCAAGCCTGCCCTAACCACTCACGAGCCACCTACTCCTCTTGCTATCCAACAGCCTACGCCGCCGCACCCCCCACCCCCCAGCCCTGTTTGCTCACCACATAGCCCACTTCTTATTCTGCCCAACCCACTTCTTATTGGGCTCACCACCCTTCACTGTAACCATATACAATCCCCTATACTTACAACCCCCTCTCTCCCTACCCCCAAACTAGCCCACTTATCCCTTCCCCCACCTGCAGCTACGGATAACCTTTGCCCCCCCTTTCTGCACCCCCTCTCCCGCCCCACCTTCCGTAGTTCCCAGTTGTTCTGTCCCTTCCTCCACCCCCCTCCCTTGTTGTAGCCACATTGTCTAGCCCGGTGGTTGTTCCTCACATGGTGCCACCCCATCAGCTGGCTACCCTTGCCTTTCTACAATGTCCCATTTTCAAAGCCCCGGGGGTGATCCTCTCCCCCCCCCCCAACTAGATGTCAGCGCTCTTGCCAGCGAGCTAGAATTTTCTGACCGTGCTACTCCAAGTAACTCTGGCCACCACAATCAATGTCCTCATTTTCCTAAATTTAAAGGTCCCCACCCCCGTGCGTGGATTACTAGTAGTGAATTTTACTTTAGATTTGACCCAATGGATGACTTCCAAAAGGTCAAATATACGATTATTTATTTTAAATAGGAGGCAGCAGAATGGGTAGGGAATTATCTATGGGATAAAGGTCGTGTTTCATGGAACCAATTCAAGGTTGACTTGTGTGATAAGTTCCCAATTGAGGAAGTGGGAAGAGCGGTGGGGGAGCTACATTTGCTTTGATAGACCTCTAGTGTCCACTCTTATGTCCAAGAGTTTGACCACGTAAGGTATCAGCTCCTCGTCGAGAACCCCACCTTGCAAGATTCCACATTCTTGACTGTATTCTTATTGGGCCTTAAGGATGATGTATGGTCTTCTGTCATTGTATCTTGACCTCACGATCTGAAAAATGCATTTCAACAAGCCTAGCTACAAGAAAAAGTTAGCGCTCTTCGTAGTAAGTCCACCATCTTAGACTCAGTTAAGGCTCCCCATTCACCCATTGGCTTACTCTCGTGACCGAGTAGGGACTGTTCTTGGGGTGGTCGTAGCTTCAAACCCCGAGATAGTATGTGTTTTTCCACACGACGCATTACAGATGCCCAGATGCAAGCTCGTCAAGCCCAAGGGTTGTGCTACCATTACGATGAGAAGTGGACCAAAGGACATGTACGTAAAAAGAAACATTTATTCATCTTGGTTGATTCTGAGGAAGGCGAGGATCAACTTGATGGCGAGTTGACTTTGGTACAACATATTCTAGAGGACCAAGATGACACCATAGTGGAGGATGTCCTCTCTATCCATGCCATGTCAGGGGGTTCCTCCTTTAGTTCCTTCAAGTTAGCTGCTTTTTTTGGCAAGTCTCATATTAACATGCTTTTTGATATAAGTGTCACGCATAACTTTGTTAATGTTGGATTAGCCCGTAGATTGGACTACCACTTGGAGGAAATTAAACCCTTTTAGGTTAAAATTGTGGGGGATCACCAGCTACATAGGAATCTTAAGTGCAGTAACTTCTGTTAGAGCATTCAAGGCCACTAATTCACCATGGAGGTTTGGTTATTACCCCTTGGGGGTTGTGATGCTATGTTAGGTATGCAGTGGGTGGCAAGAGTGAACCCCATTAGCTTGGATGTGGTACAAAACACCTTGACCATCCAACTTGAAGGGAAACCAATGGTGCTAGTGGGCTCGCACAGTAAGGGGGTTACATTGGCAACCATCAGTGGTCCGAGCTTTTGCCATTGGGTAACGAAACACCCACATTGCATGGTGGGCCAACTCCAGAGCATTAATAGTGTTTAGGAGCTCAAGGTACCCAGGGAGTTAGATGGTTTGTTGGGCGAGTTTAATGATGTGTTTGAGACCCCTACTGAACTCCTTCCAAGCCGCAAGTTTAACCATCATATCCCCCTCCGAGAAGGGAGTGCACCGATCAACATAAGGCCATACCGCTATCCTTATGTATAGAAAGCGAAAATCGAGAAGATGGTTAAGGAGATGCTAGCTACAGGGGTCATTCGTAATAGTTTGAGTCCCTTTGCTTCCCTGATGTTATTAGTCAAGAAACATGATAGGAGCTGGAGATTTTGTGTGGATTACCGGGCCCTTAATGAGCTAACCATTAAAGATAAGTTTCCAATCCCAGTAATTGATGAGCTCTTGGATGAGCTCCATGGCACAACATGGTTTTCAAAGTTAGACCTCAAATTGGGCTATCACCAGGTGCGAGTATATCCCCCAGACATACCCAAAATAGCTTTTAAAATGCATTAGGGTCATTATGAGTTCCTCGTGATGCTGTTCAGATTGACTAATGCTCTAGCCACTTTTCAAGGTCTCATGAACCACATTTTTCAACCCCACTTACAAAGGTTTGTGATCATATTCTTTAATGATATCCTTGTGTACAACCCCACATGGGAGAGTCATGTGCAACACCTATAGATTGTGCTTCAGCTGCTCAGAGACCACAAACTTTATGCCAAGAGAAGAAAGCGTGCTTTTGCTTAAAGGCGAATTGATTACTTGGGCCACATCATCTCAGGTAACAGTATTGAGGTGGATCCCAAGAAGATAGAGGACATGCTCGCTTGGCCGCACCCAACTACAATTAAGGGTCTGAGAGGGTTTCTGGGCCTCACGGGTTATTATTGGAGGTTTGTTAAGGACTATGGGCAAGTTAGCCAACCCTTGACACAAATGTTGAAAAAGGATAATTTCCAATGGTCAAAGGAAGCATTCCAAGGCTTCGAACGGTTAAAACAAGCAATGAGTTCCACACCAGTGTTGGTAACCTTAGACTTCACAAGGCCCTTTATAGTAGAGACAAATGCCTATTATAGTGGCATTGGGGCAGTATTGATGCAAGACGGCAAACCTATAGCCTACCTTAGTAAAGCTCTCACCCTTAAGCATTTGGGTCTCTTTACTTATGAGAAGGAGTTACTCGCCATTGTAATGGCCATGAAGAAATGGCAATCTTACCTCTTGGGAATCATTTTATTGTCCATACTGATAACAGCATCCTTAAGCATTTGTTAAAGTAGTGCATGACTACTCTCGCCCAACATAAGTGGCTTACTACTCTACTTGGCTTTAATTATGAGATTTAGCACAAACGCGGAACGAAAAATAGGGCTATTAATGCTTTCTCTCGACTTCTAGCAAACCTAGAAAGCCCAAAGTTGCAAGTTGTATTGGTCTTACAACCTAGTTGGATGCAGGAGGTCCTACAGAGTTACGAAGGGGACTCTCAAATTCAAAAGATCATGGTAGAGTTGTTAGTGGATCCCGCGGCTTGCTCAAGTTATCGTTTGGTCAAAGGGGTACTCCATTTCAAGGACAAGATTATAGTGGGCAATCATGGTTCCTTAAGAGGTCAGATAGTGAGATAGCTGCACGATTCCAGCATTGAGGGGCATTTAGGAATTCGGGGTACATCAAAAAGAGTGCAGCAACATTTTTATTGGCCAGGTATGAGACAGACAGTATAGACTTAGGTGGCTCGATGTGATGTGTGTCAGCAGTACAAGTCTGAAAGCATTCCTTCCCCAGGATTATTGCAACCCTTATCGGTGCCTATGCAAGCTTGGCAGGATATCTATATGGATTTTGTCGAAGGGCTTCCTCGCAGTAAGGGTAAGGACACCATCTTGGTGGTGGTAAACCGGTTCACCAAATATGCCCACTTTATTAGCATGAGTCACCCCTTCACTACAGGCCAAGTGGCCACTGTCTTTATGGATGGAGTTGTTAAACTTCATGGGGTGCCTAATACCATTGTGAGTGATCAAGATCCCTTTTTTGTTAGTAAGTTTTGGGAGAAGCTATTTCAAATCTTAGAAGTGAAGTTGCTGTGTAGCTCTTCGTACCACCCCCAAATTGATGGCCAAACTGAGCAAGTCAACCAATGCCTTGAGCAATACTTATGGTGTTCCAGCGGCAAACGACCAAAGAGGTGGCATTCGTGGTTACCCCTTGCGGAGTGGTGGTATAACACTATCTATCACACCACTTTGGAGATGACCCTATTTGAGGCCTTATATGGTTGCCACCCTCGCCAATGTCCGTATCATAACTTCCAGCTCACCAAGGAAATAGATGTGGATGATTCTTTGAGAGAGCTAGCTCACCGGCTCGAATTGATCAGGTCACACTTGCAGAAAAGTCAAGCACAGATGGTGACTCAAGCGAACAAGAACCGCTCTGAGAGGTCCTTTGTAGTAGGAGACTCCGTGTACCTTAAGGTACAACCCTATCGTCAATACACTTTGTTAGAGAGGAGGGATTACAAGCTGTCCCTAGGTATTATAGGCCCTTCATGATCTCGGATCGAGTTGGAGCGGTAGCTTATCATCTAGTACTTCCCTCACACACCCGCATACATTCAGTTTTCCATGTGTCATAATTAAAAAGGGCTATTGGGCAAAAGTGTCAACTATACCCCGGTGTTCCCATCCTAGATGGAGAGGGACGACTTTTAGTAGAACCCTAGAAGGTCTTGGAGCATCGCTTGGTTCAACAGGGAGATGGACCCAGAGCAGAATTGAAGATCCAGTGATTGGGACATACCGAGATAGCCCCTACGTGGGAGGACATTGAGTATGTTTGTCACCAATTTCCATCCTTTAACATTCACCCTTGAGGACAAGGGTTGTTCAAAAGGGAGGGGATTGTTAGGACCCAAGCTTGATGAAAACACGTGGCGAGAGAAGGGTAAAAGAAGGAATTCACATAAGGGTAAAAAAGGAAAAACAAATTCAACAAACAGGGAAGAAAAAAGGGTAAACGAGGAAGAAGAGGGCACCCATGAACACAAAACCCCTTTTATCTTTTGTCTTTACTTTCCATTACAATTTACCTTTCTGCTTGTATTTCCTTTCTAGACATTTCCATTATGTTTGTATTTCCTGTTAATTGTTAGTTGTGTAGAATTGTCGTAGAAGACTCTTGCATTGTGTTGGTTTGACTGTAATCAAGGAGTTATTATCAATGAAATAGGGGAAACTCTGCTCGATTTTTCCCAGGATTGTGTCTGCCTTGATTCAAAAGTTACTTGGGTCTTAACAAAAAGCTATCTCAATGGAGAAGGAAAGAAACCAAAAAAGAGAGAGAGGGAAGTTGTGAAAGAAAGGGCGGTTGTGCGAAAGCCGACCAACCTAGGAGAGAGAAAGTTTTGTCTAATGTTATTTTCTGGTGAAAGAAAAGTCCATAATTACAAATGCCGTATGGACTTTCTTCTAACGCATTTATTGGTGGTCTTTTTCCACAGTTATGGTGTTTTTCGGCGGTGGGTGAGAACTCACATGGAAATAGTTAGATCTTGTCTATTTTCTCCAAATTTGGTGGCCAAAAGGTAGATCTGACCACTCTGTGTAAAGTTTTGAGTAGACCTGAAGCATTCTGTGTAGGTTAATGGCGGTGCATGGCGGCAGATGGTGGTGCATGGCGGCGAATGGCGGCACATGTCATCGACACGTGACGACGCATGCAAAAGCACGTAACAGCGCACGACAACTCTTTTTTCTTCCATTTTCCAGACAGAACCTTCTCCTTCCCTTGATGTGCAGATTTGTGCAACCTTTTTGTGATTTGAAGACATTTTGGTGACAGCTTAATGTTTTTAATTTATAGAATGTGTTGTTTAATTTCTTGCACTATTTCTATTGTGTAAATATGTTGTTTTAGTTCAGTTTGTTAGAGCTACAATGGAACTTGATTATGACATATGAATGATATAATTATTTATGTTTTGTGAGACATTTTATGAATGTGAAGTTGCATATTATGGAGTTTAATGCTTTTAGGTGATTAGCTACCACTTAAATGATCTAATTTGCATGTTAGAGACCGACAAGAGATAACATGCAGTTGCTTCTTATAATATGCAACCATAGATTAATATGGATAGACATATACCATATGATTTGTGTAGCTTTAGGTGTAAATTGAAATATTCACAAATCTTAATGCACTTAATTCATTTAATTTATGTGAGTTAATGAGCTAAGTAGGTTCGTTATACCTAAGCATAGGATAGTGAATAAATTAGGAAATTCTGCCATCACATGAGTAAAATCAATCTTGCCAACATGGATGATCGATGTTTGTATCTAGTAATTAAGTGAAATCGGATACTCTAGAATATTTTGTTTATCAAGTTTAGCTTAAGTTTAGTTCTTTAATCCATGTTTTATCACTTTGATTTGCTAGATAAACTTTAGAAGTTGTTCAACGTTAATAATTGTTGGTATAGTAATCACCAGTCCCTATAGGACGATACTTTTGTTTATCATTATATTACTTGTTTGATATGTACACTTGCATGTAGAATTTCACCGAACAAAGATACACTGAGCTAGGTAGTTACAAAACTCTTACTTTTGATAGCTTTGATCATCCAACATATTTCAGCTCTCCAATGTTCAATTTTTCTAGTTAAGCCATTCATACCTAAGAGAGTCTTCTATATGTAATTTGTGAACTTGCATTTAAAAAATAAATGTTCTTGTGATTCTTCTCCTTGTTGGCAAAGGTTGCATTATAGGTCTACTAAGCTATTCCATATAGCCACACGATCTACTGTGGATAATTTGTCTTTCAAAATGATCCAACAGATAAAGTTATGCTTTGGTACTCCTTTTCATACTAGTCTTGCCCATTCAATATCTTCTTTACTTTTTCTTAGTGCTACATAACTTTTGGCAATAGTATACTATAAGTCTGTCACTAATTGTGTGAGTTCACTTCTTACTTATAAAATATTCCTCCAACTCCAAGCTAGTAATCTTTTTATCTCAACTTTTAATACATTCCTTCCTTTCAAATTTTTTGTTATCATCTATCTAACCTATAAAAAGTTTGAGTCATTATGCATAAGAGACTATAAGAGTTTTCCAACTATTGCCTTATTCCACGTGTGAATGTTTATCAAGCCTAGTCCTCTAGAAATTTTAGGCCAACAAACTTCTTTCCATGTCACTTTTGCCACACATCATCCATTAGATTTACTTGACTAAAGGAATATTCTAATCCTTTTTTTCAATTTCATAAAGTGTTTGTTTTGGTAGTAGAAAAATTTGCATCCAATATGTTTGCCAGGAGAATAGAACACTTTTTGTTAGCTGCAGTCTCCCCCAATAACTAATATGCCTAGATTTCCAACCTTCAATTCTCCTCAAAATCTTTCTATTAGGATTGTACAATCTAGATTGGAAAGTCTTTTAGTAATTAATGGAACTCTCAAGTATTTTATAGGAAGTTGGTCTTCTTAGATAGGAATATGATCAAGTATTAGAGCTTTCTCCTGTTTAGAGAAGTTTGAGAAGAAAATTTGACACTTATGTGGATGCATCTTCAAACCCATGATTTCCTTAAACTATTGCATAGCATCTAGAAAACATAATAGAGAGTCAATATCTCCATGAGCAAACAAGAAGAGGTCATCAGCAAAGCATAGATGAGTAATATTCTTTTTAGAAAATTTCCAGTGATATTTGAACCTTCCACAAGATACTTTCTTATATAGAATTCTATTAAGAATATCCATCATAATAACAAAGAGAAAAATAGATAAGGGATCTCCCTATCTAAGTTCCTTTGCCCCTTTAAAAAAACCTATAGGAGAGTCATTTATGTTTACATAATATCTAATAGTAGTGATACAACTTTCAATCCAAAATCTAAATTTGTTTGGAAACTTCAAAACTTTTAAAGTATTTAAGATTGCATTCTAGTTTACTATATCATATGCTTTCATAATATCAACTTTAACTGCAACCCGTTTTCCATGAGTATCCTTGTGATAATTGTGCATTAGCTCTTGTTGCAACAAAACATTTTCTTTAATATTTCTACCTAGCACAAAAGCTGTCTAGCAAGAATGTATGAAATGAGGTAAAGTTTTGCTTAATCTTTCTACCACACATTGCAACAAGAGATAAGTTTAAAATCTTTTATATTAATAACATTTACTTTTTTGGGGAAAAGAGAGATTAATGTGGAATTTATGCTTTGCAGTAGCTATCACTTTTGGAAAAAGCTATAATTGCTTCTTCTATCTCACTCTCTATTATACTCTAAGTTTTCTTGAAGAAAAAATTGTTGTAGCCATCAGGACTCAATGCTTTGTAATCACCAATTATGTTAAAGACTTTCTATATATATTCTCTTTAAATCTTTACCATAAGGATTCTCTTAATTTCTTTTGGAATTTCAGTTAGGAATAACTCACTTAATTTCCCTTCTAATGGTTGAAGTTGATTTGCCCTCCCTAGCAAGTTTTGATAGTAACTTAGAATCTTGTTCTTGATCACCTCATGATCTTTAATAAGTTTCCCATCATCTATTTCTAACCTGACAATGTGGTTTTTTGCTCTTCTCTGCATCATGCTGCTGAAAAAAACTTTACTGTTACAATCTCCCTCTTTCAACTAAGTATTCCTTGATTTTTGCTTGAGAAGAATTTCTTCATGCTTACTATGTATTATTAACTTTTCTAACCATTCCTTTTCTTCATTGCACAATTGGATATTTGAAGGGTCATTAAAGAGCTTTTCTGGTGCTATTTGTAATCATTTCCTTGCTATTTCTATTTTCCTTGGTAATTCTCCAAATTCCTTTCTATTTAGCTTTCTCAGCTTTTTTTTTTCATTTCCTTTAACTTTGTCATTATTCTATACATTGTTGTGCCCTTAACCTTTAATTGCCAAATATTCTTCACTATTGTCATAAAATGAGGGCTACCTTACCAAAAGTTGAAAAATCTAAGGGCACTTTTTTGTCTTGGTCTATTATTGCCAACATTGATAATACAATGACTACAATCTGACAATCGAGGAGTACTAAATTCAATAAAGAAATCCACATTCCTTTGCAACCATTTAGTGTTTACCAAACATCCATCCAATTTATTGCCTTTGAACCCTACTTCCTTACCTTTGTTCATTTATGATAAAAGAGATCCTACAAAATTTGGTTCTATAAGTTCTATATCACTTATGAACTTGTTAAAATCTTCTATTCCTTCTACCCATCTACTAGCCACACTAACCTTTTCATTTAGATTCTCCATTGTATTGAAACCTCCTACAAGTAGCCATTGATTGTCCTTCCCATAATTATTATAACATTGTGTGAGGTTGCTCCAAAGATCCTTTCATTCATTTGCTACATTTGCTACATAAATTGTAGATAAATACCATATTTCATGCCCCTTTTGCACACTTTACAATTCACTACATGTTTAGAACTATTAAGCATTGTGATGTTGAGATGTGGCTTCTTCCATACAATCTAAATCCTTTCATTTCATTATCTTTATAATTGTAGACAAATCCCCACTAAGGAATAAGAGAACCTATCACCCGTTATGCTTTATCTTCTTTTATTTTGTGTTCTAACAAAATGACAATATCAGCTTTTGCATTCTTGATCACATTCTGTACCTCCTTTTGTTTAGGGCTTTTATTCATATCATTTACATTCATGCCTCCTTTTGTTTAGTGTTATCCTCCTTACCTGTACTCCTTTTAAGGCTTCTTTTGTTTCCTCGTCCATTTACACTTGCTTTATTGCTTTAACCTATGCTAGCCTTTAGACTTTGTAGCCAATCTTGCTCCTTTGGGGAGGATTCAACTTCATGTAGTGTGGAATTTACAATGTGTACATTACCATGATTCTTGTCTCCTATATCCTCATGTCCCTAGTCCTCATGTGTTGGGTCTTCATTACCTTTATCAATATTTCCTTAATCCTCATGTCCTTTATCATTGTTCCTTAGTTGACTTAGTGAGTTCTTTTGCACTAGAACCCACATCTCTTTTTTCTTTACAAAACATTTTTTATGTCCAAAACAATCACACTTCTTGCATATCTCATGTAACCAACAATACTCCACTCCTACCTCAAAGATTGCATCATTCCCCATGTCAATTTCAAATGAAGTTGGTAAAGAACACTATATATCTATTTAAACACATACCTTTGCATATGATATCCTCTGTCTTAACTTAGTAGCCTTATCCATGTATAATAACTTTCCAATAATATTGGCTACATAGCTCATACCAATCTCATTCCATAGAGCATGTGGAACATTATACAACTTTATCCAAATTGGTATTGAAGTAATTTTTTCTTTCTACAATCTAATAGTATTATGCCATTTTTGAAAAAACATTGGTTTTCCTACCACATCATAGACTCCAACTTCTAGTACTTCTTCCATCTTTTGTTTATCAAAAAATCTAAAAAGAAGAAACCACTATTTGTTACAATAATATCCAATAAATTTTGTTTTCTCCATTGCCTTTTCACAATTCCTTTTACTAAAAAGAAAGGTAACTTTGATCCTAGAAAAAATCCCACAATACAATTTTCATAGAATTTACTATCTTCTTCAATTACTTCCTTAGAAGTAGCAACTTTAATTTTTTCTTTATTTAACACCAAGGGCTAGTACGTCATATGAGCACTTTGTGCAAAATCTCCTACTGCAACCCTACTCCAAAACTCATGTTTTCCTTTATGTTCAACACTCTCCTTAGAGATTACATTGCTTATCTCTTCTAGCTTTTCCTTTTGTTCCTTATTTCCTTATTGCACTATGAATAAACTTTTTTGAATTTCTTTTTCCATTCTCACTTTATCCTATTGAGCTATACTTTTTTAAGCTATACTTCCTTTAGCCATGTCTCTATTTGCAAGGGTTATCTATCTAGATTTCATTTTCCAAAAATCTTGAAGATTCCTTATTCTTCTTTTGTCTTTTATCTCAAACTCTTCACTATCTAGGTTTATTCTCTAAAGTAGCTTGATCATCAATAGGGTAGCAACTTAGTAATTAACTAATTTGATAGGTAGGGTATTGGTGGTACTCACTAAATTATCTACTTAGTATAACAAATCTAATAGATTCTACCTTACTCCACCAACAATCTACTTCAATTCCACACTTCAATTTAAAGAACTAATAGACACCTGGCTTTTGGTATGTATAGTCTCCTCTCACCAATCCAAAACAGTACTCAACTAACTAACCAACTATTCAATCACACCCAAAATAACCACGCAGCAAGCTTCGCCACACAACAATCACACAAATTCACCCCCTAAACTTCAAATCAAAATTACCCCATACAGCAATCACATCCAACCAAATTATATCAAAGACGGAGAAATTTTATCCACCAAAATAAAATATAACAGGAAGAATTTACTTTTTATTTTATCTTTTTCTTCTTTTTTATTTTTTTTATCTTTTTTATTTTTTTATCCTTACCTCCGGAGCCTACGGATACCGGCGAGTTCGCAACCCAGAAATTCACGCCCTCGATCGAGCTGGAGAAATCGTGGGTTTGAGTGACCGGATCTCCCTGCGGATTTGGAAGTCCGACGGCGAAACGGGATCTATTAACTCTCGCGGCAATAACACCTTCACCCCACCCGTATCTGCCTTTTCCGGTGCGCTCCTGGAAACCCAGGCGGCCGAATCTACCGCCGGATTTTGGAACTCGACGGCGATCCAGACCATCGGATTTGGATTGCTAGGAAAGTCTTCGTCGATGACGCTTCCAGAATTGCTAGTGGCCGGCGGCGGCTAATTCTTCGGCTTACTCGTGATTCTTCCAGAATTGCTAGAAATATATGAAGCTGTATGTTTTTGAAAAAAAAAGGGGCTTATTCTTGGTTGCATCAATTTTGTTTGATGTCTCTCCTATTGTATCCATCCTTACAGATTTTTGCTACTTACTTGCACTAAGACCAATTTTTAAATGTATGTAAGCATTAATCTCCTTCAAAGCAGTCTCTGTCCCTAGAACTTTTTGACATAGAAAAGCTATTAGAAAATCTTCCAACATTGCATGTTCTTAAAAATACACCATTAATGTTGACACATAAAAGGAATTAGTGAATTCCTATAGTTCTTTGATATAGAAAAGGTATCAGGAATCTTTTGATCATACATATTTCCAAAGGATATGATTGTGGCCAATACATAAATGTATTTGCGAATCCTCTCACCATACGTATTTCTAAAACAAATGAAAAGGATTATCTTGAACACTCACGTCAATTTCATTTTATACCTCTATTCCCTTATATCTAGCCCCACATATTCTTATAATGTACGTGCACCCAAACCAACTTAGGGATTTAGGTCACTATTTATCTGTTTCAAGCTAGTCTATATCCCTAAAAAAAATTTGACATAGAAAATGCATGATGGAATCTTCTAACCATACATACTTCCAAAAGGTATTAGCAAATCTTCTTACCATAGATGTGTTTAAAAGAGATTAAAATGCTTATCATGAGCACTTGCATTAATTTCATTTAATATCTCTGCCATTATATCTATCCCAACAAATTCTTGCAATGTACTTGTAGTCAAATCAATTTCTTGATGTATGTAAGACTCATTCTTCTCCAAACTAGTTTCTATCTTTGGAATTTTTTTTACATATAAAAAGTATTAGAGAAAACTTTTGACCATATATGTTTTTAAAATACGTGAAAAAAGCTTAAGCACTTACTCTCTCATAAGTTACTCTTAGTCTCCGTCCCTTTACATCTCTCTACATCCTTACTGGGACGTCCAAATTGAAAGAGAAAACACGAGAAATTTTTGAAACCGTGCTTTATATTCTTAATTTCATAAGACAAAAAGATATAGTACGTCAATCAACGCTATTTATACGCATACAATCTTACAAAGGAACAACAAAGAATTCTACTATTAAGAGACAAGTACAGAGGTTATCAAAGCTTAGATCCCTGACCTAAAGCTTATATTAAAAAAAAAAAAATTCCACCTCAATTTGTTGCCCTCGAAATTGGTTTCACAGGCGACCACCAGATGGCCAAACTTCACAGGCTTCCTTCATCTTCTTGTTGTCAGGCCACAAGTAGCATAAGTTTTCAGGTGCGCACTAATAGAAGCCGGAATCTTCCCAAGCAGTCTGGTGTTTGACCGGCCTACCCTCACAACGCCGCCGAGATTTTCCCTTATTTTCGCAATTGCTCCTCTCAAAGAGTTGCCACTCAATAACACCTCTCTCAGATTGGGTAAGACTTATACAATAAAGGAAATATGGGTTCCTAAATCAATTGTAACTATGACGCTTATAGACCCAATCGAGCTTGGGTACCAAGAACTACGACAGGGACTCGAGACCAGAAGCCCACAAATTCAAGCATATGTATAACGGCTGATTCTTTGAGAATCTTGAACTAAAAGGTGAGAAGTGTCTCTTAAAGATGATTCCAATAGTGAGATTGAAGGCCTAGGGGACACAGGTAAGCCTATAACTTTTCTATTATTTCCTTTTCTTTGCCTTCATGCAATGAATTCTGAATATAATCTTTTCCTTTTGACAATTACATAAACCTATTCTACCGTCGTGAAGTAGGATCAAAGCGAACGACATCAGGAAAGCAGGTGAATAATCTGCATGGGTACCCAATCGTAACTCAGGTAATCCAAAACCTGTCATATCACAGATGTGTCACACGTTGTAGTATAATTAAATTATTGCACTGCGCCTAGCAATCACAAATCAAATCCACAATCAAAGAGAAGCAAAAAGCCCCAAAAACAAGCAGAAACGAAAACCATAGTTGCACACGGTTGCTGCCGAGGGAACAGATCCATGGCACTATAACAGAAGCGTGAGTTCCCTCAGGTAGAGCAAACTGTCACCTAACGCATCTGGGATTTTACAATAAAATCCGCTAGATGTCTACCACTCCAATCTAAACTGATTCACATTCATACACAATGATAGTGAGAAGTTATGCCAAATTACAAAAAAGTCGACAATGACATTGCCCATTTTCATTTTACTTGGACGTGTTGTAGCCCCCCTCACTCCACCTACTATGAAGGCGCCTTTTGTTGGGGGATTGCTACTGGAATTTGAACCAGCTCCTTGGCCACCTTTAGGATTTCCACTAGTTCCTTGGGCACTCGTAGCATTTCCGCCAGCACGGTTTACACCTGTTCAACATTAAATGTTTGATTTCAAACAAGACTAATAGCTTCAGAATTAAATCTGAAAACTACTACAAGCTTTAGAAGGAAGTTGATTTTGGCTCAATTAGGGACCCTTTAAAAAGCTTTTTAAAACAAAAAACTATAGTGCAGTTGAGCAAATGCACTAAAAACATTAAAATTATTCCTCAATCGACTCGATCATTGATCTTTCCCATTGAAAGAAATTCATCTTTTCGCATGACAATTCTTTTAAAAAAGGGCAACCAAAAATGTCTGCCAACAAAAAAGAATAGTTCAACAAGACAGATAATTAAAAAGACTTCCATATCTAATTGAATTTGACAAGAAAGTTAAATGAACACATTATTCCACGCTGATCGACATCATAATATTCCACATTACTCTACGACATACTACTCCACACTACTCTACGACATACTACTCCACACTGATCCACAACACATTAGTCTACAATAATCCTCACTGATCAAGATAAACACACTAATCCTTAACCTCCAGTTGAGGCAGACGGATTTTCCTTCTTGGGGAGCTCTGCTGCTACATTCTGTTCACCGGTAAAAAAAAGGGGGGACAAGAGAATTATATAATATTACAATAAATCAACATTTATGATAGTATCTCAGATTTACAACATAGACAAAGCACAACATACATTATTAAATCAAAATCTCATGGGATAGTATAGGAGAAATAGAAATCATAAGCAAATTACAGAAACATGTCAAAATATTTTCTTCTAATTTCATACAAAGAAAAAAAAGTCAAACGACATTAATCAAATTACGCAATCACAGCAAAATAGAAATAAAATTCTCAGACACTTCCACACCCAAGAATAGAGAGCCCAGTAACATATATTAAATTACAATATTAGCGAAGTACCAATATATTTTTCGATAGTTTAATACATAGAACAAGGAATCTATTTACAAGATCATAGTAGTGCATATCACAGCTTATTCATTGCAAGAAATATGCAAAGAGTAACAAAGAGAATCAAGCAACATAAAAGAAAGACCAAACGAGAAATTTTTGGATATCATTATACAGACCCATGTCATACAAAAATAATCTAGTTATAATGATAGAGGCAGAGATCTAACAGATGGTAGGCCTAGGACCTTTACCTAAAGGTTCCATGATGGATTATACCAGATCTAAGAGCTGGTGAGGTGGGAGACGAAATCTAAGGGCTCCCGCCGGCGAAGGAACTTAATCTAACAACCAAAAGACCGGTCGAACTAGATCGAAGGAGGGGGAAGAGGACTAGAACATATTCAACGGTCGGAAGAAAGAAAGGACCAGATCCAAGGGTCTGAAAAAGAAGCATAACAAACACACTCGGCAGTTGACCGACCGCCATAACACATCTAAGGGCTGGACAGACAGGCAAACTAAACTTAACGGCTAAACGATGTGATAACCGTAACTCACGATTGAACGACGAAGGGACCAAACATACGGGGTTGATGGTTGGGACGAAACCAGATTTAAGGTTGGATAGCTGAGGTAACCAAATTAATGAAATTGGTGAGGAAATGAAACAAATCTAAGGGCTGAGTGGGGTAGAAGATCAACTCGATTAAGGGAACTGAATCAGTAAATTTCCAGGTTGAAGGGACTCGATTATGAGGGTTCTGATGCCCGAATCAGAGTTATCATATTATTATGATGGTTTTTAAGCCCAATCACAGAAGAAAAAAGTCCATAAAGTAACGCAAATAGATGACAACGTACCCGTGGCATCGACATCTTCGAAGGATATAGATAGAGAAATGTAAGAGACTTAGACTGCTGTAGAAATCTGAAGGAGGATTATCGCACGGAGTTCAAGTAGTTGTGATAACCATGAGTAGTTCAGGATATTCGCACGGAGATTGGACGGAGCGTAACCAGGGTTAATTTTATAACCATGAGTAGTTTGACTAACCCCGGTTACGTGACGGATGTTCCAAGTTAACACCTCGTTTTTTCACAAACCCCGGTTAACGTGAGGAAATAACGTGCCGCGTTTCACAAACTCGATGACGCATGTTTTCTTCAACCGTAGTTTGTAGTGCAGCTGGTACGATGGTGATGCGAATGTTATGGTGGGCTTGAGCGAGCTCGGGTTTAAAAAATATGTAAAAATTATTTTTTTGGTATTTTGAGTTTTTTTGTGGGAAAAGTGAGTGTTTGGTAGGGAGGAAGGGAGAAAAAAAACAAAAATATGAATAATCAAAATAAAAGGATAGATGCCAACAAGCTTCAAGACGTAAAGGCAACGCCATCAGTCAAGGAGGTGCTCCACCACCAATCCCTGGTAAGAATTGGATAAAGGATGCAAAAGTTGATCACACAACTTTGGGGTTTTTATTCTCTTGAAAACAACTCTGCTTACAATTGAAACAATGCTCCCTTTAAATAGGCAGCTAAACCTAATTCTAGAAGGATCTTGGTAAATCAGGAATCCTTAAAACCTAATTCTAGAAGGATCCTGATAAATCAAGAATCCTTATAATTAAGGAAGTCTTAATAAATTTGGATTCTGACAAATAAGAAATTCTAAACAAATCAGAAATCTGACAAGTATGAAAACCTAGATAAATCATGAACCTAGACAATTATGGAAAACCAAACAAAAGGAAATATTCTCAAACAATAAATTAAACCTAAGAAATTAAGGACTCAACAATTATTTAGGAAACCCCTCATATTAAAGGCTGCAGAGACGCTATGGAATATTCTTGGGCTGCTTCTTCAACCTTGGCCTTCTTGGACCCATTGGATTATGTTGTGAACTCTTAATTCTTTGATATTAGAACTCATAATATTGGGCCTTAAATGCATCCACATCAGATGGTTTTTTAGTATTTAACGTAAATTATTTTATTCTTAAGGGAACTAAAACAGTAAATTTCAAAGTTGCAGGGACTCACAATAATAGAGTTTTGACGCCCGAATCACAGAGTTACCATATTCGAGAAGAAAGAAGTCTATAAAGTAATGCAAATAGGTAATAACATACCAAAGGTCTTGACATCTCTCAAGGGTAGACAGAAATTTAAGAGACTTGGATTGCCGTAGAAATCTGAATGAGAATAATTGTACGTGACAGGAAGTGAATAAAAGAAAATAGAGAACATGGAAAAACTTCTGTATTCACGAAAAAAGTTAGTATGACCTAGAATAATTATGTCTATTTATAATATAATGATGTGTACATGAGAAAAGAAATAATATAATAACAAAAATAATTCTTATTTGTACAAATCTTATTTTTTAAAATATAAATATTACACATAATGTGAAAGAATAATCAGGGATATTGACACTAGATCTCCAACAGTACGGAGTTTAAGTAGATTGGTTGGAGTGTAACCATGGTTAGTTTGATAACCATAGCCTGGGTTTGACTAACCCCAGTTACGTGACAAGTGTTCCAAGTTAACCCCCCACACCCCCCCCCCCCCCCGCGATTTTGACAACCTCGGTTAAAGCGATCCCTTGTGATCCAAGTTAACACCCCGCATTTGACAAACTTGACACTTGTTTTCTTCTTCTGTCGTTTGTAACGAGGCTGAGCCAATGGTTTATTTGTATTTAATGTAACGTAGTTGTCTAGCTTCCGGTTATATTTTATTTCTTAGTAGCTTCACCGTGGAAACACGTGTCATCTCTCTACCCCACGGCGCCATTTAGCCGACCTTCTGCTACACCCTCGAGAAACTGGTGTTCATCGACAACCCGGATCTGGTTGGGCCTGTCAACAACATCCTGATTCGGTTGTCCTTACCTGCTGGCAAATTTTCCCGTTGATAAAAGATGTTTTATTGCTTAGGAAAATATGGTCCCACGGTTGATTAGGTAACACAGAAGCTAAATATTGACTTGAATTTCGCCATTAAAATTCAGGACGAAGGCGAACAAATTTTTTGGAAAGGCCACTTCAATATCCTTTTGGCGTGTGTATTATGTCTTCCTCAAGTCTTAATAATTGAATGCTATGTGAGAAGTCTAAAACCACCCTGTGAATTACAGGCTTGATTGCACAGAATGTTCTGTGCATCATCATCGGCCGGATTTGAAATCATAAAGAAAATAGAGCGAAATCGTAGGAATGTTCTAGACATTAAAGATATAGTATTTGAGAACTAGCATCAAATCATTCTACATTTCCCATAATAAAATCTCTTTGATTGTGAAGATGAGCATAATAGAGTTCAATTAGACAAAGCTAGTAAGATTGCTTGAACAAATCGAATGAACACTATAAACCCTAGAAAAAAACAAAAAGCAGTGTGTAAAGGGAATTCGTAAATTGACTTGATAAAATTGTACAATAAGGTCTAAATTATAGGCATATGAAATGCTATACAAAATTGGAAATAATCCCTAAGAAATCAATACAAAATAGTTAGCGAATATTTACAGAATTCAATTTTTGTGAAGAATGGAAAGAATTTGTAAATAATGGAAAATTTATGTGTGTTAGGAACAAGAACATCAAGGACACGAATAGCCCAGATTCAAGGAAATCTCATCTCTTGGACAATATGAACTGGTGGTAAGGCTACTCCTTTAGATACACTAAGTCACCTACCTTGAACTTTTGTTTCAAATGGTTATGGCAATTCATATTGGACATGCCCTAAGCTTGACTTGTTAGCAAATGGGATCTAATCAATTGTAACTATGGGCTCGTTCTTGCAAAAACTCATTCACATCTTGCTCATCTCTGAGCTTGAAGTTATGATAAGGCCAACTTAAACAATAGCCATACAATGCTTTGAAGGGCATCATCCTTAGGGAAATATAATAGTTGGTGTTGTACCACCATTTTGCTAAGGGCAACCAAGAGTGACATTGGTTAACCATCTTTATTGGACCATCTATTTGCAAGTGGTATGGTATGTTGCGTCGAAGCTTTACCCCTATAGTCTTAAATAGCTCCTCCCAAAAGTTACTAATGAAGATGGGGTCTCAATCACTCATAATCGTTCCATCCTGTGTAACTTAGCCACTTCATCAATAAAAGCTATTACCACTTAAGTTGTAGAGAAGGATGACTTAACTCAATGAAATAAACATATTAGGAAAAATGATCAACGGTTACTAGGATGTTGTCTTTGTCCTTAATATAAGGAAAACCCTTCATGAAATCCGTGAAGATGTCTTGCCAACCTTGATTAGGTATGAGCAAGGGTTGCAATAAACTAGGATACAATACTTACTTAGCCTTGTAACACTAACAGACCTTACATTTAGCCATCTATGCTTATATTGTCTATCTCATGTTTAGTTAAAATAATCATTACTACATTATCTTCAAGGCTTCCCTAATCATTGAATGGTCTCTAATGCTTGAGTCATGTTTAGTCAAAATAATCATTGCTACACTATCTTCAAGGCTTCCCTAATTGTTGAATTGTCTCTAATGCTTGAGTCATGTAATTGTTGCATTATCTACTCCTTCAAAGAACCCTAGCTTCCCACCATAAACTTGTCCTTAATCCTCAACACCTTTTAACTAAATTGTAACCTAAGTGAAAGGATAGGTCAATTACCAATTCTCTTATGATATTTTAAATGTGAAAGTACTTCTTACCACTTTTGTAGTATCTTTTGTGTTCAATTACATTGTAGTATTTACATGACTTGTAGTTTTTTGAACCATTTGACAACCTTGATAATGCATTCACAACTATGTTTTCACTCTCACACATGTGTTGGATTTCATAATTGAATTTGAGGAGTTTAGTGAGCCATTTATATTGTGCGAGAGTGGTCACTCTTTATTTTAACAGATGTTTCAAGCTATTGTGATCAATATGCACTATAAAGTGATCTCCTAACAAGTATGATCTCTACTTCTACATGGCTATCACAATCTCCAATAATTCCTTTTTATACATGGAGAAGCCCAAATGCTTCGATGCTAGTGTCTTACTAAGATAAGCTATCAATTTCCAATTTTGTATTAATATTGTTTCTATTCTCTCATAACTCACATATGTTTCCAACATAAAGGATTTATTAAAACCTAGAGTTGCCAAAATGGGGGTAGAGCTATTGCTTGCTTAAGCTTCTCAAAGACCTCAAAGGCTTCATTTGCCCATTGGAAGCCATCCTTTTCCAATATCTATGTTAAAGATTGACTTACTTGTCTATAATCCTTAACAAGTCTTTGATATTGGCCCGTAAGTCTTAAAAACCCTTTCAACTCTTTAATCATCATCAATCAAGTCCAAGAAACTATATCTTTTATCTTCTTAAGGGTTTGCTTCAATCCCTTCACTAGAAATGATATGATCCAAGTACTCAATTTGCATCTTAACAAATACACATTTGTTTTTCTTTGCATACAACTAGTTGGTCTCTCAAGAGTTGTAAAACAACTTGTAAATGCTATATATAGCTCTTTTAAGTTAAATTATAAACCAAAATATTATCAAAGAAAATAAACATAAATTTCCATAAATGAATTTGAAATTGTGATTCATAAGGCCCTAAAATGTAGTTAGAGCGTTAGTCAATTCAAATGGCATAATAAGAAACTTGTAGTGGTCTTAATGAGTCTTAAAGCCCATTTTTAGAATGTCATACAAAAACACTTGTACATAATAGTACCCTGATCTTAAGTTTAGCTTTGAGAACCAAGTTACCTTATGAAGTTCATCTAGAAGCTCATTAATCACCGGAACCGAAAATTTATCCTTAACTATAAATTCATTCAAGACTCAATAATTCATACAAATTTGTAACTTCCATCATGTTTCTTAACTAGTAACACTAGTGATGCAAATGGACTTGTACTATTATGAATAATCCTTATAGTTAACATGTCCTCCACCATTTTCTGAATTTTCACCTTTTTGCATATATAGGTATTAGTAAGTCCTCACATTAATTGGCTTAGTCTCCACTTATAAAGGAATATGGTGATCAAACTCTTGGCTTAAGGGAAGCTAAGTAGGTGTCTCAAACACATCCTTAAACTCTCTCATCATTTCCTCAAATTTTGCTAGTATCCCCTTTGATTGAGTCATATTAATGGTCCTAAGCTAGCCCATTACACAATTAGGCACTCTATCACCCATCTATAAAAATTGGATCCACTAATAACTATTAGTGATACCTTTTTACTTTGCATACCTTATAGCACTACTTACTTTTCTTCTACTTAGATGGATAGTGTATTTTTAACTATATTCAAACTAATAGGGTTTATCTTCTTAACCCATTATATACCTAGCACTACATCACGACCCCTTAGTGGTAATAACCTTATCTCCATAACAATTCAATGACCTTGAATCTTCCAACTAAACTAACTAAACTTCATATTGTCTTTCGAATGATGGTTTCTCATTATCTTAACTTTGAAAGGTTTCACTTCTTCAAGTTAACACCTTGATCTTCTTGCTAAGTTGCTGTCAACAAAGTTATTTGTGGCTTTTATATCAAATAGCATATTAATTTTAGATCTTTTAGAAAGTGCCTTTAACTTGAAAGTACTAAATGAGGAACCCCTCTAACAATGTAAATGGCTAGGGGCTTTTCCATTCTTGGTTTGATTTGAATCCTTAACCTGATACTTATTGTGTGGCAAAATCATAATATCAAGATCAATAGAGTTAAGTTGGGCTTGGCTTTGGATGATTGTTATTAGATTTTCTATTGTTGTTGGGTTTTCTAAATAAATAGAAAATCCATTCATGTTAGGAATTCAAATCCCAATTAATTTAGGAGTTCAAAACCCAATTGTTTTAGGTATCCAAAACCGACTTCTACTGGGATAAGGTCTAAACCCAAAACCCTATTTAAGAGAAGAGAATAAGCAAAAGAGGGAAGGGAGGAGGAAATTGAGCACAACTTAAGGTTCTCTTGAAGAAAAGACAAAAAAGGTGACAGACTTCTTGTTCTTGGATTCAAGATGCCTTCTTTATTTCCTATTATTGTTCTTCCTCATTATTTCTTTATGCTTTAGTTTACTTTTGTTAAAGTTACGATGTAACCTAATTATGATGGTATAAATCTTATGATTGTTATGTTTTGCAAGATATTTTGTTTATGTGAAGTTATATGTTACTGTGTTTAATTCTTTTAAGTGATTAGCTACCACTTAAATGATTTGATTCGCATGTTTGAGACCGACAGGAGATAATATGCAGTTGCTTCTTGTAATATGTAACCATAAATTAAATATGGATAGACATATACCATATTGTTTGCGTGGCTTTCGGTGTAAATTAGGAATGTTCATAGACCCTAATGCAATTGGTTTGTTTCAATTCACATATAGAGATATAGTGAATTAATGAACTAAGTAAGTTTGTTATACATAGACATAGAATAGTCAATAAATTAGGAAGTTCCGCCATCACATAGATATTATCCCTCTTGCATACATAAATAATCAATATTAATATCTAGTAGTTATGGTGAAATCATATGCTCTAACATATTTTGTATATTTAGTTTTCTTAAATTTAGTTGGTTAGTTTATTCTCTATTAATTTAGATTTTTTAGATAAATTCTAGGAGTTATTCACCATTAGTAATTAGTTATTTAATAATCACCAATCTCTATGGGATGATATCTTTCTCATCATTATATTACTTGTTCGACATGTTCACTTGCATTTAAAATTCACCGAATAGCCATTCTTCACAGAAAATGCCAAAAAAGGTAGATCAGGGTCCCTAGAGTGCCAATTTGCAAACAAATTGCCCAAATTTTCCTAAAAAATGTGTAGATTTGCTGGAAAAGGATCAGACGGCATTTGCTATTTTTCATTGGAAACCATCACAAAACCACCCAAAATTATCAAAAATCACACTAGGATTTCAAATTTGTTTCCTTCTTGCCAAAAAAACACATAAAATAAGGTTGAAAATGCAACTAGGTCAAGTTTGTTGCCAAAAAAGAAAGCAACAGTCAACTATCGCATGACTATCGGCCATCCTCTGAGACTCACCCTGTCGCACACAATCAAGCTTCCAATGACTTCTGCTCTGTCTATGTTTTGACCAATCAACGATCAACGCTCTCCTCTTTCTCTCCTTTGTTCTCTATTTTCTTGACAAAAGCTCGATGATAGATTCCCCCTATGCGGTCCCTTTTTCATGATAATAGACCCTCACTCATAGCTCTTCCCTTTCTCTTTGTCCAAGGATTTGGTAAAAATATCAATAAGTTGTTGGTCAGAATGCACAAACTCAAGTGCAATATCATTTTTCTATACATGATCTCTAATGAAGTGATGTTTAATTTCAATGTGCTTGGTTTTAAAGTGTTGTATATGATTCTTTTTTAAATTTATAACAATAGTGTTATCACACTTTAATGGAAGATTTAAAGAACAAATGCCATAGTCCTCTAATTATTGTTTCATCCATATAATTTAAGCACAACAGCTAGCAACAACAACATATTCAACCTCAGTAGAGGATAAACCTACACTATTTTGTTTCTTAGAGTACCAAGAAACCAACATGTTTCTAAGAAAATGGCAAGCACCACTTGTACTCTTTCTATCTATTTTACAACCAGCATAATCAAAGTCACTAAAAGCATACAAATCAAGGGTTGTATTTCTAGAATACTAGATTTGTAGGGTGACCGTGTCTTTTAAGTATCTAAACATTCTCTTAATAGTAGTCAAGTGTTGTTCTTTTGGATCAAATTGATATCTAGCACATAAGCATATACTGAACATGATATCACGCCGAGATGTAGTCAAGTATAGCAAGGAACCAATCATTCCTTTATAGAGTTCTGAATCAACACTAACCCTGTGTTCATCATGTGATAAAGATGTGGATGTGCTTATGGGAGTGTTTATTGGTATAGAATCATAAATCTTGTATTTCTTAAGTAATTCATTTTCATATTTAGTTTGACTTATGAAAATTCCTTTACTAGTTTGTTTAATTTGCAAACCTAGAAAGTATGTTAATTCGCCCATCATACTCATCTCAAATTCATGTTGCATAAAGTTGGCAAAGTCTTTACATAAAGCATGATTTGTAAAATCAAATACAATATCATCAACATAAATTTGAACAATTAAAATATCTTTTCCTTTAGTAACAATGTGGTATCTGTTGAACATCATGTGTTTGTATGTTTTGTTGAGAAAAATTTTATTGTTATGTTTGAATATATGAATTTGTGTGCACATATTAAACATCAAAGGAAGTAAAAGATATGCAAATTATAATATCAATTAATAATATTATAAAGTAGCCAGGTTCCTACATTTCACTATCAAACATCAAATATGAAGTTAATTTGATTTATTTTATGTGTATTTTCATTAGTAGAATAATTCATATTATTGTTTATATTAAAGAAATGTGATACTTGGAAATGGTGTGCTTATAGGTACATTTGAAAGACAAAGGCATGTTACATTATAGTACATATTTTTATTGGACCAACCATATATATATGTATATGAGATATATATGTATCTAAAGCCCGTGAAATGTGAAGCTGAAGCCCATGAGATGTGAAGCTAGAGCCCGTGAAGTTGAAGCCCAGCGCCTATCACTTAAACAAAACAGCAGCATCTTGATTCGATAAGAGCTTAAGCTTATGTCGAACACGTCTAAAGCCCTAGCCACACACTCGACTAAAGCCACCTTCCTCATCTCGCTCTCTCTCTCGACGCCAACTCCAACGGGAAGAAGGATGAAGCGATGGAGTGTCAGAACGGCTATTTTGCTGTAAAAATCATGATTTGCAGCTGTGTGATGTCGTGTCTATCAAATCTCAACTGAAGAAATTCAAACAAGTTTGAACCAAAAACCTAACGTGTTCAAGGTTTGAATATCTGCTATAAAAGGGAGCTTCAGATGAGTATTTTATGCTTGCTGATCGATATACTTACTGATTTGATTAAAAGAGATTGAAGCTTTGACTTATCTATTCTTGTTGTCGTGTTCTTCAATCCTTGAAGAAAAAGAAAATCTTCGATGATATTTCCTAAATTCATTATCTTGTGAATATCATCTGATATATTGATCTTTGTATGTGCTAAATTATCTAAAACATTATTTGCACAGAAAGATCATTGTAAATCCAAAACCCTAGATTTGTGAAAATTAAAGATTTCATGATTAGAGCTTGAATTAATTCTTTATACATTCAATTAGCTCTCTAATAAGCTTAAATCCTCACCCATATCATATATTTGAGGATTAGCTTTATATACTAAGGTTTTTATAAACCTAACTCTGTAACCGAAAGTTATATAACTCCTTTTTTTAAGGAGTTATGGGGTGTAGGAAAGGAGCTCTCCTAGTTTGAAGTAAAGTAGACTTCAACTTGGATTAAGTTGAAGGAGAAGATGGTGGAAGTAGGTGAAAAGTGTCAAACCACCGTGAAATCTTTAAGTGTGATTTTTCTATCCTTATTTATTTTCGTATGCTCTGATATTACTGTGATAACTAACCTCATTTTGTTGCTAAGTAAGAAATCAAAAAGGGGAATTTATTAAATTAACAAAAGTTCTAAATATCCAATTCAACCCCCCCTTCTTGGATAGCCATAAAACCTTATAATTGGCATCTAGAGCCAGGTTCTCTATTTTAAAGGCTTAATATCCTAGAGTAGATCCACTTACATGGCTATGCAGAAAGGAGTAGCTATTATAGGGTATAATAAACCACCTTTGTTTGATGGGATAAATTATAGACATTAGAAGCAACTTATGCAAGTCTTCATTGTCGGTCAAGACCCTAAAGCTTGGCAAATAATCAGAAAGGGTATCACTTTAACTGAAACTGATGAATGGAGTAAAAATGAAGCTAAAATCATGGGAATAAATGCTAAGGCTATGAACATGATTTATAGTGGGCTGAAGGCTCATGAATTCAAGAAGGGGTGATCTTGCCTTACTGGCAAGGAAATATAGGACAAGTTAGAAGTTATATTCGAAGGTACTAAAAAGGTTAAGTCTTCCAAGGTAACCATGCTCACTCATGATTATGAACTATTTACTATGCTTGAATCTAAAACTATTAGTGACATGTTTGGTAAATTCATAGAAATAATCTCTGAACTTAAGCTGTTAGGTAAGACCTATACAAATGAAGAAATGGTTAGAAAAATGCTAGTATCTTTACCCGAGAGCTGGGATCCAAAGAAAATGGTCATAGAAGAAGCACATGATCTAGATAGTCTAACCCTAGATGATCTATTAGGATCACTAAAGACTCATGAAATGCAATTAATTAGAAGGGTAAGAGAAAAAGAGAATAGAAGGTCACTTGCTCTAAAAGTAGAAATAGAAAAGACTGAAGAAGTTGAGTCCAAAATTGATGAGATTGCTCTTATAGCTAGAAGATTCAAAAAATATCTTTAAAAGGGCCTAGGAAGAAATAAAAGACAACCTAGAAAGAATGAAACATATGATTCTAGGGATAGCTTATGCTATGAGTGTAGAAAACCTGGACATATCAAGGCTGATTGCCCCTCACTCAAGAATAAGAACAATAAAGGAAAGAAAAAGGCAATTGATAACTCTATTTTTATAGAGTTATTTTACCTAATTTAAATAATAAATTATCTAATGCTTGTGAGAAAATATTTGAATTCCTCTTTATTTACTTAAATTTTTCTCGTTTATGTAGCATAAGAAGGCATGAAGAAAAAGGACAAGCATGGAAAACCTAGTACTTATTATATTGACAGAAGATGGCCAAATTATCAAGGTGAAGGAAATCAAGATGGGCTTAGGCTTGGGCTTTGGATGATTGTTATTAGATTTTTATTGTTATTAGTTTTTTAAAATAATTAGAAAACCTAGTCCTATTAGGAGTCTAAAGCCTAATTAATATAGAAGTATAAAATCCAATTGTATTGGGAATCCAAAACCCAATTCTATTAGGATAAGGAGAAAGTTCTAGATCCCAAACCCTATATAAAGGAGGACCACTGCATAAGGAAGGGGAGAAGGAGAAGAGAGAAAGAAAAGAAGGTGCCACTGAAACCAAGGAAGAAAGAAGAAAATCAAGGAGAATTCTTGAAGAGAAGACAGTGTGGTGACAACTTTCCTGTTTTTCTTTATTTAAAATGTTTCCCTCAATTTCTACCATTGTTTTGATTTATTTCATTATGTTCTAAATTCCTTTTGTTAGAGCAATGATGTAGCCTAACTATGATGATGTGAATCCTATAAGTTTTTATGTTTCGTAAGATATTTTATTTATGTGAGTTATATATTATTATGCTTAATGCTCTTAAGTGATTGGCCATCACTTGAATGATTTGATGTGCATGTTTGAAACCGATAGGAGATAATATGCAGTTGCTTCTTGTAATATATAACCATGAATTAAATTTGGATAGACATATACCATGTTGTTTGTGTGGCTTTTGGTGATAAGATGATCGAAAGATTTATTGTAAACCAAGAATGTTTACAAATCCTAATGCATTTCGTTTGTTTCAATTCATATATAGAAATATAGTGAATTAATGAACTAAATAGGTTTGTTATACTTAGACATAGGATAGTAAATAAATTAGGAAATTCTGTCATCACATAAGTATTATCATTCTTGCAGGCATAAACTATGGAAATTCATATCTAGTAGTTATGGTGAAATCGGATGCTCTAACATGTCTCTCATATTGATCTTTCTTACTTGGATTTAATTTCAATTAGTGTTGAATCTTGTTTTGGAAATTTTATATTTTATTTCATCATCAACTTTCTTTTGATTAGCTAGATAAATTTTAGGATTAGTTCATTGTTGGTACTTAATTAGCTTAGTATTCACCAATCTCTGTGGGACGATACACTTTCTTATCATTATATTACTTGTTTGACATATTCACTTGCATTTAGAATTCTACCGAACAGCAATGATTGCTACCTGGGATGATGAAAGCTCTTCATTAAATGAAGAAGAATAAGAAGAAGTTACTCACCTCTGCTTAATCGCAAATGCAACAATAGAAGAGGAACTCGAGGTAAGTGATTCTGAACCCAAAACAAATCTTAGTGGTGACATTGAGACTACCTTCTTTGATTTGGTTGAATATGCAACAAAAATGAAAGAAAAATATAAAAAGATGAAAGCTAAATGTAAATCTGCAAAAGTTAAATCTGAAATTGATAAACCTATCATGACATCGTCTATGACTTGTATGCATGAAAATATTGATGTATCTGAGAACATTTCTGTGAAGTCTGATACATGCTCTATGATTAATACTTATTCTCATCTAGAAAATAAGCATGATGATGTATCAAAAACAGTATGTGAAAACTGAGACATAATCAGACTTAACATGAAAATTTTGGAGTTAGAAAAAGAAAATTTTGAAATTCAAATGAAATTGGATGACACTAATATATTGTTACACAGGTTTACAAAAGGTAGTAACTTGTTAAATAATATGTTAAAATCACAAAGAGGTGTATACAATAAAGCTGGTATAGGATATAATTCTTTAAAGAACACAAAAACATCTATAAATTTCTTTACTAATAAGGATTGTGAATTTCCACTACATCATAAATGTTCTTATTGTAAGTATATTGGTCATTCATTTGATACATGTCCTATTAGATTTAGAAGAGCATACAAGATCAGGAAAGTGTGGATACCTAAGATAATGAACCATGTTGTAGAAACTAACACTCACTGACCTAAAGAAAAAAGGGTACCAAGATCTCCAACACAAACTTTTGTTTCTGTAGGATTTGAGCATGAACATAGACAAGAAGAAGCACAAAGAATTGTGGATTCTGGATAGTAGTTGTTCCCATTATATGACTGGGTTGATGGAGCTCTTCTCAACACTTGAGTTGAAATCTAGAGGTACCATATCTTTTGGAGATAACTCCAAAGGAAGAATTAAGGATATAGGCACCATAAGTAACCCAAAATCCCTTCTCATATCTAATGTGTTGTATGTTGATGAATTGAAATTTAATTTATTAAGTATAAGTCAATTGTGTGATAATAATTTCAAAATTAGATTTGGAAAAGAACTTTGTCTTGTTGAAAATTTGGAGAATAATGTAAGAACTATTGGGAAAAGAAAAGATAATATTTATATGCTTGATCTTAGTAAGTTAACAAATGAACAAACATGTTTAATTGTTAATAAAAATGTTGATGCTTGATTGTGGCATAGGAAACTCAGTCATGCTAGTCTAGGACTGTTAGAGAAATTATCTAAGAATGGCTTAGTTAGGGGATTACCCGAGCTCACCTTTGATAAGAATGAGTCATGTGATGCTTGTGTGAAAGGGAAGCACACCCAAAGTAGTTTTAATCCAAAGTTAATTGTGTCTACCTCAAGACCATTAGAACTAATACAAATGGATTTGTTTGGTCCTTTGAGAACAGCAGCCATGAATGGAAAATATTATGCTTTAGTCATAGTAGATGATTATACAAGATATACCTGGGTATATTTACTTGCTAGGAAAGATGAAGCATTCAAGAAATTTGTTGATTTCTCTAAAATGGTCCAAAATGAAAGGGATCTTACCATAGTTAAGATTCGGATAGATCATGGTGGTGAGTTCGAAAATTATCTCTTTGAGAAATTTTGTTCCAAAAACAACATATCTCATAATTTTTCAGCACCTAGGACACCACAACAAAATGGTGTTGTAGAAAGGAAAAATAAGACACTCCAAGAAATGGCTAGAACCATGATGTGTGAATATAATCTTTCTAAACATTTCTGGGGAGAAGTTGTAAGTACAGCTTGCTACATCTCAAATAGAGCATTCTTAAGACCTATTTTGAAAAAGACTCCTTTTGAATTATTATTTGGTAGAAAACCAAATATATCCTACTTTCATGTGTTTGGAAGTAAATGTTTTGTATTGAACCATGGAAAAAGTCACTTAGAAAACTTGACTCTAAGAGTGATGAGGCCATATTTCTCGGTTACTCTTAAACTAGCAAAGCATATAGAGTTTTCAATAAGAGAACTTTAGTTGTGGAAGATTCTATCCATGTAAAATTTAAGGATGACTCTTATTTGAACCCTATTGAACAAGAAGTGAATGATAAGTATGTATCCGTTGAGGGGGAGTTAGACTCAAAAGAATTTAGCTTTTCTAGAGTAAGAAGTGAAGTAAATTAACAACATATCGTAGGAAATCTTGTAAATAGTGTAAGTACACGGTTTAGATATCAAACACATGTGAACATCAAGCTTTCTTATCTCAAGTAGAGCCAAAGAAAGTAGATGAAGCTGGTTTCTTGCTATGCAAGATGAACTAAATCAGTTTGAAAGAAGCAAAGTTTGAAAATTAGTTCCAAGACCACAAAACCATTCTGTCATAGGAACCAAATGGGTGTTCCGAAACAAATTAGATGAGTGTGGGACAATTAACAGAAACAAAGCTAAATTAGTTACACAAGGGTATAGTCAAGAAGAAGGAATTGACTATGATGAAACATTTACACCTGTAGCCAGATTAGAAGCCATTCGAATGCTGCTTGCTTTTGCTTGCTACATGAACTTTACACTCTTTCAAATGGATGTAAAGAGTGCCTTCTTAAATGGTGTTGTAAAAGAAGAAGTTTATGTGGAACAACCACTTGGATTTGAAGATCCCACATGTCCATATCATGTATTTAAGCTTTCTAAAGCTTTATATGGGTTGAAACAAGCCCCACGGGCTTGGTATGATGTGCTAAGTACCTTTATACTAAATACAAATTTTAGAAAAGGCAAGGTAGATAATACATTGTTTATTAAGACATAAGGGAAAGAAATTTTGATTGTCTAAATCTATGTTGATGATATTGTATTCGCTTTACAAATTCTGTTATGTGTGAACAATTTGCAGATTCTATGAAACATGAATTTGAAATGAGTATAATGGGTGAATTAAATTATTTTCTTGGACTCCAAATTAAACAAACATCTAAAGGAATATTCATAAGTCAAACTAAATATACAAAGGAATTGCTTAGGAAATACAACATGCATGATTCTAAACCAATAAACACTCCCATGAGCACATCTACATCTTTGTCACATGATAGTGTTGGAGTTAGTGTTGATTCCAAAATGTATAGAGGCATGATTGGTTCCTTACTATATTTAACTGCCTCTCGGCCAGACATTATGTTCAATGTTTGTTTATGTGCACGATTTCAATCTAATCCTAAGGAACAACATCTAAAAGCTGTTAAAAGGATCTTTCGGTATCTAAAAGATACAATTACATTAGGCATTTGGTATTCAAGAGACACTATGTTTGATTTACATGCATTCAGTGATTCTGACTATGCTGGCTATAAAATAGATAGAAAAAGTACAAGTAGTACATGTTAATTTGTAGGACACATGCTGGTTTCTTAGCACTCCAAAAAACAAAACAGTGTTGCTCTTTCTTCCATTGAGGCAGAATACATAGCTGCGGCTAGTTGTTGTGCTCAGATTCTATGGGTGAAACAGCAATTAGAATATTATGGCCTCTTCTTTACTAAGATTCCATTGAAATGTGATAATACCAATGTAATAAATTTAACTAAAAATCCGATACAACACTCTAAAACCAAACATATAGAAATAAGACATCACTTCATTCGAGACCATGTTGAAAAATCTTATATTTCCATTAAGTTTGTTAGGATTGACCAGCAACTTGCTGATATCTTTACTAAACCATTGGATAATGAAAAGTTTTCTACTCTCTGAAGAGAGCTTGGTATGTCTAATTGATGATATTGTTTAAAATCTGTAAGCATTTTTTTTTCTTCTACACCTTGCTTGTATATTCTTTATTCGGTTCCTATCCTGAGAGGGAGCACTGCCTGTACATTTGAAACAAGGTCAGATCTCTGCTACCAATCTCTTCCTACCACTCATCCTCTTCATTTTTATCCATCTTCCTCAATTATCTTTCACTGTGATATTCTTTTTGCTAATGTCAAAAAGGGGGAGAAAGTACATTGTAGCACATGTATGTTCCATTTCTGACTTTCAATGTAGAATGTGGGATAAACTCTCTTACACCTAAAACAGTTGAATGGGATATACTTCTGTAACATATTGTGTGCATAAACATACTTACTATGATGAATGTACTTGCCCTGATGAATATCTATGTAAACATGAATATGCTTCTATGGTTATACATTCATACATCACTGGGATTAGGGTAATACATATGCTATCCAAGTAGTACCATGTGCTAGTTGGTTGGATTCACTATGAAAATTTTGTCATCATCAAAAAGGGGGAGAATGTTGAACATCATATGTTTGTATGTTTTATTGAGAAAAATTTTATTCTTATGTTTGAATATATGAATTTGTGTGCACATATTAAACATTAAAGGAAATAAAAGGTGTGCAAATTATAATATCAATTAATGATATTATACAGTAGCCAAGTTCTTACATTTCACTATCAAACATCAAATATGAAGTTAATTTGATTTATTTTATGTGTATTTTCATTAGTAGAATAATTCATATTATTGCTTATATTAAAGAAATATGATACTTGGAAATGGTGTGCTTATAGGTACATTTGAAAGACAACAACATGTTACATTAGAGTACATATCTTTATTGGACCGACCATATATATATACATACATATATCTGAAGCCCGTGAGATGTGAAGCTAGAGCCCGTGAAATTGAAGCCTAGCACCTATCACTTAAACAAAACGGCAGCATCTTGATTAGATAAGAGCTTAAGCTTTTATGTCAAACATGTCTGAAGCCCTAGCCGCACACTTGACTAAAGCCACCTTCCTCCTCTCGCTCTCTCTCTCGACGCCAACTCCAACGGGAAGAAGGATGAAGCAATGGAGTGTCAGAACGGCTATTTTGCTGTAAAAATCATGATTTGCAATTGTGTGATGTCATGTCTATCAAATCTCAATGGAAGAAATTCAAACAGGTTTGAACCAAAACCCTAACGTGTTCAAGGTTTGAATATCTGCTATAAAAGGGAGCTTCAGATGAGTATTTTGTGCTTGCTGATTGATATACTTGCTGATTTGATCAAAAAAGATTGAAGCTTTGACTTATCTATTCTGCTGCCGTGTTCTTCAATCCTTGAAGAAAAAGAAAATCTTTGGTGATATTTCCTAAATTCATTATCTTGTGAATATCATCTGATAAATTGATCTTTGTATGTGCTAGATTATCTAAAACATTATTTGCACAGAAAGATCCTTGTAAATCGAAACCCTAGATTTGTGAAAATTGAGGATTTTATGATTAGAGCTTGAATTAATTCTTTATACATTCAATTAGCTTTCTGATAAGCTTAAATCCTCACCCATATCATATATTTGAGGATTAGCTTTATGTACTAAGGTTTTTATAAACCTAACTCTGTAACCGAAAGTTATATAACTCTTTTTTTAAGGAGTTGTGGGGTGTTGGAAAGAAGCTCTCCTAGTTTAAAGTAAAGTAGACTTCAACTTAGTTTAAGTTGAAGGTGAAGAAGGTGGAAGTTGGTGAAAAGTGCCAAACCACTGTGAAATCTTTGAATGTGATTTTTTTATCCTTATTTATTTTCATATGCTCTGATATTACTGTGACAACTAACCTCATTATGTTACTAAGTAAGAAATCAAAAAAGAGAATTTATTAAATTAACAAAAGTTCTAAATATCCAATTCAACCCCTCTTCTTGGATAGCCATAAAACCTTAGAGTATCTACCTTTCCTTTCCTAAAATTTACACTAAGCATAAAGTTGCTTAGTTTATCATTCCAAGCCCATAGGGCTTGTTCCAATCCATATAAAGCTTTTAAAACCTTGAATACATGATTAGCACATATAGGGTCTTCAAATCCAAGTGGTTGTTCTACATATACTTCTTCCTTGACCACACCATTCAAAAAGGCACTTTTTACATCCATTTAGTAAAGAGTGAAATTCAAACAACAAGTAAAAGCCAATACTATTTGTATTACTTCTAATCTAGCTATTAGTGTAAATGTTTCATCATAGTGAATTCCCTCTTCTTGACTATACCTTTGTACTACTAGTCTAGCCTTGTTCCTAGTAATTATTCTATTTTCATCTAACTTATTTCTAAATGCCCATTTTGTGCCAATTATCGAATGATTTTCTAGTCTAAGAACCTAGTTCTAGACTTTAATTCTTTCAAAATGGTTTAATTCTTCTTGCATAGCAAGAAGCCAGTTTTCATCTCCAAGTGCCTCATCCACCTTCTTTAGCTCTACTTGGGATAAGAAGGCTTAATGTTCACAAGTATTATGATACCTTGAATGTGCACTCACTCTATGAGTGATATCTCTTAAAATGTGTTATTAATCTACCTTTCCTCTAACTTTGAGGAATCAAAAGTCTCTTGACTCTCCCTCAATATATTTTTCTCACTAAATCCTTGTTCATTCGAACTTGGATTAGCTTCATTCTCTATGCAATCATCTTCAAACCTAACATGAATAGATTCCTCTACTAATTGAGTTCTCTTATTGAGAACTCTATATGTTTTGCTAGTATGAAAGTAATCAAGAAATATGGCCTCATCACTCTTAGAGTCTAGCTTACCAAGTGACTCTTTACCATTGTTCAAGATAAAGCATTTACTACCAAAAACATGAAAATATGATATATTTGGTTTCCTACCAAAGAATAATTCAAACGGAGTCTTTTTCAAGATTAGTCTTAAAAATGCTCGGTTTGAGATGTAACAGGCTATGCTAATAGCTTCTCCCCAAAAATTTTTAGGAAGATTGTACTCACACATCATGGTTCTACCCATCTCTTGAAATGTCCTATTTTTCCTATCTACACCACCATTTTGTTTTGGTGTCCTAGGTGTTGAAAGGTTGTGAGAAATACCATTTTTGAAGCATAATTTCTCAAAGAGATGATTTTCAAAGTCACCACCATGGTCATCCTAATCTTTGTGATAAATAGAGCCTTTTCATTTTGAACCTAGTTTGAGAAATCAACAAATTTCTCAAATGCATCATCTTTCCTAGCAAGTAAATATATCCATGTGTATCTTGTATAATCATTTACTATAACCAAGGCATAATATTTACCATTTGAGGTAGTTGTTCTCAATGGACCAAATAGATCCATATGAAACAATTCGAATGGTCTTATAGTAGACAATACAGCTTTGGTTTAAAGTTGCTTTGATTATGTTTACCCTTTACACATGCCTTACATAATTTCTTTTTATCAAAACTAAGAGTGGGTCGACCCTTAACCAAATTTTTTTTGGATAGTTTTTTTGTTAAACCCAAACCAGCATGTCCATGTTTCCTATGCTATAACCAAGCATCAACATTCTTATTTACAATCAATAATGTTTGTTCAATGGTTAAATCATTAAGATCATTCATATAGATATTATCCTTTCTTTTTCCAACAATTTTTACATTATGTTCCACATTTTCAACAAGACAAAGTTCTTTTCCAAATTTTATTTTGAAATCTTTATCGCAAAGTTGACTTATACTCAATCGATTGAATTTTAATTCATCTACATACAGCACATCAAAGATAAGTAGAGTTTTTGAGTTACCTATAATTTCCATACCCTTGATCTTTCCTTTGGAGTTATCTCCTAAAGAAATTGTACCTCTAGATTTCAGCTCAAGTGTTAAGAAGAGCTCCATCATCCCAATCATATGACGAGAGCACCCATTGTCCAAAATCCATAGATTCTTGGAGTCCATTTTCTTTATCTTTGCACTCAAAGCCTACAGAAATAAAAACATTTGTTGAAATGCTTGGTACCCTTTTTTCTTTGGGTCCATGAGTGTTAGTTGCGTTCATGTTATTGAAAGTTTTAAGTATCCAAACTTTCTTTATCTTACATGATTTTCTAAGCCTAATAGGACATGTAATAGTAAAATGACTAGCATATTTACAATATAAGCATGCATTGTGCAGTGGAGTTATGTAGCTTTTCTTTTCAAAAAAATTTGTGAAAGGCTTTAAGTTTTTAGTTGACTTATATCCTATTTTAGCTTTATCATATATACCTTTTTGTAATTAAAACATTTTATCTAACATGATACTACCTTTTGTGAATTTATTGAACATCAAAGTTGTGTTATCTAACTTCAACTTAATTTCATGTTTTCCTTTTTCTAACTCACAAATTTTCATGTTAAGATTTCTTATTTCAAAATTAAAGCAAACAGGTTCAACAATGTCAACATGTTTGTGACCTAAATCAAAACATGTATCATCTATAGAATATGCATCATGTTTCATGCAAATGTCCTCGGATGCAATATGATTTTCATGCATATAAGATGATGTCATGATAGCTTTATCATGCACTATTTCAACCTTTACCAATTTAAATTTTTCTTTTAATTTTCTGTATTTGTCTTTCATTTTATTTTCATATTCAACTAGATCAAATAAAGCAGTTTCTATATCACATTTTGCATCATCTTGGAGTTCAATGTCACCTACCTCAAGTTCTTCTTCTATACTTATTATTGTGGTCAAGCATAAATATGCAACTTCCTCTTGTTTTTCCTCATCTGATGAAGAGCTTTCATCATCCCAGGTAGCAATCATCGTTTTCTTCTTAACTTATTATTTTTCTTTTTTAGCATAAGGCAATCAACTTTCATATGTCCAAGTTTTCTACATTCATAGCATAGATTATCCCTAGGTTCATGTGTCTCTTTTCTCCTAGAATGTCCTACATTCATATTTAAGCCTTTTATAAGGAATTTTCTAAATCTTCTAGTCATCAAGGCAATCTCATCATTTTCAGACTTTATCTCATCAACCTTTTCTACTTCTACTTTTAAAGCAAATAACTTCCTATTTTCTTTTTCTTTTTCTCTTTTCATTAATTGTATTTCATGGGTTTTCAATGATGCTTGCAGATCATCTGAAGTCAACTTCTCTAAGTCATCTTCTTAGGGTCCCAACTTTTAGGTAAAAAAACTATCATTTTTCTAACCATTTCCTTATTTATGCATGTTTTTCCTAGCAATTTAAGTTCAGAAACTATCTCAATAAATCTACCAAAAATTTCACATAATCATATGCAAGCATAGTAACTTTAGAAGATTTTACCTTCTTAGTGCCTTTAGCTTATCCTATATTTTCTTACCAATGATGCAAGAAGACATTTTATTAAAATCATAAGCTCTTAGACCACTATATATCATGTTCATGGCCTTAGCATTTAGTCTTATGACTTTAGCTTCATTTTATTCCACTCATCAATTTCAAGTAACACAGTACCCTTCCTGATAACATGCCAAGCTTTTGGATCTTGACAAATAATAAATACATGTATTAGTTGCTTCCAATGTTTATAATTGGTTCCATCAAATAAAGGTGGTTTGTTGAACCCCATGATAGCTACACCTTTTTCAACAGCCATTATAAGGATTTACTCTAGGATTTTAAGCCTTTAAATTAGAGAACCTAGTTCTTGATGCAAATTGTTAGGTATAATGACTAACCAAGAAGGGGGGAAGTAGGGAGGGGGTTGAATTGGTTTTCTTACAATGTATATATACAATGACCTAATTTATTCCAACATAACCAAATCAAACAAGTTCTAGAAATAAGCACAAAATCAAGTTTAAAGCAATCATGGAGAACAAAGAGAGAAAACAATTTTTCTACGATGGTTTGGCCTTTTTCACCTACTTCCACCATTTTCTTCCTCCAACTCAATTGGTTGGATTTTGCACTAATCAGGAGAAAACGTTCTCCTAACCATTCCAATCTCTCCTTAAAGAGATTCTAGTACAATGTGGTTACAATTAAGGTTCTTCCAACCTTATTACAAAGCAATCCCTAAATGATATGTGATATAAGTGAGGGATATTGCAAATCATAAAGCTTTTTAAGCATATACAATATCAATCAAAGCTCTAATCACGAAACTCCCAAATTATGGAGAGTTAGGTTTTTAGATTTACAATCAAGTTTATGTACAATATAAGATTATAGTTCAATCAACACAAAAACAAGATCATATGCAAATAGAATCAAGAAGAATATGATCTTAAGAATAGTATCATTGAATAGCTTCTCAAAATTGCAAGATAACAAGCACGAATGAATCTTTCTTATTTCAAGATATCTTAGTAAAACTCATGCAAGCAGTCATCTTTTGAACCATTAGGACCAACCTTTATAGAAGATTCAAACAAGATAAAGTTTATTTGAGTTCTATGGCAAGCTTGACATAAACAAGAAGCTTTTTCCTGTTAAGAGACTAAAATGGCTTATCAATCAATAGTCAAGGCCTTGATTTAAACTTCCAAACATCACAATCACTCATTATGACGCCTAATTGAATTTGATTTCTTCCCTTTATAAAGGTAGGCTCTTAGCTATGAAGAGATTATGGTATGGCTATCGTCAAATAGAAGCCCTAGCTTCTAATTGCATGAGATGCTTTAGAGTGTGTGGCTTTGTTTTACATGACACCTTTTTAGTTAATGCATTGATGGACTTTGACTTCGCTGATCTATTATGTGAGTTTGTGCTTGGGCTAAGCTTTTAAGTGCCTTGTGGGTTAAGCTACTATAAAAAGGTGTGTTTTGTTATGACAAACTGTTGGTTGCATATAATATTTGTATAAATATTTTTCATATGATTATGTGCAATATTGAATATCAAGGAAGTAAAAGGTGTATAAATTATAATATTAATAAATGATATTGCAAAGTAGTTAGGTTCCCATATTCCTTCATTAATCAACTTCATACAATGCTTGGAGAAGTATTTTTGTATGAAATAAGAGCTAAAAGAATATTTGATTATTTGGAGAAAAATTATGCTTATTTTGATGTGCTTTTAGGTACACATGTATATTATGTTCTAACATCTATTGAAGCTTGGCCCATGTTATGAATTAACACAAGCTGGCTCGTGCTACTAGCCTATGTTATGATCAAATGAGCTAGGACTAAGTCTAGTTAAAAAGCCTGGTCCACATAACTAATCTAACCCGAGCCCATGTGATTAAGTGAACATTGGAATGGTGTCATTCTAAAGGATGACTCATTTAAGCGTTTCGACTGAGCTAGAAGCCCTAATCATAGTTTGAATGTCAACGCCTCTCTCTATCTCTCTCACTACAATCGCATCCTTACCCTTCCAACGGGAAGATTTGCATAAGCTTTAATCAAATGTCAAAATGTGAAGCTCGAATTTATAAGGAAGCTAATGTGAAGCTCAAAAAGGTACATGCTACACCTTCTTAATGGGAAAAAGCCTATGAACTTATGGGTATGACAAAAATCATGATTTGGCTCTTTACTTTCATATCATATATATGAGAAGGCTATTCCAAGGTCAAGAAAGAGGACAATATGAAAGTCTTTGTGAGATAATTCAAAAGTAATCCTAATTGATCTCATCCATTATTCATTGTAATAAGCTTTGGTGATATCTTTGATACTCAACTTAAAATCACTTTTGTGTGATTATTCTTTGTGATATATCTCTATTTATGTGCTAATCGAATATATATCATCATATGCACATAAATTGATTTGTAAATTTGAAACCCTAACTTGAACATATTTGGGGCTTTTGTGACTAGAACTTATCATTACATTCAATATCTTGTATTAGCTCTTATATTAGCATTATCCTTCATTATCTTTATATCTTTAAAGGATTTGCTATTGAACTAAGGTTAGTTAAACCTTATCTTTGTAACCATGAATTGTATGACTCCCTGAGGAAGAGTTGGAAAGTACTAGGAGAGGATTTTCTCCTAAGCTTTGAAGTAAAGTGGACTTTAACCCATTATGTTGAAAGAGAAGAAGGTGGAAGTAGGTGACAAAGGCTGAACCACTGTGTAAACTTGTGTTGCATCTCTTTTAATTCCATTTACTTATTTGATATTGATATCCTTGAATGCTTTGTTTAAATGCATGAAAAGTGATTAAACCCACAATTAGCAAAGAAACTAAGATAGTTCAACCCCCTTTTCTTAGTTAGCCATTAAACCTAACCTAACAAGTTCCTTGTAGGCTGAGCTAAGTGCCTTGCAAGTTGAGCTGTTAAGTGCCTTATGGGCTAAGTTATTAAGTGAGCTTCGGATCATCTCTTAATTAAGCCTCAATTGGCTTGCTTCAAGTGAGCTTTGATTTGTCCTTAAGTGGACTTCAACTGAAATGCAAAAGTACAAGTTCCAATTTACACCGAAAGCCACACAAACTATATGACATATATCTATCCATATTAATTTATAGTTACATATTACAAAAAGTAATTGCATATCATCTTTTGTCAGTCTCAAACATGCAAATCAAATCATTTAAGTGGTAACTAATCACTTAAAAGTACTAAACACAGTAATATGCAACTTCATATAAACAAAATATCTTACAAAACATAACAATCATAAGATTGATACCATCATAATTAGATTATATCATAACCTTAACAAAAGTAAACTAAAATATAATGAAATACTAAGGATGAATAATAATAGGAATAAAATAAGGCATCTTGAATCAAATTACAAGAAGTCTGTCACCCTTTTTGTCTTCTCTTCAAGAAAACCTTGAATTCTTGGCCTCTTTCTTAAATTATGTTGAATTGCCTCCTCCCCCTTCTTTTTGCCTTTTCTCTTCTCTTAAATAGGGTTTAAGTTTAAACCTATCTTCTATTCTAGTAGAAATGGGTTTTGGAGACCCAAAGATAATTAAGTTTTGAACTTCTATATTAATTAGGCTTTGAACTCCTAACATGACTAGATTTTCTAATCATTTAGAAAACCTAACAACAATGGAAAATCTAATAACAATCATCCAAAGCCCAAGCCCATCTTGATTTTCTTGTTCTTGATATTTTGACCATATTTTGTCATATAATCAACATCAAGTTCTTCATGCTTGTTCTTTTTCTCCATGCCTCCTTATTCTACAAAAACAAGGCAAATTTAAGTAAACAAAAAGGAAAATTTCTCATAAGTATTACATTATTTAATGCCTAAAAATAGGTAAAATAGGTAAAATAACTCTATAAAAATAGAGTTATCATAAAGCCCCAAATTGACAAACTACTTTCTAGCTTCTCTCTATTGCCAATTCTCCAATAGGAAGAATTCTTAGTTCATAGAAGTGTTAGAATGATTATTTGCTATATTAATCACGGTCTCTACTATTGCATGATGGAGATTACATTAAATCTCAATGGGAAAATCACAATGAGAAGATCAGGTTTAAAAAGATACCCAAGAAAGATTGAGTTCCTTGAATATGCTATAAAGAAATATTCTTTGAGGTTCTTAAAAGCTTTTCCACAAAATACTATTAAGAGATTGTGAAAAAGATTGAAGCTATGAAAGTTTATACTCTTGGGATTGAGTTCTTTGATCTTCGGTGAAAGATTGGATCTTTGGTGAAAGCTTCGATATTCGGTGGTATTCCTCTACATTCATATTCTTATAAATATTCACTACTAAATTAAGTTGTTTATGTGCTAATTAAACTATGGTTATCATTTGCACATAAATCACTTTGTAAATCTGAAACCTTAATTTAATTATAATTGAAGGTTTCGTGATTAGAGCTTGAATTGACTTTGTATATCTTCAATTAGCTTTTTGTTAAGCAATATTCCTCTGAAATCATATATCATTGAGGACTTGTTATTGTATTAAGGTTGAGTTAACCTTATAATTGTAATGAAGAACTATTTAACTCTTTGTGGAGGAGTTGGAAAGTGTAGGAGAAGGTTTTCTCCTAACTTTGAAGTAAAGTGGACTTTCACCAATTGTGTTGAAGGAGGAAAATGGTGACAGTAGGTGAAAAAGGCCAAACCACCATGTAAACCTTTGTCTCATCTTTTTTGTGCTTATCTCTCTTATTGTTTGTTCTCATTACTTATGAATGATTCATTTGATTACATGAAAAGTGAGTGAACCCGAATTAGAAGTGAAAAACCTAAGGTTACCAATTCAACCCCCCCTTCTTGGTATGTCATTAAACCTTACAGGATTGACTTTTAGTTAGGTATAAGCTTTGACTAGGTTTTATAAGGTTTATTATTTTTTTTATTAATAGATTCTATTAAAAAAAAGTTGTAGGATCATAAATAGTTAATTAAGAATTAATTTTTAATTGATTTCAATGGAATATACATATCAATATTCATGAGTTATACCTTTTATTCCAATTATAATTCCTATGTTAATAGAGGTGGGACTTCTTCTTTTTCCTAAAGCAACAAAAAATCTTTGTTGCATGTGGGCTTTTTCTATTGTTTTATTGTTAAGTATAATTATGATTTTTTAGTCCTATTTTTTAGTTTTATTTTAATTAGGCTTAATTCTTATGTGAATAGTATTCTACAACTAACTATTCATTTATTTTCAAACCAGCTTGGGTTTTATTTAGGTGTGGGTTTGGATTGAGCTTTATTAGGATGTTGGCTTGGAGTGAGTTTCATTAAGTGGGGGCTGGGATTGGATTTTATTAGTGTGTGGACTTTGCTCAGCTTATTAGGGGGTGGGCTTCAATTAGCTTTTATTTGGGTGTAAGCTTTGATTAGGTTTTGTTATGGTGTCGACTTGGACTTGGTTTTATGTGGATTATCTTCACATAGCTAAGGGTAAACAAGATTGTTCTACAATGGTGCACTTGTTATATTGTACTTATTTTAATCAAGCATTCATGTGGGAATATATACATTTGTATTATATTTGAATGTGGAGAAAATTGACTGTATAGGAATTTAGAAATTTGAAAGCGATCACAATTACTATTATCTTTGATTTCATTGTGTAATATATTTTAATTTTGAATACAACTGAATTTGAAAGCAACAAAAAATACTATTATCTTCAATTTTTTTGTATAATATTTTTAATTTTAAGTACAAATGACAACTATTTGAAATGATTAATTTCTTAATGCGGCTATTGGTGAAATAGTTAGCAGCTATCTTTTGAGCCAACCAAGGGCACTTTCTAAATCTTGTGTTAAATGCCTATAATTTCTAAAATTAAGTGGACTTAAATAAAGTAAAACCATTTAACACTTGCGTACCTTCCCCTCATATAAAAAATATAGCAAGTATCACAAGCATTTATGTACTAAATAGTATTGGTTGATGATTATACCAATTTCACTTGATTGTATCTAGTAAAAAGAAAATCAACATCAATATCATCTTAAAGATCTTCAATACCCTTTCCCATGTACAAAACTCAATTGCATAAGCTCCATTTTCTTCAAAGCCACTATGCGGGCCAAAAAACCCATTGGCGGTTCCTACCATATTTTATCCAACATTCACCGTTAGATTGCACATTACAAGGTTGAGTGTGAACTCACCCTGCATCAACTCACCATTTGTTATGCTCAACTAGTGTCTTTTGTCGCAGTGCGTCGTGACCAAACCAACACCAACTAAATCCTATGAACATGTACAATGCTTCTCAATTTCCATACAAGGAATAACACTAGTGTAATATCACTACAAACACTTGTCATTCATCATAGAATTAAAATGTACAATCATCATAGAACTACATGTATATTCTATTAACAAAGACGTTTCTACATCATCATCTTTCTTAAGGCATAAGAAGCTACCATTTGGGAATGTTTCCACGGATATTAAGCCCTTTCTTATATTTGATGAAAAAAAGGCTAATGCATTTGATGCCCAAAAAAAGACTATTGCATTTGATGCCAAGGACTCAATTCAATGAAGGTTTGCTTTTATTAGCATATCTACAAGATAGTGCTGAAAGATCTTGTAAATGTCCATCAAGATGAAGAGCAAGATACAAAAGGTGCCATAGCTTTTCCATTCTCTCTTAATAATAAAGGAGATTTTCAATTATAACAAATATTTTGATATGTCAATCAAATTTTAAGTAATTCCACTTATCATGTAGACATCTTCGACATTAGCTTATTCCTAAAATAAGCATTGAAGATGACTTGTTTGTGAAAATGTCCAAAAGCCCTCCCTTTGTCTTCTTTTTTATAGGTACATTGATATAATTCTCTTCAAATTTGACATAGAAAACAATTAAAAGTTTTTTCAACCATGTGTATTTTCAAAATCTATGAAAAAACTGATCTTGAATACTTATTATCATCAATTTCTCTTGATCTCCATCACTTTGCATCTATCTTTATAAATTCTTGCTATGAAGTGATTGCTTCCAAACTAGTTTCTTAATTTATGTTGAGGCTCTTGTTTACCATTGACACAGTTTTGTCCATCTAAATTGACTTACTCTCCTTAGATCTACTTGAACTTGGCTCATTTATATTTAAGTTAGTTTCTAAATGCATAATAGAGTTTGGCTCTTATGTACCTAAGCCCATTTCTTTAAACTTATTAAGGCTTGAAGTCTTTACATAAGAGCTTATCTCCTCTCCATTTAAGCCCTATCTCAAGGTACGTTAAGTTGTCCATTTTCGTAACAATGACAAATGTCACATAAACCCTAAAGCCTAAGAACTCGCATCTTTAACATTAACTTATCCTTCAAAAGGGCTTTAAGGATGACTTGTTTGTGAAGATGTCTCAAAGCCTTCCCTTTTGTCTTCTTTTATAGGTATAATGATACAATTCTCTTAATTTGGTATAGAAAAGGATTTGAAACTCTTCCAACTATACATATTTTCAAAAGAGATCAAAAATTTTATCTTGAATACTTACTATTATTGGTTTCTCTTGACTTATGTCCCTTTACATCTGTTTGCACAAGTTCTTTTTATGTTATCTATGATTTAAACTAGTTTGTTGATTTATGTTAAAGCTCTTCTTTTTTTTATTGACATGACTTTGTCTATGTAATTGACTTACTTTCCTCAATCTTGCTTAAACTTAAGTCCTTTGTATTTGAATTATTTTATTGATTTATGTTAAATTTAACTATTATGCTCCTAAGCCCATTTCCTAAGGCATATTATGGCTTACAATCTTTGCATAAAAGCTTCCCTCCTCTCCATTTAAGCTCTTACCTCAAGTTATGTTAAGTTGTCCCTTTTTATAACAAAGACAAATGTGGACATGTAGTATGAAAACTTGCACGTTTAGCATTAGCTTAACCTTGAGAAATGCTTTGAGGATGACTTGTTTGTGAAGATGTCTCAAAGACCCCCCCCCCTTTTTGCCTTTTTTTACAAGTACATTGATATGATTTTTTTCAATTTTTTAACTATTCTTTTTTAGTAGATGAAAAAATGAATTAATATATAATTAGAAGGCATTAGTTTATTCCTAAGATGGGCATTAAAGATGACTTGTTTGTGAAGATGTCTGAAAGCCCTCCATTTTACCTTATTTTATAAGCACATTCATATGATTCTCTTCAAATTTGACATAGAAAAGGATTAGAAAATCTTTCAACCATATGAATTTTCAAAAGATACGAAAAAGCTCATCTTGAATACTTACCATCATCAATTTCTCTTGTTCTCCATCCATATCTATCTCCATAGATTCTTGCAATGAAGTGATTGCTTTCAAACTAGTTTCTTGATTTATGTCAAGCTTTTCTTTACCATTGACATGGTTTTGTCCATCTAAATTGACTTACTCTCCTCAGTTTTGCTTGAACTTGACTCATTTTTATTTAAGTTAGTTTCTTAATGTATGATAGAATTTGGCTCTTGTGCACCTATGCCCACTTCTCGAGACATATTAAGACTTGAAGTGTTTGCATTAGAGCTTGTCTCCTCTCCATTAAAGCCCTTATCTCGAGGTATGTTAGAGTTGTCCATTTTTGTAACAAGGATAGATGTGGCATAAAGCATAAGAACTCGTATCTTCAATATTAACTTAACCTTCAGAAGGGCTTCTAGGATGACTTGTTTGTGAAGATGTCTTAAAGTCCTCCCTTTTTGTCTTCTCTTATAGGTATGATGTATGATTCTCTTCAATCTAATATAGAAAGGGATTTGAAAATCTTCCGCACTATACATATTTTCAAAAGAAATCAAAAAAATTATCTTGAATACTTACTATTATTGGTTTCCCTTGACTTATGTCCCCTTACATCTATTTGTACAAGTTCTTTTTATGATGTCTATGTATTGAAACTAGTTGTTGATTTATGTTAAAGCTCTTCTTGTTTATTGATGTGGCTTTGTCCATGTAATTGACTTACTTTCATCAATCTTGCTTAAACTAACTCCTTTGTATTTGAGCTAGTTTCTTGATTTATGTTAAATTTAACTCTTATTCTCCTAAGCCCATTTCTTAAGGCATATTATGGTTTGGAGTCTCTGCATAAAAGCTTGACTCCTACCCATTTAAGCTCTTACCTCGAGTTATGCTAAGTTGTCCCTTTTTATAAGACTAATGTGGACATTTAACTCTAATGCACCTAAGCCCATTCCTCGAGGCATAATATGGCTTGGAGTCTTCACATAAAGCTTGGCTCTTCTCCATTTAAGCTTTTACCTCGAGTTGTGTTAAGTTGTCCCTTTTTATAACAAAGACATATGTGGACATGCAATTTAAGAACTACATCTTTAGCATTAGCTTAACTTTGAGAAAGGCTTTAAGGATGACTTGTTTGTGAAGATGTCACAAAGACCTCCCTTTTGCCTTCTTTCACAAGTCCATTGATACGATTTTTTCCAATTTTTAACTATTGGTTTTTTAGGTAGATGAAAAATGAATTAATATATAATTATGTGACATAAAATACTTAATTAAGTTGATAAATAGAGAATGATAGTACAAAAAATTCACTATTTTGAAATACCTTGAGTTTATGGATAATAATTACTTAAAGCCTAATTATGTTCACATACTAATGAGTTTTGATCTTAAAGTATTGGGTAATTTAACTAATCAGCAAGATATTTCCAATTAAAAAGAAAGAAAGGCATGGTATTTGGTTAGAGCTAATTAATAAAATAAATTTTCTATCAAAAAAATGAAGTAAAAGAATCATAGTAATGAGAAAGAGAAATTACTAAAAGTTATAATCACAAACGATGCAAATTGATGATGCAGGTGCTTGACACCAATTACTAGTCGTTACAAAGCAAGATTTGGAATCTCTTTGCCCATTTTACTTATGTCCACAGCTCTTGTTTGCCCTTCTTCTATATCTTTGTTCCCTTGTGGATTATTTTCCAGCTTTTGCGGATTGCAGGTTTGGCAATTTATATAGCCGTCCAATCATGCCTATTCACATATGCAGTCATGGCTGCATTGGACAACGGACGAGAGACAGAGCACCTACTCTTATCAGTTTCGTGCTGCATCCATGTGAACGCATGCCAGCGAGTGACAAAGAGTACACAAGCCCGTAATAAAACTAACTCAGCTCACACTTAGCCCAATGCACAATGGTCTCAGCTTCGTAAAATTCAGCTTGAATTACTACGACTGGGATTGCAGGATATGGGCCACGCCTTTGAAAATCTGTCATAGAATTTAGATCTCTGCAGAGTCCATCCAATTTCCTACTTGGGCTTCACAATCACGGAACCTAGTCTATCATTTGTAATTAAACTCAAAAAAAAGCCCCACTGCACATTAGATACCCATAAAAAAGACCAAAGTCTTATTGTTGATAAATAATAATCGAACCACCAAAAAAGGAAAAGGAAGCTTCCGAGGTTTTGGTAATCTATAAAGCTGACCAAAATCTGGTAACAACTGGGGTCACATCTTCTGCGCCGGTTAACGGAAATGATGGTATATCATTGTTAACTTGTGTTGAAAAACATAATTACGTACTTGCCGGTGAATATGAGAATTCCGGCATAAACAAGATAGTGGGAACAAAAGAGAAGGCAAAGAAATAAAAATAAAATGAAAAAATAAAAGAGAAATAAAAGGAGAAAAAGAAAGGAAGAGAAATTACCATTATCACATAAAAACAAACATGATTGTCAAGATAATTTTATTTCTTATTATAAAATAAAACCATATCATCCTTTTATATACAATTTTCTATCAATAAAAAAAATGAAAATAAATGACAACAAATTTTCCAATTGTTAAAAAATTTTGGAGCCATTAATGTGTGAATATGGACCGTGGTAAAGAATTTTAAACAGTAAGCTCTTGTAATTTGTGTGCATATAATTTTCTTCTTTCTTCAACTCTAATAATTTGGTTTTTGTCAATGAATACTGCATGAAAGCTACATCTAAAGATATAAAATTGCTTCTTCTTGCCATCTTTTCTGGTTACCCGCGTGCATATCTCTTCTTGACTGGGTTTTTGTGAAAGAGAGATTTCGTGGGTGAGAAGCCATTACGGACGCAGCAATGAACTGGGTCTCTTTGGCGAGATATACTAAACTATTGCAACGCTTTCCACAAACAGTTTATCTTCTTCTCTATCTCTCTTTCTTCCTTGTTTTTAAATTTCGTTGAGTTATTCCTAATGCTTGATAGAGACGACACTTGACATTCCATTCTTGAAGTAACATCATAAAACTAGCTAATAAGATTCATTCTTTGGAAGTATTCTCTTTGTTAGAAGCCTATAACAAGTCAAGTGCCATGTGTCCATCTCATCAACCTTAGGTTTGATTTTGAATTTAGCTTTGAATTCAAATGAGAGTTTTGAATTCAGTTTTTGAAAATTTGTTAAATTCAAATGAAGGCTTTTAAGGCTGATGTGGCGGACACATGACACTTGACGTGTTGTAGGCTTCTAACACTCTGCACCAATAGCATGAGAATGACTAAGAAAAAATAAATAAATAAATAAATAAATAAAGGAAATGACCAATTAAGAGATCCTTATAACCCATTTTTCATATCTATAAACAAATTCTACTAACTTGCGATATCCAATATGTTAAAAGATTAAGTCTTTCCTTAAAAATAGTCATTAGAGAGAGAAACACATTCATATATATGACAAATATCAAACTGGTTTATTATCCTCTTACAAATCAGCTAATAAATAAAGATTATATATTTTATTTTAAAGATAATTATTAAGTAAAATCTAGACAATATAAAATACTCTCCATGTTGTTCTTAACATGCCCATTCACAATTAACATGAATTGCGAGCTTTATTACATTAGTAATGCGTCTGTTTTTATAGATAGGGGATGCCACCTCGTTAACCTAAACATAGATCTAACCTACTCCTTTAACCAGTGAGCAGCCCATTGCTGTGCATTTTTGTTGCTATGTGGTTAGATTCTTCGTCCTCTCTTTCTTTTTCTATATATTCGTGTAAACCCTACAACCTGTAAAGCCAAACGTAAACATCCCATTCCCCACCGATGGATTTCTGATCTCTCTCTCCCGTCAATGTGAGCCCGACATGTGAAGAGAAAGACTATAGGAATCGCTAAAACTTTCTAGGACTGCGGTTTGGTAAGAATAAGTGGCTAGAAACGATGGCAGTGGTTGGGGAAGTCCTAACAGCATAGTTGAAGAATGGCTGGTCGGAACAGTAACACAACAAAGGTTGCTCAGTGAAAGGTAAAAATTATTTTTTTATTATATTGTCTCTCTCTCATATTACAATCGTATGTAGTTACATATATAGAAGTGTATTATGGACAAGATACGAGTACCCCTAGGGTAGAGGTACTCAAGTGTGAGACGTGGGACCAATAGGTGTAGGTCCAGTAGTCACGTCAGATGTCATGGTCAACATCCCCCCGCAAGCTGACGGATCGGACGAGATGGTCAGTTTGGACTTCAAAGAGCGGAACCGAGCAGTGGAGAGTCCTTTGGTGAATATGTCTGCAGGCTGATCAACAGAAGCAATGAACTAAATGTAGATTTGTCCGCGGAGAAAACGCTCGCGAATGAAGTGATAATCAATCTCAATGTGTTTCGTGCGGGCATGAAAAACAGGATTGGCAGCAAGGTAAAGAGCCGAGAGATTATCACACCACAACGTCGGAGGATGGGGAGGAACAATCCGGAGGTCACAGAGGAGGTACTCGATCCAAATAATCTCGGCAGCAGTGTCAGCAAGGCACTTATATTCAGCCTCAGTGCTGGAATGGGCAACTATCCGTTGTTTGCGGAAGCACCAGGAAATAAGGTTCTGACCAAGGAAAACACAGAAACCACCGATAGAGCGTCGATCATCACGATCACCAGCCCAACTAGCATCAGAGAAGGCATGAAGAACAGTGGAGACCGTAATGAGTAGTATCAGCTAGATAACGAAGTAACCGCTTCACAGCTTGCCAATGAGTAGTGGTAGGGGCATGGAGAAACTGACAGGCCGTGTTCACGGCATAGGCTATGTCGGGGCGAGTAAGGGTGAGATACTGAAGAGCGCCGACAATACTCTTGTAGAGAAGAGGGTCCGGGAGAGGATCACCAGTCCACTGAGAGAGAGGCTCGAAAGAAGTACAAGGAGTGGGGACTCCTCGAGCATCAGTCATACGAGCACGGGCAAGGATCTCATGAGTGAATTTGGCCTGATGGAGAAAGAGGCCCTGAGAAGTGTAATGAGCTTCCACACCAAGGAAATAGTGAAGAGAGCCAAGATCCTTAATGGCAAACTCCTGATGCAAAGCTGTAAAAAGGGCAGACAGAGGAGCCTGGGAAAAGCCCGTCAGAAGAATATCATCGACATAAACCAATAAGACAATACTGTAGTGAGGGGTATGCAGAAGAAACAATGAGGTATCGGCAGCAGAAACATAAAAGCCAAAAGTGGTAAGAAAAGTCCTGAGCCGCTGATACCAGGCGCGGGGGGCCTGCTTAAGGCCATAGAGAGATCGCCGAAGACGGCACACATGATGGGGCCGAGAGGGGTCTAGAAAACCAGGGGGTTGCAGCATGTAAACCTCCTCAGTAAGGGTGCCATGGAGAAACGCGTTAGAGACGTCAAGTTGACGAATGCTCCAACCACGAGAGTAAGCCATGGCAATAACAGTACGAATAGTGACAGGTTTGGCCACTAGACTGAAGGTCTCTGTATAGTCGATGCCAGGTTGCTGATGAAAGCCCTTAGCCACAAGGCGGGCTTTGTACCGCTCGAGAGAACCATCAGATCAAAGTTTGACTTTGTAAACCCATTTGCAACCAATGGGACGAGCATGTGAAGGGAGGGGGACGAGGTCCCAAGTATGACTCTGAATAAGAGTCGTGTACTCAGCAGCCATCGCAGTGCGCCAGTGGGGGTCATAGGCCGCCAAGGTGTAGAAGGTGGGTTCGGTGTAGGGGTGGGTGGAAGCGGTGAGGGCATAGGTGTGCTAGCGGGTAAGGCGGCGGCGAACAAGAGTACCGTCTTGAAGATGGGTGACCATGGGGTGGGGAGGGGGAGGGAGAGGATGAGAAGGAGGGGGAGGAAGGGAGGAGGACGTAGTGGAGGGAGCGGAAGGAAGAGAGGGTGAGTGAGAAGGGGGATCCACAGGAGAGGTAGGTGGAGAGAGAGAGGCAGGGAGATAGGAGAGGGAGGAGGGACAGGGGAAGCTGGAGGAAAGGATGAGGAGGCAAAAAGGAAACTAGACTCATCAAAAAGAGCATCAGCAGAGATGTAGAAATGACGAGTCTCAGGACAGTAACACCGGTAGCCACGGTAACCAGAAGGATAGCCAAGAAAGACACAAGGGCGAGAGCGAGGGGCAAGCTTATGGGAGGCATAAGCGCAGAGATGAGGGAAAACAGCACAGCCAAAAACACGAAGAGAAGAAAGGTCAGGAGAGGAGTGAAAAAGAACCTGCCAGGGAGAAGAGTGACCAAGGACAGAGGTGGGAAGACAGTTAATAAGGGTAACAGCAGTCTCGAAAGCAAATTCCCAAAAAGGAAGGGGAACAGAGGAATGAGTGAGGAGGGCAAGTCCTGTCTCGACAATGTGACGATGTTTTTGCTCAGCAGTACCATTCTAAAACGGAAAGTAAGGACAAGAAACACGCTGATGAATACCATGAGACGTAAGAAAGGAGCGAATAGTAGTGGAAAGAAACTCAGGAGCACCATCACACTGGATGGAACGTAGGGGGTGTTTAAGCTGCGTAGTGACAAAGGAGTGAAAGGCAGTAAAGATGGAGTAAAACTGATCACGAGAGGTGAAGGGATACAACCAAGTAAAGCGAGAATAATCATCTACAAAACAATAATATTTATAACCATGATAAGAGGTAACAGGAGCAGGACCCCATACATCAAAATGAACCAGTTCAAGGGGATAAGAAGCCCGAGACTGGGTAGGGGGGTGGGGATGGCGATGGCTCTTACTAAGAGCGCACGCCATACATAAGGGGAGTGCCGAACGAGTAAAGGGAGTGTGGGTGGACGACAAAAGATGAACAACAGCATCGGAGAAAGCATGACCAAGTCGTTGGTGCCACCAAGTGAGGGAGCCACTGAAGGAAACAGAAAGGGCTGACGAGGAAGGCGAAGCACCAGGTGGAGAGACACGGTAGAGACCACAATCAAGAGTGCCCCAGAGTAGAATTTGACTAGTATGGAGAGACCGTGCAAGAAAATAAGTGTCATAGAATAAAAACATGCAGTGATTATCATGGGCAAAATGAGAAATGGAAAGTAAATTTTTAGTGATGCCAGGGACAACAAGAACATTAGTTAAACGAAGATAAGGAAAAATGAGAGACTGAAAAATACCGATGTGGGTAATGGGGAGAGAAACACCATCACCTACGATGAGTTGTTGGGTGCCAGTATAGGGAGTAGCAGAAGTGAGGGGGGCAACACTAGCAGTGACATGATGAGTGGCCCCTGAGTCGGCAAACCAGGAAGCGGTATCTAGGGTAGAGGGAGATGGGGAAAGGGGAAGAGGAGCTAAAGGAGGAGGGAGGGCAGTGTAGTGGGCTTGAGAGGAGGGGCCCAAGTGAGGGAGGGAGGCTGTATAGGATTGAGGAGAAAGGGAGGATGGGCCAGATCCATAAGAGGTGGGCCCGGATGAAGAAGAGAGAGGTGGGCTGGGGAAGGAGGCGGGCTGGGCTTGGCTGGAATTATAGGAAGATAGAGCTGGGCTGTAAAAATAAGAGGAGAGGGCCGGGCCAGGGTTATAAGGAAGGGGGCCGAGTTAGATAAGTGGGGGAAGTGGGCCATAGTGGGTTGAGTAAGGTGGGCTTGAGGGTGTGATGTGGGGCTAGGGTGGGCCGGAGGAAGGGAGGCGCGTAGCGGTCACGACAAGTGGTGGCATAGTGACCGTGGCGCCGGCAGATCTGGCAGTAGGGCGGCCGCCGCTGCCGGCGGTCGTCGGTGACGGTGCCGACAAAAAAAAGGGATTCGGTAGGAGAGGCGGCGCGGAGACTGATGGAGCGGAGCGTGGCGTCAACGGCGGCGCGGAGGGGCCGTGAATAGGAGAAGCAGAGACAAACCCTTGATTCGCCAGAAAGGCTGCCGAAGAGGGGACAGCCGCCGCATCACGGGCCGAGACGTCGACCATTGACTCGTGAGACAGGAGCAGGCCGTGAAGATCTTCTCTCGTCATGGGGGCGATTCGTGATGTAACGGAGATCGCGACAGCGAGCGGCTGGAACTCTGGCCCTAACCCACGGAAAACGTGGGTATGGTAGTCACTGTCGTGAAGAGGCTCCCCGATGAGGGCGAGCTGATCAGCGATGTGGGTGGCCTGCTGGAGGTACTCGGCCACCGTTCGACCACCACGGCGCATGGAGGAAAGCTCCATACGGAGGGAAGCGGCACGAGCGGTGGATTGGGCAGCGAACATCGTGGCGAGATACCACCAAATAGCCGCCGATGAGCGGAAGGTGGTCAACTGGGCAACGACCGGCGGGGTAGAGGTGGTGAGCAACCAGCCCATGGCGGTCCGATCACGAACGCGCCATGACGCGTGAGCCAGGTTGGGAACCCGGGTCGGTGTGCGAGACGGTAAAGGGGATTGGGAATCGGGTATGAGAAGATGGGTCGGAGGTTCGGGTTCCAACCCATCGACAATGGGAAAGAGGTGGGCGGCGTCGAGGAAAGGCTTGATCATCGTCCGCCATATGACATAATTGCTGCCGGTGAGTCATTCCGGCAGCGTCGACGACTGGAGCAGGGTCGGGGGTTGAGAGATTGGGGTCGGGTCAGGAATGCGGGCCGATAAAGGAGATTCTGGGCCGGTACTAAACGAAGATGAAGACATCGGGCCAAAAAACAGAAGAAAAAAAAAAGGAGAAGGAGGAGGCCGAGCTTAAACAAGGGAAGAAAGTAGAGGGGAGAAAACAGAGGCCAGGAAAGGGAGGGCTTTCACCGAGACTGGCTCGATACCAAGTTGAAGAATGGCTGGTCGGAACAGTAACACAACAAAGGTTGCTCAGTGAAAGGTAAAAATTATTTTTTTATTATATTGTCTCTCTCTCATATTACAATCGAATGTAGTTACATATATAGAAGTGTATTATGGACAAGATACGGGTACCCCTAGGGTAAAGGTACTCAAGTGTGAGACGTGGGACCAATACGTGTAGGTCCAGTAGTCACGTCAGATGTCATGGTCAACAAGCATGAAAGGAATGGATAATAGGCTTTCAAAGTCATACTGTGCACCTTTTGTATGTTTGTGTAGTCTAAATTTAAATAATTGACACAATTATTTAAATTTGGTGAAGGAAATTCAGGACATGGCGTTACTAGCTTGGCTTGAGAATCTTTTGCTTATAATAAGAAGCTTTTATGGGTGTTGCTTTTGTCATTACATAATGCATGAAATCAATCACTTGTGTTGTTTGTTATAGGAAAGTGTCAAAATACTTGGAAGCATTCAAGAACACAATTGGAATGGTGAAAAAACTCATGTATTAAGAGAAGGAGAAGTAATTCCATGATGGATTGCTTCTACAACGTTTACCACTTATACACGAAAACTATACAAATAAAAAAACTCATGTATTAAGAGAAGGAGAAGTAATTCCATGATGGATTGCTTCTACAACGTTTACCACTTATACACGAAAACTATACAAATAAAAAACAAGTTCAAATCTGTCCCTTCACGCATGCTCTGCTACTCGGTTGCTATTTAGAATAGCTGTGGCGTGTTGTAAGAGATAAGAGGATGACCAACTTGCCGCGAATAGCACGCTAGCTATGCAGTGCGGCTGTTACATGGGGCTGGTCCCACCCTGTCTCCGGACACCCCTTCTCAAGTTGTTGATCGATATGGATCTTTCATATGCCGTTCGATTTGGTAGATCTATTTACACTACACAACGTTGGTAATACATGGACGCAGAACAAGATTGTATCCCGGGATAATTTTCCTGTAATATATTAATTTTTGCCTATTTTGACGTTTTCCACGGGTAAGGTACAAAACATGTAGTTTTTCTGCACTGCCTCTGTGTGAATAGTGTTAAGGAACGCCGCAAGTTAGACAGCTTTTGGGTCCACCAATACGTGAAATATTTTCTTGCAAACTAACACGATCACAAAAGTGGGGTCGTCTCCATTCAATCACCACCCACACCGTGACTCCGGCACTAGATTTCCCAGTGGGTGCTCACATCCAACACTCAAAACCCGACCCAACCCGACGTGGCTGATTTGCTTAGCAAGGGCTTGTAGATCAAACATACGGTAAACCCAAAAAAAGCGCATACGCAAAACCAATCCTTAAAAGCCAACCCCAGCCTCCATTCGCTGTCTATAGTTCTATTCCCGTCTCTCTCGCCGCCCAGCGCAGCTCCAGCCTTGTAACCGGGTACCCCTGAGTTCTAATAAAACTTTAGGAAGTAAGGGAAAATGAAATTACGAATGCTATGTTTGGTCGTGGGGAATGAAGAAAGGGAATTAATATCCTAGCGTCTTGTGGGTTATGTTTTCTTTCAGTCTTTGGGAAATTAGGGAAAAGTTGAATGATGGAAATAGTCTATGCATATTTAAGATCTTCATTGTCTGATGAAGAAACTAAAGAAAAAACTAAGATTCAGCACTTTGGTTTCTATTGTTATCCTGGATTTTCTTTGCAAACCGCGGCAAGAAGTGATTGCATTCGTGTAATACATGTTTGCCCACTAGTTAGTTAAGTGAATATGGCCTAAGTTATGTGTCGGGGCTTCAAGATTTATAACTTTATGTGTTTTGTATGCACTTAAGGATTTTTCCTCTTTGTGCACATTTGCGCAATGGTATGCACCAATAGACTGAATTAATAGTAAGCTGAAAAGGAAATGTTGAGAAAATAACAAATAGTAGAAAAATTACAATGAAAATGGGGAGAAAATGACAATAAAAACCATTTTAAGAAGGGTTTCCTGTTTTAAACATGATTGTATTTTTTTCTTTTTTTCGTTTGAAAAGTTTGCATTAAAGTTGTGTATACGTATACACAGGGTGCATATAATACATGTGTGTGTATTTGTGAAAGCGTGTGCACGTATTGTGGGGTAAAAGGGGTTTAAAATTATTTTTACACATCTATTAAAGAGGGTATAATCTAGTTTGCTTGGTTTTCTAAAAAGACAAGTCATCTAATGTTGATGAGAACCAACCAACTTCATTGTTTTCATTACTCAAGTAAAGCATGAGAAGATTGGCAAAAATCGATTTTGTGTTGAAAATGGAATTCTTTACTGCATTTCCCTTTGCCATGACTGGTCAAAGGCAAAAGAAAGTCGATTTTGTTCCTGTTCATCCAATCAATGCTTTACGTACCAAAAGAGTAGAAAAGATTGGGGAAAATATTACTGGAAAAAAAAAATACTTACTCGCAAAGTAACACGATCACAAAAGTGGGGTCGTCTCCATTCAATCGCCACCCACGCTGTTACTCAGGTGCTGGATCTCCTAGTGGGTCCCACTTCCAACACCCAAAACCCGTGTTACCAACGTCTCTGCGTTCTAGCTTTTTTCTGTTGGGGTCGGAAACAAAATTTGTGAGCATTTCCAGTGACTTCTGCATTGTGGACTCTCCGCCATCTTTGCTTTGTGCTTCCGCAAACCATCAGGTACGTCTCTTTGCTTTTTATGCTTCCCTCTCTTACTGTCCAAATTTCTCACTGAAGATTTAATGCTGTTAAACTCCTGAGAGACCCAAAGAAAGAAAAAAAAAGGAAGAAAAAAAAATTTACTTGATGGAACTCTTATTTCCCATTGATCCCATTCCCAAACATGAAGTGTTTCTAGTTCATTATTTCCGTGACGTTAGTTAAGGTTTTTTGGAGTTTTGGGAATGAAGGAACATTAAGGGCGAAAAGCCATGTGGGAAATTTGTCTCGGTTTCTTTTCATTTTGTCTTCTTGGAGACCAAAAAGAGCATTAAGATTAAAAGATCATGGAGGTTTTTGCTCAACTATGATGGGGACGAAGAAACCATGTCATGACACCTCTTATAGCTGCTTGTTTTGGTCAGTTTTTGAGGTTTACAAGTTGCAGGCTTATTGTTTTGTTGAAGTTCTGAAAGAATGAACATACGGAAAATAGACTGCTTTAGATTCATTGTCATTCCTCTTTTTCTTCCTGGCCTACTCTTTCGTTCTATATATACCATTAAGCATGTTGTGATTTGGAGATCTTGTGGGTGCATGATGTTGACTGTCAGATGACTCTGAACCTTCATCTTCTTAGGGTGTACTGAGACAGTGGTTTTGTCGGGATTGCGCGGTTAATATGTCAAATATTTTCTTCATTAATTGCATCATATAGGAGTAGAATGTTCTTTAATTCCTTAGCAATGTTAATTCGCATTATAGAATGTGACATGTCTCTGGGTATTATTTCTTGTTTTACTTTGTATGTGTTCTTCACCCTAGAAATTAGAATTAGAATCAGAATTGATGAATTATAGATCCAGGATTGAAGATTGTTTTGAAATATCTGTACCCATCAATGGTTGTGGTTTGAATGGATTACTCCAACCTTACTCGACACATTTATGCAGCTGTTTGTTCATACTAGCTAGGTCTGCATGCATTATTATCCCTTGAGTTTGGGAAACTATTGGTTGAAGAAGTTATAAGACTAGATCATGACTTCTTTGCTTGGGCAGTTGCCCTGATGTGTCGCACCAGCCCAAGCACGGACAAACAAGTTGTTAACCATCAAGGGTCTACCTAGTATTTGGATGGCTGATTCCCCACATTTGATTGATAGTTTCTCAGTAGTCATTAAGAATTATCCCTTTAGGCTTTTGCAGGGATTGTAAATGCTAGACCAAAAGTGTTGGAATGCAAATCATGTTGCCTTTCTCTTGTGTTTTCTTCTTTGTTTATGTTTTTTCTTATGTGTTTTGATTTATGGTGTTTTGTTTGATCCTGTTTCAGGCGAATCATTTTTCACTTTCAATGTAACTTTCTGAGTTGTTGTGTAGTATAGTATGACTCTTGTCTATATATGTTCTTGCAGAGTTTTGAGAAAACAAGTTTTTATTTTTATTTTATTACATTTTGGTTTAGTTTCCACTGTATATATTGAGGAAGAAAATATTAGCACAGTAACATTGTAGAGCAAACTTCTATCCTTGGAATGAGTTGCATTTTATGTGTTTTCTTACTCAAAAATGCTCTTGATTACTCATAAGAGTAAGATTCAATTAATCTCACTATGTTAGATGTAGAGACTTTGGTGCTTGTATCTTCTATTTGACAAAAAGAGAAAAAGAGTTTGTTAGCATTTTAATTCAGAATTGAAGAATCGATTTGTAAAACATAACAGGAATTGAAGCACTCTGTTTGAAGACAAAAGTGTTTCTTCATTTGGTGATCTTCAAACACAAGCTTTGTATTCATATATTTATTCATAGGAATTTGAGGACTATGCCAAGGCACTCTTAGGCTAGTGTTGGTAGGCTTAATGGCTTGAAGTTAGTGTCTACAGGGCACTCGCTCCTATATGAAATTCAGATGTTTTCTGTCTCATTTAGGAAGTTATTTCTAGATCTGTAAAGCAATTCATGATTCTTGGTGTTTAAGTCAGGCTAGTTGTATAAAGGGATGATAACTTTCTATCAATATTCTCAAATTGGTTATTCATCTTCTTCTTTTTAAACATTTTTCTCAAGAAATAACAGGTTGTGATATGTTCCAGTTCGAAAAAATCATTTGAGATATTTTATTCTTGTAGCATTCTCATGTATGTTATGCTAAATTATTGAAAACTTCAATTCTATGCAATGATTAAACAAATAATTCATATGTGGAACAGAATGGTTATCCCGCCACCTGTTAGGCCTCCAAGAATTATGAACTATCTTAAGCCTTATGTCCTGAAGATGCACTTCACAAACAAGTTTGTGAGTGCCCAGGTGGTACACACACCAACAGCTACTGTTGCCTCTTCCGCTAGCTCACAGGAGAAGGCCTCAAGGGCAAGCATGGAATCTACCCGCGATGTATGTGGCTGCTGCTGCCAAGATTGGAAAAATTTTGACGGAGCGCCTGCTGGTCAAAGACATCCCAGCTGTTTCTGTTCACTTGAAGAGAGAACAGAAATATCATGGCAAGGTCAAAGCTGTCGTTGACTCCTTGAGGGAAGCTAGTGTCAAATTGCTTTAACTTTTTTTTTTCTTTGTTATCACTTGGTATAAAAGTCTGCTGCACGTGAAAAGTCTTAACTATTGCAACGCTTTCCACCAACAGCTAATTTGATTCTTCTTGTTTAATTTCTTTGAGTTATTTCTAATGCTTGATTTAGACACTGCTTGAGAATCCATTCCGAAGGTAATACAAAAAACTAGCTTGTAAGATTTTGTTCTTTTAAAATATAATTGCCTTTTTGCAACAGTTTAAGTTTTTTTTTCTTAATTATGTGACAATAACAGTTTAATTGATTAGATTACGTGGTCGGTTTACAAGATGGTTACAACAAATGAACTAATTAGTTTGTTATAATAGCTTTTTGCGCCAACAAAATTTTATTTAAAAGAGATGCCCTTCTTCTTATAAACAACTTTTAATAAATAAAAATTGTGAGTTTTTTTCAAATTTGTGATCCTTCCTTTAAAGAGACCCAGGCATAATCCTCTCTTAAAGGCCTAGAACTATTGTAGTTGTGTTATAGTCATGAAACAAGTAAAAATAATGTAAGTGTTTTACAATTGTGATAGATGATTTTGGGTTTTCTAGGTTAGTCATTGTTTGTTATTTTTAGCTTGGAGTGGAACAAAATTAGTAGTATTCAGATTGAGGGTTTCTTAAGTAGGATACCAATATTATTTCTATTTAAGAATAAATCCGTGCAATTATCAAAAAAAAAACTTAATTTAATCCAAGTGAGTTCAACTGTAAATAAGTTTATGTTTCCTTTCAAAAGACCTTAATTTCAAGAATCTTAGGTTCCTTCTCAAGCATATTAGATTTTAATTTTCAATTTTAACTCTCTTTTCCTTTGATATTAACATCCTTAATATCATTAAAAAGAAGAATAAATTCAGTTATTGGGATGACTTCAATTACCTCCCACCTATTATATGACCTTGGCTCCTTGGAGTCCAATTAATCCATTCTTAAATTCAAAATCACCGTATTACACCTTTCAATAATTTTTAGGATAGGAAGATGAGATGAAACTTTGCATTTGCCCAATTGACCAAGTAACAGCGCATACAAGAAAACACTGGGGACAGCCATCTGTTCAAGGTAACAAAGCACATGAAAGGGATCCAAAATTGTTTGTCTACGCACGATAGTGTAAACTTAAAGGTTAGAATGTATGTAGGAAACAAGAAGAGCCAATTATCAAATTCGTTCATATCAAATTAGGCCCACAAACCGCCCTTTTTAGTTTACAAAGTCCACTTTGACCCCTTAGGCCCAGTCTAGCATCTATTGTCTGCCGTCACACCAGACTCAACATTACTCGCCATACCAGCATTTCGGTTTGTCTAATCATCTTGTTTATAATGTTAAGGATTTCTATAAATATTTTCGTAATCAAGTTCGCCATCCAAGCATTGTTATAGCCACCTTTGCCCTCCCCATATCTTCTATCCCTTCTTCCTCTAGGGCTTTCTCTGCCTTCTATCTCCATAATAGAGTAGCCAAGGGTTTCATAGACTTGATGGATCTCTTTTGTGACTCCTGACGAGTACAGTAGGTTATAATATATGTAGAAATACATATGCAATTAGGTACATATATTTCATTTTTATATGTTGTCTATCTTTTTATTTGTTTTCGATCTAGATCTAATTCTATTTTTTAAAAAAAAAAAAAAAGACAAACATGCATTTCAGCCTGGATTGTGAGTATGTATTATTTTCTGCAAAGAAAAAAAAACCCAATATATGTGCACTTATGGGCCCATAATCTGCGTCACATGGATGACCTATATGTGTAAAAAGATATACACCCAACATATAACATGGGCCCACACGACACTTCCATTATACTTAACGAACAACAAAGACCCCACCACTTCGCAACTTAGAAAACCTTTCCACTATAACTAATAAAATATGGGCCATAATCTCAATCTCGCAACTTAAACAACCTTTCCAAATATCCAACACAGAACAATAGGCCCACAGTCTGCGCAACACGTATAGTGCTTACGGCCGGTTCAAATCTCCTTACTCCCAAATTGTTAATACAGTCTAGCCCTTACATTTGGTCAACCGCGCCGTTCAACTCATAGATCAGGCCTTGGACCTTGGAATTAGCTCGCTTCGCCATCAGCCCTTTTATCCTCTTTGCCATCTGAGATGTTCGCCGAACAGTCGGCCTTTTCTGGCAATGGCATTTCAAGCAATGCCCAGAGGCAACGCGTGCCCCAGGCAGAGTAACAGTCGACTTTGTGGGCCTTAACTTTCTATACTCTTATTTTGTGTCACTTGATTCTGTATATTACGATCTTTATGAAAGTGAAGAAAAATATTAGCATCTCTTCGTTAAATTCTATCCTCTCTAGTATCCTCTAGTTATGCTATAGTTGATTCTATGTGTTGTTAATTTTTATGGAACTATCAAAAAAACCTATCCTTTTCATTAACTATGCATTATGCATCATTCAAAAAAAAAAAAAAAATCACAAGTGCTTGGTTTAGTTGAGAATTGGTACTATTTGAAACCTCTTGATCTCTAATTTGACATTTGGTGTGTGAAATTAGATGTGAGTAAGAAAAAAAAGATATATTGTTATGTTGTACTTATTTAAGTTATAAACAAAAATTATCTGACAAATCAACTAAATCTACTTATCACTAAAAAAACATCCATTATCAAATATGGATCCTTGAAAAGTAGTATATATTTCCTTTAAGTTACAATATAAAAATTTAAATGATCTAAAATAAATTAAAAAGGACAATAACTTTAATTTTAGGTCAATTTTAAAAAGAAAATGAAAATGAAAATGAAAATGAAAAATGAAATCCAAGCCTCCATGATGAAGCCCTGCAATAGCTTCCCTAACTCGGGTTTTATATGGCATCGATTGACCTACTAGAATCATGAAAATATAATTTTGAAAAACACAATGCAAATATAATTTTGAAAAACACAAATGTTTGCATAAGTGAGCAATGAATGCCTTACTAATCATCTAACTTCAAATCCTCTTAGATTGATGGCTTTCTTTTTCCTTTTTTAACGAAAAGATAAGTCTATTTACCACCAAAGAACACCTCCGACCAAACATGGATCCTCTAAAAAGATCCAAATTATTGTTTAGCATATCTGACTAGAAACAAATATAATTTAGTATCATTTGGCTTGACTTACAACTATTTGGATATGTCTCATAACATTAGGAATTGAACAAAAGTCACCTTTCCACACTGTGGGCCTTCAACCTTGAAAATCTTATCATAAATTTGGGTTTTATAGGAGTCAACCACTAATATCAATCATGACATGTTGAAATTAGATGGGGTCTTGGATAATAGCTACCTTATGTCTAGATGAATTTTACTAATATTCTTCCTATATGTAAATTTTAAAGTCATCCAATACTCTTTAAGATTACTACAACATGTCTTAATTCGTTGTACTTAGAAAGTTCAATGTTTCTAATGGAATTAAGAGCAAAAACAGTTCACACAACTTGAAAATAAGTGAAAATATTACTTCAGAAATAAATATGACAAAACACTTGTGATAATGAAGTACTTTATTAGTATTAGTTGTAATGTTTGAGCTATGTATCACACTAACAATGCAAAACATAGATCAAAGCATACACAAAGAAAACAATATTTTTAGGGTGGTTTAGCCAAAGATGCCTACGTCCACTATCACCGATAAATCTACGGGTCCCTTCTTCTTTTTAATTGACAAAATCATCAAAAGTACAAATATTATCTTTCACTCTCTAGATCTAGTTGCTCTCTATCGGACTCTTGACTACTTGCAAAACTTTAACATTAGCTTTCTCTACAATTTTGGGGTTTTGTAGATTTCCTACACCATCCCCTCAACATCAAGCCACCAAGCCATACAAAGCCATAAAGGGCTTTGAGTCACAAGGCTTTTGAGTCTCTAAGCCTCCTTTCAAAGCCGCAAAGCCTATTCCATGCTCCTTCTTTATAAGGTTTTTTATTTAGAGACTCCCTATTTTTTCTCTACACATTACACAGTACATCTATATAATTCTACACAATTCCACACCACATGAGTTTACACTAATTCATAACATGTTAGTCAAAACTAATTAATGCTAATCTACAATAGTAGTGAGATGTTATATACCCAATTATGTAAAAGTCGATAATAACACTGCCAATTTCGACATTTTTACCTTTACTTGTACTAGAGTATGGGGTGTAAGTGTGAGGCCCCATCACTGCACTTAATAGGAAGACGCATTTTGTTTGGTCATGGACATTATAGTTTAAACTAACTTATTGGCGACCCTTGGGGTTTCCATAGTCAACTCAGCCACTTCTGCAATTTTTGCCACAGCAATATTGACCTGTTCAATTTATAATTTTTATAAAAAAAATGTTTAATCTTGAAATGAATAGTAAATTCACAATTGAAACACCAAGGATGCATACAATAGCTATGTTAGAATTAAATGGAGAAATGAATGGTAGCAGCCCTGATTTGATGAACTTCATACCAATATTCTTCCCATCTTTGCAGTTCATAATCATCTAATACTCTAGAGACTACCGCAACATGTCTTGATTCTTTGCACTTTGGAAGTTAAATGTTTCTCTTTTGAGTTCAAAGAGAAAATAGTGCGCACTAGCTAAGGACAAGTGAACATTGCTCCGTAAGTAATGAACACATTATGCTTGTAATAATGAAGTGCTTCATTATTATTCCACATAGTTCAATACCACATTATTCTGCACTAACCCGCAACATATAAATCTAAATTGATTTACACTAATCCACAATAGCATTGAGAACACATGCCCAATTGTATAAAATTGGACAATAACATTTCCCCCCTTGAGACATTTTTTAACTTTACTTGAGGAGGAGTGCAATTAATCAAAACTCACCTTTGGGCTTATCGTCAACGGCGCGTTTCCCGTTTGCCTTCAACCTTCCAAGACGTTGGGGAAATTCAGCTGTGGTATTTGTTACTGTCCGTGTTCCCTGCTATCGTGAAACTTCCCTTCAAATGAAGCGACACCGTCAATTGTTTTGATTGAGAATAACATTCTAGCAGCATCATTGGTAACCAAAAACCTGGAAGTCATTGTCATAATTCGATTTCAAGTTTACTTATAATTTCTTAAATGTTCAAGAACTTCCCTTTCGCAGAAATGCACCAATTCAACCGTGTGCAGCTGGGAGCGAAGTGGCTACATTTCCAGCCGGATGCATTGCGCCTCGCTTGCTGGTTACTCAGGGAATGTGTTGGTTAATTATGATATTTTTGAATTCCTTGTTTTCTACATCGCAACGATTTATTTAGAATATTACTACTGTCCACGAACCGCTACTGAACGGTTGCAAACCGCTCTCCCACGGACGATGCCCCACCTTCATGTTGCTGAACTAAGTGTCGTGCAGAGGTTTCTTGCATGGTTTTCCATCAAAACGCGGACTGGTACCTGACATTCCTGCTATACCACCTTTTGGATGCTGTGTCAAGCCGGTTGTCTTACGTATTTTATGTTGATATTCATCTTTTTGGTTCTGTGTAACTTAGTCGTGGATGGAAGACCTTAGAGTTCAAGCAGTCAAACTTCGATGCAATCTTCATCCACTTTGGGTTGAAGGCATACTTACAGAAGTTTAAGAGCTTTTCCCAAATGATAATTGACTTTTGGCTCCAATCCATTAAGTTTTTCTAAACAAAAGTTGCAACATTATCTGTCCCTTTTTATCTTTTGCAAGTGCCGGTGTTTGATCTCTTTCTAAAATCAGCAATGCTACATTTGTCACATAATAAAACAAAAATCGATCAATGCTAGATGGTTGGATCATTAATATCACACTTGAATTATCTTTTTATGCAAAGTAAAGATGAATTAAACAGATTTTTTGAATAACTGCATCTCACAAGAATCCAACATTATTGTTAGCAAATGAACAAAATTATTCAACCAAATAACAGAAACACATACTCAAGACCTGACACTGATTCTCAAGATTATACAACAAAGTCCAACACAACTTCTTGAACACAAATAATAGAGAAATTATTCCATCAGATCTAACAATTAGTGTCAAAACTGACAATCAGTCTTCAATTACCAAAATGAATAATTCAAACCATACACATAAAATACAACATTCCATATTGGCCAACCAAAAATCCAATGAGATATGCATAAGAAAAATCAATTTTGAGACAAAATTCCATATTGGCCAACCAAAATTAAACCAACTTTTGCAATTTCTTTCAAAATCAAACACAAACCTCACAAGGACCAATTAATAACTAACAAAAATTGATAGACTCTTGAATCATCTTAAAATAAATATCAATATCATATTAACCCATAAGATACCACCTACATAATATCTAAGGAATTTTCACCTAGATTGTCAAACAAAGTTAATAAAATTGCAAATTAATAGTCTTAACTCAATATATTTGAGATGTAGGGCATACCGTATAGATCATTGGAGATAGTGTTGAAAAGAGATCAACGCGTTGATCATGTTCCAAATCTTCAAAATTAGTCTCGCCAAAAAGGAACAATGTCACTTCACGATTTCCACAAAAGGCAGCAATGTGAAGAGGTATCAATTTAGAGTTGTCATGCATCAATAGCAAATCTTTATTCATCCTCACCATCTCTCTAGCAATTTCAACCGCGCCAAACATAACAGAGGCATGTAAGGTTGTTCATCCTTCATTGTTTGTTATCCTCAAGTCTTCTAAATTCATCCCTCTCAAAAGTTTTCTAGCAAAGGATGTCTATCTTGCTGAAATTGCAATGTGAAGAGCAATATCATCCGATTCTGCCACAAGAAGTTGATAGAGAGGAACATGTGTCAAAGAACTCATTTCTTCTTCTCACTAAAATGTTTAGACATATAACAGGTGTTAGCATAGCTTTTGAACACATATTTCTAAAACATAATAGGTATTAACAAAGCTTTTGAATACAAATATTTCCAAAAGACATAAAATTATCAAAAGCACTTACACCTATCATTCTCGTTTGCCATTTCTCCTGCTATATCTAAATCTGAAATCGTTTCTTGTTCTAGCAATGTACTTACATCTGAAGTGATTTCTTAAAATATGTCTTCCAAAACCTTCATCAAACTAGTCTCCATTCCTCGAACCTACATATTTCCAAACGATGTGAGGGAGGGCAGATAGTCCAAAACAATTACTCTTTAATCTTTGAACCTACATATTTAAAAAGGAAAAAAAAAACTAGTCTAGAACAAATACTCTTTCATCTTTGGATGTAGATATTTCCAAAAGATTGAAAAGAAAACTAATCTAAAATAGTTGTTATTTAATCTTAGAACCAACATATTTCCAAAAGATATTTATATATATAAAAAAAAATAGTCTAAAACAATGTTACTGTTTTACTAAAATGTTTTGACAACAACACTATTAGCAAAGCTTTTGACCACAACTATTTCTAAACATATTTGCTAATAGTGTTGTTGTCAAAAGATAATATTAAAAAAAGATATATATTTAAAAAAAAAGAGTCTAAAATGATAATACTGTTTCACTAAAATGTTCGGAAGCAAAAAATATTAGCAAAGCTTTTGACTACAACTATTTCTAAACATATTTCCAAAACATAAAGATTAAAAAAAAAGGCTAAAACAATGTTACTGTTTCACTAAAATGTTTTGGCACATAAAAATATTAGCAAAGCTTTCAACCGTAATTATTTGTAAACATATTTCTAAAAGATATATATTAAAAAAAAACTAGTCTTAAATAGTGTTATTATTTCACGAAAATGTTTTGACACATAACAGTATTAGCAAAGCTTTTTTGACCATAACTATTTCTACATATATTTCCAAAAGATATATATAAAAAAAATTATAAAAAAAAAACTCTGAAACAATGTTACAGTTTCACGACAAATGTTTTGACACATAACACTACTTGCAAAGCTTTTTGACAGCAACTACTTCTAAACATATTTCCAAAAAATGTATAAAAAAAAGTCTAAAACAGTGTTACTGTTTTACTAAAATGTTTTGACACATAACAGTATTAGCGCAGCTTTGAAAGCAACTATTTCTAAACATATTTCCAAAACGTATGTATATAAAAAATAAAAAATAAAAGAAGTCTAAAACAGTATTACTGTTTCACCAAAATGTTCTGAAACATAACAGTATTAACAAAGCTTTTGACAGTAACTATTCTAAAATTTGAACTTATGCATCGTTCTCTCGTTGTATCTAAATTTGAACTATGCACTTGCACCTGAAATGATTTCTTAAAATATGTCATCCAAAATATGAATCAAATTAATCTTTAAAACAGTTGTTCTTAAATCTTGAACCAACATATTTTTTGGAAAATAGAGAAAAAAAAATAATTTAAAAAATTAATTCTTTCAATTTCTCTTGATCTCTGTAGATGTTTGGAAAGACTCTTGCTCTCTGTCGCTCTCCATCTATTTAAGAACTGTTTTAAAACAATTTTTTTTAAAAGGGGGTTGTGCGCCACGGCCATCGATCTCTGACCGTCGCCAGAGACCACTGGAGGGTAGACGGAGCCCAGTCCGAAGCCAGGCAGGTTTTGCACTGAACAGCTCTGTCGCTGATCTGACCCAGAACTGGAAATCCGGTGAAGGAGTGGAGAAACTTGGACGTCACAGCTTACGGTAGACAAAGAGGGACAAATAATCGGAGGTGACTTACCGCCTGTAGGCTTCCGAACCGTCGAACCCGTCGCTCGAGCATCCTGTGTCCAGGCCGGTAGGAAAGATGACGGCTTGTGACCCACCCGTAGATGGGTGGGTCTATTAGAACGTAGGTTTGCCGGCGGAAGAGGAGGCGACGCTTCTGCCTCCCCCGCCGGGGCGAGGAAAGGCCGCCACGGCCACCAGTCGCCAGGGTCCAGTTAGGTTAGGTTGTGGTTGAGATGCAAATTTATAACTGTTAAAAAAAAAACTATAAAAGCTTTACTGCGTGGAATTTTGCTCCCGAGAAACGTGGATGCTGCAAAACCCGTGTTTGTGGGACGAGCCCCGTCTATTGTTCGCGCAGTGTTGCTGTCTAAAGAAAGGCCTCATGTTCTGCGAGGGCCGCGGGGACCGCAAGAGGTCGTGGGTCTTGCGAGAACAGAGTAGCACTGGGCTTTGCCTGGGTTTCTGCTGCTGCGGGCTGGGTGGATTTCACGAATTGCTTTGGAGACTGGGCTTTCTAATAAACTCCTTGGCTGAATCACAGCTAGTTCATGAGAGAATATTAAATTACAATGAACCTGAGCATATATGCTGTAAACATAAGCGTATTTGCTCTGAACATGAGCATTGTAAAATGTTCGGGTATGAGCATGCCTACGTGGCTGCTACGGTGGAGCCCCTCTCTTCTCACTCGACAGAGCATCCTGCAGCTTTTGAACAAGGTCTTCTCACTCTGCAAAGCACTCTGCACACGAAACCGAGGACGGGACAGAGACGTGCAGACTTTTCCATGCTGCGGAGCTCTCTTTGGCCATATAAAACACCTGTACATTTTTAAATAGATGGAATTTTCCATGCTGCGGAGCTCCCCTTTTGTATCTATTGTATCATAAACGCAATCTTTCTTTTTTGATTCCTGCAAAATTTAGTTATTAAGAGTTCAAAACCTAGTTATACTAGGAGTTTGAAACCCAGCTGTATTGGATTAGGAGTTATGACTATTTAATAAGAAGTAAAAAATAAAAAAGTAATGCATTATTTTATGATTTAATTATAAGTATTGGGCTTTTAAAAAAATTTTATGTTTTAATATTATAAGAATTTTATTTATGTCAATCCCCATAAAAGGCTAAATAGGAAACTTAAGCCCATTTTATTAAGTTATTAGTTAATATTAATTTTGTTTTTAAGATAAAATAAATTGATTAGTTTTGGATAAATGTTCAAAATTCCATCTATTTAAAAATCCGAAATCCAATTAATCGAAGAATCCAAAATCAACCCATACTAGCCTTCCTCGTTATGAGGTAATCCTTAAAATTTGTTGTTTTGTTTTTGTTTTTCTAATTACTATTTGCATTTCATATGTATTTATTTTTCTTGTTTTTTGGAAATATGGTATGAGCTTATTTAATGTCTTGTATATTTCACTTGAGTAAAATCAATATAAATTCCTTTGTTATATTCACACAAGTAGGCCATTGGTTGAGCCGCTTGGGGCTTAGCTTAGGAGGCCACACTGACTTAGACTTTTTATTTATTTTTCCATCATTTTTAGAAATGCTAATATCTAAGAGACGGTTTTCTTTTTTTCATTGTTTAGAATATTAGAAATTTAATGGGATGGTATAGTAAATACAAATAAACAAGTACAAAAGAAGAAGAATTATTTATATAGTTTTGAATAAATGGTGCCTAAATTTTCTCAACAATGATTTATGTTCTTTAAACTTAAAAGGGGTTTTATAATTTTTCTACTATTAAATTCCTAAATACTTCAAAGTTTTTGTTTTGAGAGATGTCATATTTAAACTTAAGCATTGATATTGTGTTAGAAAAGTTATTCATACTTAAAAACTAATTCAAAAGTAAGAGAATTTTTTTTTTAGAGTTTCAACAATTTGAGACAATTTCTATTTATATAATAGTATATATATATATAGTTGTGAGTGATTTTATTGGTATTAGTTACTCTGTTTCTAGATTAATCAAGACTATAGACCTAACAATAATTAATTAATGCCTCAAATGGGAACATTCGATGCAAATCTTGCTTTAGAGTACAAATTTTTTTCATTTGATTTTGTATCAAGATGTGGCAAACTTTGTTACGCTTAGTGTGAATTTCCTCTAAAATTCAATGCCTTTAAGCCTTTACTTGATCCTCTCAAAAATGCCACTCTCATCATGTTAACAAATTCTAACTGAGGTAGCTAGGGGCCTAGATGTGAGAACTAAATTTTTGTAAAATAAAAGTCATTAAAAGCAAAGATAGTCAAAATTAATATGATATTCAATAGTACCAAGGCTCAAGCTTTTACTAAAATAATAAGGCAAATAATCAATAACCTAGGAGTATGTGGAGTCTTTTCTCAAGAAGAACAAAGCAACATACATGTGATACCTTCTAGATCTCCAATAAACTATAAACTCTTATGCTATTATTATGTTAATAATTTTATTTTTATTAAAATTTATGCATAAAGAAATGAAGAACTACTTATATATAAAGGATTTTATAATCCATTACAAGTTCATATTATTTATTTATCTGTTTATATTTTTTATATAATACTAATTTACCAATTAAGAAGTAACATAGAATATCTAAAGGTAAAATCCAATAATCAGAAAAAAAAATATAATAATGAACCCTTCATTACCCTTTTACTTAAAAGCTCTCCATTTGTTTCTCTCTATAAAATGAATTGTGTTTGATGAAAAAGAAAAATTTTGATAAAAAAATTTCTTTGAGTTATTGGCTTGCACAATAAATAATAGTATTTTTCTATTGAGCATAAAAAAGTCTCTCTTTTTCCTTCTCCAAGAAACATGAATTAAGCTGCTAAGGGCTTTCTTTAGTGTTTAATTACTAGAACATATGTAATCATCTTTGGATTATGATCCTTAATTTAGTTAGGAATTTAAATATATATATATATATATATCCATCTTTCATAAACTAATTTTTAGGCATTAAAAATAAACTTCTTAACAATATAAACCCTAATGCATACGTCAGAAGATGATGAGGGAATGAAGTACGAAAAGCCACTAATCCAAGCAGAATTTTTGGGCTGTGTGTAGGCAGGCTCGCCCAGTCGCGTGGCTTGGTGATGGGAATCGCGGGATAACTCAGGCTGGAAGGCAGGCCATGGGGTGCTCTGTATCCTGTCCGAAAGTCGCCTGATCGATGAGAATCAAGAGGAGAATCGACCAACCGCAAAATGGGTAAGCTCTCTACTCAGTTTTAGCATGAATCGTTGGTTGCATGGGTTGGTTGCTTGCTGATTGAGGAGAAGTGCGATTTGGGTGAATATTTGCCGTCGGGGAAGAAGTTATAGATATTGAGTGAATGTTGCCGTCCGGAAAGAAGTTGCTAATTTGGGGTTGATTATAGTTGTAGAAGGAGTTTGTTGTGACTAGAGTAAACAATAGGGGTCGGAGGAGAAGGGAGGAGAAGGAAAAAGGAGTTGTGGCTTGGACCCGACTGGGTAAAATCAACGGGCTACTTGCTTAGAGAAATATCATGTTCTAGTCTTATTACGAGTGCTTGGAAATTTGATGATTAGAAGGCTTTAATGGGCCAGAACAAGAACTTCTATATTGTCGTTTTCATGTTACTTTTGCTGAAACAGGGTTGCTGCTTTCAACATATGATTGGGTGTATATACAGTTTGTTTCTTTTGTTGCATCCAGAAGACTTGATGCTCTTCTGGCAGCCCAAATGGTTTATCCTTTGGCCTTAAGAATTTCATCTCCTACCATTTCAAGACCAGGACCCTCAAACCAGCTGGAAAATTGTATCCATTACATAAGATATCTTCTCAACCATATTGCCTGTTCTACTTGGATGGCATATGGCACTTCACAGAAGTGTTGACTTTTGCACCCAAAATGTGGCAAGACAGCCCATTTCCCACGTATTTAGAAGCTTTCCCATCTCATCAGACCTCATTCTAGCGCTTTTCGTTGAACACAAAAGGTACCAATGCCAAGTGAGTCTGGCCTCTGAATTATGACAATATCGCATATTTGCTGCACAATGAGAATATACATAATACTTCCTCTTCCACCGGAAAGTGGACCGTACTAAGTGTCATGAAAACAAACAAAAAAGGGAGCAATCAACTAAATAATAATACTTGAATGAACATTCTTAGCTATTTTAAGAACTTCTACTAAACTCAAAATTTAAATTTTTGTATTTAACTACGGTGAAACTTAACATCTCTGCTCAAGTCTTTTTTTTTTCCCCAATTTTTTGGGCTTACAGAGGGGATTCTTTGTTGGTATTTGGTAAAATCTTCGTTTACGTTATGTTAGATGTGAATTCAAAGAGGTACTTCGCTTTACTTTTATTATTTCTTAGACCATTGGAATTTTTAGTCTCATATTAGGTTCTTTGTTCCCACATTAGCTACAATTTTGTATAGACTTCCTCTCCAATTATAACTTACCTCCACATAAAACTTGTGAATTGAAATATGTAGTTGCGAAATAAATATTTTTGATGATTTTATAAAAATTTTCTTGCTGGTTGCTATTATATAACTTCCACTTAATGTATTCATATTTAAATAAAGGATATTATATAATTTTGGGAGGATATTCAAAATCTAATTGACTTAAGGGTTTGAAACCCAATTGTCTTGAGAATCCAAAATCAACTTGTACAAGACTAAAAATTAGGTTTTTGTGTTAGTTTTTTAGAAATCTAAAACCTACTCGTATTGGATAAGTATGCATATTGAATAAATTGAAACTTTAGTTATAACCTCCATAATTGAGGAAGCTTTTAGATCTTGACCTTATGGGTTTGCATATCATTTTCTTTTTGTACTTGTTTTTCTGTTAAAATTGAATTAAATCTAGTGTTCCATGTCCTTCAATGTTTATTTTGAGTTCTAAGAACATGCCCCAAATCCTAGGGGTGTGGCAGTTTAGAATTAATTTTATAATCTAATTGTTTTTACGGTTTGGATTTTGGCTTGGGTATTAAGGTAATCCAGAATTCTCCTGTTCAGCAAAAGCTGAATCTCGTCAATTGCTACATGCAGAAAGAGGATGTCAAACCGTTTTCCGAATCATATTATCTTTGAAATCCTGTTACAGCTACAAATAAAGACAATTATCAGATTCAAGGGCGTTTCCAAGACATGGTGCTTCCTTATCTCCGGTCGTCACTTCATCGCCAACCACCTCAGTCGCTCTCTTTGCAACCCCCAACGCCCACCATATCTTCTCTTCCACCATTTCAAGCACAAATCTAACGAGGTAAGTTTGACTCTTCATCTACCAAAGGACTGTTTCTCCCTCAATAATTTCAAAGCATTTGCGAGTTACACCAAAACATCAAGAAGTTTAAGATCATAGTCGGTTCATCTAACGGTCTACTGTGTCTTGCCGGTGCTTTTATGGGTCCCGAGTGTGGCTTATATGTTTTATGGAACCCTTCTATTCAAAAAGCCATAGCCCTTCCAGAGCCTGATGTTGGAATCAAAGCTTGCCATCTTTTAACTACTCTCGGCTTTGGGTATGCTCCCAAGACTGATGATTACAAATTGGTGAGGATTGTGTATCCCAACCGTATTGATGGTGTGAGGTGGGATCAAATCCCACATTGGGTTCAAATTTATATGCTTCGAACCCGTGCTTGGCGCAATATTATGGTCCCCGGTCCTCCCTATCATATCATGATCAGGGTCTCAGCAGCCTTCTTACATGGCGCAGTCCACCGGAAGGCATACGTTCCACTGCACGGGGATGCACGGCACAATGTGATTGTGTCGTTTGATATGGAGGATGAGGAATTTCATGAATTGGGTATGCCCAAGTGTCTGAAGAAGGTAAGGTACCTGGGCCTTGAAGTTGTTATCATCGGAGGTCTGCTTGCTATTGTCTACGATCGACTCTCGTGGGGGTCAAAATGGATATGGGTGATGAAAGAGTATGGAGTGGTTGAATCTTGGACCATGCTGTTTGATATCAACGATATGAATTTTGTAGATCTTTGGGGCGTAGGCATTCCTAGTGACGGTGGTGTGATTATGCGGACGGCGATAAAGTTGTTTTCTAACGTACCAAGAGGCCAGAGAACTGTGCATCTTCCCTTTCGTCGCAGATTTGAGTCTTTTTTCCTGGGTAATTTTGTGGAAAGCCTTGTCCTGTCGAATGTTGAAGATAGAGTTTTGGTGCGACCTACTTGGCTTGCTCGTTTTGGAGCAATCCTTAAAATTTGTTGATTTGTTTTTGTTTTCCTAATTACTCTTTGCATTTCACATTATTTTAATTTCACTATTTTTCAGTACGGACTCCTTTGTTATAGTCACATGAGTAGGCCATTGGTTGAGCCGTTTGAGGCTTAGCTCAGATTTTCTATTTATTTTTCCTCATTTTTAGGACTACTAAAATCTAAAAAGATGGTTTGTAATCAAATAAATTAGAATTTTGTTTCATTGTTTAAAATATTAGAAAATTAATGAGGCTGTATAGTAAATACAAATAAATAAGTACAAAAGAAGAATAATTATTTATATGGTTTTGAATAGATGGTGTCTACATTTACTCAACAATGGTCTACGTACTTTAGACTTCAAGTAAGTTTTAGAATTTTTTGTACTCTTAAATTCTTAAGCACTACAAAGCCTTTGTTTTGAGAAATGTTACGTTTAAATTTAAGCATTGATACTATGTTAAAATTGTTATTCATACTTAAAATTTAATTCAAAAGTAAGAGGATTTTTTCTTTTTAGTGTTTCAATTAAGATTGAAAAGATATGAAACTTATGTCATGCTATTTTGAACAATTTAGGATAATTTATACTGGTTTTTGTAAAAGTTAATTCATAGATTGGTATATAATTTTTTATTTAAATCTTATTTCAAGATTAGTATATTTTAGTGTAGGATTGATCCTTTATATTGGAAACATTCACAAAAGGGTAGTTGTTTACCAATTGTAACATTATCTGTTTGTAAGTATTTCTTTATACATTTTTTTAAAATAAAAATAAAATTTTAAGAATCTTAAAATTAGTTATAAAGAAGACAATATTATGATTAATTGCAAGTAGAATAAGACATTTAAGTCTCTCCCATAATTACTATTAGACGAAATTGTGAATTATGTGAGTAATTATATAAAGGACTCTCTATATTTTTAATCGTGGATCAAATAAGTTTTTTATTTTTCTCCCAAGCACTAAACACGGTTGCACCCCATAATACCAAGTGGGAATGGGGGGTGGATGAGCAAACTGTTGACGGGATCGTGTTAGTGTGGTCACAAAGTCTGGAGAAGCCCTTGCTTTACGGACCACAAAAATCAATTTTTAAGAATCTTAAAATTAGTTATAAGGAAATATTACAATAAATTGTAAGTAGAATAAGATATTTTAATTCTCTCATAAGTAGTATTAGATGAAATTGTGAGTTTTATGAGTTGTAAAACAATGGATGCTTTATATTTAATCATGAATCATAGTAAAAAAAATTATTTACCTAAATAATCAATTCTAAAATTATGTTTCTGCCAAGCACTAAGCATAAGCATGATTGTACTTCATAATGCCAAGTGGAAATGATCAGATGGACGAGCAAATTGTTGAATGGATGCTGAAAGTGTGGACAAAATTAGAAGAGAGACAATTAGAAGCTCCAAAATGGACATGACAAGGTACTGAAATACAATACAACCAGTACCGCATACACTCACTTTAGCCGCTAAACTTACTCATAAATAGTTGTAGTACTTCACTTTATTGGAAGAGAGATAAAAGAGAGTCACAACGACATAATCATGACTAAACTAGGGGGCCAAAAATCTTTACAAGGCCGAGTGTGAACTTGTCCTACATCCATTTACCATTTGTCAAGCTCAACTAGAGTCTCTTGTCACAATGCCTCATGACCAAACCAACACCAACCTAAATCCTATGAAGATGTACAATGGTTCTCAATTTCCAATTAAGGAACAACACTAGTGCAATATCATTACAAACATTTGTCATTCATTACATTCTATTAACAAAGTTGTTTCTACATCATCATCTTTGTTAAGGCATAACAAGCCACCATTTGTGAATGTTTCTAAGGATATTAAGCCCTTTCTTGTATTTAATGAAAAAGAAGTTGGTGCATTTGACGTTAAGGACTCAATTCAATGAAGTTTTGTTTTTATTCTAATAGCTACAAGATTATGCTAAAAGATCTTGTAAAGGTCCACCAAGATATAAAAGGTGCCATAGCTTCTCCATTCTCTCTTAACATCGAAGGAGAGTTTTAAGTATAAAGAATTCTTCAATAAGTCAATCAAGTTTTAAGTAACTCCATTTGTCATGTAGACATCTTTGACATTAGTTTATCCCTAAGATGAGCATTAATGACAACTTGTTTGTGAAGATGTCTAAAAGCCCTTCCTTTTGTCTTCTTCTACAAGTACATTGATATGATTCTCTCTAAATTTGACATAGAAAAAGATTAGAAAATCTTTCAACCATATGAATTTTCAAAAGATATGAAAAAGTTCATGTTCAATACTTATTATCATTAATTTCTCTTGATCTCCATCCATTTACATCTATCTCCATAGATTCTTACTATGAAGTGATTGCTTTCAAACTAGTTTCTTGATTTATGTCAAGGCTCTTCTTTACCATTGACATGGTTTTGTCCATCTAAATTGATTTACTCTTATCAGTTTTGCTTGAATTTAACTCATTTGTATTTGAGTTAGTTTTTTTATGTATGATAGAATTTGGCTCTTATGAACCTAAGCCTATTTCTTGAGACATATTAAGGCTTGAAGTCCTTGCATAAAAGCTTGTCTCCTCTCCATTTAAGCCCTTATCTCGAGATATGTTGGAGTTGTCCATTTTTATAACAAGGATAGATGTGACATAAAGCCTAAGAACTTGCATCTTCAAGATTAACTTATCCTACAGAAGGGCTTTAAAGATGACTTATTTCTAAAGATGTCTTAAAGTCCTCCCTTTTGTCTTCTTTTATAGGTATGATAATATGATTCTCTTTCAATTTGATATAGAAAGGGATTTGAAAATTTTTCACACTATACATATTTTCAAAAGAAATGAAATTTTTTCATTTTGAATACTTACTATCATTGGTTTCCCTTCACTCTTATCCCTTTACATCTATTTGTACAAGTTCTTGTTGTGATGTCTATGCATTCAAACTAGTTATGTTAAAGCTCTTCTTTTTTATTGACGTGGCTTTGTCTATGTAAATTGACTTATTTTCCTCAATTTTGCTTAAACTAACTCCTTTGTATTTGAATTAGTTTCTTGATTTATGTAAAATTTAACTCATATGCTTTTAAGCCTATTTCTTAAGGCATATTATGGTGTGGAGTCTCTACACAAAAAGCTTGACTCCTCTCCATTTAAGCTCTTGCCTTGAGTTATCCCTTTTAATAACAAAGACATATGTGGACATGCAAAGTTAAATTTAACTCTTATGCTCCTAAGCCCATTTCTTGAGGCATATTATGGCTTGAAGTCTCTACATGAAAGCTTAACTCCTCTCCATTTAAGCTCTTACATCCCTTTTATAACAAAAACATATGTGAACATGCAGTTTAAGAACTTGCATCTTTAGCATTAGCTTAACTTTAAGAGAGGCTTTGAGGATGACTTGTTTGCGAAGATGTCTCAAAGACCTCCTTTTTGCCTTCTTTTAACTATTGTTTTTTAAGGTAGATGAAAAAATGAATTGCTATATAATTGTATCACATAAAATACTTGATTAAGTTGATAAATAGAGAATGATAGTACAAAAAATTCACTATTTTGAAATACCTTGAGTTTATGGATAATAATTACTTAAAGCCTAATTATGTTCACATACTAATGAGTTTTGATCTTAAAGTATTGGGTAATTTAACTAATCATCAAGATATTTCCAATAAAAAAAGAAAGGCATATTGCAAAAAAATAAAAAATAAATAAAAAGAAAGAAAGAAGGGCATGGTATTTGGTTAGAGTTAATTAATAAAATAAAATTTCTATAAAAAAAAATGAAGTAAAAGAATTGTAGTGATGAGAAAGAGAAACTTACTAAAAGCTGTGACCACGAACCATGCAAATTGATGATACAGGTGCTTGGCACTAATTTACTAGTCGTTACAAAGCAAGATTTGGAATCTCTTTGCCTATTTTACTTATGTCCACAGCTCTTGTTTGCCCTTCTTCTATATCTTTGTTCCCTTGTGGATTATTTTCCAGCTTTTGCGGATTGCAGGTTTGGCAATTTATATAGCCGCCCAATCATGCCTATCCACATATGCAGTCATGGCTGCATTGGACAACGGACGGGAGACAAAGAGCACCTACTCTTATCAGTTTCAGTCTTACATCCATGTGAACACATGCTAGCAAGTGACAAAGAGTACACAAGCCCAATGCACCATGGGTCTCAGCTTCGTAAAATTTGGAATGCAGGACATGGGCCTCGCCTTTGAAAATCTTCTCATAGAATTTAGTGCTCTACAGAGTCCATCAAATTTCCCACTTGGGCTTCAGAATCAAGTCTATGAATTATAATTAACTCAACAAAACTCCACTGCACATTAGATACCCATAAAAAAGAACAAGGTCTTATTGTTGATAAATAAAAATCCAACCACCAGAAAAGGAAAAAGAAGCTTCCGAGGGTTTGAAAATGTATAAAGTTGACCAAAATCTGATAACAACTGGGGTTACATCTTCTGCGCCGGTTAACGGAAATGGTGGCGTATCATTGTTAACTTGGTTCTTGTCAATGAACTCTGCATGAAAGCTACATCTGAAGATATAAAATTGCTTCTTCTCGCCATCTTTTCTGGTCACCGGCGTGCGCATCTCTTCTTGACTGGGCTTTTGTGAAAGAGAGAATTCGTGGGTGGGAAGCCATTTCAGACGCAGCAATGAACTGGGTCTCCTTTGCGAGATATCCTAAACTATTGCAACGCTTTCCAAAAATAGCTTATCTTCTTCTCAATCTCTCTTTCTTCCTTGTTTTTAAATTTCGTTGAGTTATTCCTAATGCTTGATAGAGACGACACTTGACATTCCATTCTTGAAGTAACATCATAAAACTAGCTAATAAAATTCATTCTTTGGAAGTTTTCTCTTCATCGATAGCATGAGATTGACCAAGAAAAAAGGAGGAAAAAAATAAAGGAAATGACCAATTAATAGTTCCTTATAACCCCATTTTTCATATCTATAAACAAATTCTACTTATTTGCGATAGCCAATATGTTAAAAGATTAAGTCTTTCCTTAAAAATAGTCATTAGAGAGAGAAACACATTCATATATATGACCGATATCAAACAAGTATATTTTCCTCTTACAAAATCAGCTTACAAATAAAGGTTATATATTTTATTTTAAAGATGATTATAAACTAAAATCTAGACAATATAACATGCTCTCCACGCTGTTCTCAACACATCCATTCATAAGTAATATGAATTGCAAGCTTTATTACATTAGTGATGCGTCTATTTTTATATATAGGGGATGCCACCTCGTGAACATAAACCTAAATCTAACCTACTCCTATAACCAGCGAGCAGCCCATTGCTATGCATTATTGTTGCTATGTGGTTAGATTCTTCGGCCTCTCTTTCTTTTTCTATAAATTCGCGTAAACCCTACAACCTGTAATGCCAAATGTAAATATCCCATTCATCGACAATGGATTCCTGAGCTCTCTCTCCCGTCGATGTGAGCCCGACATGTGAAGGGTAAGACTACAGGAATCGTTAAAACTTTCTAGGACCGCAGTTTCGTAAGAAGTGGCTAGACATGATGGCAGTGGTTGGGGAAGTCCTAACAGCATGAAAGGGATGGATAATAGGCTTTCAAAGTCGTACTGTGCACCTCTTGTATGTTTGTGTAGTCTAGACTTTTTTTTTTACATGTCCCTACGTCATTGACACAATCATTTAAATTTGGTGAAGGAAATTAAGGACATAGTGTTACTAGCTTGGCTGGAGAATCTTTTGCTTATAATAAGAAGCTTTTTGTGGGTGTTGCTTTTGTCATTACATAATGCATGTAATTAATCACTTGTGTTGTTTGCTATGGGAAAGAGTGGGAGGCCTGCCAGTGAACAACGATACTATTTCTTTCTTGTTAAGAAATGATTCGAGTAGTTAAAATGGATGATCATAACGATGATAGCCCTCTCTAAATCAAACAAAGATGAAAATGATTTGCCGAATTTATTGAATGATTCTCTTGTTGTTCATGCTGCCAACTTCCTTAATCTTTTGATACTAAACAAACCTCAACCTTTATACGTGGTGTTATGATTTTGCAAGGTTTCTTGTTTATAATAAATAGTCATTAGGTGAGGATGAATCAAAATTGTATTATCATTATTTTCATAGGATATGATTTTAAGTATAACTTGTTAGAAAGGACCTTTTTTTTCTTCTTCAAAACTACTTGTTCATTAAAAAACTTATATGCCCAAACATATAAGTAGAACATTATGTCAATAAATTAGTGGTAATGTAGAATAACCATTATTTTTAACATGTTTCTATTAGAGTGTTGTGAGCCTATACATTCTCATAAAGTTAAGTTAGTACAAAAAAATTACTTACAATACTTATAAGTTCAATAGTTTATCATTTTGTCATCTATTTGGGACAATATCTACTTTTAATAATTCATTTACTTTGAGTAAAAAAAATCATGACATTATATTTTACAAATAATGATTATAAGTAACAAGTAAAAGTTTTGACCAAATGTTAGCAATGTTTATTTTTTTATTTAAATCTCTTTTTAAAAGAAAATGACACTTAAATATATATAAAAATGATACTAAGTTGAAATACTTATAATATAAAATAATAATTATTCTTAAAATTCATAATATATGCATTTACTTATAAGTAATGTCAGTACCTTCCCGACCATTCTCCTTTTACAAGACTTTAACCATCCTCATTCAGCTTTTTCGGGCAAGATACAATCATAGTGGACAAAACCAGTAAATCATGACGAACTATATTCCACCTAACTCAATTTATGGGACCCAAAAATGTTAAGTTTCCATCTCCTTTTTCTTGTTTAGGGCAATTTATGGATTGCATTGAATGTGTCAGAGAGCCTAAGCAGCCCCCATTTCCAGAATGTTCATCAATCACTTGTCGTCTTCTCATCCGTTTAAACGCATTCTTCTCCCCTGACTGGGACTCACGTGCCGAGGCGTGCCAACCACTTGAATCCAACTACGTGGGGATCATAAACATGATTTGTCATATAATTTAGTATTAATTTATTGGTTATGGCTACGAGACAACAAACTTTTGCTTAAAGGCACAGATTAGAGACACCTGGTTGAGTTGATTGCTCTTTCTTAGCTTTTAAAAGTCCTCCAAGATCCCTTCTTCTTTTTTTATTTTTATTTTTTTATTTTAGATATGTTGAATGAAAAAAGAAAGGGCATTTTATGAGGTTAGAAGTTAGGTATGATGAGATTATCCAACTGACTGCTTAAAAATATATTAACACCAAGAAGACCAAGAATTATATTATGTGGTGACAGCAGGATCAAACTATTTGAATTTGTTTTAAGTAAAGAAAAAGTTGTGATAGGTAAGATTATGTGTTGGGAGACTTACTGCCTTTTTAAAATCAATTAATAAAAGAATAAAATATATATTCTTATCTAAGAAGTACAACAAATAAGATATTAGCAATGTAAAACACATAGTGACGGACTTACGCATACTTTGAGTCAAGCCACTAATTCTTAATTTAAACAATTAAGCAAAGCTTGAAAAAGGTTATAAATTATAATAAAATATATATATATATATATATATATATATTTTGTAGAAATTCATATGAAAAAAAAAGTAAAAATATACAGAAAATAGAAGAACAAGAACACAAAGAGAGAATTGAAGAAAACCTTGTATTTCTTGATGAATTGTTAATCAGATCACTTTTTCATAATGATAAAAAACTAAACATAAATTAAATAATAGTTATGATGAATTAATGCAAATTTTATTATGAAAGCATTAGACATAAAAGCCCTACACCGTTTAAAAGTTTTGAGCTGAAATTTGATCAATGCTGTTGATGATTCTTTTTGTTTTCTACTTCAATTGTTTGGTTATTCTGTTTTAAGTTAAACACCTCTTAAATCGCTTTAAATTTCTACCAAAACATTCAAAAATTTGTTGGTGGTATCGTGCGCGAACTACATGTACCCGTGTTGCTAACATGGAGCTGACATGGTTGCTGCTTTTTCTTGATTTAAACAACTAGGATATTAATGACATGATATACAATTTTAACATTATTCTGATATTTATGCAAAAGCTAAAACAAAATTTATCTTAGATAACCCTTATTTCTATCTTCAAGTCATTTCCTACACTTTCAAAAGCTATCTTTGGGTAAATTCACTTTACCAATAATTGAATTGCTTTGTTTTGAAAGTTACCAATCAAGTACCATTGACAAAGTCTTTATGCACATGATCTTTTGTACGGTGTGAATATGAAATTAAGATCCCCTATTTAATAAATCAGCACCCTTCTCACTTGGATCACGTCCTAATCATAGAACCACTTTTGGCCACTCCTTAGAAATAATAAATTGATACCACAAGGCAATAGTCTTTTACTTCGAGGAGACAAAGAGCAAATCATAGATCTGTCATTGATACTCCACAGTGACTAACTTATTGCGTAGTTGGTGGTTTATAAATAGTATCTAGTTTTGAAAAATGTTAATCTAATAGAGTTAAAAAGCTAATCATGGATCGATCACTTGGGTTTGTCTCCAAACTTAGTTGGAATAAGATATTCAATTAAATATTTGTTTTTACAAATTGTTAAGACCTTATCATATACATAGTTATCATTTTTATAAATTTTATGTTTATTATTTTGATTTTGATTATGGTTTTATAATGAAATTACATCATTTATTTTATTTTTTAAAAATGATCACATTTTTATGCAATAAAACTACCATAACATTGTAAGCTAAGACATTTTTTATATATGCACGAGGAGTAGGAAGGGGACTTGAACCCATAACCAATGAGACTGATTATGAGTTAAGACATTAATAATGAAAATATTTATTAAAAGATACAATTCTAACTCATATATAAAATTCTCGCCAATATATAGTTGTCAAGTGTACAAAACGTTAAAAGAACAACAGTCCATAGTAGTGCAATATGGACACGAAGGTCTTGAAATTGAAGTGTTGTCGAATTCACAGAAAATCCAAATGTGTGGGGTCTAAAACAAGCTTTGGATCTTCATAATTTTCTTCGCCTGGCGGCCGACGTCGGGGGGAAGGGACCAAGTGGAGTGCGCCTACGCGGAAAGCTGCAGTTGACCGATTCAATAATTTTGACGAGTCAAAAAGCCACCGGAGACCGACTCCGTCCACATCATCCGAATGCGTTAAAAACTCGGTTCACATCGACACCGAGAGGTATTTGCTTTTATTAAGAATTTAAAAAGTTAGGAAAAGTTAGTTTTCGTGGAGTTCATGTTGTCTACGTAACATCTAGGAATTAAAAATATATTGGGATCTGTTTGGTTTCCTGGAAAATAAATGAAAGATATCATTGGTTTTTTGTTTTGTATGTTCTATCAACGATGAATGATCAACCAAAAAAAAAAAAAAACCAAGTTATGTTGGCCTAATCTTATCCCTTCAAATATGGGATTGTCTTGATTTAATTGTTAGAACTATATATTATGTTATCAATATTTTAACTTAGTATTCTCTATATATAAGAATGTCTTAATTTTTTAATGATTCAATTTAACTAGTTAAATAATAGCAAATGTTGACAAGGCATCTCGCCTCAAATTTGACACACAATTATTTAAATTGAGTGCATGTGTTAAAAAAGAAAAAAAGATGAAACATATTTTTTATCATAGTATTATACATTATATTTCAAGTATAGCACTCTGTTGCTCAAAAACTTAGATGCATGAATTTTTATGTTTTCCTACTAAACATGTTAAAAGTAATATAATTACATGTCTTTTATAATAAATACCTTGATATAATATGTTATAATTTTAACTTTTTAACATGACACTAAAAATCACATTTTAAGTGTGATTGAATTTCTATAATTTTTACTACAATCTCATTTCGTTATTTGAGGATTAACTCATGCTTGAATTGAGATGATACGTTTCATACCTAGTAAACATACCTCAAATTTTCTTTATAAGCAAACAAAATGATTTTAAATAAAGATTAATTTTTCTAATAAATTATAACCTTAACTTGCCAACAACACCTCCTACTCCAAATAAAGAAACACTTGGTGGTTATCTGATTCGCTCCATCTTCGCCTTCATCTTTGGGAACCCAACATGACGATTGTTGTATTACCATTTAAAATTATTAAAAACCGTAACTAGATCAAGTAAAAAAAGTAACCAGAAATCAACGGGTTTTCGATAATCTAATACTGTTGTTCAGTCTACGGTCTGACTTCGTCAATTGCTAGACCAAGTGAATGGATCCATTTGAAAAAGGGAAGATCGTCACGTGCCACTAGTGGTTCCCACTTGTTTCTTCTTTGCTTTGTTGTACCTTTTTTCTTAATGTTGCCGTCATTTATGATTGCTGCTGCCATGTTGGGACCTTCGCCATAAGGAGATCCACTGTGACAGACATAAAAAAGTGTTTTGACCACTACCTCTAGTTGACCTCCACTATCATCATATTTCAGATTTAATTTTTTAGAACTTTTTTTAGAATTTTTTTAAATCTGAGAAATAAAAACAAAATATATGTTTAATTGCAGAATTTTAGAGAATATTTGGAATTTAACCACAATTTTCAATCACTCTTTTTTTTTATAACTATTTTTGAAAAGTAAAAAAGTCTTCTGCTGATTTGAACAAGTGCCAATTATTTGAAATTTATTACTTGTTTGGAGAACAGACAGAGCAAGGACTACATCAATCAAGTTGCGTTTCTGCTCAACTGTCCAAATTCTTGAAGAGGAAGAGAACTTGAAACGACACTGTTTTTTTTGTCTTCTTGTCATAAAAAAGATGGAAATTTATTGAACAAAGACATCATTTTTAATCAAGAAAAAGAAAAAAGAGACCATCAGAAAAAAAAAATTTGGTATGACATAATAATGTGATATACGTACCATTTCCTGACAAAAATTTTTCTTGGACATGCAAAATCTAGGAAAATCTTGTCGGTCCTTACACTCGAAATGTTTGGAAACCATATTCAATGGGTTACTTCTCTCACATTAAATGTGATTCGAGAGAACTATTATTGATTTGACAACGTCAGCTACTCATATGTCGACGGACAGTGACAAATGTCAACACACTTTAAGAAATTAAATTCAACAGGGAAGTAGTTGTACAACTTATGAGATTAATTTGGCATATTAGTTGTGGATGACTATATTAAATTCACTTGTCACGTGGAAGCTACACAAGATGTAACCTTTTTTTTTTTTTAATTCACTTACTCACTCATATATTGTTAAAATGTTATTCTTTTTATTATAGTTAAGTTTTAACTTTACATGAACAATATTATCTTTCTTTTTTCAAGATTAATTCAAGAATAAAGTAATTTTATATGATACAAAAAATATTTAACAAAATTTAGACAAAATAAAACATTTATCCCACATTTTTTAACATTTAATGTTTTTAAAGGCATTTATGGCGAGTGGATCTCGTTGGATCTCGTTGGATCTCTCTCCCCCCCGGGGTGCAGCAGAAGCTGACTGCTACACGGTAAGAAGCAGTAAAGAAGTTCATAAATTGCCTTCGATAAAAGAGGACGAAAGTAAAATGCAGTGCAGAATCCAGCTTTTTGTTCCACGAAAATGCAGGCCTCAACAGTAAAACCAGATGTGTTTGAGACAGATGGTCTTGCAGGAAAGAGTTAAATCCGTGTAGAAAAGAATTTCATACAAGTTCTTGGGTGTAGTTGAGATCACAAAAAGAATTTATATAAAATATTTCATCAAATAAGTATTTTAAGTTTGAATTTCTCTTATTATTTTTAACCAAATTTAACATATTTAAGATCAAATTAATCAAACTATAGTATCTACTGGGATGATTAATTTATGAAAACATATGTTATTTTCACAAACTCTATCAGCAAAGAGAGCCCATGTGCCTTGACAATTGAAAAACAAAGTAAAATTATCTTACTCGTGAGTAAGCTAGACATTTATCAACAATATTTATATGCAAATCAGCCTATAAAGGATAGTAATTTATTTGCGTATAAAAATATCCTATAATAAATTAGAAATCACATGAAATATGCTAACTTTGATGCATTCATCAGCATCTATATAATATACATAAAAACACAATTTCTAAATCAAGATATACATTGAATCACTCTAAAAACCCATTATGATCTTTCTTTTGAAAGATGAAAAAACAGCAAGTCAACGTAAAGGAGGCAACTGATGATGATATTACTAAAGAAAAGGATCTCTCCAAGAATGACACGTATTCCATTGCTTTCCTGCCTATTGGAAAAGCCATCTTTGTTTAACTTTTTCATTCCAAGCAGCCCCACCATACAAAAGAAAATGAAAAACTATATTTTCGGGGCAACCAAACAAAAATTGAAAAAGAAAATGCATGCCTCTCATAAATTGTCTACTATATTATATGGCAAGAGAGAGTAATGAGCATTGGTTGCGGATTGGGCTTAGCTGGAGTGGGCGGGATACACGGAGGTCAAACCCCTGCTGGGACACAAGCTGCGCGGCACCAGGTTCCGTGTCAGACCACACAGCCACCGGCCTGGACCCTGACTCAGTGGCTCGCGCCTGCCGCTCCCACTTGGATTTTCGCGGCTCAGGCCACGCACTGAAGTTTTTGAGCTTTTATGGAGTCATAAATGGGTGAGCTGCACTACAGGTTGAGCAAAGCTGTGCTCTACTGGGGAAGAGGGAGAGGTGGTAGTTCAAAGCTGTTCTTGAATCTTGACCCGGCGTTTGTTTTTTTTTTTTTCTCTCTCTAAATCGGTGTTCTTATTTTAACTTCTTTCGTTTCCGTTTCCCAAATTTTTAAAGATTTTTTTCTCTCTCTTGCTCTGTTCTTTCGCTCTCTCTCTTTCGTCAACCGAAGAAACTGAATGATTCGTAGAGTAGGTACAGAGAGAAATAGGGACTTGCAGTGAGAGAGACAAGAGGGGGCGAGGAAAATGAGAGAAAAAGCGAGAGGAGAAAAGTGGTATAGATTTGTCAACAGTCGAGAATAGTGGTTTGAAGAACCGAAGTTTGAGGTAAGAAATTTTGGATTTCAAGAGGAGAGAGAAAAAAAAATGCATTTGGGTGTATTGGGTATGTCAGATTGTGATTCTTTGAGTCAAAGATACATACACTTGTTCTGCGTACATAGGTGAGAGAAAGAGAGCTAGACGGAGAGGGAGTGATATAGGCATGTTTGGATCTTTGGGTTGGTGTTCATAAGCCATGGTGGATCGGCGAAGTATAGTATCGTTCGGGTTCTTGTTATTATTGCTGTTCGAGTCCACATTAGAACAGTCGGAGCCACTGAGTTCGCGTACTGAGTTCCTTGCTCTCTTCGAACTCAGATCGTCATTAGGGTTGAGAAGCAGGGAGTGGCCTCGGAAGACAGACCCCTGCTCTGGCTGGAAGGGTGTGAGCTGCTTCAATGGTAGTGTCATTGGGTTGAACATTTCTGGATTTCAGAGAACCCGGCGGGGCAAGGGGAACCCTCAGTTTGCTGTCAACGCTTTGGCCAATTTTACGTTCTTGTCGTCGTTCAATGCTTCAAATTTCTTGCTTCCCGGCCAGATTCCTGAGTGGTTCGGGCTTCGGATGGGCGCTCTCCAAGTGCTTGATCTACGGTATTGTTCTGTTCAAGGCGCGATTCCTTCGAGTCTTGGAAATTTGACCAATTTAACTAGTTTATTCCTTTCTCATAATAATCTCACTGGGAAGATTCCAGATACTTTGGGTCAATTGTTGCGTCTTTTGGTTCTTGATCTTTCGAGCAATTCGCTTACTGGATCGATTCCTTCGTCATTCTCGTCGCTTGGAAATCTTTCTGTTCTTGATATGTCGTCGAATAATTTCTCGGGGTCGATTCTCTCAGGCATTGGGACACTTGTAAAGCTTCAATATTTGAATCTTTCTAGCAATGGTTTGTCGTCTCCGATACCTGCTCAACTCGGGGACCTTAGTAGTTTGGTTGACCTTGATCTCAGCTTCAATGCTTTGTCCGGGTCGTTGCCAGGGGATTTGAGAGGGTTGAGGAATTTGCAGCATATGATAATCAGTGACAATTCCCTCAGTGGGTCGTTGCCGGAAAATCTGTTTGTGAGTCTGACGCAGTTGCAGTCCATAGTTCTGAGACACAACAATTTTACGGGTGATCCTCCTGGTGGTTTGTGGTCAATGCCCAAGTTGCGTTTGCTTGATGTATCCGTGAATAATTTCACGGGCCTGCTACCAAATTCGAGCACCAACACAAGTGGCGCTTCTTCAGTACTTAATATTTCTCAGAATAAGTTTTATGGAGATCTCACGACTTTGCTGAGTGGATTCAGTTCCATTGATCTCTCTGGAAATTACTTTGAGGGTAGTGTTCCGGACTATGTGCCTCGTAATGTGTCACTTGAAAGCAATTGCCTTCGAAATGTGTCGGGTCAAAGGACTTTGGTAGAGTGCTCATCATTCTATGCAGAGAGGAATCTGACTTTTGATAATTTTGGACTTCCCATTCCAAATCCCACGGAACCTCCTGCAGCCAGAAATCCTGGAAAAAGTAAGAGAAATACAATTATATTGGCCTCAGTTTTAGGGGGAAGTGGTTTTGTGCTTCTGGTTTTATTGTTGATACTGCTACTCCTTTGCAACCGCAAGAAAAAAGGTGCTCCGGTTCAAAGAGGAGCTGGCGAGGGGCCAGCTCCTGCCGTGGGGGGTGCACCTCCTTCTGGAGTAGTTCTTAACTTTTCCAGTTTGGGAGACGCATTCACTTATCAGCAGCTGCTTCAAGCAACATCTGATTTTAATGAAAAAAACCTCATAAAACAAGGCCACTCAGGGGATTTGTTCCGGGGCGTTTTGGAAAATGGGATTCCTGTGGTCATTAAGAGGATAGATTTTCGCACTATTAGAAAGGAAGCATACCTTATGGAATTGGATTTCTTCAGTAAGACTTCAAATACACGGTTGGTTCCCTTCTTGGGACATTGCTTAGAGAATGAGCACGAGAAGTTCCTCGTCTACAAGTATATGCCAAATGGAGACCTGTCAAATTCCTTGTACAGGAAAAATGATTCAGACAATGATGGTTTACAGTCATTGGATTGGATAACAAGACTGAAAATTGCAATAGGAGCAGCAGAGGGTTTGTGTTACCTGCATGAGTGTTCTCCTGCGCTTGTGCACAGGTATTTCAAGACTCATTTCTTGTCATGTTCCATTTCTTGTCAGTTGTTTCTTCTGAAATCTTGGATATGTCTAAAAACCCCCCCCCCTTCATTTGTTAACTAATAATTCGTTATTGCCAATTCACTGTATTAACTGCCAGTCCTGAGATCAGAATCTGATTTTATTTTCATATTTGAATCTCTAGATTTTTTGACGTACGTCTCACAGTTCGTTGAAGGACTGTTACTTGCTACCCAGAGAGAGATAACTTTTCCTGCAATATGGTAGTTATGAGTGTTAATAGAGGCTGCAAAATTAGAAAGAAATACAACCATGAGATGTTCTGAAAATTATGGTTGTTCTTGCTGCTTAATCTAATTATATAACTAGTAAGCTTCAACAATTGACTAGGAATTGTAGGAGTTGCCTATGATATCTTTGAGATGGGAAATCACACGTTGTGAATGTGTCAAACTTGACAGCTGATTAGATATTCAATAAAATCAGAGTCAAATGACAGTGGTGGCAGATTATGAACAAAATTCTAAATAAACAATATGGGATTGGAGGAAAATATATGGAGGGATCTAGTTTCTCCTTTTCTAGATAAACTTTGTCTTGAACTCTAGGAAATTACAAAGCTGTTGAGTTCACTTGACTTCTTGTTTGGTAGAAACTTATCTGGTCAAAATCATTTCAATTCGTGTTATTTTCAACCTTACCTTACTAAGTTGAAACCTTTGATTAGTTTTGCAACTGATGGATTGGGTGCGATGTTTGGGAATAACTGAAATTGTCAAGAGAACAGAAACACTTGATGATTCCTATTTGAGGGAAAAGTTGTTGGGCAATAGTGATAAGAATGTTGAGAAAGTTGCTTGATAAGAAAAATGTAACTAGATCAGAAGTCAACTGGCTTTCCTGTCTATTAGATGATTTTTTTCACTGTTTTATAGTAGGATAGTTTGTAATTGATGGTGTAACTAGTAACTTTGTTTCTTTTGGTTTATGAAGAGATGTTCAAGCGAGCAGTATACTTCTGGATGATAAATTTGAAGTTCGGCTTGGTAGCCTGAGCGAGGTCTGTGCTCAAGAAGGGGATACTCATCAAAGCAGGATTACCAGATTGCTGCGGTTGCCACAGTAAGTACCCATTGATTGAATCAAATATGTTCCATAATATTTATTGAAGCAATATAATGCCTATTATTTCGAAGAACAATATATAATGCCAATTATTTGTTTGAATTCACTCACTTGTCTAGTTTCTAATGTTTAATGTTTCACATTGATATTGTACCTGATTCAACACTGTTTTTTGTGATATTTTATCATGCCTCATGAGGCTTCTTTCTTGATATTGGACTTGATGAAGGGTTCAGTAATTGAAATGGGGTGTCAATGGTGTTTGTTGGAGAACAGTAATGACATGCCTGCTAATGAAATGTCTGACCAATTGTTGTTTGCTAAACCTGGAGCAAGAGTAGCATTTTTATTATACTTTCAAAATTAACAATATTCACTGACCAAATTAACTAGTAACTGTTGTCGTTGGCTTCTATTTTTCAACAATAATTCTGTATTACATTTTGTAGTGTACGTAGCAAATTATAGCCCCATTTCTTTTAAATTTTATGAACATTTACTTTGACTTTATGAAGATTATACGTATCTAGGATGACATTATCATAATAATTTTCTCATATTATGTGCAGGTCTTCATCTGATCTGGGCAGTTCTGGTAAGTGCATATTTGCTATAGAGCTTACTGATTTTCGAATCCGTTTGTTTCATAGATGCTTTGTTACTGTCGTTGTTCTCCTTGTTATTAGGATTTATTGTGATCATTATTGTTATTATGATCATTATAGGATCTGTTTGAGTAGAAATACCCGTTTGCTTATCTCTTGACTTTATTTAGCCTTTTATCCAGCTTATGTCTCTTTATAATCTATACTACTCAAGCTTTACAGGGATAGCACCAGTACTATCTGTGAGGAAATCGTTTTTCTCTTTGTCTAAATGATATAGCCTATGCACGTGGTTAGTCAAAGTTGCAGTCCTGGTCATTTCATCCGTAGTCTTACAATAACATTTAGAAGCAAGAATTTGCGTGTCCTTTGGCATTTTGACGGGTTTAAAGGGGGACGCCTTTGGCATGAACTAGTGGTGGTTGGTTGTCAAATTGTTTCTGGGTTGGGTGGTCAATACTTCTCTTTGTCTGATTGAGATGTAAGATTATTTAAAATTGAATCAAGCGATCCTGGATCCTAATTGATTCATTATGATTTGATTTTGTGACATTTGCTAGCAATAGATAGGTTCTTAGCTTGTCATTCCTATTGATTGTTTCTATAGAATGTTGCAGTTTGCCTGGCCTGCACTGGCGAGAAAAATGAAAAGCAGAGAAGAGAAATGCTTAAAAGCTTAAAATTAATTACATTTGGAGGAGTGTGTAACCTATAATTTAAGTTTTTCCCTTAAATTGAATTTGAAGTACTGAAATATTGTTTCTCCAATGATCAGGTTCTCTGACGTCAGTATGTTCCTACGATGTTTACTGCTTTGGCAAGGTGTTACTTGAGTTAGTAACTGGTAAACTTGGAATCAGCGCCTCTAGTGATGCCCAAGTCAAGGAATGGTTAGAACATACGCTACCATACATCAGTATATACGACAAGGACCTCGTGACAAAAATTGTGGATCCTTCCCTGATTATAGATGAGGATTTATTAGAGGAAGTGTGGGCGATGGCCGTTGTTGCCCGGTCATGCCTAAATCCTAAACCTTCAAGGCGTCCTTTCATGAGACACATCCTCAAGGCTTTGGAAAATCCTTTGAAGGTGGTCAGGGAAGAAAACTCAGGCTCTGCCAGGCTTAGAACTACATCTTCTAGAGGGTCATGGAATGCTGCTCTGTTTGGAAGCTGGCGCCAAAGCTCATCCGATGTAACGGTTATCCCAGCAGCCTCAGCTTACAAAGCCGAAGGAGGAAGTAGTTTAAAACAGTCGGGAACTACAGGTTCACAAACAAGCGGCCAAAATGGTGGAGGGGATCACTCATCCTCACGCAGACGCCATTCGAAAGAGATATTCCCAGAACCATCTGATGATCAAGATGTAGAGAGACCAGATCAAGACTAGAACAGAGGTTGGATGTTCTTGATTCTTTGTCAATAATACACCGGGCTTCCCACTTGACTATTTGTTTTTGCCAGTTCTCTACGTGCACCCGTCTTGTTGTGGAGCTAAATATGATTTCAAATCCATTTTTGAACTGGGGGGCTTGCAGGACATCAAAATTCTCTTAAGGAAGACTGACTCTCTGGCTTCATGAAATCCGTTTTGTCTTCAGGATGGTAAGAGCTATTGTGATGGGTGTGGACAGAGGATATTTGGAAGAAGCCTTAAAGGGTGTCACATGGTCCTTATTTGTGTGATGGCGCGCTCATGGTGGAACAAGCTACAAATTTTAGTTGTAATTGATTTTTTGTCTCTGGTCCTCTTGTGGAATGTAAATTGTAATTGTCAAGGCTGTTTCATTGAAATGAGATTCTTATCTTGGTTCAGACAAAGGGAAGGACCAAAGTTAAGACAGAAAAGACAGAAAAAAGAGGGTTATACTCATTCTTAACTTTCTGAACGGGTTTTCCAACTGAATATGTTTGAAGTTGGGGGAAGTTGGTGGCTGCAGTTCATACTGCATAATCCTTTTTAGGATCCTCAAAGCTTCTGCATTTTTGGTGTTACTGAGAAGACCTTCAACTTAGTTTTACCAGAAGATGAAGAGAGATTAACAGAGAAGCAGTTAAAATCCATCCTTTCTTGTGAGCAATAAGGAAGGATGTAATTTTTTTTATACATAAAGTATTTCATAACAATGAGAGATATTTTTAACATCATCACAATCATTACAAGCTGAAATTATGAATTTTATGAGTGATATAATGAATATGTTTTACGCTTAAACATGTATAGTAATAGAACTTTATTTTCGTAAATCAGGAATTTTAAAATACTATGTCAGTTTACTACTAACTCCGTAAAGTTACTAGTCATCTTAAGTCTCCTTTGTCTATTTGATATCCTCCACATTTTCTTTACTTAATTGAAAAAAGAATAAAATTCTAATATTTGCCTTGTAATCATCATAAGGTATTATGAATTCCATCTGAGTGATATCATATGTATTAAAAATATCTTATTAGCTTAAATTATGATATTTGATATCATATTAAATAATTTTTATTATTTTTGATAAATTTTTAATAAAAATTAATTATTTTATATCACCAACAGAATATTTCAAGTACCATGAGCTCCAAAATATTTGATAAATTTTCAATAAAAAATTAATTCTTTTGTATTACCAACAGGATATTTCAAGTATCATGAGCTCCAAAAGGTCCCGAATGCTGCTTTACACGGAAAATGCCTCCAGACATCTATCCATAGCTTTCAGCCTCCCAACTTCTCAAGAACAGAGCATTATCTTCCACCCAACTCCGGCCAGTGCCAATCCCCTCCGGCCATTCCTTTCCCAACCCAACAAATATCATGCTTTCATGCCCATCCCGCTGTCACTTCCACTCTCCACCACCATGCCTACCCCGCCCGAATCCCATCTTCACCATCTTCGCCTGTGTTCGCAGCGACCACCATATCCAAGACCACACCCTCCGAAGACAAAACTCCAAGTCCACTGCCGTCCTCCTCCGCCACCTCTCCCAGTCCCACCCCCAAGACCCTGTTTCCATGCCCCAACATCATGATCACTCTGTTTCTGCCGAAGAAGAGCAAGAAGATGAAGAAAAGCTCAAGCTTTTGCAGCTCTCTCTCGCATCCAAACGCACCCCACAGTTCCCAGGGTCCATCTACGTCCAGTCCCCTGGTGATCCAGATGTCAATACCTCTCTGCCGCCTCTACGAACCTTGTTCCAGGGAAAAGCCCAGAGTGAAGCTGACAGCGAGGATGAGAAAATCATAATGCGTGCGCTCGAGATTCGGCGCAAGGTCACGGTTGAGATTTTCAAGGAGGCCATGCGAAACGGTAAGTTTGGAATCACCTACGCCACTAATTTGACCAACAGGTTGGGTCCTTTCATCGATTATGTTATGATCGAGGCTGCGGCCATGAAGCGCTTGCCTGAGTTCTCTGAGACCACGTTCAATTTCCGGGCCAAAACCGTGATTCAGGACTCAAATGTAGTGCCAGTTATAAGGTACAAGTCAGAGGAAAATCAATGACGCTTTGTTGTTTGTATGATCGTGCTTACATGATGTTATTTGTGCTGTTATGACATGAAGTTTTTAAATTTATGCTGACTAATTGAATGAAACTGAAAATTGCCTCCCGTTTGATACCAGGTAGTTATTTATCTCTGTTTTTGAATTTATATTCGTAGTGGCAGATGGGATTAAAGGCGTAGTATGTTGAAATATGTTTCCTGAATTGTATATAGGTGGTTGAAACATAATTCAGTGTCGTATCCAAAAATTGGAAAGCTGATTTGCATGTCAAGGGGGAGAATTGAATCAATAAGACGTTTTGTTGAGTGGTTGAAGTCAATTAATGTGAAGGGGGAGTTTCTTGGGGTTGCACTCACAAAAGCTGGAGAGAATATTTTGCAGCGTGACAATGAAGAATTGGATGAAATTGTTGAGTATCTCGAGAGCAATGGAGTTAGGAGGGATTGGGTGGGTTTTGTAGTGAGCCGGTGTCCCCAGTTGTTGTCTTACAGCATGGACGAAGTGAAAGCACGTGTCCAGTTCTACTTGGATATGGGAATGAGTGAGAAGGATTTTGGAACAATGGTATTCGATTATCCCAGGGTACTTGGCTATTCTACTATGGAAGAAATGAATGCAAAGGTATCCAATTCCCGTGTTCTCTTTCGTAACTTTGGAGTCTCATTGACTCACTGTTTTCATTATGAAAAATTATAGGATTAAAAGCAATTGAAACATGGTGCAGAAGTAATTTCTGAGAAATCATTGATCCTAGTTGAGTATGTTGGTTTCACTTAAGTATATTTTCTTGATGGCTGACCAGTTTGTACAGACATTAAGTGAGATGTTGCTCATGTTCACCAGGCTAGTTATTTAAGGGAATTTGGCCTTTCTACCAAGGAGGTTGGCAAGTTGCTAGCATTTAAACCATATTTGATGGGCTGTAGCATTGAGGAGCGGTGGAAGCCTCTTGTTAAGTATTTGTACTACCATGGGATTTCACGAGATGGTATGAAGAGAATGCTTATGGTTAAACCAATCATCTTCTGTGTTGATTTGGAGATGACCATTGTACCAAAGGTATTCTCTACTGGTTTTATTGTAGATGTGCTTGGATGTTCTTGTAAATCTGATATTATTACAGGGGTTAACTTCTACAAGCTAGTTGAATTCTTTTGATTGGATTTTGTCTGCTAATGTTGGTCTCATCCAATGAGTTTCTCTCCCTTGATATCAATTTCCCATAATGATTCTTGAACAGCATGTACAATGAATTCTTTCTTTGAATTCTATGATATTTCAAATATCATAATTCCATATGACTATAATATTGATTTTATTTTGTCTTTCTTTGTGAAGGTACGATTTTTTCAGGATCTAGGTGTTCGAGATGATGCCATTGGCAACATGCTTGTGAAGTTTCCTGCATTAGTAACATACAGCCTCAACAAGAAGATCCGACCAGTGGTTTGTTCCTTTCACTTGTTCACCTCCCCACCCTTTTTCCTCTCAAAAATATATAAAAATCATTGTGTGGCATTTCTATTTGGCAAAAAGTAGTTATAAGATTAGAGACCTTTCCTGACTTGCACGAGTAATACCTGTATGAAATGGCCAATTGGTCATTGTTGTTTCTGCTGTCT